>OX336394.1:429167619-430367619 GCA_946902985.2 Meconema thalassinum
CCCTGGCTCCATGTGCTCCCCATAATGCTTGGCAACCCTCCCTGGCTTCATGTGCTCCCCATAATCCTGGGCAACCCTCCCTGGCTCCATGTGCTCCCCATAATGCTTGACAACCCTCCCTGGCTCCATGTGCTCCCCATAATGCTGGGCAACCCTCCCTGGCTCCATGTGCTCCCCATAATGCTTGACAACCCTCCCTGGCTCCATGTGCTCCCCATAATGCTGGGCAACCCTCCCTGGCTTCATGTGCTCCCCATAATGCTTGACAACCCTCCCTGGCTCCATGTGCTCCCCATAATGCTTGACAACCCTCCCTGGCTCCATGTGCTCCCCATAATGCTGGGCAACCCTCCCTGGCTCCATGTGCTCCCCATAATGCTGGGCAACCCTCCCTGACTTCATGAGCTCCCCATAATGCTGGGCAACCCTCCCTGGCTCCATGTGCCCCCCATAATGCTGGGCAACCCTCCCTGGCTCTATGTGCTCCCCATAATGCTGGGCAACCCTCCCTGGCTTCATGAGCTCCCCATAATGCTTGTCAACCCTCCCTGGCTCCATGTGCTCCACATAATGCTGGGCAACCCCCCCTGGCTCCATGTGCTCCCCATAATGCTGGGCAACCCCCCTGGCTCCATGTGCTCCCCATAATGCTTGTCAACCCCCCTGGCTCCATGTGCACCCATAATGCTGGGCAACCCTCCCTGGCTCCATGTGCTCCCTTTAATGCTGGGAACCCTCCCTGGCTCCATGTGCTCCCCATAATGCTTGACAACCCTCCCTGGCTCCATGAGCTCCCCATAATGCTGGGCAACCCTCCGTGGCTCCATGTGCTCCACATAATGCTTGACAACCCTCCCTGGCTCCATGTGCACCCCATAATGCTTGACAACCCTCCCTGGCTCCATGTGCTCCCCATAATGCTGGGCAACCCTCCCTGGCTCCATGTGCTCCCCATAATGCTGGGCAACCCTCCGTGGCTTCATGAGCTCCCCATAATGCTGGGCAACCCTCCCTGGCTCCATGTGCCCCCCATAATGCTGGGCAACCCTCCCTGGCTCCATGTGCTCCCCATAATGCTGGGCAACCCTCCCTGGCTTCATGAGCTCCCCATAATGCTTGTCAACCCTCCCTGGCTCCATGTGCTCCCCATAATGCTGGGCAACCCCCTCTGGCTCCATGTGCTCCCCATAATGCTGGGCAACCCCCCCTGGCTCCATGTGCTCCCCATAATGCTGGGCAGCCCTCCCTGGCTCCATGTGCTCCCCTAATGCTGGGCAACCCCCCATGGCTCCATGTGCTCCCCATAATGCTGGGCAACCCTCCCTGGCTCCATGTGCTCCCCATAATGCTGGGCAACACTCCCTGGCGTCATGTGCTCCCCATAATGCTGGGTAACCCTCCCTGGCTTCATGTGCTCCCCATAATGCTGGGCCACCCTCCCTGGTTCCATGTGCTCCCCATAATGCTGGGCACCCCTCCCTGGCTCCATGTGCTCCCCATAATGCTTGGCAACACTCGCTGGCTCCAAGTGCTCCCCATAATGCTGGGCAACCCTCCCTGCCTTAATGTGCTCCCCATAATGCTTGACAACCCTCCCTGTCTCCATGTGCACCCCATAATGCTGGGCAACCCTCCCTGGCTTAATGTGCTCCCCATAATGCTTGGCAACCCTCCCTGGCTCCATGTGCTCCCCATAATGCTTGACAACCCTCCCTGGCTTCATGTGCTCCCCATTATGCTTGGCAACCCTCCCTGGCTCCATGTGCTCCCCATAATGCTGGGCAACCCTCCCTGGCTCCATGTGCTCCCCATAATGCTTGGCAACCCTCCCTGGCTCCATGTGCTCCCCATAATGCTGGGCAATCCTCCCTGGCTCCATGTGCTCCCCATAATGCTTGACAACCCTCCCTGGCTCCATGAGCTCCCCATAATGCTTGTCAACCCTCCTTGGCGCCATGTGCTCCCCATAATGCTTGACAACCCTCCCTGGCTCCATGTGCTCTCCATAATGCAGGGCAACCCTCCCTGGCTTCATGAGCTCCCCATAATGCTTGTCAACCCTCCTTGGCTCCATGTGCTCCCCATAATGCTTGGCAACCCTCCCTGGCTCCATGTGCTCCCCATAATGCTTGTCAACCCTCCCTGGCTCCATGTGCTCCCCATAATGCTTGACAACCCTCCCTGGCTCCATGTGCTCCCCATAATGCTGGGCAACCCTCCCTGGCTCCATGTGCTCCCCATAATGCTGGGCAACCCTCATTGGCTCCATGTGCTCCCCATAATGCTTGACAACCCTCCCTGGCTCCATGTGCTCCCCATAATGCTTGACAACCCTCCCTGGCTCCATGTGCTCCCCATAATGCTTGACAACCCTCCCTGGCTCCATGTGCTCCCCATAATGCTGAGCAACCCTCCCTGGCTTCATGTGCTCCCCATAATGCTTGACAACCCTCCCTGGCTCCATGTGCTCCCCATTATGCTGGGCAACCCTCCCTGGCTCCATGTGCTCCCCATAATGCTTGGCAACCCTCCCTGGCTTCATGTGCTCCCCATAATCTTGGGCAACCCTCCCTGGCTCCATGTGCTCCCCATAATGCTTGACAACCCTCCCTGGCTCCATGTGCTCCCCATAATGCTGGGCAACCCTCCCTGGCTCCATGTGCTCCCCATAATGCTTGACAACCCTCCCTGGCTCCATGTGCTCCCCATAATGCTGGGCAACCCTCCCTGGCTTCATGTGCTCCCCATAATGCTTGACAACCCTCCCTGGCTCCATGTGCTCCCCATAATGCTTGACAACCCTCCCTGGCTCCATGTGCTCCCCATAATGCTGGGCAACCCTCCCTGGCTCCATGTGCTCCCCATGATGCTGGGCAACCCTCCCTGACTTCATGAGCTCCCCATAATGCTGGGCAACCCTCCCTGGCTCCATGTGCCCCCCATAATGCTGGGCAACCCCTCTCTGGCTCCATGTGCTCCCCATAATGCTGGGCAACCCTCCCTGGCTTCATGTGCTCCCCATAATGCTGGGCAACCCTCCCTGGCTACATGTGCTCCCCATAATGCTGGGCAACAATCCCTGGCTCCATGTGCTCCCCATAATGCTGGGCAACCCTCCCTGGCTCCATGTGCTCCCCATAATGCTGGGCAACCCTACCTTGCTCCATGTGCTCCCCATAATGCTGGGCAACCCTCCCTGGCTCCATGTGCTCCCCATAATGCTTGACAACCCTCCCTGGCTTCATGTGCTCCCCATAATGCTGGGCAACCCTCCCTGGCTCCATGTGCTCCCCATAATGCTGGGCAATCCCCCCCCCTTGTCCCATGTGCTCCCCATAATGCTTGGCAACCCTCCTTTGCTTCATGTGCTCCCCATAATGCTTGGCAACCCTCCTTGGCTTCATGTGCTCCCCATAATGCTGGGCAACCCTCCCTGGCTCCATGAGCTCCCCATAATGCTTGGCAACCCTCCCTGGCTTCATGTGCTCCCCATAATGCTGGGCAACCCTCCCTGGCTCCATGTGCTCCCCATAATGCTGGGCAATCCCCCCCCCCTTGTCCCATGTGCATCCCATAATGCTTGGCAACCCTCCTTGGCTTCATGTGCTCCCCATAATGCTTGGCAACCCTCCTTGGCTTCATGTGCTCCCCATAATGCTGGGCAACCCTCCCTGGCTCCATGAGCTCCCCATAATGCTTGGCAACCCTCCCTGGCTCCATGTGCTCCCCATAATGCTGGGCAACCCTCCCTGGCTCCATGAGCTCCCCATAATGCTTGGCAACCCTCCCTGGCTCCATGTGCTCCCCATAATGCTTGGCAACCCTCCCTGGCTTCATGTGCTCCCCATAATCCTGGGCAACCCTCCCTGGCTCCATGTGCTCCCCATAATGCTTGACAACGCTCCCTGGCTCCATGTGCTCCCCATAATGCTGGGCAACCCTCCCTGGCTCCATGTGCTCCCCATAATGCTTGACAACCCTCCCTGGCTCCATGTGCTCCCCATAATGCTGGGCAACCCTCCCTGGCTTCATGTGCTCCCCATAATGCTTGACAACCCTCCCTGGCTCCATGTGCTCCCCATATTGCTTGACAACCCTCCCTGGCTCCATGTGCTCCCCATAATGCTGGGCAACCCTCCCTGGCTTCATGAGCTCCCCATAATGCTTGTCAACCCTCCCTGGCTCCATGTGCTCCACATAATGCTGGGCAACCCCCCCTGGCTCCATGTGCTCCCCATAATGCTGGGCAACCCCCCTGGCTCCATGTGCTCCCCATAATGCTTGTCAACCCCCCTGGCTCCATGTGCACCCATAATGCTGGGCAACCCTCCCTGGCTCCATGTGCTCCCTTTAATGCTGGTCAACCCTCCCTGGCTCCATGGGCTCCCCATAATGCTTGACAACCCTCCCTGGCTCCATGAGCTCCCCATAATGCTGGGCAACCCTCCGTGGCTCCATGTGCTCCACATAATGCTTGACAACCCTCCCTGGCTCCATGTGCACCCCATAATGCTTGACAACCCTCCCTGGCTCCATGTGCTCCCCATAATGCTGGGCAACCCTCCCTGGCTCCATGTGCTCCCCATAATGCTGGGCAACCCTCCGTGGCTTCATGAGCTCCCCATAATGCTGGGCAACCCTCCCTGGCTCCATGTGCCCCCCATAATGCTGGGCAACCCTCCCTGGCTCCATGTGCTCCCCATAATGCTGGGCAACCCTCCCTGGCTTCATGAGCTCCCCATAATGCTTGTCAACCCTCCCTGGCTCCATGTGCTCCCCATAATGCTGGGCAACCCCCTCTGGCTCCATGTGCTCCCCATAATGCTGGGCAGCCCTCCCTGGCTCCATGTGCTCCCCTAATGCTGGGCAACCCCCCCTGGCTCCATGTGCTCCCCATAATGCTGGGCAGCCCTCCCTGGCTCCATGTGCTCCCCTAATGCTGGGCAACCCCCCCTGGCTCCATGTGCTCCCCATAATGCTGGGCAACCCTCCCTGGCTCCATGTGCTCCCCATAATGCTGGGCAACACTCCCTGGCGTCATGTGCTCCCCATAATGCTGGGTAACCCTCCCTGGCTTCATGTGCTCCCCATAATGCTGGGCCACCCTCCCTGGTTCCATGTGCTCCCCATAATGCTGGGCACCCCTCCCTGGCTCCATGTGCTCCCCATAATGCTTGGCAACCCTCGCTGGCTCCAAGTGCTCCCCATAATGCTGGGCAACCCTCCCTGCCTTAATGTGCTCCCCATAATGCTTGACAACCCTCCCTGGCTCCATGTGCACCCCATAATGCTGGGCAACCCTCCCTGGCTTAATGTGCTCCCCATAATGCTTGGCAACCCTCCCTGGCTCCATGTGCTCCCCATAATGCTTGACAACCCTCCCTGGCTTCATGTGCTCCCCATTAAGCTTGGCAACCCTCCCTGGCTCCATGTGCTCCCCATAATGCTGGGCAACCCTCCCTGGCTCCATGTGCTCCCCATAATGCTTGGCAACCCTCCCTGGCTCCATGTGCTCCCCATAATGCTGGGCAATCCTCCCTGGCTCCATGTGCTCCCCATAATGCTTGACAACCCTCCCTGGCTCCATGAGCTCCCCATAATGCTTGTCAACCCTCCTTGGCGCCATGTGCTCCCCATAATGCTTGACAACCCTCCCTGGCTCCATGTGCTCTCCATAATGCAGGGCAACCCTACCTGGCTTCATGAGGTCCCCATAATGCTTGTCAACCCTCCTTGGCTCCATGTGCTCCCCATAATGCTTGGCAACCCTCCCTGGCTCCATGTGCTCCCCATAATGCTTGTCAACCCTCCCTGGCTCCATGTGCTCCCCATAATGCTTGACAACCCTCCCTGGCTCCATGTGCTCCCCATAATGCTGGGCAACCCTCCCTGGCTCCATGTGCTCCCCATAATGCTGGGCAACCCTCATTGGCTCCATGTGCTCCCCATAATGCTTGACAACCCTCCCTGGCTCCATGTGCTCCCCATAATGCTTGACAACCCTCCCTGGCTCCATGTGCTCCCCATAATGCTTGACAACCCTCCCTGGCTCCATGTGCTCTCCATAATGCAGGGCAACCCTCCCTGGCTTCATGAGCTCCCCATAATGCTTGTCAACCCTCCTTGGCTCCATGTGCTCCCCATAATGCTTGGCAACCCTCCCTGGCTCCATGTGCTCCCCATAATGCTTGTCAACCCTCCCTGGCTCCATGTGCTCCCCATAATGCTTGACAACCCTCCCTGGCTCCATGTGCTCCCCATAATGCTGGGCAACCCTCCCTGGCTCCATGTGCTCCCCATAATGCTGGGCAACCCTCATTGGCTCCATGTGCTCCCCATAATGCTTGACAACCCTCCCTGGCTCCATGTGCTCCCCATAATGCTTGACAACCCTCCCTGGCTCCATGTGCTCCCCATAATGCTTGACAACCCTCCCTGGCTCCATGTGCTCCCCATAATGCTGGGCAACCCTCCCTGGCTTCATGTGCTCCCCATAATGCTTGACAACCCTCCCTGGCTCCATGTGCTCCCCATTATGCTGGGCAACCCTCCCTGGCTCCATGTGCTCCCCATAATGCTTGGCAACCCTCCCTGGCTTCATGTGCTCCCCATAATCCTGGGCAACCCTCCCTGGCTCCATGTGCTCCCCATAATGCTTGACAACCCTCCCTGGCTCCATGTGCTCCCCATAATGCTGGGCAACCCTCCCTGGCTCCATGTGCTCCCCATAATGCTTGACAACCCTCCCTGGCTCCATGTGCTCCCCATAATACTGGGCAACCCTCCCTGGCTTCATGTGCTCCCCATAATGCTTGACAACCCTCCCTGGCTCCATGTGCTCCCCATAATGCTTGACAACCCTCCCTGGCTCCATGTGCTCCCCATAATGCTGGGCAACCCTCCCTGGCTCCATGTGCTCCCCATAATGCTGGGCAACCCTCCCTGACTTCATGAGCTCCCCATAATGCTGGGCAACCCTCCCTGGCTCCATGTGCCCCCCATAATGCTGGGCAACCCTCTCTGGCTCCATGTGCTCCCCATAATGCTGGGCAACCCTCCCTGGCTTCATGTGCTCCCCATAATGCTGGGCAACCCTCCCTGGCTACATGTGCTCCCCATAATGCTGGGCAACAATCCCTGGCTCCATGTGCTCCCCATAATGCTGGGCAACCCTCCCTGGCTCCATGTGCTCCCCATAATGCTGGGCAACCCTACCTTGCTCCATGTGCTCCCCATAATGCTGGGCAACCCTCCCTGGCTCCATGTGCTCCCCATAATGCTTGACAACCCTCCCTGGCTTCATGTGCTCCCCATAATGCTGGGCAACCCTCCCTGGCTCCATGTGCTCCCCATAATGCTGGGCAATCCCCCCCCTTGTCCCATGTGCTCCCCATAATGCTTGGCAACCCTCCTTTGCTTCATGTGCTCCCCATAATGCTTGGCAACCCTCCTTGGCTTCATGTGCTCCCCATAATGCTGGGCAACCCTCCCTGGATCCATGAGCTCCCCATAATGCTTGGCAACCCTCCCTGGCTTCATGTGCTCCCCATAATGCTGGGCAACCCTCCCTGGCTCCATGTGCTCCCCATAATGCTGGGCAATCCCCCCCCCCTTGTCCCATGTGCATCCCATAATGCTTGGCAACCCTCCTTGGCTTCATGTGCTCCCCATAATGCTTGGCAACCCTCCTTGGCTTCATGTGCTCCCCATAATGCTGGGCAACCCTCCCTGGCTCCATGAGCTCCCCATAATGCTTGGCAACCCTCCCTGGCTCCATGTGCTCCCCATAATGCTGGGCAACCCTCCCTGGCTCCATGAGCTCCCCATAATGCTTGGCAACCCTCCCTGGCTCCATGTGCTCCCCATAATGCTTGGCAACCCTCCCTGGCTTCATGTGCTCCCCATAATCCTGGGCAACCCTCCCTGGCTCCATGTGCTCCCCATAATGCTTGACAACGCTCCCTGGCTCCATGTGCTCCCCATAATGCTGGGCAACCCTCCCTGGCTCCATGTGCTCCCCATAATGCTTGACAACCCTCCCTGGCTCCATGTGCTCCCCATAATGCTGGGCAACCCTCCCTGGCTTCATGTGCTCCCCATAATGCTTGACAACCCTCCCTGGCTACATGTGCTCCCCATATTGCTTGACAACCCTCCCTGGCTCCATGTGCTCCCCATAATGCTGGGCAACCCTCCCTGGCTTCATGAGCTCCCCATAATGCTTGTCAACCCTCCCTGGCTCCATGTGCTCCACATAATGCTGGGCAACCCCCCCTGGCTCCATGTGCTCCCCATAATGCTGGGCAACCCCCCTGGCTCCATGTGCACCCATAATGCTGGGCAACCCTCCCTGGCTCCATGTGCTCCCTTTAATGCTGGGCAACCCTCCCTGGCTCCATGTGCTCCCCATAATGCTTGACAACCCTCCCTGGCTCCATGAGCTCCCCATAATACTGGGCAACCCTCCGTGGCTCCATGTGCTCCACATAATGCTTGACAACCCTCCCTGGCTCCATGTGCACCCCATAATGCTTGACAACCCTCCCTGGCTCCATGTGCTCCCCATAATGCTGGGCAACCCTCCCTGGCTCCATGTGCTCCCCATAATGCTGGGCAACCCTCCGTGGCTTCATGAGCTCCCCATAATGCTGGGCAACCCTCCCTGGCTCCATGTGCCCCCCATAATGCTGGGCAACCCTCCCTGGCTCCATGTGCTCCCCATAATGCTGGGCAACCCTCCCTGGCTTCATGAGCTCCCCATAATGCTTGTCAACCCTCCCTGGCTCCATGTGTTCCCATAATGCTGGGCAACCCCCTCTGGCTCCATGTGCTCCCCATAATGCTGGGCAACCCCCCCTGGCTCCATGTGCTCCCCATAATGCTGGGCAGCCCTCCCTGGCTCCATGTGCTCCCCTAATGCTGGGCAACCCCCCCTGGCTCCATGTGCTCCCCATAATGCTGGGCAACCCTCCCTGGCTCCATGTGCTCCCCATAATGCTGGGCAACACTCCCTGGCGTCATGTGCTCCCCATAATGCTGGGTAACCCTCCCTGGCTTCATGTGCTCCCCATAATGCTGGGCCACCCTCCCTGGTTCCATGTGCTCCCCATAATGCTGGGCACCCCTCCCTGGCTCCATGTGCTCCCCATAATGCTTGGCA
The DNA here is from genome assembly GCA_946902985.2 of Meconema thalassinum. Classification (NCBI taxonomy): domain Eukaryota; kingdom Metazoa; phylum Arthropoda; class Insecta; order Orthoptera; family Tettigoniidae; genus Meconema; species Meconema thalassinum. The sequence goes on from OX336394.1 coordinate 429,176,780, forward strand.
ACCCTCGCTGGCTCCAAGTGCTCCCCATAATGCTGGGCAACCCTCCCTGCCTTAATGTGCTCCCCATAATGCTTGACAACCCTCCCTGGCTCCATGTGCACCCCATAATGCTGGGCAACCCTCCCTGGCTTAATGTGCTCCCCATAATGCTTGGCAACCCTCCCTGGCTCCATGTGCTCCCCATAATGCTTGACAACCCTCCCTGGCTTCATGTGCTCCCCATTATGCTTGGCAACCCTCCCTGGCTCCATGTGCTCCCCATAATGCTGGGCAACCCTCCCTGGCTCCATGTGCTCCCCATAATGCTTGGCAACCCTCCCTGGCTCCATGTGCTCCCCATAATGCTGGGCAATCCTCCCTGGCTCCATGTGCTCCCCATAATGCTTGACAACCCTCCCTGGCTCCATGAGCTCCCCATAATGCTTGTCAACCCTCCTTGGCGCCATGTGCTCCCCATAATGCTTGACAACCCTCCCTGGCTCCATGTGCTCTCCATAATGCAGGGCAACCCTACCTGGCTTCATGAGGTCCCCATAATGCTTGTCAACCCTCCTTGGCTCCATGTGCTCCCCATAATGCTTGGCAACCCTCCCTGGCTCCATGTGCTCCCCATAATGCTTGTCAACCCTCCCTGGCTCCATGTGCTCCCCATAATGCTTGACAACCCTCCCTGGCTCCATGTGCTCCCCATAATGCTGGGCAACCCTCCCTGGCTCCATGTGCTCCCCATAATGCTGGGCAACCCTCATTGGCTCCATGTGCTCCCCATAATGCTTGACAACCCTCCCTGGCTCCATGTGCTCCCCATAATGCTTGACAACCCTCCCTGGCTCCATGTGCTCCCCATAATGCTTGACAACCCTCCCTGGCTCCATGTGCTCCCCATAATGCTGGGCAACCCTCCCTGGCTTCATGTGCTCCCCATAATGCTTGACAACCCTCCCTGGCTCCATGTGCTCCCCATTATGCTGGGCAACCCTCCCTGGCTCCATGTGCTCCCCATAATGCTTGGCAACCCTCCCTGGCTTCATGTGCTCCCCATAATCCTGGGCAACCCTCCCTGGCTCCATGTGCTCCCCATAATGCTTGACAACCCTCCCTGGCTCCATGTGCTCCCCATAATGCTGGGCAACCCTCCCTGGCTCCATGTGCTCCCCATAATGCTTGACAACCCTCCCTGGCTCCATGTGCTCCCCATAATGCTGGGCAACCCTCCCTGGCTCCATGTGCTCCCCTAATGCTGGGCAACCCCCCATGGCTCCATGTGCTCCCCATAATGCTGGGCAACCCTCCCTGGCTCCATGTGCTCCCCATAATGCTGGGCAACACTCCCTGGCGTCATGTGCTCCCCATAATGCTGGGTAACCCTCCCTGGCTTCATGTGCTCCCCATAATGCTGGGCCACCCTCCCTGGTTCCATGTGCTCCCCATAATGCTGGGCACCCCTCCCTGGCTCCATGTGCTCCCCATAATGCTTGGCAACCCTCGCTGGCTCCAAGTGCTCCCCATAATGCTGGGCAACCCTCCCTGCCTTAATGTGCTCCCCATAATGCTTGACAACCCTCCCTGGCTCCATGTGCACCCCATAATGCTGGGCAACCCTCCCTGGCTTAATGTGCTCCCCATAATGCTTGGCAACCCTCCCTGGCTCCATGTGCTCCCCATAATGCTTGACAACCCTCCCTGGCTTCATGTGCTCCCCATTATGCTTGGCAACCCTCCCTGGCTCCATGTGCTCCCCATAATGCTGGGCAACCCTCCCTGGCTCCATGTGCTCCCCATAATGCTTGGCAACCCTCCCTGGCTCCATGTGCTCCCCATAATGCTGGGCAATCCTCCCTGGCTCCATGTGCTCCCCATAATGCTTGACAACCCTCCCTGGCTCCATGAGCTCCCCATAATGCTTGTCAACCCTCCTTGGCGCCATGTGCTCCCCATAATGCTTGACAACCCTCCCTGGCTCCATGTGCTCTCCATAATGCAGGGCAACCCTCCCTGGCTTCATGAGCTCCCCATAATGCTTGTCAACCCTCCTTGGCTCCATGTGCTCCCCATAATGCTTGGCAACCCTCCCTGGCTCCATGTGCTCCCCATAATGCTTGTCAACCCTCCCTGGCTCCATGTGCTCCCCATAATGCTTGACAACCCTCCCTGGCTCCATGTGCTCCCCATAATGCTTGGCAACCCTCCCTGGCTCCATGTGCTCCCCATAATGCTGGGCAACCCTTCATTGGCTCCATGTGCTCCCCATAATGCTTGACAACCCTCCCTGGCTCCATGTGCTCCCCATAATGCTTGACAACCCTCCCTGGCTCCATGTGCTCCCCATAATGCTTGACAACCCTCCCTGGCTCCATGTGCTCCCCATAATGCTGAGCAACCCTCCCTGGCTTCATGTGCTCCCCATAATGCTTGACAACCCTCCCTGGCTCCATGTGCTCCCCATTATGCTGGGCAACCCTCCCTGGCTCCATGTGCTCCCCATAATGCTTGGCAACCCTCCCTGGCTTCATGTGCTCCCCATAATCCTGGGCAACCCTCCCTGGCTCCATGTGCTCCCCATAATGCTTGACAACCCTCCCTGGCTCCATGTGCTCCCCATAATGCTGGGCAACCCTCCCTGGCTCCATGTGCTCCCCATAATGCTTGACAACCCTCCCTGGCTCCATGTGCTCCCCATAATGCTGGGCAACCCTCCCTGGCTTCATGTGCTCCCCATAATGCTTGACAACCCTCCCTGGCTCCATGTGCTCCCCATAATGCTTGACAACCCTCCCTGGCTCCATGTGCTCCCCATAATGCTGGGCAACCCTCCCTGGCTCCATGTGCTCCCCATGATGCTGGGCAACCCTCCCTGACTTCATGAGCTCCCCATAATGCTGGGCAACCCTCCCTGGCTCCATGTGCCCCCCATAATGCTGGGCAACCCTCTCTGGCTCCATGTGCTCCCCATAATGCTGGGCAACCCTCCCTGGCTTCATGTGCTCCCCATAATGCTGGGCAACCCTCCCTGGCTACATGTGCTCCCCATAATGCTGGGCAACAATCCCTGGCTCCATGTGCTCCCCATAATGCTGGGCAACCCTCCCTGGCTCCATGTGCTCCCCATAATGCTGGGCAACCCTACCTTGCTCCATGTGCTCCCCATAATGCTGGGCAACCCTCCCTGGCTCCATGTGCTCCCCATAATGCTTGACAACCCTCCCTGGCTTCATGTGCTCCCCATAATGCTGGGCAACCCTCCCTGGCTCCATGTGCTCCCCATAATGCTGGGCAATCCCCCCCCCCTTGTCCCATGTGCTCCCCATAATGCTTGGCAACCCTCCTTTGCTTCATGTGCTCCCCATAATGCTTGGCAACCCTCCTTGGCTTCATGTGCTCCCCATAATGCTGGGCAACCCTCCCTGGCTCCATGAGCTCCCCATAATGCTTGGCAACCCTCCCTGGCTTCATGTGCTCCCCATAATGCTGGGCAACCCTCCCTGGCTCCATGTGCTCCCCATAATGCTGGGCAATCCCCCCCCCCTTGTCCCATGTGCATCCCATAATGCTTGGCAACCCTCCTTGGCTTCATGTGCTCCCCATAATGCTTGGCAACCCTCCTTGGCTTCATGTGCTCCCCATAATGCTGGGCAACCCTCGCTGGCTCCAAGTGCTCCCCATAATGCTGGGCAACCCTCCCTGCCTTAATGTGCTCCCCATAATGCTTGACAACCCTCCCTGGCTCCATGTGCACCCCATAATGCTGGGCAACCCTCCCTGGCTTAATGTGCTCCCCATAATGCTTGGCAACCCTCCCTGGCTCCATGTGCTCCCCATAATGCTTGACAACCCTCCCTGGCTTCATGTGCTCCCCATTATGCTTGGCAACCCTCCCTGGCTCCATGTGCTCCCCATAATGCTGGGCAACCCTCCCTGGCTCCATGTGCTCCCCATAATGCTTGGCAACCCTCCCTGGCTCCATGTGCTCCCCATAATGCTGGGCAATCCTCCCTGGCTCCATGTGCTCCCCATAATGCTTGACAACCCTCCCTGGCTCCATGAGCTCCCCATAATGCTTGTCAACCCTCCTTGGCGCCATGTGCTCCCCATAATGCTTGACAACCCTCCCTGGCTCCATGTGCTCTCCATAATGCAGGGCAACCCTCCCTGGCTTCATGAGCTCCCCATAATGCTTGTCAACCCTCCTTGGCTCCATGTGCTCCCCATAATGCTTGGCAACCCTCCCTGGCTCCATGTGCTCCCCATAATGCTTGTCAACCCTCCCTGGCTCCATGTGCTCCCCATAATGCTTGACAACCCTCCCTGGCTCCATGTGCTCCCCATAATGCTTGGCAACCCTCCCTGGCTCCATGTGCTCCCCATAATGCTGGGCAACCCTTCATTGGCTCCATGTGCTCCCCATAATGCTTGACAACCCTCCCTGGCTCCATGTGCTCCCCATAATGCTTGACAACCCTCCCTGGCTCCATGTGCTCCCCATAATGCTTGACAACCCTCCCTGGCTCCATGTGCTCCCCATAATGCTGAGCAACCCTCCCTGGCTTCATGTGCTCCCCATAATGCTTGACAACCCTCCCTGGCTCCATGTGCTCCCCATTATGCTGGGCAACCCTCCCTGGCTCCATGTGCTCCCCATAATGCTTGGCAACCCTCCCTGGCTTCATGTGCTCCCCATAATCCTGGGCAACCCTCCCTGGCTCCATGTGCTCCCCATAATGCTTGACAACCCTCCCTGGCTCCATGTGCTCCCCATAATGCTGGGCAACCCTCCCTGGCTCCATGTGCTCCCCATAATGCTTGACAACCCTCCCTGGCTCCATGTGCTCCCCATAATGCTGGGCAACCCTCCCTGGCTTCATGTGCTCCCCATAATGCTTGACAACCCTCCCTGGCTCCATGTGCTCCCCATAATGCTTGACAACCCTCCCTGGCTCCATGTGCTCCCCATAATGCTGGGCAACCCTCCCTGGCTCCATGTGCTCCCCATGATGCTGGGCAACCCTCCCTGACTTCATGAGCTCCCCATAATGCTGGGCAACCCTCCCTGGCTCCATGTGCCCCCCATAATGCTGGGCAACCCTCTCTGGCTCCATGTGCTCCCCATAATGCTGGGCAACCCTCCCTGGCTTCATGTGCTCCCCATAATGCTGGGCAACCCTCCCTGGCTACATGTGCTCCCCATAATGCTGGGCAACAATCCCTGGCTCCATGTGCTCCCCATAATGCTGGGCAACCCTCCCTGGCTCCATGTGCTCCCCATAATGCTGGGCAACCCTACCTTGCTCCATGTGCTCCCCATAATGCTGGGCAACCCTCCCTGGCTCCATGTGCTCCCCATAATGCTTGACAACCCTCCCTGGCTTCATGTGCTCCCCATAATGCTGGGCAACCCTCCCTGGCTCCATGTGCTCCCCATAATGCTGGGCAATCCCCCCCCCCTTGTCCCATGTGCTCCCCATAATGCTTGGCAACCCTCCTTTGCTTCATGTGCTCCCCATAATGCTTGGCAACCCTCCTTGGCTTCATGTGCTCCCCATAATGCTGGGCAACCCTCCCTGGCTCCATGAGCTCCCCATAATGCTTGGCAACCCTCCCTGGCTTCATGTGCTCCCCATAATGCTGGGCAACCCTCCCTGGCTCCATGTGCTCCCCATAATGCTGGGCAATCCCCCCCCCCTTGTCCCATGTGCATCCCATAATGCTTGGCAACCCTCCTTGGCTTCATGTGCTCCCCATAATGCTTGGCAACCCTCCTTGGCTTCATGTGCTCCCCATAATGCTGGGCAACCCTCCCTGGCTCCATGAGCTCCCCATAATGCTTGGCAACCCTCCCTGGCTCCATGTGCTCCCCATAATGCTGGGCAACCCTCCCTGGCTCCATGAGCTCCCCATAATGCTTGGCAACCCTCCCTGGCTCCATGTGCTCCCCATAATGCTTGGCAACCCTCCCTGGCTTCATGTGCTCCCCATAGTCCTGGGCAACCCTCCCTGGCTCCATGTGCTCCCCATAATGCTTGACAACGCTCCCTGGCTCCATGTGCTCCCCATAATGCTGGGCAACCCTCCCTGGCTCCATGTGCTCCCCATAATGCTTGACAACCCTCCCTGGCTCCATGTGCTCCCCATAATGCTGGGCAACCCTCCCTGGCTTCATGTGCTCCCCATAATGCTTGACAACCCTCCCTGGCTCCATGTGCTCCCCATATTGCTTGACAACCCTCCCTGGCTCCATGTGCTCCCCATAATGCTGGGCAACCCTCCCTGGCTTCATGAGCTCCCCATAATGCTTGTCAACCCTCCCTGGCTCCATGTGCTCCACATAATGCTGGGCAACCCCCCCTGGCTCCATGTGCTCCCCATAATGCTGGGCAATCCCCCTGGCTCCATGTGCTCCCCATAATGCTTGTCAACCCCCCTGGCTCCATGTGCACCCATAATGCTGGGCAACCCTCCCTGGCTCCATGTGCTCCCTTTAATGCTGGTCAACCCTCCCTGGCTCCATGGGCTCCCCATAATGCTTGACAACCCTCCCTGGCTCCATGAGCTCCCCATAATGCTGGGCAACCCTCCGTGGCTCCATGTGCTCCACATAATGCTTGACAACCCTCCCTGGCTCCATGTGCACCCCATAATGCTTGACAACCCTCCCTGGCTCCATGTGCTCCCCATAATGCTGGGCAACCCTCCCTGGCTCCATGTGCTCCCCATAATGCTGGGCAACCCTCCGTGGCTTCATGAGCTCCCCATAATGCTGGGCAACCCTCCATGGCTCCATGTGCCCCCCATAATGCTGGGCAACCCTCCCTGGCTCCATGTGCTCCCCATAATGCTGGGCAACCCTCCCTGGCTTCATGAGCTCCCCATAATGCTTGTCAACCCTCCCTGGCTCCATGTGCTCCCCATAATGCTGGGCAACCCCCTCTGGCTCCATGTGCTCCCCATAATGCTGGGCAGCCCTCCCTGGCTCCATGTGCTCCCCTAATGCTGGGCAACCCCCCCTGGCTCCATGTGCTCCCCATAATGCTGGGCAGCCCTCCCTGGCTCCATGTGCTCCCCTAATGCTGGGCAACCCCCCCTGGCTCCATGTGCTCCCCATAATGCTGGGCAACCCTCCCTGGCTCCATGTGCTCCCCATAATGCTGGGCAACACTCCCTGGCGTCATGTGCTCCCCATAATGCTGGGTAACCCTCCCTGGCTTCATGTGCTCCCCATAATGCTGGGCCACCCTCCCTGGTTCCATGTGCTCCCCATAATGCTGGGCACCCCTCCCTGGCTCCATGTGCTCCCCATAATGCTTGGCAACCCTCGCTGGCTCCAAGTGCTCCCCATAATGCTGGGCAACCCTCCCTGCCTTAATGTGCTCCCGATAATGCTTGACAACCCTCCCTGGCTCCATGTGCACCCCATAATGCTGGGCAACCCTCCCTGGCTTAATGTGCTCCCCATAATGCTTGGCAACCCTCCCTGGCTCCATGTGCTCCCCATAATGCTTGACAACCCTCCCTGGCTTCATGTGCTCCCCATTAAGCTTGGCAACCCTCCCTGGCTCCATGTGCTCCCCATAATGCTGGGCAACCCTCCCTGGCTCCATGTGCTCCCCATAATGCTTGGCAACCCTCCCTGGCTCCATGTGCTCCCCATAATGCTGGGCAATCCTCCCTGGCTCCATGTGCTCCCCATAATGCTTGACAACCCTCCCTGGCTCCATGAGCTCCCCATAATGCTTGTCAACCCTCCTTGGCGCCATGTGCTCCCCATAATGCTTGACAACCCTCCCTGGCTCCATGTGCTCTCCATAATGCAGGGCAACCCTACCTGGCTTCATGAGGTCCCCATAATGCTTGTCAACCCTCCTTGGCTCCATGTGCTCCCCATAATGCTTGGCAACCCTCCCTGGCTCCATGTGCTCCCCATAATGCTTGTCAACCCTCCCTGGCTCCATGTGCTCCCCATAATGCTTGACAACCCTCCCTGGCTCCATGTGCTCCCCATAATGCTGGGCAACCCTCCCTGGCTCCATGTGCTCCCCATAATGCTGGGCAACCCTCATTGGCTCCATGTGCTCCCCATAATGCTTGACAACCCTCCCTGGCTCCATGTGCTCCCCATAATGCTTGACAACCCTCCCTGGCTCCATGTGCTCCCCATAATGCTTGACAACCCTCCCTGGCTCCATGTGCTCTCCATAATGCAGGGCAACCCTCCCTGGCTTCATGAGCTCCCCATAATGCTTGTCAACCCTCCTTGGCTCCATGTGCTCCCCATAATGCTTGGCAACCCTCCCTGGCTCCATGTGCTCCCCATAATGCTTGTCAACCCTCCCTGGCTCCATGTGCTCCCCATAATGCTTGACAACCCTCCCTGGCTCCATGTGCTCCCCATAATGCTGGGCAACCCTCCCTGGCTCCATGTGCTCCCCATAATGCTGGGCAACCCTCATTGGCTCCATGTGCTCCCCATAATGCTTGACAACCCTCCCTGGCTCCATGTGCTCCCCATAATGCTTGACAACCCTCCCTGGCTCCATGTGCTCCCCATAATGCTTGACAACCCTCCCTGGCTCCATGTGCTCCCCATAATGCTGGGCAACCCTCCCTGGCTTCATGTGCTCCCCATAATGCTTGACAACCCTCCCTGGCTCCATGTGCTCCCCATTATGCTGGGCAACCCTCCCTGGCTCCATGTGCTCCCCATAATGCTTGGCAACCCTCCCTGGCTTCATGTGCTCCCCATAATCCTGGGCAACCCTCCCTGGCTCCATGTGCTCCCCATAATGCTTGACAACCCTCCCTGGCTCCATGTGCTCCCCATAATGCTGGGCAACCCTCCCTGGCTCCATGTGCTCCCCATAATGCTTGACAACCCTCCCTGGCTCCATGTGCTCCCCATAATACTGGGCAACCCTCCCTGGCTTCATGTGCTCCCCATAATGCTTGACAACCCTCCCTGGCTCCATGTGCTCCCCATAATGCTTGACAACCCTCCCTGGCTCCATGTGCTCCCCATAATGCTGGGCAACCCTCCCTGGCTCCATGTGCTCCCCATAATGCTGGGCAACCCTCCCTGACTTCATGAGCTCCCCATAATGCTGGGCAACCCTCCCTGGCTCCATGTGCCCCCCATAATGCTGGGCAACCCTCTCTGGCTCCATGTGCTCCCCATAATGCTGGGCAACCCTCCCTGGCTTCATGTGCTCCCCATAATGCTGGGCAACCCTCCCTGGCTACATGTGCTCCCCATAATGCTGGGCAACAATCCCTGGCTCCATGTGCTCCCCATAATGCTGGGCAACCCTCCCTGGCTCCATGTGCTCCCCATAATGCTGGGCAACCCTACCTTGCTCCATGTGCTCCCCATAATGCTGGGCAACCCTCCCTGGCTCCATGTGCTCCCCATAATGCTTGACAACCCTCCCTGGCTTCATGTGCTCCCCATAATGCTGGGCAACCCTCCCTGGCTCCATGTGCTCCCCATAATGCTGGGCAATCCCCCCCCCTTGTCCCATGTGCTCCCCATAATGCTTGGCAACCCTCCTTTGCTTCATGTGCTCCCCATAATGCTTGGCAACCCTCCTTGGCTTCATGTGCTCCCCATAATGCTGGGCAACCCTCCCTGGATCCATGAGCTCCCCATAATGCTTGGCAACCCTCCCTGGCTTCATGTGCTCCCCATAATGCTGGGCAACCCTCCCTGGCTCCATGTGCTCCCCATAATGCTGGGCAATCCCCCCCCCCCCTTGTCCCATGTGCATCCCATAATGCTTGGCAACCCTCCTTGGCTTCATGTGCTCCCCATAATGCTTGGCAACCCTCCTTGGCTTCATGTGCTCCCCATAATGCTGGGCAACCCTCCCTGGCTCCATGAGCTCCCCATAATGCTTGGCAACCCTCCCTGGCTCCATGTGCTCCCCATAATGCTGGGCAACCCTCCCTGGCTCCATGAGCTCCCCATAATGCTTGGCAACCCTCCCTGGCTCCATGTGCTCCCCATAATGCTTGGCAACCCTCCCTGGCTTCATGTGCTCCCCATAATCCTGGGCAACCCTCCCTGGCTCCATGTGCTCCCCATAATGCTTGACAACGCTCCCTGGCTCCATGTGCTCCCCATAATGCTGGGCAACCCTCCCTGGCTCCATGTGCTCCCCATAATGCTTGACAACCCTCCCTGGCTCCATGTGCTCCCCATAATGCTGGGCAACCCTCCCTGGCTTCATGTGCTCCCCATAATGCTTGACAACCCTCCCTGGCTACATGTGCTCCCCATATTGCTTGACAACCCTCCCTGGCTCCATGTGCTCCCCATAATGCTGGGCAACCCTCCCTGGCTTCATGAGCTCCCCATAATGCTTGTCAACCCTCCCTGGCTCCATGTGCTCCACATAATGCTGGGCAACCCCCCCTGGCTCCATGTGCTCCCCATAATGCTGGGCAACCCCCCTGGCTCCATGTGCACCCATAATGCTGGGCAACCCTCCCTGGCTCCATGTGCTCCCTTTAATGCTGGGCAACCCTCCCTGGCTCCATGTGCTCCCCATAATGCTTGACAACCCTCCCTGGCTCCATGAGCTCCCCATAATACTGGGCAACCCTCCGTGGCTCCATGTGCTCCACATAATGCTTGACAACCCTCCCTGGCTCCATGTGCACCCCATAATGCTTGACAACCCTCCCTGGCTCCATGTGCTCCCCATAATGCTGGGCAACCCTCCCTGGCTCCATGTGCTCCCCATAATGCTGGGCAACCCTCCGTGGCTTCATGAGCTCCCCATAATGCTGGGCAACCCTCCCTGGCTCCATGTGCCCCCCATAATGCTGGGCAACCCTCCCTGGCTCCATGTGCTCCCCATAATGCTGGGCAACCCTCCCTGGCTTCATGAGCTCCCCATAATGCTTGTCAACCCTCCCTGGCTCCATGTGCTCCCCATAATGCTGGGCAACCCCCTCTGGCTCCATGTGCTCCCCATAATGCTGGGCAACCCCCCCTGGCTCCATGTGCTCCCCATAATGCTGGGCAGCCCTCCCTGGCTCCATGTGCTCCCCTAATGCTGGGCAACCCCCCCTGGCTCCATGTGCTCCCCATAATGCTGGGCAACCCTCCCTGGCTCCATGTGCTCCCCATAATGCTGGGCAACACTCCCTGGCGTCATGTGCTCCCCATAATGCTGGGTAACCCTCCCTGGCTTCATGTGCTCCCCATAATGCTGGGCCACCCTCCCTGGTTCCATGTGCTCCCCATAATGCTGGGCACCCCTCCCTGGCTCCATGTGCTCCCCATAATGCTTGGCAACCCTCGCTGGCTCCAAGTGCTCCCCATAATGCTGGGCAACCCTCCCTGCCTTAATGTGCTCCCCATAATGCTTGACAACCCTCCCTGGCTCCATGTGCACCCCATAATGCTGGGCAACCCTCCCTGGCTTAATGTGCTCCCCATAATGCTTGGCAACCCTCCCTGGCTCCATGTGCTCCCCATAATGCTTGACAACCCTCCCTGGCTTCATGTGCTCCCCATTATGCTTGGCAACCCTCCCTGGCTCCATGTGCTCCCCATAATGCTGGGCAACCCTCCCTGGCTCCATGTGCTCCCCATAATGCTTGGCAACCCTCCCTGGCTCCATGTGCTCCCCATAATGCTGGGCAATCCTCCCTGGCTCCATGTGCTCCCCATAATGCTTGACAACCCTCCCTGGCTCCATGAGCTCCCCATAATGCTTGTCAACCCTCCTTGGCGCCATGTGCTCCCCATAATGCTTGACAACCCTCCCTGGCTCCATGTGCTCTCCATAATGCAGGGCAACCCTACCTGGCTTCATGAGGTCCCCATAATGCTTGTCAACCCTCCTTGGCTCCATGTGCTCCCCATAATGCTTGGCAACCCTCCCTGGCTCCATGTGCTCCCCATAATGCTTGTCAACCCTCCCTGGCTCCATGTGCTCCCCATAATGCTTGACAACCCTCCCTGGCTCCATGTGCTCCCCATAATGCTGGGCAACCCTCCCTGGCTCCATGTGCTCCCCATAATGCTGGGCAACCCTCATTGGCTCCATGTGCTCCCCATAATGCTTGACAACCCTCCCTGGCTCCATGTGCTCCCCATAATGCTTGACAACCCTCCCTGGCTCCATGTGCTCCCCATAATGCTTGACAACCCTCCCTGGCTCCATGTGCTCCCCATAATGCTGGGCAACCCTCCCTGGCTTCATGTGCTCCCCATAATGCTTGACAACCCTCCCTGGCTCCATGTGCTCCCTATTATGCTGGGCAACCCTCCCTGGCTCCATGTGCTCCCCATAATGCTTGGCAACCCTCCCTGGCTTCATGTGCTCCCCATAATCCTGGGCAACCCTCCCTGGCTCCATGTGCTCCCCATAATGCTTGACAACCCTCCCTGGCTCCATGTGCTCCCCATAATGCTGGGCAACCCTCCCTGGCTCCATGTGCTCCCCATAATGCTTGACAACCCTCCCTGGCTCCATGTGCTCCCCATAATGCTGGGCAACCCTCCCTGGCTTCATGTGCTCCCCATAATGCTTGACAACCCTCCCTGGCTCCATGTGCTCCCCATAATGCTTGACAACCCTCCCTGGCTCCATGTGCTCCCCATAATGCTGGGCAACCCTCCCTGGCTCCATGTGCTCCCCATAATGCTGGGCAACCCTCCCTGACTTCATGAGCTCCCCATAATGCTGGGCAACCCTCCCTGGCTCCATGTGCCCCCCATAATGCTGGGCAACCCTCTCTGGCTCCATGTGCTCCCCATAATGCTGGGCAACCCTCCCTGGCTTCATGAGCTCCCCATAATGCTTGTCAACCCTCCCTGGCTCCATGTGCTCCCCATAATGCTGGGCAACCCCCCCTGGCTCCATGTGCTCCCCATAATGCTGGGCAACCCCCCTGGCTCCATGTGCTCCCCATAATGCTTGTCAACCCCCCTGGCTCCATGTGCACCCATAATGCTGGGAACCCTCCCTGGCTCCATGTGCTCCCTTTAATGCTGGGCATCCCTCCCTGGCTACATGTGCTCCCCATAATGCTTGACAACCCTCCCTGGCTCCATGTGCTCCCCATAATGCTGGGCAACCCTCCCTGGCTCCATGTGCTCCCCATAATGCTTGACAACCCTCCCTGGCTCCATGTGCTCCCCATAATGCTTGACAACCCTCCTTGGCTCCATGTGCTCCCCATAATGCTGGGCAACCCTCCCTGGCTCCATGTGCTCCCCATAATGCTGGGCAACCCTCCGTGGCTTCATGAGCTCCCCATAATGCTGGGCAACCCTCCCTGGCTCCATGTGCCCCCCATAATGCTGGGCAACCCTCTCTGGCTCCATGTGCTCCCCATAATGCTGGGCAACCCTCCCTGGCTTCATGAGCTCCCCATAATGCTTGTCAACCCTCCCTGGCTCCATGTGCTCCCCATTATGCTGGGCAACCCCCTCTGACTCCATGTGCTCCCCATAATGCTGGGCAACCCCCCCTGGCTCCATGTGCTCCCCATAATGCTGGGCAACCCTCCCTGGCTCCATGTGTTCCCCTAATGCTGGGCAACCCCCCCTGGCTCCATGTGCTCCCCATAATGCTGGGCAACCCTCCCTGGCTCCATGTGCTCCCCATAATGCTGGGCAACACTCCCTGGCGTCATGTGCTCCCCACAATGCTGGGTAACCCTCCCTGGCTTCATGTGCTCCCCATAATGCTGGGCAACCCTCCCTGGTTCCATGTGCTCCCCATAATGCTGGGCAACCCTCCCTGGCTCCATGTGCTCCCCATAATGCTGGGCAACCCTCCCTGGCTCCATGTGCTCCCCATAATGCTTGGCAACCCTCCCTGGCTTCATGTGCTCCCCATAATGCTGGGCACCCCTCCCTGGCTCCATGTGCTCCCCATAATGCTTGGCAACCCTCGCTGGCTCCAAGTGCTCCCCATAATGCTGGGCAACCCTCCCTGGCTTAATGTGCTCCCCATAATGCTTGACAACCCTCCCTGGCTCCATGTGCACCCCATAATGCTGGGCAACCCTCCCTGGCTTAATGTGCACCCCATAATGCTTGACAACCCTCCCTGGCTCCATGTGCTACCCATAATGCTTGGCAACCCTCCCTGGCTCCATGTGCTCCCCATAATGCTTGACAACCCTCCCTGGCTTCATGTGCTCCCCATTATGCTTGGCAACCCTCCCTGGCTCCATGTGCTCCCCATAATGCTGGGCAATCCTCCCTGGCTCCATGTGCTCCCCATAATGCTTGGCAACCCTCCCTGGCTCCATGTGCTCTCCATAATGCTGGGCAATCCTCCCTGGCTCCATGTGCTCCCCATAATGCATGGCAACCCTCCTTGGCTCCATGAGCTCCCCATAATGCTTGGCAACCCTCCCTGGCTCCATGTGCTCCCCATAATGCTGGGCAACCCTCCTTGGCTCCATGTGCTCCCCATAATGCTTGACAGCCCTCCCTGGCTTCATGTGCTCCCCATAATGCTTGGCAACCCTCCTTGGCTCCATGTGCTCCCCATAATGCTGGGTAATCCTCCCTGGCTCCATGTGCTCCCCATAATGCTGGGCAATCCTCCCTGGCTCCATGTGCTCCCCATAATGCTTGGCAACCCTCCCTGCTCCATGAGCTCCCCATAATGCTGGGCAACCCTCCCTGGCTCCATGTGCTCCCCATAATGGTTGGCAACCCTCCCTGGCTCCATGTGCTCCCCATAATGCTTGACAACCCTCCCTGCCTTCATATGCTCCCCATAATGCTGGGCAACCCTCCTTGGCTCCATGTGCTCCCCATAATGCTTGACAACCCTCCCTGGCTCTATGTGCTCCCCATAATGCTGGGCAACCCTCCCTGGCTCCCTGAGCTCCCCATAAAGCTTGTCAACCCTCCTTGGCTCCATGTGCTCCCCATAATGCTTGGCAACCCTCCCTGGCTCCATGTTTTCCCCATAATGCTTGACAACCCTCCCTGGCTCCATGAGCTCCCCATAATGCTTGTCAACCCTCCTTGGCTCCATGTGCTCCCCATAATGCTGGGCAATCCTCCCTGGTTCCATGTGCTCCCCATAATGCTGGGCAACCCTCCCTGGCTTCATGAGCTCCCCATAATGCTTGTCAACCCTCCTTGGCTCCATGTGCTCCCCATAATGCTTGGCAACCCTCCCTGGCTCCATGTGCTCCCCATAATGCTTGTGAACCCTCCCTGGCTCCATGTGCTCCCCATAATGCTTGACAACCCTCCCTGGCTCCATGTGATCCCCATAATGCTGGGCAACCCTCCCTGGCTCCATGTGCTCCCCATAATGCTTGGCAACCCTCCCTGGCTTCATGTGCTCCCCATAATCCTGGGCAACCCTCCCTGGCTCCATGTGCTCCCCATAATGCTTGACAACCCTCCCTGGCTCCATGTGCTCCCCATAATGCTGGGCAACCCACCCTGGCTCCATGTGCTCCCCATAATGCTTGACAACCCTCCTTGGCTTCATATGCTCCCCATAATGCTGGGCAACCCTCCCTGGCTCCATGTGCTCCCCATAATGCTTGGCAACCCTCCCTGGCTCCATGTGCTCCCCATAATGCTTGGCAACCCTCCCTGGCTTCATGTGCTCCCCATAATGCTTGACAACCCTCCCTGGTTCCATGTGCTCCCCATAATGCTTGACAACCCTCCCTGGCTCCAAGTGCTCCCCATAATGCTTGACAACCCTCCCTGGCTTCATGTGCTCCCCATAATGCTTGACAACCCTCCCTGGCTCCATGTGCTCCCCATAATGCTGGGCAACCCTCCCTGGCTCCATGTGCTCCCCATAATGCTTGACAACCCTCCCTGGCTTCATGATCTCCCCATAATGCTGGGCAACCCTCCCTGGCTCCATGTGCTCCCCATAATGCTTGAAAACCCTCCCTGGCTCCATGTGGTCCCCATAATGCTGGGCAAACCTCCCTGGCTCCATGTGCACCCCATAATGCTTGACAACCCTCCCTGGCTCCATGTGCTCCCCATAATGCTTGACAACCCTCCTTGGCTCCATGTGCTCCCCATAATGCTGGGCAACCCTCCCTGGCTCCATGTGCCCCCCATAATGCTGGGCAACCCTCCCTGGCTCCATGAGCTCCCCGTAATGCTGGGCAACCCTCCCTGGCTCCATGTGCTCCCCATAATGCTTGACAACCCTCCCTGGCTTCATGTGCTCCCCATAATGATGGGCAACCCTCCCTGGCTCCATGTGCTCCCCATAATGCTGGGCAACCCTCCCTGGCTCCATGTGCTCCCCATAATGCTGGGCAACCCTCCCTGGCTCCATGTGCTCCCCATAATGCTTGACAACCCTCCCTGGCTTCATATGCTCCCCATAATGCTGGGCAACACTCCTTGGCTCCATGTGCTCCCCATAATGCTGGGCAACCCTCCCTGGCTCCATGTGCTCCCCATAACGCTTGACAACCCTCCCTGGCTCCATGTGCTCCCCATAATGCTGGGCAACCCTCCCTGGCTCCATGTGCCCCCCATAATGCTGGGCAACCCTCCCTGGCTCCATGAGCTCCCCGTAATGCTGGGCAACCCTCCCTGGCTCCATGTGCTCCCCATAATGCTTGACAACCCTCCCTGGCTTCATGTGCTCCCCATAATGCTGGGCAACCCTCCCTGGCTCCATGTGCTCCCCATAATGCTGGGCAACCCTCCCTGGCTCCATGTGCTCCCCATAATGCTGGGCAACCCTCCCTGGCTCCATGTGCTCCCCATAATGCTTGACAACCCTCCCTGGCTTCATATGCTCCCCATAATGCTGGGCAACCCTCCTTGGCTCCATGTGCTCCCCATAATGCTTGACAACCCTCCCTGGCTCCATGTTCTCCCCATAATGCTGGGCAACCCTCCCTGGCTCCATGTGCTCCCCATAATGCTGGGTAACCCCCCCTGGCTTCATGAGCTCCCCATAATGCTGGCCAACCCTCCCTGGCTCCATGTGCTCCCCATAATGCTTGACAACCCTCCCTGGCTTTATGAGCTCCCCATAATGCTTGTCAACCCTCCCTGGCTCCATGTGCTCCCCATAATGCTGGGTAACCCTCCCTGGCATCATTTGATCCCCATAAAGCTTGACAACCCTCCCTGGCTCCATGTGCTCCCCATAATGCTGGGTAACCCTCCCTGGCTTCATGTGCTTCCCATAATGCTGGGCAACCCTCCCTGGCTCCTTGTGCTCCCCATAATGCTGGGCAACCCTCCCTGGCTCCATGGGCTCCCCATAATTCTGGGCAACCCCCCCTGGCTCCATGTGCTCCCCATAATGCTGGGCAACCCTCCCTGGCTCCATGAGCTCCCCATAATGCTGGGCAACCCTCCCTGGCTTCATGTGCTCCCCATAATAATTGACAACCCTCCCTGGCTCCATGTGCTCCCCATAATGCTTGACAACCCTCCCTGGCTCCATGTGCTCCCCATAATGCTGGGCAACCCTCCCTGGCTCCATGTGCTCCCCATAATGCTGGGCAACCCTCCCTGACTTCATGAGCTCCCCATAATGCTGGGCAACCCTCCCTGGCTCCATGTGCCCCCCATAATGCTGGGCAACCCTCCCTGGCTCCATGTACTCCCCATAATGCTGGGCAACCCTCCCTGGCTTCATGAGCTCCCCATAATGCTTGTCAACCTTCCCTGGCTCCTTGTGCTCCCCATAATGCAGGGCAACCCCCCCTGGCTCCATGTGCTCCCCATAATGCTGGGCAACCCCCCTTGCTCCATGTGCTCCCCATAATGCTTGTCAACCCCCCTGGCTCCATGTGCTCCCCATAATGCTGGGCAACCCTCCCTGGCTCCATGTGCTCCCTTTAATGCTGGGCAACCCTCCCTGGCTCCATGTGCTCCCCATAATGCTTGACAACCCTCCCTGGCTCCATGTGCTCCCCATAATGCTGGGCAAACTTCCCTGGCTCCATGTGCTCCCCATAATGCTTGACAACCCTCCCTGGCTCCATGTGCTCCCCATAATGCTTGACAACCCTCCCTGGCTCCATGTGCTCCCCATAATGCTGGGCAACCCTCCCTGGCTCCATGTGCTCCCCATAATGCTGGGCAACCCTCCGTGGCTTCATGAGCTCCCCATAATGCTTGGAAACCCTCCCTGGCTCCATGTGCCCCCATAATGCTGGGCAACCCTCCCTGGCTCCATGTGCTCCCCATAAAGCTGGGCAACCCTCCCTGGCTTCATGAGCTCCCCATAATGCTTGTCAACCCTCCCTGGCTCCATGTGCTCCCCATAATGCTGGGCAACCCCCTCTGGCCCCATGTGCTCCCCATAATGCTGGGCAACCCCCTCTGGCTCCATGTGCTCCCCATAATGCTGGGCAACCCTCCCTGGCTCCATGTGCTCCCTTAATGCTGGGCAACCCCCCCTGGCTCCATGTGCTCCCCATAATGCTGGGCAACCCTCCCTGGCTCCATGTGCTCCCCATAATGCTGGGCAACACTCCCTGGCGTCATGTGCTCCCCATAATGCTGGGTAACCCTCCCTGGCTTCATGTGCTCCCCATAATGCTGGGCAACCCTCCCTGGTTCCATGTGCTCCCCATAATGCTGGGCAACCCTCCCTGGCTCCATGTGCTCCCCATAATGCTGGGCAACCCTCCCTGGCTTCATGTGCTCCCCATAATGCTTGGCAACCCTCGCTGGCTCCATGTGCTCCCCATAATGCTGGGCAACCCTACCTTGCTCCATGAGCTCCCCATAATGCTTGGCAACCCTCCCTGGCTCCATGTGCTCCCCATAATGCTGGGCAACCCTCCCTGGCTCCATGTGCTCCCCATAATGCTCGGCAACCCTCCCTGGCTTCATGAGCTCCCCATAATTCTGGGCAACCCTCCCTGGCTTCATGTGCTCCCCATAATGCTTGGCCACCCTCCCTGGCTCCATGTGCTCCCCATAATGCTGGGCACCCCCCCCCCTGGCTCCATGAGCTCCCCATAATGCTGGGCAACCCTCCCTGGCTCCATGTGCTCCCCATAATGCTGGGCAACCCTCCCTGGCTCCATGTGCTCCCCATAATGCTTGACAACCCTCCCTGGCTCCATGTGCTCCCCATAATGCTTGACAACCCTCCCTGGCTCCATGTGCTCCCCTTAATGCTGGGCAACCCTTCCTGGCTCCATGTGCTCCCCATAATGTTGGGCAACCCTCCGTGGCTTCATGAGCTCCCCATAATGCTGGGCAACCCTCCCTGGCTCCATGTGCCCCCCATAATGCTGGGCAACCCTCCCTGGCTCCATGTGCTCCCCATAATGCTGGGCAACCCTCCCTGGCTTCATGAGCTCCCCATAATGCTTGTCAACCCTCCCTGGCTCCATGTGCTCCCCATAATGCTGGGCAACCCCCTCTGGCTCCATGTCCTCCCCATAATGCTGGGCAACCCCTCCTGGCTCCATGTGCTCCCCATAATGCTGGGCAACCCTCCCTGGCTCCATGTGCTCCCCTAATGCTGGGCAACCCCCCCTGGCTCCATGTGCTCCCCATAATGCTGGGCAACCCTCCCTGGCTCCACGTGTTCCCCATAATGCTGGGCAACCCTCCCTGGCGTCATGTGCTCCCCATAATGCTGGGTAACCCTCCCTGGCTTCATGTGCTCCCCATAATGCTGGGCAACCCTCCCTGGTTCCATGTGCTCCCCATAATGCTGGGCAACCCCCCCTGGCTCCATGTGCTCCCCGTAATGCTGGGCAACCCTCCCTGGCTACATGTGCTCCCCATAATGCTTGGCAACCCTCCCTGGATTCATGTGCTCCCCATAATGCTGGGCAACCCTACCTTGCTCCATGTGCTCCCCATAATGCTTGGCAACCCTACCTTGCTCCATGTGCTCCCCATAATGCTGGGCAACCCTACCTTGCTCCATGTGCTCCCCATAATGCTTGTCAACCCTCCCTGGCTCCAAGTGCTCCCCATAATGCTGGGCAACCCTACATTGCTTCATGTGCTCCCCATAATGCTTGGCAACCCTCCCTGGCTCCATGTGCTCCCCATAATGCTGGGCAACCCTCCCTGGATCCATGTGCTCCCCATAATGCTTGGTAACCCTCCCTGGCTTCATGTGCTCCCCATAATGCTGGGCAACCCTACCTTGCTCCATGTGCTCCCCATAATGCTTGGCAACCCTAACTTGCTCCATGTGCTCCCCATAATGCTGGGCAACCCTACCTTGCTCCATGTGCTCCCCATAATGCTTGGCAACCCTCTCTGGCTCCATGTGCTCCCCATAATGCTGGACAACCCTCACTGGCTCCATGTGCTCCCCATAATGCTGGGCAACCATACCTTGCTCCATGTGCTCCCCATAATGCTTGGCAACCCTCCCTGGCTCCATGTGCTCCCAATAATGCTGGGCAACCCTCCCTGGCTCCATGTGCTCCCCATAATGCTGGGCAACCCTCCCTGGCTCCATGTGCTCCCCATAATGCTTGGCAACCTCCCCTGGCTCCATGTGCTCCCCATAATGCTGGGCAACCCTCCCTGGCTCCATGTGCTCCCCATAATGCTGGGCAACCCTCCCTGGCTCCATGTGCTCCCCATAATGCTTGGCAACCCTCCCTGGCTCCATGTGCTCCCCGTAATGCTGGGCAACCCTCCCTGGCTCCATGTGCTCCCCGTAATGCTGGGCAACCCTCCCTGGCTTAATGTGCACCACATAATGCTTGACAACCCTCCCTGGCTCCATGTGCTCCCCATAATTCTTGGCAACCCTCCCTGGCTCCATGTGCTCCCCATAATGCTTGACAACCCTCCCTGGCTTCATGTGCTCCCCATTATGCTTGGCAACCCTCCCTGGCTCCATGTGCTCCCCATAATGCTGGACAACCCTCCCTGGCTCCATGTGCTCCCCATAATGCTTGGCAACCCTCCCTGGCTCCATGTGCTCCCCATAATGCTGGGCAATCCTCCCTGGCTCCATGTGCTCCCCATAATGCTTGGCAACCCTCCTTGGCTCCATGAGCTCCCCATAATGATTGGCAACCCTCCCTGGCTCCATGTGCTCCCCATAATGCTGGGCAACCCTCCTTGGCTCCATGTGCTCCCCATAATGCTTGACAGCCCTCCCTGGCTTCATGTGCTCCCCATAATGCTTGGCAACCCTCCTTGGCTCCATGTGCTCCCCATAATGCTGGGCAATCCTCCCTGGCTCCATGTGCTCCCCATAATGCTGGGCAATCCTCCCTGGCTCCATGTGCTCCCCATAATGCTTGGCAACCCAACCTTGCTCCATGTGCTCCCCATAATGCTGGGCAACCCTACCTTGCTCCATGTGCTCCCCATAATGCTTGGCAACCCTCCCTGGCTCCATGTGCTCCCCATAATGCTGGGCAACCCTCCCTGGCTCCATGTGCTCCCCATAATGCTTGGCAACCTTCCCTGGCTCCATGTGCTCCCCATAATGCTGGGCAACCCTCACTGGCTCCATGTGCTCCCCATAATGCTGGGCAACCATACCTTGCTCCATGTGCTCTCCATAATGCTTGGCAACCCTCCCTGGCTCCATGTGCTCCCCATAATGCTGGGCAACCCTACCTGGCTCCTTGTGCTCCCCATAATGCTTGGCAACCCCCCCTGGCTCCATGTGCTCCCCATAATGCTGGGCAACCCTCCCTGGCTCCATGTGCTCCCCATAATGCTGGGCAACCCTCCCTGGCTCCATGTGCTCCCCATTATGCTTGGCAACCCTCCCTGGCTCCATGTGCTCCCCGTAATGCTGGGCAACCCTCCCTGGCTCCATGTGCTCCCCGTAATGCTGGGCAACCCTCCCTGGCTCCATGTGCTCCCCATAATGCTGGGCAACCCTCACTGGCTCCATGTGCTCCCCATAATGCTGGGCAACCATACCTTGCTCCATGTGCTCCCCATAATGCTTGGCAACCCTCCCTGGCTCCATGTGCTCCCCATAATGCTGGGCAACCCTCCCTGCCTCCATGTGCTCCCCATAATGCTGGGCAACCCTCCCTGGCTCCATGTGCTCCCCATAATGCTGGGCAACCCTCCCTGGCTTCATGTGCTCCCCGTAATGCTTGGCAACCCCCCTTGGCTCCATGTGCTCCCCATAATGCTGGGCAATCCTCCCTGGCTCCATGTGCTCCCCATAATGCTGGGCAATCCTCCCTGGCTCCATGTGCTCCCCATAATGCTGGGCAACCCTCCCTGGCTCCATGAGCTCCCCATAATGCTGGGCAACCCTCCCTGGCTCCATGTGCTCCCCATAATGCTTGGCAACCCTCCCTGGCTCCATGTGCTCCCCATAATGCTTGACAACCCTCCCTGCCTTCATATGCTCCCCATAATGCTGGGCAACCCTCCTTGGCTCCATATGCTCCCCATAATGCTTGACAACCCTCCCTGGCTCCATGTGCTCCCCATAATGCTGGGCAACCCTCCCTGGCTTCATGAGCTCCCCATAATGCTTGTGAACCCTCCTTGGCTCCATGTGCACCCCATAATACTTGGCAACCCTCCCTGGCTCGATGTGCTCCCCATAATGCTTGACAACCCTCCCTGGCTCCATGAGCTCTCCATAATGCTTGTCAACCCTCCTTGGCTCCTTGTGCTCCCCATAATACTTGACAACCCTCCCTGGCTCCATGTGCTCCCCATTATGCTGGGCAACCCTCCCTGGTTTCATGAGCTCCCCATAATGCTTGTCAACCCTCCTTGGCTCCATGTGCTCCCCATAATGCATGGCAACCCTCCCTGGCTCCATGTGCTCCACATAATGCTTGGCAACCCTCCCTGGCTTCATGTGCTCCCCATAATGCTTGACAACCCTTCCTGGCTCCATGTGCTCCCCATAATGCTTGACAACCCTCCCTGGCTCCATGTGCTCCCCTTAATTTTGGGCGACCCTCTCTGGCTTCATGTGCTCCCCATAATGCTTGACAACCCTCCCTGGCTCCATGTGCTCCCCATAAAGCTTGACAACCCTCCCTGGCTCCATGTGCTCCCCATAATGCTGGGCAACCCTCCCTGGCTCCATGTGCTCCCCATAATGCTTGACAACCCTCCTTGGCTTCATATGCTCCCCATAATGCTGGGCAATCCTCCCTGGCTCCATGTGCTCCCCATAATGCTGGGCAACCCTCCCTGGCTCCATGTGCTCCCCATAATTCTTGACAACCCTCCCTGGCTCAATGTGCTCCCCATAATGCTTGACAACCCTCCCTGGCTCCATGTGCTCCCCATAATGCTGGGCAACCCTCCCTGACTCCATGTGCCCCCCATAATGCAGGGCAACCCTCCCTGGCTCCATGAGCTCCCCGTAATGCTGGGCAACCCTCCCTGGCTCCATGTGCTCCCCATAATGCTTGACAACCCTCCCTGGCTTCATGTGCTCCCCATAATGCTGGGCAACCCTCCCTGGCTCCATGTGATCCCCATAATGCTGGGCAACCCTCCCTGGCTCCATGAGCTCCCCATAATGCTGGGCAACCCTCCCTGGCTCCATGTGCTCCCCATAATGCTTGGCAACCCTCCCTGGCTCCATGTGCTCCCCATAATGCTTGACAACCCTCCCTGGCTTCATATGCTCCCCATAATGCTGGGCAACCCTCCTTGGCTCCATGTGCTCCCCATAATGCTTGACAACCCTCCCTGGCTCCATGTGCTCCCCATAATGCTGGGCAACCCTCCCTGGCTTCATGAGCTCCCCATAATGCTTGTCAACCCTCCTTGGCTCCATGTGCTCCCCATAATGCTTGGCAACCCTCCCTGGCTCCATGTGCTCCCCATAATGCTTGACAACCCTCCCTGGCTCCATGAGCTCCCCATAATGCTTGTCAACCCTCCTTGGCTCCATGTGCTCCCCATAATGCTTGACAACCCTCCCTGGCTCCATGTGCTCTCCATAATGCAGGGCAACCCTCCCTGGCTTCATGAGCTCCCCATAATGCTTGTCAACCCTCCTTGGCTCCATGTGCTCCCCATAATGCTTGGCAAACCTCCCTGGCTCCATGTGCTCCCCATAATGCTTGTCAACCCTCCCTGGCTCCATGTGCTCCCCATAATGCTTGACAACCCTCCCTGGCTCCATGTGCTCCCCATAATGCTGGGCAACCCTCCCTGGCTCCATGTGCTCCCCATAATGCTGGGCAACCCTCCTTGGCTCCATGTGCTCCCCATAATGCTTGACAACCCTCCCTGGCTCCATGTGCTCCCCATAATGCTTGACAACCCTCCCTGGCTCCATGTGCTCCCCATAATGCTTGACAACCCTCCCTGGCTCCATGTGCTCCCCATAATGCTGGGCAACCCTCCCTGGCTTCATGTGCTCCCCATAATGCTTGACACCCCTCCCTGGCTCCATGTGCTCCCCATAATGCTGGGCAACCCTCCCTGGCTCCATGTGCTCCCCATAATGCTTGACAACCCTCCCTGGCTCCATGTGCTCCCCATAATGCTGGTCAACCCTCCCTGGCTTCATGTGCTCCCCATAATGCTTAACAACCCTCCCTGGCTCCATGTGCTCCCCATAATGCTTGACAACCCTCCCTGGCTCCATGTGCTCCCCATAATGCTGGGCAACCCTCCCTGGCTCCATGTGCTCCCCATAATGCTGGGCAACCCTCCCTGATTTCATGAGCTCCCCATAATGCTGGGCAACCCTCCCTGGCTCCATGTGCCCCCCATAATGCTGGGCAACCCTCCCTGGCTCCATGTGCTCCCCATAATGCTGGGCAACCCCCCTGGCTCCATGTGCTCCCCATAATGCTTGTCAACCCCCCTGGCTCCATGTGCACCCATAATGCTGTGCAACCCTCCCTGGCTCCATGTGCTCCCTTTAATGCTGGGCAACCCTCCCTGGCTCCATGTGCTCCCCATAATGCTTGACAACCCTCCCTGGCTCCATGTGCTCCCCATAATGCTGGGCAACCCTCCGTGGCTCCATGTGCTCCCCATAATGCTTGACAACCCTCCCTGGCTCCATGTGCACCCCATAATGCTTGACAACCCTCCCTGGCTCCATGTGCTCCCCATAATGCTGGGCAACCCTCCCTGGCTCCATGTGCTCCCCATAATGCTGGGCAACCCTCCGTGGCTTCATGAGCTCCCCATAATGCTGGGCAACCCTCCCTGGCTCCATGTGCCCCCCATAATGCTGGGCAACCCTCCCTGGCTCCATGTGCTCCCCATAATGCTGGGCAACCCTCCCTGGCTTCATGAGCTCCCCATAATGCTTGTCAACCCTCCCTGGCTCCATGTGCTCCCCATAATGCTGGGCAACCCTCCTTGGCTCCATGTGCTCCCCATAATGCTGGGCAATCCTCCCTGGCTCCATGTGCTCCCCATAATGCTGGGCAACCCTCCCTGGCTCCATGTGCTCCCCATAATTCTTGACAACCCTCCCTGGCTCCATGTGCTCCCCATAATGCTTGACAACCCTCCCTGGCTCCATGTGCTCCCCATAATGCTGGGCAACCCTCCCTGGCTCAATGTGCCCCCCATAATGCAGGGCAACCTTCCCTGGCTCCATGAGCTCCCCGTAATGCTGGGCAACCCTCCCTGGCTCCATGTGCTCCCCATAATGCTTGACAACCCTCCCTGGCTTCATGTGCTCCCCATAATGCTGGGCAACCCTCCCTGGCTCCATGTGCTCCCCATAATGCTGGGCAACCCTCCCTGGCTCCATGAGCTCCCCATAATGCTGGGCAACCCTCCCTGGCTCCATGTGCTCCCCATAATGCTTGGCAACCCTCCCTGGCTCCATGTGCTCCCCATAATGCTTGACAACCCTCCCTGGCTTCATATGCTCCCCATAATGCTGGGCAACCCTCCTTGGCTCCATGTGCTCCCCATAATGCTTGACAACCCTCCCTGGCTCCATGTGCTCCCCATAATGCTGGGCAACCCTCCCTGGCTTCATGAGCTCCCCATAATGCTTGTCAACCCTCCTTGGCTCCATGTGCTCCCCATAATGCTTGGCAACCCTCTCTGGCTCCATGTGCTCCCCATAATGCTTGAAAACCCTCCCTGGCTCCATGAGCTCCCCATAATGCTTGTCAACCCTCCTTGGCTCCATGTGCTCCCCATAATGCTTGACAACCCTCCCTGGCTCCATGTGCTCTCCATAATGCGGGGCAACCCTCCCTGGCTTCATGAGCTCCCCATAATGCTTGGCAACCCTCCCTGGCTCCATGTGCTCCCCATAATGCTGGACAACCCTCACTGGCTCCATGTGCTCCCCATAATGCTGGGCAACCATACCTTGCTCCATGTGCTCCCCATAATGCTTGGCAACCCTCCCTGGCTCCATGTGCTCCCCATAATGCTGGGCAACCCTCCCTGCCTCCATGTGCTCCCCATAATGCTGGGCAACCCTCCCTGGCTCCATGTGCTCCCCATAATGCTTGGCAACCCCCCCTGGCTCCATGTGCTCCCCATAATGCTGGGCAACCCTCCCTGGCTCCATGTGCTCCCCATAATGCTGGGCAACCCTCCTTGGCTCAATGTGCTCCCCATAATGCTTGACAGCCCTCCCTGGCTTCATGTGCTCCCCGTAATGCTTAGCAACCCCCCTTGGCTCCATGTGCTCCCCATAATGCTGGGCAATCCTCCCTGGCTCCATGTGCTCCCCATAATGCTGGGCAATCCTCCCTGGCTCCATGTGCTCCCCATAATGCTGGGCAACCCTCCCTGGCTCCATGAGCTCCCCATAATGCTGGGCAACCCTCCCTGGCTCCATGTGCTCCCCATAATGCTTGGCAACCCTCCCTGGCTCCATGTGCTCCCCATAATGCTTGACAACCCTCCCTGCCTTCATATGCTCCCCATAATGCTGGGCAACCCTCCTTGGCTCCATGTGCTCCCCATAAAGCTTGACAACCCTCCCTGGCTCCATGTGCTCCCCATAATGCTGGGCAACCCTCCCTGGCTTCATGAGCTCCCCATAATGCTTGTCAACCCTCCTTGGCTCCATGTGCACCCCATAATGCTTGGCAACCCTCCCTGGCTCCATGTGCTCCCCATAATGCTTGACAACCCTCCCTGGCTCCTTGAGCTCTCCATAATGCTTGTCAACCCTCCTTTGCTCCTTGTGCTCCCCATAATGCTTGACAACCCTCCCTGGCTCCATGTGCTCCCCATTATGCTGGGCAACCCTCCCTGGCTTCATGAGCTCCCCATAATGCTTGTCAACCCTCCTTGGCTCCATGTGCTCCCCATAATGCATGGCAACCCTCCCTGGCCCCATGTGCTCCACATAATGCTTGGCAACCCTCCCTGGCTTCATGTGCTCCCCATAATGCTTGACAACCCTCCCTGGCTCCATGTGCTCCCCATAATGCTTGACAACCCTCCCCGGCTCCATGTGCTCCCCTTAATTTTGGGCGACCCTCCCTGGCTTCATGTGCTCCCCATAATGCTTGACAACCCTCCCTGGCTCCATGTGCTCCCCATAAAGCTTGACAACCCTCCCTGGCTCCATGTGCTCCCCATAATGCTGGGCAACCCTCCCTGGCTCCATGTGCTCCCCATAATGCTTGACAACCCTCCTTGGCTTCATATGCTCCCCATAATGCTGGGCAATCCTCCCTGGCTCCATGTGCTCCCCATAATGCTGGGCAACCCTCCCTGGCTCCATGTGCTCCCCATAATTCTTGACAACCCTCCCTGGCTCCGTGTGCTCCCCATAATGCTTGACAACCCTCCCTGGCTCCATGTGCTCCCCATAATGCTGGGCAACCCTCCCTGGCTCCATGTGCCCCCCATAATGCAGGGCAACCCTCCCTGGCTCCATGAGCTCCACGTAATGCTGGGCAACCCTCCCTGGCTCCATGTGCTCCCCATAATGCTTGACAACCCTCCCTGGCTTCATGTGCTCCCCATAATGCTGGGCAACCCTCCCTGGCTCCATGTGCTCCCCATAATGCTGGGCAACCCTCCCTGGCTCCATGAGCTCCCCATAATGCTGGGCAACCCTCCCTGGCTCCATGTTCTCCCCATAATGCTTGTCAACCCTCCCTGGCTCCATGTGCTCCCCATAATGCTTGACAACCCTCCCTGGCTTCATATGCTCCCCATAATGCTGGGCAACCCTCCTTGGCTCCATGTGCTCCCCATAATGCTTGACAACCCTCCCTGGCTCCATGTGCTCCCCATAATGCTGGGCAACCCTCCCTGGCTTCATGAGCTCCCCATAATGCTTGTCAACCCTCCTTGGCTCCATGTGCTCCCCATAATGCTTGGCAACCCTCCCTGGCTCCATGTGCTCCCCATAATGCTTGACAACCCTCCCTGGCTCCATGAGCTCCCCATAATGCTTGTCAACCCTCCTTGGCTCCATGTGCTCCCCATAATGCTTGACAACCCTCCCTGGCTCCATGTGCTCTCCATAATGCAGGGCAACCCTCCCTGGCTTCATGAGCTCCCCATAATGCTTGTCAACCCTCCTTGGCTCCATGTGCTCCCCATAATGCTTGGCAACCCTCCCTGGCTCCATGTGCTCCCCATAATGCTTGTCAACCCTCCCTGGCTCCATGTGCTCCCCATAATGCTTGACAACCCTCCCTGGCTCCATGTGCTCCCCATAATGCTGGGCAACCCTCCCTGGCTCCATGTGCTCCCCATAATGCTGGGCAACCCTCCTTGGCTCCATGTGCTCCCCATAATGCTTGACAACCCTCCCTGGCTCCATGTGCTCCCCATAATGCTTGACAACCCTCCCTGGCTCCATGTGCTCCCCATAATGCTTGACAACCCTCCCTGGCTCCATGTGCTCCCCATAATGCTGGGCAACCCTCCCTGGCTTCATGTGCTCCCCATAATGCTTGACACCCCTCCCTGGCTCCATGTGCTCCCCATAATGCTGGGCAACCCTCCCTGGCTCCATGTGCTCCCCATAATGCTTGACAACCCTCCCTGGCTCCATGTGCTCCCCATAATGCTGGGCAACCCTCCCTGGCTCCATGTGCTCCCCATAATGCTTGACAACCCTCCCTGGCTCCATGTGCTCCCCATAATGCTGGTCAACCCTCCCTGGCTTCATGTGCTCCCCATAATGCTTGACAACCCTCCCTGGCTCCATGTGCTCCCCATAATGCTTGACAACCCTCCCTGGCTCCATGTGCTCCCCATAATGCTGGGCAACCCTCCCTGGCTCCATGTGCTCCCCATAATGCTGGGCAACCCTCCCTGACTTCATGAGCTCCCCATAATGCTGGGCAACCCTCCCTGGCTCCATGTGCTCCCCATAATGCTGGGCAACCCTCCGTGGCTTCATGAGCTCCCCATAATGCTGGGCAACCCTCCCTGGCTCCATGTGCCCCCCATAATGCTGGGCAACCCTCCCTGGCTCCAAGTGCTCCCCATAATCCTGGGCAACCCTCCCTGGCTTCATGAGCTCCCCATAAGGCTTGTCAACCCTCCCTGGCTCCATGTGCTCCCCATAATGCTGGGCAACCCTCCTTGGCTCCATGTGCTCCCCATAATGCTGGGCAATCCTCCCTGGCTCCATGTGCTCCCCATAATGCTGGGCAACCCTCCCTGGCTCCATGTGCTCCCCATAATTCTTGACAACCCTCCCTGGCTCCATGTGCTCCCCATAATGCTTGACAACCCTCCCTGGCTCCATGTGCTCCCCATAACGCTGGGCAACCCTCCCTGGCTCCATGTGCCCCCCATAATGCAGGGCAACCCTCCCTGGCTCCATGAGCTCCCCGTAATGCTGGGCAACCCTCCCTGGCTCCATGTGCTCCCCATAATGCTTGACAACCCTCCCTGGCTTCATGTGCTCCCCATAATGCTGGGCAACCCTCCCTGGCTCCATGTGCTCCCCATAATGCTGGGCAACCCTCCCTGGCTCCATGAGCTCCCCATAATGCTGGGCAACCCTCCCTGGCCCCATGTGCTCCCCATAATGCTTGGCAACCCTCCCTGGCTCCATGTGCTCCCCATAATGCTTGACAACCCTCCCTGGCTTCATATGCTCCCCATAATGCCGGGCAACCCTCCTTGGCTCCATGTGCTCCCCATAATGCTTGACAACCCTCCCTGGCTCCATGTGCTCCCCATAATGCTGGGCAACCCTCCCTGGCTTCATGAGCTCCCCATAATGCTTGTCAATCCTCCTTGGCTCCATGTGCTCCCCATAATGCTTGGCAACCCTCCCTGGCTCCATGTGCTCCCCATAATGCTTGACAACCCTCCCTGGCTCCATGAGCTCCCCATAATGCTTGTCAACCCTCCTTGGCTTCATGTGCTCCCCATAATGCTTGACAACCCTCCCTGGCTCCATGTGCTCCCCATAATGCTTGACAACCCTCCCTGGCTCCATGTGCTCCCCATAATGCTGGGCAACCCTCCCTGGCTCCATGTGCTCCCCATAATGCTGGGCAACCCTCCCTGACTTCATGAGCTCCCCATAATGCTGGGCAACCCTCCCTGGCTCCATGTGCTCCCCATAATGCTGGGCAACCCTCCGTGGCTTCATGAGCTCCCCATAATGCTGGGCAACCCTCCCTGGCTCCATGTGCCCCCCATAATGCTGGGCAACCCTCCCTGGCTCCAAGTGCTCCCCATAATGCTGGGCAACCCTCCCTGGCTTCATGAGCTCCCCATAATGCTTGTCAACCCTCCCTGGCTCCATGTGCTCCCCATAATGCTGGGCAACCCTCCTTGGCTCCATGTGCTCCCCATAATGCTGGGCAACCCTCCCTGGCTCCATGTGCTCCCCATAATGCTGGGCAACCCTCACTGGCTCCATGTGCTCCCCATAATGCTGGGCAACCATACCTTGCTCCATGTGCTCCCCATAATGCTTGGCAACCCTCCCTGGCTCCATGTGCTCCCCATAATGCTGGGCAACCCTCCCTGCCTCCATGTGCTCCCCATAATGCTTGACAGCCCTCCCTGGCTTCATGTGCTCCCCGTAATGCTTGGCAACCCCCCTTGGCTCCATGTGCTCCCCATAATGCTGGGCAATCCTCCCTGGCTCCATGTGCTCCCCATAATGCTGGGCAATCCTCCCTGGCTCCATGTGCTCCCCATAATGCTTGTCAACCCTCCCTGGCTCCATGTGCTCCCCATAATGCTGGGTAACCCTCCCTGGCATCATGTGATCCCCATAAAGCTTGACAACCCTCCCTGGCTCCATGTGCTCCCCATAATGCTGGGTAACCCTCCCTGGCTTCATGTGCTTCCCATAATGCTGGGCAACCCTCCCTGGCTTTATGTGCTCCCCATAATCCTGGGCAACCCTCCCTGGCTCCATGGGCTCCCCATAATTCTGGGCAACCCCCCCTGGCTCCATGTGCTCCCCATAATGCTGGGCAACCCTCCCTGGCTCCATGAGCTCCCCATAATGCTGCGCAACCCTCCCTGGCTTCATGTGCTCCCCATAATAATTGACAACCCTCCCTGGCTCCATGTGCTCCCCATAATGCTTGACAACCCTCCCTGGCTCCATGTGCTCCCCATAATGCTGGGCAACCCTCCCTGGCTCCATGTGCTCCCCATAATGCTGGGCAACCCTCCCTGACTTCATGAGCTCCCCATAATGCTGGGCAACCCTCCCTGGCTCCATGTGCCCCCCATAATGCTGGGCAACCCTCCCTGGCTCCATGTGCTCCCCATAATGCTGGGCAACCCTCCCTGGCTTCATGAGCTCCCCATAATGCTTGTCAACCTTCCCTGGCTCCATGTGCTCCCCATAATGCTGGGCAACCCCCTTCTGGCTCCATGTGCTCCCCATAATGCTGGGCAACCCCCCTTGCTCCATGTGCTCCCCATAATGCTTGTCAACCCCCCTGGCTCCATGTGCTCCCCATAATGCTGGGCAACCCTCCCTGGCTCCATGTGCTCCCTTTAATGCTGGGCAACCCTCCCTGGCTCCATGTGCTCCCCATAATGCTTGACAACCCTCCCTGGCTCCATGTGCTCCCCATAATGCTGGGCAAACTTCCCTGGCTCCATGTGCTCCCCATAATGCTTGACAACCCTCCCTGGCTCCATGCGCTCCCCATAATGCTTGACAACCCTCCCTGGCTCCATGTGCTCCCCATAATGCTGGGCAACCCTCCCTGGCTCCATGTGCTCCCCATAATGCTTGACAACCCTCCCTGGCTCCATGTGCTCCCCATAATGCTGGGCAAACTTCCCTGGCTCCATGTGCTCCCCATAATGCTTGTCAACCCTCCCTGGCTCCATGTGCTCCCCATAATGCTGGGCAACCCCCTCTGGCTCCATGTGCTCCCCATAATGCTGGGCAACCCCCTCTGGCTCCATGTGCTCCCCATAATGCTGGGCAACCCTCCCTGGCTCCATGTGCTCCCTTAATGCTGGGCAACCCCCCCTGGCTCCATGTGCTCCCCATAATGCTGGGCAACCCTCCCTGGCTCCATGTGCTCCCCATAATGCTGGGCAACACTCCCTGGCGTCATGTGCTCCCCATAATGCTGGGTAACCCTCCCTGGCTTCATGTGCTCCCCATAATGCTGGGCAACCCTCCCTGGTTCCATGTGCTCCCCATAATGCTGGGCAACCCTCCCTGGCTCCATGTGCTCCCCATAATGCTGGGCAACCCTCCCTGGCTTCATGTGCTCCCCATAATGCTTGGCAACCCTCGCTGGCTCCATGTGCTCCCCATAATGCTGGGCAACCCTACCTTGCTCCATGAGCTCCCCATAATGCTTGGCAACCCTCCCTGGCTCCATGTGCTCCCCATAATGCTGGGCAACCCTCCCTGGCTCCATGTGCTCCCCATAATGCTCGGCAACCCTCCCTGGCTTCATGAGCTCCCCATAATTCTGGGCAACCCTCCCTGGCTTCATGTGCTCCCCATAATGCTTGGCCACCCTCCCTGGCTCCATGTGCTCCCCATAATGCTGGGCACCCCCCCCCCCCTGGCTCCATGAGCTCCCCATAATGCTGGGCAACCCTCCCTGGCTCCATGTGCTCCCCATAATGCTGGGCAACCCTCCCTGGCTCCATGTGCTCCCCATAATGCTTGACAACCCTCCCTGGCTCCATGTGCTCCCCATAATGCTTGACAACCCTCCCTGGCTCCATGTGCTCCCCTTAATGCTGGGCAACCCTTCCTGGCTCCATGTGCTCCCCATAATGCTGGGCAACCCTCCGTGGCTTCATGAGCTCCCCATAATGCTGGGCAACCCTCCCTGGCTCCATGTGCCCCCCATAATGCTGGGCAACCCTCCCTGGCTCCATGTGCTCCCCATAATGCTGGGCAACCCTCCCTGGCTTCATGAGCTCCCCATAATGCTTGTCAACCCTCCCTGGCTCCATGTGCTCCCCATAATGCTGGGCAACCCCCTCTGGCTCCATGTCCTCCCCATAATGCTGGGCAACCCCTCCTGGCTCCATGTGCTCCCCATAATGCTGGGCAACCCTCCCTGGCTCCATGTGCTCCCCTAATGCTGGGCAACCCCCCCTGGCTCCATGTGCTCCCCATAATGCTGGGCAACCCTCCCTGGCTCCACGTGTTCCCCATAATGCTGGGCAACCCTCCCTGGCGTCATGTGCTCCCCATAATGCTGGGTAACCCTCCCTGGCTTCATGTGCTCCCCATAATGCTGGGCAACCCTCCCTGGTTCCATGTGCTCCCCATAATGCTGGGCAACCCCCCCTGGCTCCATGTGCTCCCCATAATGCTGGGCAACCCTCCCTGGCTACATGTGCTCCCCATAATGCTTGGCAACCCTCCATGGATTCATGTGCTCCCCATAATGCTGGGCAACCCTACCTTGCTCCATGTGCTCCCCATAATGCTTGGCAACCCTACCTTGCTCCATGTGCTCCCCATAATGCTGGGCAACCCTACCTTGCTCCATGTGCTCCCCATAATGCTTGTCAACCCTCCCTGGCTCCAAGTGCTCCCCATAATGCTGGGCAACCCTACCTTGCTCCATGT
Source organism: Meconema thalassinum (assembly GCA_946902985.2). NCBI lineage: Eukaryota > Metazoa > Arthropoda > Insecta > Orthoptera > Tettigoniidae > Meconema > Meconema thalassinum. The sequence goes on from OX336394.1 coordinate 429,210,658, forward strand.
GCTCCCCATAATGCTTGGCAACCCTCCCTGGCTCCATGTGCTCCCCATAATGCTGGGCAACCCTCCCTGGATCCATGTGCTCCCCATAATGCTTGGTAACCCTCCCTGGCTTCATGTGCTCCCCATAATGCTGGGCAACCCTACCTTGCTCCATGTGCTCCCCATAATGCTTGGCAACCCTAACTTGCTCCATGTGCTCCCCATAATGCTGGGCAACCCTACCTTGCTCCATGTGCTCCCCATAATGCTTGGCAACCCTCTCTGGCTCCATGTGCTCCCCATAATGCTGGACAACCCTCACTGGCTCCATGTGCTCCCCATAATGCTGGGCAACCATACCTTGCTCCATGTGCTCCCCATAATGCTTGGCAACCCTCCCTGGCTCCATGTGCTCCCAATAATGCTGGGCAACCCTCCCTGGCTCCATGTGCTCCCCATAATGCTGGGCAACCCTCCCTGGCTCCATGTGCTCCCCATAATGCTTGGCAACCTCCCCTGGCTCCATGTGCTCCCCATAATGCTGGGCAACCCTCCCTGGCTCCATGTGCTCCCCATAATGCTGGGCAACCCTCCCTGGCTCCATGTGCTCCCCATAATGCTTGGCAACCCTCCCTGGCTCCATGTGCTCCCCGTAATGCTGGGCAACCCTCCCTGGCTCCATGTGCTCCCCGTAATGCTGGGCAACCCTCCCTGGCTTAATGTGCACCACATAATGCTTGACAACCCTCCCTGGCTCCATGTGCTCCCCATAATTCTTGGCAACCCTCCCTGGCTCCATGTGCTCCCCATAATGCTTGACAACCCTCCCTGGCTTCATGTGCTCCCCATTATGCTTGGCAACCCTCCCTGGCTCCATGTGCTCCCCATAATGCTGGACAACCCTCCCTGGCTCCATGTGCTCCCCATAATGCTTGGCAACCCTCCCTGGCTCCATGTGCTCCCCATAATGCTGGGCAATCCTCCCTGGCTCCATGTGCTCCCCATAATGCTTGGCAACCCTCCTTGGCTCCATGAGCTCCCCATAATGATTGGCAACCCTCCCTGGCTCCATGTGCTCCCCATAATGCTGGGCAACCCTCCTTGGCTCCATGTGCTCCCCATAATGCTTGACAGCCCTCCCTGGCTTCATGTGCTCCCCATAATGCTTGGCAACCCTCCTTGGCTCCATGTGCTCCCCATAATGCTGGGCAATCCTCCCTGGCTCCATGTGCTCCCCATAATGCTGGGCAATCCTCCCTGGCTCCATGTGCTCCCCATAATGCTTGACAACCCTCCCTGGCTCCATGTGCTCCCCATAATGCTTGACAACCCTCCCTGGCTCCATGTGCTCCCCATAATGCTGGGCAACCCTCCCTGGCTCCATGTGCTCCCCATAATGCTGGGCAACCCTCCGTGGCTTCATGAGCTCCCCATAATGCTGGGCAACCCTCCCTGGCTCCATGTGCCCCCATAATGCTGGGCAACCCTCCCTGGCTCCATGTGCTCCCCATAATGCTGGACAACCCTCCCTGGCTCCATGTGCTCCCCATAATGCTTGGCAACCCTCCCTGGCTCCATGTGCTCCCCATAATGCTGGGCAATCCTCCCTGGCTCCATGTGCTCCCCATAATGCTTGGCAACCCTCCTTGGCTCCATGAGCTCCCCATAATGATTGGCAACCCTCCCTGGCTCCATGTGCTCCCCATAATGCTGGGCAACCCTCCTTGGCTCCATGTGCTCCCCATAATGCTTGACAGCCCTCCCTGGCTTCATGTGCTCCCCATAATGCTTGGCAACCCTCCTTGGCTCCATGTGCTCCCCATAATGCTGGGCAATCCTCCCTGGCTCCATGTGCTCCCCATAATGCTGGGCAATCCTCCCTGGCTCCATGTGCTCCCCATAATGCTTGGCAACCCAACCTTGCTCCATGTGCTCCCCATAATGCTGGGCAACCCTACCTTGCTCCATGTGCTCCCCATAATGCTTGGCAACCCTCCCTGGCTCCATGTGCTCCCCATAATGCTGGGCAACCCTCCCTGGCTCCATGTGCTCCCCATAATGCTTGGCAACCTTCCCTGGCTCCATGTGCTCCCCATAATGCTGGGCAACCCTCACTGGCTCCATGTGCTCCCCATAATGCTGGGCAACCATACCTTGCTCCATGTGCTCTCCATAATGCTTGGCAACCCTCCCTGGCTCCATGTGCTCCCCAAAATGCTGGCTAACCCTCCCTGGCTCCATGTGCTCCCCATAATGCTGGGCAACCCTACCTGGCTCCTTGTGCTCCCCATAATGCTTGGCAACCCCCCCTGGCTCCGTGTGCTCCCCATAATGCTGGGCAACCCTCCCTGGCTCCATGTGCTCCCCATAATGCTGGGCAACCCTCCCTGGCTCCATGTGCTCCCCATTATGCTTGGCAACCCTCCCTGGCTCCATGTGCTCCCCGTAATGCTGGGCAACCCTCCCTGGCTCCATGTGCTCCCCGTAATGCTGGGCAACCCTCCCTGGCTCCATGTGCTCCCCATAATGCTGGGCAACCCTCACTGGCTCCATGTGCTCCCCATAATGCTGGGCAACCATACCTTGCTCCATGTGCTCCCCATAATGCTTGGCAACCCTCCCTGGCTCCATGTGCTCCCCAAAATGCTGGGCAACCCTCCCTGGCTCCATGTGCTCCCCATAATGCTGGGCAACCCTACCTGGCTCCTTGTGCTCCCCATAATGCTTGGCAACCCCCCTGGCTCCATGTGCTCCCCATAATGCTGGGCAACCCTCCCTGGCTCCATGTGCTCCCCATAATGCTGGGCAACCCTCCCTGCCTCCATGTGCTCCCCATAATGCTGCGCAACCCTCCCTGGCTCCATGTGCTCCCCATAATGCTTGGCAACCCCCCCTGGCTCCATGTGCTCCCCATAATGCTGGGCAACCCTCCCTGGCTCCATGTGCTCCCCATAATGCTGGGCAACCCTCCTTGGCTCAATGTGCTCCCCATAATGCTTGACAGCCCTCCCTGGCTTCATGTGCTCCCCGTAATGCTTGGCAACCCCCCTTGGCTCCATGTGCTCCCCATAATGCTGGGCAATCCTCCCTGGCTCCATGTGCTCCCCATAATGCTGGGCAATCCTCCCTGGCTCCATGTGCTCCCCATAATGCTGGGCAACCCTCCCTGGCTCCATGAGCTCCCCATAATGCTGGGCAACCCTCCCTGGCTCCATGTGCTCCCCATAATGCTTGGCAACCCTCCCTGGCTCTATGTGCTCCCCATAATGCTTGACAACCCTCCCTGCCTTCATATGCTCCCCATAATGCTGGGCAACCCTCCTTGGCTCCATGTGCTCCCCATAATGCTTGACAACCCTCCCTGGCTCCATGTGCTCCCCATAATGCTGGGCAACCCTCCCTGGCTTCATGAGCTCCCCATAATGCTTGTCAACCCTCCTTGGCTCCATGTGCACCCCATAACACTTGGCAACCCTCCCTGGCTCGATGTGCTCCCCATAATGCTTGACAACCCTCCCTGGCTCCATGAGCTCTCCATAATGCTTGTCAACCCTCCTTGGCTCCTTGTGCTCCCCATAATACTTGACAACCCTCCCTGGCTCCATGTGCTCCCCATTATGCTGGGCAACCCTCCCTGGTTTCATGAGCTCCCCATAATGCTTGTCAACCCTCCTTGGCTCCATGTGCTCCCCATAATGCATGGCAACCCTCCCTGGCTCCATGTGCTCCACATAATGCTTGGCAACCCTCCCTGGCTTCATGTGCTCCCCATAATGCTTGACAACCCTTCCTGGCTCCATGTGCTCCCCATAATGCTTGACAACCCTCCCTGGCTCCATGTGCTCCCCTTAATTTTGGGCGACCCTCCCTGGCTTCATGTGCTCCCCATAATGCTTGACAACCCTCCCTGGCTCCATGTGCTCCCCATAAAGCTTGACAACCCTCCCTGGCTCCATGTGCTCCCCATAATGCTGGGCAACCCTCCCTGGCTCCATGTGCTCCCCATAATGCTTGACAACCCTCCTTGGCTTCATATGCTCCCCATAATGCTGGGCAATCCTCCCTGGCTCCATGTGCTCCCCATAATGCTGGGCAACCCTCCCTGGCTCCATGTGCTCCCCATAATTCTTGACAACCCTCCCTGGCTCAATGTGCTCCCCATAATGCTTGACAACCCTCCCTGGCTCCATGTGCTCCCCATAATGCTGGGCAACCCTCCCTGGCTCCATGTGCCCCCCATAATGCAGGGCAACCCTCCCTGGCTCCATGAGCTCCCCGTAATGCTGGGCAACCCTCCCTGGCTCCATGTGCTCCCCATAATGCTTGACAACCCTCCCTGGCTTCATGTGCTCCCCATAATGCTGGGCAACCCTCCCTTGCTCCATGTGATCCCCATAATGCTGGGCAACCCTCCCTGGCTCCATGAGCTCCCCATAATGCTGGGCAACCCTCCCTGGCTCCATGTGCTCCCCATAATGCTTGGCAACCCTCCCTGGCTCCATGTGCTCCCCATAATGCTTGACAACCCTCCCTGGCTTCATATGCTCCCCATAATGCTGGGCAACCCTCCTTGGCTCCATGTGCTCCCCATAATGCTTGACAACCCTCCCTGGCTCCATGTGCTCCCCATAATGCTGGGCAACCCTCCCTGGCTTCATGAGCTCCCCATAATGCTTGTCAACCCTCCTTGGCTCCATGTGCTCCCCATAATGCTTGGCAACCCTCCCTGGCTCCATGTGCTCCCCATAATGCTTGACAACCCTCCCTGGCTCCATGAGCTCCCCATAATGCTTGTCAACCCTCCTTGGCTCCATGTGCTCCCCATAATGCTTGACAACCCTCCCTGGCTCCATGTGCTCTCCATAATGCAGGGCAACCCTCCCTGGCTTCATGAGCTCCCCATAATGCTTGTCAACCCTCCTTGGCTCCATGTGCTCCCCATAATGCTTGGCAACCCTCCCTGGCTCCATGTGCTCCCCATAATGCTTGTCAACCCTCCTGGCTCCATGTGCTCCCCATAATGCTTGACAACCCTCCCTGGCTCCATGTGCTCCCCATAATGCTGGGCAACCCTCCCTGGCTCCATGTGCTCCCCATAATGCTGGGCAACCCTCCTTGGCTCCATGTGCTCCCCATAATGCTTGACAACCCTCCCTGGCTCCATGTGCTCCCCATAATGCTTGACAACCCTCCCTGGCTCCATGTGCTCCCCATAATGCTTGACAACCCTCCCTGGCTCCATGTGCTCCCCATAATGCTGGGCAACCCTCCCTGGCTTCATGTGCTCCCCATAATGCTTGACACCCCTCCCTGGCTCCATGTGCTCCCCATAATGCTGGGCAACCCTCCCTGGCTCCATGTGCTCCCCATAATGCTTGACAACCCTCCCTGGCTCCATGTGCTCCCCATAATGCTGGTCAACCCTCCCTGGCTTCATGTGCTCCCCATAATGCTTAACAACCCTCCCTGGCTCCATGTGCTCCCCATAATGCTTGACAACCCTCCCTGGCTCCATGTGCTCCCCATAATGCTGGGTAACCCTCCCTGGCTCCATGTGCTCCCCATAATGCTGGGCAACCCTCCCTGATTTCATGAGCTCCCCATAATGCTGGGCAACCCTCCCTGGCTCCATGTGCCCCCCATAATGCTGGGCAACCCTCCCTGGCTCCATGTGCTCCCCATAATGCTGGGCAACCCCCCTGGCTCCATGTGCTCCCCATAATGCTTGTCAACCCCCCTGGCTCCATGTGCACCCATAATGCTGTGCAACCCTCCCTGGCTCCATGTGCTCCCTTTAATGCTGGGCAACCCTCCCTGGCTCCATGTGCTCCCCATAATGCTTGACAACCCTCCCTGGCTCCATGTGCTCCCCATAATGCTGGGCAACCCTCCGTGGCTCCATGTGCTCCCCATAATGCTTGACAACCCTCCCTGGCTCCATGTGCACCCCATAATGCTTGACAACCCTCCCTGGCTCCATGTGCTCCCCATAATGCTGGGCAACCCTCCCTGGCTCCATGTGCTCCCCATAATGCTGGGCAACCCTCCGTGGCTTCATGAGCTCCCCATAATGCTGGGCAACCCTCCCTGGCTCCATGTGCCCCCCATAATGCTGGGCAACCCTCCCTGGCTCCATGTGCTCCCCATAATGCTGGGCAACCCTCCCTGGCTTCATGAGCTCCCCATAATGCTTGTCAACCCTCCCTGGCTCCATGTGCTCCCCATAATGCTGGGCAACCCTCCTTGGCTCCATGTGCCCCCCATAATGCTGGGCAATCCTCCCTGGCTCCATGTGCTCCCCATAATGCTGGGCAACCCTCCCTGGCTCCATGTGCTCCCCATAATTCTTGACAACCCTCCCTGGCTCCATGTGCTCCCCATAATGCTTGACAACCCTCCCTGCCTCCATGTGCTCCCCATAATGCTGGGCAACCCTCCCTGGCTCAATGTGCCCCCCCATAATGCAGGGCAACCTTCCCTGGCTCCATGAGCTCCCCGTAATGCTGGGCAACCCTCCCTGGCTCCATGTGCTCCCCATAATGCTTGACAACCCTCCCTGGCTTCATGTGCTCCCCATAATGCTGGGCAACCCTCCCTGGCTCCATGTGCTCCCCATAATGCTGGGCAACCCTCCCTGGCTCCATGAGCTCCCCATAATGCTGGGCAACCCTCCCTGGCTCCATGTGCTCCCCATAATGCTTGGCAACCCTCCCTGGCTCCATGTGCTCCCCATAATGCTTGACAACCCTCCCTGGCTTCATATGCTCCCCATAATGCTGGGCAACCCTCCTTGGCTCCATGTGCTCCCCATAATGCTTGACAACCCTCCCTGGCTCCATGTGCTCCCCATAATGCTGGGCAACCCTCCCTGGCTTCATGAGCTCCCCATAATGCTTGTCAACCCTCCTTGGCTCCATGTGCTCCCCATAATGCTTGGCAACCCTCCCTGGCTCCATGTGCTCCCCATAATGCTTGACAACCCTCCCTGGCTCCATGAGCTCCCCATAATGCTTGTCAACCCTCCTTGGCTCCATGTGCTCCCCATAATGCTTGACAACCCTCCCTGGCTCCATGTGCTCTCCATAATGCAGGGCAACCCTCCCTGGCTTCATGAGCTCCCCATAATGCTTGGCAACCCTCCCTGGCTCCATGTGCTCCCCATAATGCTGGGCAACCCTCACTGGCTCCATGTGCTCCCCATAATGCTGGGCAACCATACCTTGCTCCATGTGCTCCCCATAATGCTTGGCAACCCTCCCTGGCTCCATGTGCTCCCCATAATGCTGGGCAACCCTCCCTGCCTCCATGTGCTCCCCATAATGCTGGGCAACCCTCCCTGGCTCCATGTGCTCCCCATAATGCTTGGCAACCCCCCCTGGCTCCATGTGCTCCCCATAATGCTGGGCAACCCTCCCTGGCTCCATGTGCTCCCCATAATGCTGGGCAACCCTCCTTGGCTCAATGTGCTCCCCATAATGCTTGACAGCCCTCCCTGGCTTCATGTGCTCCCCGTAATGCTTGGCAACCCCCCTTGGCTCCATGTGCTCCCCATAATGCTGGGCAATCCTCCCTGGCTCCATGTGCTCCCCATAATGCTGGGCAATCCTCCCTGGCTCCATGTGCTCCCCATAATGCTGGGCAACCCTCCCTGGCTCCATGAGCTCCCCATAATGCTGGGCAACCCTCCCTGGCTCCATGTGCTCCCCATAATGCTTGGCAACCCTCCCTGGCTCCATGTGCTCCCCATAATGCTTGACAACCCTCCCTGCCTTCATATGCTCCCCATAATGCTGGGCAACCCTCCTTGGTTCCATGTGCTCCCCATAAAGCTTGACAACCCTCCCTGGGTCCATGTGCTCCCCATAATGCTGGGCAACCCTCCCTGGCTTCATGAGCTCCCCATAATGCTTGTCAACCCTCCTTGGCTCCATGTGCACCCCATAATGCTTGGCAACCCTCCCTGGCTCCATGTGCTCCCCATAATGCTTGACAACCCTCCCTGGCTCCATGAGCTCTCCATAATGCTTGTCAGCCCTCCTTTGCTCCTTGTGCTCCCCATAATGCTTGACAACCCTCCCTGGCTCCATGTGCTCCCCATTTTGCTGGGCAACCCTCCCTGGCTTCATGAGCTCCCCATAATGCTTGTCAACCCTCCTTGGCTCCATGTGCTCCCCATAATGCATGGCAACCCTCCCTGGCCCCATGTGCTCCACATAATGCTTGGCAACCCTCCCTGGCTTCATGTGCTCCCCATAATGCTTGACAACCCTCCCTGGCTCCATGTGCTCCCCATAATGCTTGACAACCCTCCCTGGCTCCATGTGCTCCCCTTAATTTTGGGCGACCCTCCCTGGCTTCATGTGCTCCCCATAATGCTTGACAACCCTCCCTGGCTCCATGTACTCCCCATAAAGCTTGACAACCCTCCCTGGCTCCATGTGCTCCCCATAATGCTGGGCAACCCTCCCTGGCTCCATGTGCTCCCCATAATGCTTGACAACCCTCCTTGGCTTCATATGCTCCCCATAATGCTGGGCAATCCTCCCTGGCTCCATGTGCTCCCCATAATGCTGGGCAACCCTCCCTGGCTCCATGTGCTCCCCATAATTCTTGACAACCCTCCCTGGCTCCGTGTGCTCCCCATAATGCTTGACAACCCTCCCTGGCTCCATGTGCTCCCCATAATGCTGGGCAACCCTCCCTGGCTCCATGTGCCCCCCATAATGCAGGGCAACCCTCCCTGGCTCCATGAGCTCCACGTAATGCTGGGCAACCCTCCCTGGCTCCATGTGCTCCCCATAATGCTTGACAACCCTCCCTGGCTTCATGTGCTCCCCATAATGCTGGGCAACCCTCCCTGGCTCCATGTGCTCCCCATAATGCTGGGCAACCCTCCCTGGCTCCATGAGCTCCCCATAATGCTGGGCAACCCTCCCTGGCTCCATGTGCTCCCCATAATGCTTGTCAACCCTCCCTGGCTCCATGTGCTCCCCATAATGCTTGACAACCCTCCCTGGCTTCATATGCTCCCCATAATGCTGGGCAACCCTCCTTGGCTCCATGTGCTCCCCATAATGCTTGACAACCCTCCCTGGCTCCATGTGCTCCCCATAATGCTGGGCAACCCTCCCTGGCTTCATGAGCTCCCCATAATGCTTGTCAACCCTCCTTGGCTCCATGTGCTCCCCATAATGCTTGGCAACCCTCCCTGGCTCCATGTGCTCCCCATAATGCTTGACAACCCTCCCTGGCTCCATGAGCTCCCCATAATGCTTGTCAACCCTCCTTGGCTCCATGTGCTCCCCATAATGCTTGACAACCCTCCCTGGCTCCATGTGCTCTCCATAATGCAGGGCAACCCTCCCTGGCTTCATGAGCTCCCCATAATGCTTGTCAACCCTCCTTGGCTCCATGTGCTCCCCATAATGCTTGGCAACCCTCCCTGGCTCCATGTGCTCCCCATAATGCTTGTCAACCCTCCCTGGCTCCATGTGCTCCCCATAATGCTTGACAACCCTCCCTGGCTCCATGTGCTCCCCATAATGCTGGGCAACCCTCCCTGGCTCCATGTGCTCCCCATAATGCTGGGCAACCCTCCTTGGCTCCATGTGCTCCCCATAATGCTTGACAATCCTCCCTGGCTCCATGTGCTCCCCATAATGCTTGACAACCCTCCCTGGCTCCATGTGCTCCCCATAATGCTTGACAACCCTCCCTGGCTCCATGTGCTCCCCATAATGCTGGGCAACCCTCCCTGGCTTCATGTGCTCCCCATAATGCTTGACACCCCTCCCTGGCTCCATGTGCTCCCCATAATGCTGGGCAACCCTCCCTGGCTCCATGTGCTCCCCATAATGCTTGACAACCCTCCCTGGCTCCATGTGCTCCCCATAATGCTGGGCAACCCTCCCTGGCTCCATGTGCTCCCCATAATGCTTGACAACCCTCCCTGGCTCCATGTGCTCCCCATAATGCTGGTCAACCCTCCCTGGCTTCATGTGCTCCCCATAATGCTTCACAACCCTCCCTGGCTCCATGTGCTCCCCATAATGCTTGACAACCCTCCCTGGCTCCATGTGCTCCCCATAATGCTGGGCAACCCTCCCTGGCTCCATGTGCTCCCCATAATGCTGGGCAACCCTCCCTGACTTCATGAGCTCCCCATAATGCTGGGCAACCCTCCCTGGCTCCATGTGCTCCCCATAATGCTGGGCAACCCTCCGTGGCTTCATGAGCTCCCCATAATGCTGGGAAACCCTCCCTGGCTCCATGTGCCCCCCATAATGCTGGGCAACCCTCCCTGGCTCCAAGTGCTCCCCATAATCCTGGGCAACCCTCCCTGGCTTCATGAGCTCCCCATAATGCTTGTCAACCCTCCCTGGCTCCATGTGCTCCCCATAATGCTGGGCAACCCTCCTTGGCTCCATGTGCTCCCCATAATGCTGGGCAATCCTCCCTGGCTCCATGTGCTCCCCATAATGCTGGGCAACCCTCCCTGGCTCCATGTGCTCCCCATAATTCCTGACAACCCTCCCTGGCTCCATGTGCTCCCCATAATGCTTGACAACCCTCCCTGGCTCCATGTGCTCCCCATAACGCTGGGCAACCCTCCCTGGCTCCATGTTCCCCCCATAATGCAGGGCAACCCTCCCTGGCTCCATGAGCTCCCCGTAATGCTGGGCAACCCTCCCTGGCTCCATGTTCTCCCCATAATGCTTGACAACCCTCCCTGGCTTCATGTGCTCCCCATAATGCTGGGCAACCCTCCCTGGCTCCATGTGCTCCCCATAATGCTGGGCAACCCTCCCTGGCTCCATGAGCTCCCCATAATGCTGGGCAACCCTCCCTGGCCCCATGTGCTCCCCATAATGCTTGGCAACCCTCCCTGGCTCCATGTGCTCCCCATAATGCTTGACAACCCTCCCTGGCTTCATATGCTCCCCATAATGCTGGGCAACCCTCCTTGGCTCCATGTGCTCCCCATAATGCTTGACAACCCTCCCTGGCTCCATGTGCTCCCCATAATGCTGGGCAACCCTCCCTGGCTTCATGAGCTCCCCATAATGCTTGTCAACCCTCCTTGGCTCCATGTGCTCCCCATAATGCTTGGCAACCCTCCCTGGCTCCATGTGCTCCCCATAATGCTTGACAACCCTCCCTGGCTCCATGAGCTCCCCATAATGCTTGTCAACCCTCCTTGGCTTCATGTGCTCCCCATAATGCTTGACAACCCTCCCTGGCTCCATGTGCTCCCCATAATGCTTGACAACCCTCCCTGGCTCCATGTGCTCCCCATAATGCTGGGCAACCCTCCCTGGCTCCATGTGCTCCCCATAATGCTGGGCAACCCTCCCTGACTTCAGGAGCTCCCCATAATGCTGGGCAACCCTCCCTGGCTCCATGTGCTCCCCATAATGCTGGGCAACCCTCCGTGGCTTCATGAGCTCCCCATAATGCTGGGCAACCCTCCCTGGCTCCATGTGCCCCCCATAATGCTGGGCAACCCTCCCTGGCTCCAAGTGCTCCCCATAATGCTGGGCAACCCTCCCTGGCTTCATGAGCTCCCCATAATGCTTGTCAACCCTCCCTGGCTCCATGTGCTCCCCATAATGCTGGGCAACCATCCTTGGCTCCATGTGCTCCCCATAATGCTGGGCAACCCTCCCTGGCTCCATGTGCTCCCCATAATGCTGGGCAACCCTCACTGGCTCCATGTGCTCCCCATAATGCTGGGCAACCATACCTTGCTCCATGTGCTCCCCATAATGCTTGGCAACCCTCCCTGGCTCCATGTGCTCCCCATAATGCTGGGCAACCCTCCCTGCCTCCATGTGCTCCCCATAATGCTGGGCAACCCTCCCTGGCTCCATGTGCTCCCCATAATGCTTGGCAACCCCCCCTGGCTCCATGTGCTCCCCATAATGCTGGGCAACCCTCCCTGGCTCCATGTGCTCCCCATAATGCTGGGCAACCCTCCTTGGCTCAATGTGCTCCCCATAATGCTTGACAGCCCTCCCTGGCTTCATGTGCTCCCCGTAATGCTTGGCAACCCCCCTTGGCTCCATGTGCTCCCCATAATGCTGGGCAATCCTCCCTGGCTCCATGTGCTCCCCATAATGCTGGGCAATCCTCCCTGGCTCCATGTGCTCCCCATAATGCTGGGCAACCCTCCCTGGCTCCATGAGCTCCCCATAATGCTGGGCAACCCTCCCTGGCTCCATGTGCTCCCCATAATGCTTGGCAACCCTCCCTGGCTCCATGTGCTCCCCATAATGCTTGACAACCCTCCCTGCCTTCATATGCTCCCCATAATGCTGGGCAACCCTCCTTGGCTCCATGTGCTCCCCATAAAGCTTGACAACCCTCCCTGGCTCCATGTGCTCCCCATAATGCTGGGCAACCCTCCCTGGCTTCATGAGCTCCCCATAATGCTTGTCAACCCTCCTTGGCTCCATGTGCACCCCATAATGCTTGGCAACCCTCCCTGGCTCCATGTGCTCCCCATAATGCTTGACAACCCTCCCTGGCTCCATGAGCTCTCCATAATGCTTGTCAACCCTCCTTTGCTCCTTGTGCTCCCCATAATGCTTGACAACCCTCCCTGGCTCCATGTGCTCCCCATTATGCTGGGCAACCCTCCCTGGCTTCATGAGCTCCCCATAATGCTTGTCAACCCTCCTTGGCTCCATGTGCTCCCCATAATGCATGGCAACCCTCCCTGGCCCCATGTGCTCCACATAATGCTTGGCAACCCTCCCTGGCTTCATGTGCTCCCCATAATGCTTGACAACCCTCCCTGGCTCCATGTGCTCCCCATAATGCTTGACAACCCTCCCTGGCTCCATGTGCTCCCCTTAATTTTGGGCGACCCTCCCTGGCTTCATGTGCTCCCCATAATGCTTGACAACCCTCCCTGGCTCCATGTGCTCCCCATAATGCTTGACAACCCTCCCTGGCTCCATGTGCTCCCCATAATGCTGGGCAACCCTCCCTGGCTCCATGTGCTCCCCATAATGCTTGACAACCCTCCTTGGCTTCATATGCTCCCCATAATGCTGGGCAATCCTCCCTGGCTCCATGTGCTCCCCATAATGCTGGGCAACCCTCCCTGGCTCCATGTGCTCCCCATAATTCTTGACAACCCTCCCTGGCTCCGTGTGCTCCCCATAATGCTTGACAACCCTCCCTGGCTCCATGTGCTCCCCATAATGCTGGGCAACCCTCCCTGGCTCCATGTGCCCCCCATAATGCAGGGCAACCCTCCCTGGCTCCATGAGCTCCCCGTAATGCTGGGCAACCCTCCCTGGCTCCATGTGCTCCCCATAATGCTTGACAACCCTCCCTGGCTTCATGTGCTCCCCATAATGCTGGGCAACCCTCCCTGGCTCCATGTGCTCCCCATAATGCTGGGCAACCCTCCCTGGCTCCATGAGCTCCCCATAATGCTGGGCAACCCTCCCTGGCTCCATGTGCTCCCCATAATGCTTGTCAACCCTCCCTGGCTCCATGTGCTCCCCATAATGCTTGACAACCCTCCCTGGCTTCATATGCTCCCCATAATGCTGGGCAACCCTCCTTGGCTCCATGTGCTCCCCATAATGCTTGACAACCCTCCCTGGCTCCATGTGCTCCCCATAATGCTGGGCAACCCTCCCTGGCTTCATGAGCTCCCCATAATGCTTGTCAACCCTCCTTGGCTCCATGTGCTCCCCATAATGCTTGGCAACCCTCCCTGGCTCCATGTGCTCCCCATAATGCTTGACAACCCTCCCTGGCTCCCTGAGCTCCCCATAATGCTTGTCAACCCTCCTTGGCTCCATGTGCTCCCCATAATGCTTGACAACCCTCCCTGGCTCCATGTGCTCTCCATAATGCAGGGCAACCCTCCCTGGCTTCATGAGCTCCCCATAATGCTTGTCAACCCTCCTTGGCTCCATGTGCTCCCCATAATGCTTGGCAACCCTCCCTGGCTCCATGTGCTCCCCATAATGCTTGTCAACCCTCCCTGGCTCCATGTGCTCCCCATAATGCTTGACAACCCTCCCTGGCTCCATGTGCTCCCCTTAATGCTGGGCAACCCTCCCTGGCTCCATGTGCTCCCCATAATGCTGGGCAACCCTCCTTGGCTCCATGTGCTCCCCATAATGCTTGACAACCCTCCCTGGCTCCATGTGCTCCCCATAATGCTTGACAACCCTCCCTGGCTCCATGTGCTCCCCATAATGCTTGACAACCCTCCCTGGCTCCATGTGCTCCCCATAATGCTGGGCAACCCTCCCTGGCTTCATGTGCTCCCCATAATGCTTGACACCCCTCCCTGGCTCCATGTGCTCCCCATAATGCTGGGCAACCCTCCCTGGCTCCATGTGCTCCCCATAATGCTTGACAACCCTCCCTGGCTCCATGTGCTCCCCATAATGCTGGGCAACCCTCCCTGGCTCCATGTGCTCCCCATAATGCTTGACAACCCTCCCTGGCTCCATGTGCTCCCCATAATGCTGGTCAACCCTCCCTGGCTTCATGTGCTCCCCATAATGCTTGACAACCCTCCCTGGCTCCATGTGCTCCCCATAATGCTTGACAACCCTCCCTGGCTCCATGTGCTCCCCATAATGCTGGGCAACCCTCCCTGGCTCCATGAGCTCCCCATAATGCTGGGCAACCCTCCCTGACTTCATGAGCTCCCCATAATGCTGGGCAACCCTCCCTGGCTCCATGTGCTCCCCATAATGCTGGGCAACCCTCCGTGGCTTCATGAGCTCCCCATAATGCTGGGCAACCCTCCCTGGCTCCATGTGCCCCCCATAATGCTGGGCAACCCTCCCTGGCTCCAAGTGCTCCCCATAATCCTGGGCAACCCTCCCTGGCTTCATGAGCTCCCCATAATGCTTGTCAACCCTCCCTGGCTCCATGTGCTCCCCATAATGCTGGGCAACCCTCCTTGGCTCCATGTGCTCCCCATAATGCTGGGCAATCCTCCCTGGCTCCATGTGCTCCCCATAATGCTGGGCAACCCTCCCTGGCTCCATGTGCTCCCCATAATTCTTGACAACCCTCCCTGGCTCCATGTGCTCCCCATAATGCTTGACAACCCTCCCTGGCTCCATGTGCTCCCCATAATGCTGGGCAACCCTCCCTGGCTCCATGTGCTCCCCATAATGCTGGGCAACCCTCCCTGGCTCCATGTGCCCCCCATAATGCAGGGCAACCCTCCCTGGCTCCATGAGCTCCCCGTAATGCTGGGCAACCCTCCCTGGCTCCATGTGCTCCCCATAATGCTTGACAACCCTCCCTGGCTTCATGTGCTCCCCATAATGCTGGGCAACCCTCCCTGGCTCCATGTGCTCCCCATAATGCTGGGCAACCCTCCCTGGCTCCATGAGCTCCCCATAATGCTGGGCAACCCTCCCTGGCCCCATGTGCTCCCCATAATGCTTGGCAACCCTCCCTGGCTCCATGTGCTCCCCATAATGCTTGACAACCCTCCCTGGCTTCATATGCTCCCCATAATGCTGGGCAACCCTCCTTGGCTCCATGTGCTCCCCATAATGCTTGACAACCCTCCCTGGCTCCATGTGCTCCCCATAATGCTGGGCAACCCTCCCTGGCTTCATGAGCTCCCCATAATGCTTGTCAACCCTCCTTGGCTCCATGTGCTCCCCATAATGCTTGGCAACCCTCCCTGGCTCCATGTGCTCCCCATAATGCTTGACAACCCTCCCTGGCTCCATGAATTCCCCATAATGCTTGTCAACCCTCCTTGGCTTCATGTGCTCCCCATAATGCTTGACAACCCTCCCTGGCTCCATGTGCTCCCCATAATGCTTGACAACCCTCCCTGGCTCCATGTGCTCCCCATAATGCTGGGCAACCCTCCCTGGCTCCATGTGCTCCCCATAATGCTGGGCAACCCTCCCTGACTTCATGAGCTCCCCTTAATGCTGGGCAACCCTCCCTGGCTCCATGTGCTCCCCATAATGCTGGGCAACCCTCCGTGGCTTCATGAGCTCCCCATAATGCTGGGCAACCCTCCCTGGCTCCATGTGCCCCCCATAATGCTGGGCAACCCTCCCTGGCTCCAAGTGCTCCCCATAATGCTGGGCAACCCTCCCTGGCTTCATGAGCTCCCCATAATGCTTGTCAACCCTCCCTGGCTCCATGTGCTCCCCATAATGCTGGGCAACCCTCCTTGGCTCCATGTGCTCCCCATAATGCTGGGCAATCCTCCCTGGCTCCATGTGCTCCCCATAATGCTGGGCAACCCTCCCTGGCTCCATGTGCTCCCCATAATTCTTGACAACCCTCCCTGGCTCCATGTGCTCCCCATAATGCTTGACAACCCTCCCTGGCTCCATGTGCTCCCCATAACGCTGGGCAACCCTCCCTGGCTCCATGTGCCCCCCATAATGCAGGGCAACCCTCCCTGGCTCCATGAGCTCCCCGTAATGCTGGGCAACCCTCCCTGACTCCATGTGCCCCCCATAATGCTTGACAACCCTCCCTGGCTTCATGTGCTCCCCATAATGCTGGGCAACCCTCCCTGGCTCCATGTGCTCCCCATAATGCTGGGCAACCCTCCCTGGCTCCATGAGCTCCCCATAATGCTGGGCAACCCTCCCTGGCTCCATGTGCTCCCCATAATGCTTGGCAACCCTCCCTGGCTCCATGTGCTCCCCATAATGCTTGACAAACCTCCCTGGCTTCATATGCTCCCCATAATGCTGGGCAACCCTCTTTGGCTCCATGTGCTCCCCATAATGCTTGGCAAACCCTCCCTGGCTCCATGTGCTCCCCATAATGCTGGGCAACCCTCCCTGGCTTCATGAGCTCCCCATAATGCTTGTCAACCCTCCTTGGCTCCATGTGCTCCCCATAATGCTTGACAACCCTCCCTGGCTCCATGTGCTCCCCATAATGCTTGACAACCCTCCCTGGCTCCATGAGCTCCCCATAATGCTTGTCAACCCTCCTTGGCTCCATGTGCTCCCCATAATGCTTGACAACCCTCCCTGGCTCCATGTGCCCACCATAATGCAGGGCAACCCTCCCTGGCTTCATGAGCTCCCCATAATGCTTGTCAACCCTCCTTGGCTCCATGTGCTCCCCATAATGCTTGGCAACCCTCCCTGGCTCCATGAGCTCCCCATAATGCTTGTCAACCCTCCCTGGCTCCATGTGCTCCCCATAATGCTTGACAACCCTCCCTGGCGCCATGTGCTCCCCATAATGCTGGGCAACCCTCCCTGGCTCCATGTGCTCCCCATAATGCTGGGCAACCCTCCTTGGCTCCATGTGCTCCCGATAATGCTTGACAACCCTCCCTGGCTCCATGTGCTCCCCATAATGCTTGACAACCCTCCCTGGCTCCATGTGCTCCCCATAATGCTTGACAACCCTCCCTGGCTCCATGTGCTCCCCATAATGCTGGGCAACCCTCCCTGGCTTCATGTGCTAACCATAATGCTTGACACCCCTCCCTGGCTCCATGTGCTCCCCATAATGCTGGGCAACCCTCCCTGGCTCCATGTGCTCCCCATAATGCTTGGCAACCCTCCCTGGCTTCATGTGCTCCCCATTATCCTGGGCAACCCTCCCTGGCTCCATGTGCTCCCCATAATGCTTGACAACCCTCCCTGGCTCCATGTGCTCCCCATAATGCTGGGCAACCCTCCCTGGCTCCATGTGCTCCCCATAATGCTTGACAACCCTCCCTGGCTCCATGTGCTCCCCATAATGCTGGGCAACCCTCCCTGGCTCCATGTGCCCCCCATAATGCTGGGCAACCCTCCCTGGCTCCATGTGCTCCCCATAATGCTGGGCAACCCTCCCTGGCTTCATGAGCTCCCCATAATGCTTGTCAACCCTCCCTGGCTCCATGTGCTCCACATAATGCTGGGAAAACCCCCCCCTGGCTCCATGTGCTCCCCATAATGCTGGGCAACCCCCCTGGCTCCATGTGCTCCCCATAATGCTTGTCAACCCCCCTGGCTCCATGTGCACCCATAATGCTGTGCAACCCTCCCTGGCTCCATGTGCTCCCTTTAATGCTGGTCAACCCTCCCTGGCTCCATGTGCTCCCCATAATGCTTGACAACCCTCCCTGGCTCCATGTGCTCCCCATAATGCTGGGCAACCCTCCGTGGCTCCATGTGCTCCCCATAATGCTTGACAACCCTCCCTGGCTCCATGTGCACCCCATAATGCTTGACAACCCTCCCTGGCTCCATGTGCTCCCCATAATGCTGGGCAACCCTCCCTGGCTCCATGTGCTCCCCATAATGCTGGGCAACCCTCCGTGGCTTCATGAGCTCCCCATAATGCTGGGCAACCCTCCCTGGCTCCATGTGCCCCCCATAATGCTGGGCAACCCTCCCTGGCTCCATGTGCTCCCCATAATGCTGGGCAACCCTCCCTGGCTTCATGAGCTCCCCATAATGCTTGTCAACCCTCCCTGGCTCCATGTGCTCCCCATAATGCTGGGCAACCCCCTCTGGCTCCATGTGCTCCCCATAATGCTGGGCAACCCCCCCCCCTGGCTCCATGTGCTCCCCATAATGCTGGGCAACCCTCCCTGGCTCCATGTGCTCCCCTAATGCTGGGCAACCCCCCCTGGCTCCATGTGCTCCCCATAATGCTGGGCAACCCTCCCTGGCTCCATGTGCTCCCCATAATGCTGGGCAACACTCCCTGGCGTCATGTGCTCCCCATAATGCTGGGTAACCCTCCCTGGCTTCATGTGCTCCCCATAATGCTGGGCAACCCTCCCTGGTTCCATGTGCTCCCCATAATGCTGGGCAACCCTCCCTGGCTCCATGTGCTCCCCATAATGCTGGGCAACCCTCCCTGGCTCCATGTGCTCCCCATAATGCTTGGCAACCCTCCCTGGCTTCATGTGCTCCCCATAATGCTGGGCACACCTCCCTGGCTCCATGTGCTCCCCATAATGCTTGGCAACCCTCGCTGGCTCCAAGTGCTCCCCATAATGCTGGGCAACCCTCCCTGGCTTAATGTGCTCCCCATAATGCTTGACAACCCTCCCTGGCTCCATGTGCACCCCATAATGCTGGGCAACCCTCCCTTGCTTAATGTGCACCCCATAATGCTTGACAAGCCTCCCTGGCTCCATGTGCTCCCCATAATGCTTGGCAACCCTCCCTGGCTCCATGTGCTCCCCATAATGCTTGACAACCCTCCCTGGCGCCATGTGCTCCCCATAATGCTGGGCAACCCTCCCTGGCTCCATGTGCTCCCCATAATGCTTGGCAACCCTCCCTGGCTCCATGTGCTCCCCATAATGCAGGGCAATCCTCCCTGGCTCCATGTGCTCCCCATAATGCTTGACAACCCTCCCTGGCTCCATGAGCTCCCCATAATGCTTGTCAACCCTCCTTAGCTCCATGTGCTCCCCATAATGCTTGACAACCCTCCCTGGCTCCATGTGCTCTCCATAATGCAGGGCAACCCTCCCTGGCTTCATGAGCTCCCCATAATGCTTGTCAACCCTCCTTGGCTCCATGTGCTCCCCATAATGCTTGGCAACCCTCCCTGGCTCCATGTGCTCCCCATAATGCTTGACAAACCTCCCTGGCTCCATGTGCTCCCCATAATGCTTGACAACCCTCCCTGGCTCCATGTGCTCCCCATAATGCTGGGCAACCCTCCCTGGCTCCATGTGCTCCCCATAATGCTGGGCAACCCTCCTTGGCTCCATGTGCTCCCCATAATGCTTGACAACCCTCCCTGGCTCCATGTGCTCCCCATAATGCTTGACAAACCTCCCTGGCTCCATGTGCTCCCCATAATGCTTGACAACCCTCCCTGGCTCCATGTGCTCCCCATAATGCTGGGCAACCCTCCCTGGCTTCATGTGCTCCCCATAATGCTTGACAACCCTCCCTGGCTCCATGTGCTCCCCATTATGCTGGGCAACCCTCCCTGGCTCCATGTGCTCCCCATAATGCTTGGCAACCCTCCCTGGTTTCATGTGCTCCCCATAATCCTGGGCAACCCTCCCTGGCTCCATGTGCTCCCCATAATGCTTGACATCCCTCCCTGGCTCCATGTGCTCCCCATAATGCTGGGCAACCCTCCCTGGCTCCATGTGCTCCCCATAATGCTTGACAACCCTCCCTGGCTCCATGTGCTCCCCATAATGCTGGGCAACCCTCCCTGGCTTCATGTGCTCCCCATAATGCTTGACAACCCTCCCTGGCCCCATTTGCTCCCCATAATGCTTGACCACCCTCCCTGGCTCCATGTGCTCCCCATAATGCTGGGCAACCCTCCTTGGCTCCATGTGCTCCCCATAATGCTGGGCAACCCTCCCTGACTTCATGAGCTCCCCATAATGCTGGGCAACCCTCCCTGGCTCCATGTGCACCCCATAATGCTGGGCAACCCTCCCTGGCTCCATGTGCTCCCCATAATGCTGGGCAAACCTCCCTGGCTTCATGAGCTCCCCATAATGCTTGTCAACCCTCCCTGGCTCCATGTGCTCCCCATAATGCTGGGCAACCCCCCTGGCTCCATGTGCTCCCCATAATGCTGGGCAACCCCCCTGGCTCCATGTGCTCCCCATAATGCTTGTCAACCCCCCTGGCTCCATGTGCACCCATAATGCTGGGCAACCCTCCCTGGCTCCATGTGCTCCCTTTAATGCTGGGCAACCCTCCCTGGCTCCATGTGCTCCCCATAATGCTTGACAACCCTCCCTGGCTCCATGTGCTCCCCATAATGCTGGGCAACCCTCCCTGGCTCCATGTGCTCCCCATAATGCTTGACAACCCTCCCTGGCTCCATGTGCTCCCCATAATGCTTGACAACCCTCCCTGGCTCCATGTGCTCCCCATAATGCTGGGCAACCCTCCCTGGCTCCATGTGCTCCCCATAATGCTGGGCAACCCTCCGGGACTTCATGAGCTCCCCATAATGCTGGGCAACCCTCCCTGGCTCCATGTGCCCCCCATAATGCTGGGCAACCCTCCCTGGCTCCATGTGCTCCCCATAATGCTGGGCAACCCTCCCTGGCTTCATGAGCTCCCCATAATGCTTGTCAACCCTCCCTGGCTCCATGTGCTCCCCATAATGCTGGGCAACCCCCTCTGGCTCCATGTGCTCCCCATAATGCTGGGCAACCCCCCCTGGCTCCATGTGCTCCCCATAATGCTGGGCAACCCTCCCTGGCTCTATGTGCTCCCCTAATGCTGGGCAACCCCCCCTGGCTCCATGTGCTCCCCATAATGCTGGGCAACCCTCCCTGGCTCCATGTGCTCCCCATAATGCTGGGCAACACTCCCTGGCGTCATGTGCTCCCCATAATGCTGGGTAACCCTCCCTGGCTTCATGTGCTCCCCATAATGCTGGGCAACCCTCCCTGGTTCCATGTGCTCCCCATAATGCTGGGCAACCCTCCCTGGCTCCATGTGCTCCCCATAATGCTGGGCAACCCTCCCTGGCTCCATGTGCTCCCCATAATGCTTGGCAACCCTCCCTGCCTTCATGTGCTCCCCATAATGCTGGGCACCCCTCCCTGGCTCCATGTGCTCCCCAAAATGCTTGGCAACCCTCGCTGGCTCCAAGTGCTCCCCATAATGCTGGGCAACCCTCCCTGGCTTAATGTGCTCCCCATAATGCTTGACAACCCTCCCTGGCTCCATGTGCACCCCATAATGCTGGGCAACCCTCCCTGGCTTAATGTGCACCCCATAATGCTTGACAACCCTCCCTGGCTCCATGTGCTCCCCATAATGCTTGGCAACCCTTCCTGGCTCCATGTGCTCCCCATAATGCTTGACAACCCTCCCTGGCTTCATGTGCTCCCCATTATGCTTGGCAACCCTCCCTGGCTCCATGTGCTCCCCATAATGCTGGGCAATCCTCCCTGGCTCCATGTGCTCCCCATAATGCTTGGCAACCCTCCCTGGCTCCATGTGCTCCCCATAATGCTGGGCAATCCTCCCTGGCTCCATGTGCTCCCCATAATGCTTGGCAACCCTCCTTTGCTCCATGAGCTCCCCATAATGCTTGGCAACCCTCCCTGGCTCCATGTGCTCCCCATAATGCTGGGCAACCCTCCTTGGCTCCATGTGCTCCCCATAATGCTTGACAGCCCTCCCTGGCTTCATGTGCTCCCCATAATGCTTGGCAACCCTCCTTGGCTCCATGTGCTCCCCATAATGCTGGGCAATCCTCCCTGGCTCCAAGTGCTCCCCATAATGCTGGGCAATCCTCCCTGGCTCCATGTGCTCCCCATAATGCTTGGCAACCCTCCCTGCTCCTTGAGCTCCCCATAATGCTGGGCAACCCTCCCTGGCTCCATGTGCTCCCCATAATGCTTGGCAACCCTCCCTGGCTCCATGTGCTCCCCATAATGCTTGACAACCCTCCCTGCCTTCATATGCTCCCCATAATGCTGGGCAACCCTCCTTGGCTCCATGTGCTCCCCATAATGCTTGACAACCCTCCCTGGCTCTATGTGCTCCCCATAATGCTGGGCAAACCTCCCTGGCTCCATGATCTCCCCATAAAGCTTGTCAACCCTCCTTGGCTCCATGTGCTCCCCATAATGCTTGGCAACCCTCCCTGGCTCCATGTGCTCCCCATAATGCTTGACAACCCTCCCTGGCTCCATGAGCTCCCCATAATGCTTGTCAACCCTCCTTGGCTCCATGTGCTCCCCATAATGCTGGGCAACCCTCCCTGGCTCCAGGTGCTCCCCATAATGCTGGGCAACCCTCCCTGGGTTCATGAGCTCCCCATAATGCTTGTCAACCCTCCTTGGCTCCATGTGCTCCCCATAATGCTTGGCAACCCTCCCTGGCTCCATGTGCTCCCCATAATGCTTGTCAACCCTCCCTGGCTCCATGTGCTCCCCATAATGCTTGACAACCCTCCCTGGCTCCATGTGATCCCCATAATGCTGGGCAACCCTCCCTGGCTCCATGTGCTCCCCATAATGCTTGGCAACCCTCCCTGGCTTCATGTGCTCCCCATAATCCTGGGCAACCCTCCCTGGCTCCATGTGCTCCCCATAATGCTTGACAACCCTCCCTGGCTCCATGTGCTCCCCATAATGCTGGGCAACCCTCCCTGGCTCCATGTGCTCCCCATAATGCTTGACAACCCTCCTTGGCTTCATAGGCTCCCCATAATGCTGGGCAACCCTCCCTGGCTCCATGTGCTCCCCATAATGCTTGGCAACCCTCCCTGGCTCCATGTGCTCCCCATAATGCTTGGCAACCCTCCCTGGCTTCATGTGCTCCCCATAATGCTTGACAATGCTCCCTGGCTCCATGTGCTCCCCATAATGCTTGACAACCCTCCCTGGCTCCATGAGCTCCCCATAATGCTTGACAACCCTCCCTGGCTCCATGTGCTCCCCATAATGCTTGACAACCCTCCCTGGCTTCATGTGCTCCCCATAATGCTTGACAACCCTCCCTGGCTCCATGTGCTCCCCATAATGCTGGGCAAACCTCCCTGGCTCCATGTGCTCCCCATAATGCTTGACAACCCTCCCTGGCTTCATGAGCTCCCCATAATGCTGGGCAACCCTCCCTGGCTCCATGTGCTCCCCATAATGCTTGACAACCCTCCCTGGCTTCATGTGCTCCCCATAATGCTGGGCAACCCTCCCTGGCTCCATGTGCTCCCCAAAATGCTGGGCAACCCTCCCTGGCTCCATGTGCTCCCCATAATGCTGGGCAACCCTCCCTGGCTCCATGTGTTCCCCATAATGCTTGACAACCCTCCCTGGCTTCTTATGCTCCCCATAATGCTGGGCAACCCTCCTTGGCTCCATGTGCTCCCCATAATGCTGGGCAACCCTCCCTGGCTCCATGTGCTCCCCATATTGCTTGACAACCCTCCCTGGCTCCATGTGCTCCCCATAATGCTGGGCAACCCTCCCTGGCTCCATGTGCCCCCCATAATGCTGGGCAACCCTCCCTGGCTCCATGAGCTCCCCGTAATGCTGGGCAACCCTCCCTGGCTCCATGTGCTCCCCATATTGCTTGACAACCCTCCCTGGCTTCATGTGCTCCCCATAATGCTGGGCAACCCTCCCTGGCTCCATGTGCTCCCCATAATGCTGGGCAACCCTCCCTGGCTCCATGTGCTCCCCATAATGCTGGGCAACCCTCCCTGGCTCCATGTGCTCCCCATAATGCTTGACAACCCTCCCTGGCTTCATATGCTCCCCATAATGCTGGGCAACCCTCCTTGGCTCCATGTGGTCCCCATAATGCTTGACAACCCTCCCTGGCTCCATGTGCTCCCCATAATGCTGGGCAACCCTCCCTGGCTCCATGTGCTCCCCATAATGCTGGGTAACCCCCCCTGGCTTCATGAGCTCCCCATAATGCTGGCCAATCCTCCCTGGCACCATGTGCTCCCCATAATGCTTGACAACCCTCCCTGGCTTCATGAGCTCCCCATAATGCTTGTCAACCCTCCCTGGCTCCATGTGCTCCCCATAATGCTGGGTAACCCTCCCTGGCTTCATGTGCTCCCCATAAAGCTTGACAACCCTCCCTGGCTCCATGTGCTCCCATAATGCTGGGCAACCCTCCCTGGCTCCATGTGCTCCCCATAATGCTGGGCAACCCTCCCTGACTTCATGAGCTCCCCATAATGCTGGGCAACCCTCCCTGGCTCCATGTGCCCCCCATAATGCTGGGCAACCCTCCCTGGCTCCATGTGCTCCCCATAATGCTGGGCAACCCTCCCTGGCTTCATGAGCTCCCCATAATGCTTGTCAACCCTCCCTGGCTCCATGTGCTCCCCATAATGCTGGGCAACCCCCCTGGCTCCATGTGCTCCCCATAATGCTGGGCAACCCCCCTTGCTCCATGTGCTCCCCATAATGCTTGTCAACCCCCCTGGCTCCATGTGCTCGCAATAATGCTGGGCAACCCTCCCTGGCTCCATGTGCTCCCTTTAATGCTGGGCAACCCTCCCTGGCTCCATGTGCTCCCCATAATGCTTGACAACCCTCCCTGGCTCCATGTGCTCCCCATAATGCTGGGCAAACTTCCCTGGCTCCATGTGCTCCCCATAATGCTTGACAACCCTCCCTGGCTCCATGTGCTCCCCATAATTCTTGACAACCCTCCCTGGCTCCATGTGCTCCCCATAATGCTGGGCAACCCTCACTGGCTCCATGTGCTCCCCATAATGCTTGGCAACCCTCCCTGGCTCCATGTGCTCCCCATAATGCTTGACAACCCTCCCTGGCTCCATGAGCTCTCCATAATGCTTGTCAACCCTCCTTGGCTCCATGTGCTCCCCATAATGCTGGGCAACCCTCCCTGGCTCCATGTGCTCCCCATAATGCTGGGCAACCCTCCCTGGGTTCATGAGCTCCCCATAATGCTTGTCAACCCTCCTTGGCTCCATGTGCTCCCCATAATGCTTGGCAACCCTCCCTGGCTCCATGTGCTCCCCATAATGCTTGTCAACCCTCCCTGGCTCCATGTGCTCCCCATAATGCTTGACAACCCTCCCTGGCTCCATGTGATCCCCATAATGCTGGGCAACCCTCCCTGGCTCCATGTGCTCCCCATAATGCTTGGCAACCCTCCCTGGCTTCATGTGCTCCCCATAATCCTGGGCAACCCTCCCTGGCTCCATGTGCTCCCCATAATGCTTGACAACCCTCCCTGGCTCCATGTGCTCCCCATAATGCTGGGCAACCCTCCCTGGCTCCATGTGCTCCCCATAATGCTTGACAACCCTCCTTGGCTTCATAGGCTCCCCATAATGCTGGGCAACCCTCCCTGGGTCCATGTGCTCCCCATAATGCTTTGCAACCCTCCCTGGCTCCATGTGCTCCCCATAATGCTTGGCAACCCTCCCTGGCTTCATGTGCTCCCCATAATTCTTGACAATGCTCCCTGGCTCCATGTGCTCCCCATAATGCTTGACAACCCTCCCTGGCTCCATGAGCTCCCCATAATGCTTGACAACCCTCCCTGGCTCCATGTGCTCCCCATAATGCTTGACAACCCTCCCTGGCTTCATGTGCTCCCCATAATGCTTGACAACCCTCCCTGGCTCCATGTGCTCCCCATAATGCTGGGCAACCCTCCCTGGCTCCATGTGCTCCCCATAATGCTTGACAACCCTCCCTGGCTTCATGAGCTCCCCATAATGCTGGGCAACCCTCCCTGGCTCCATGTGCTCCCCATAATGCTTGACAACCCTCCCTGGCTTCATGTGCTCCCCATAACGCTGGGCAACCCTCCCTGGCTCCATGTGCTCCCCATAATGCTGGGCAACCCTCCCTGGCTCCATGTGCTCCCCATAATGCTGGGCAACCCTCCCTGGCTCCATGTGTTCCCCATAATGCTTCACAACCGTCCCTGGCTTCTTATGCTCCCCATAATGCTGGGCAACCCTCCTTGGCTCCATTTGCTCCCCATAATGCTGGGCAACCCTCCCTGGCTCCATGTGCTCCCCATATTGCTTGACAACCTTCCCAGGCTCCATGTGCTCCCCATAATGCTGGGCAACCCTCCCTGGCTCCATGTGCCCCCCATAATGCTGGGCAACCCTCCCTGGCTCCATGAGCTCCCCGTAATGCTGGGCAACCCTCCCTGGCTCCATGTGCTCCCCATATTGCTTGACAACCCTCCCTGGCTTCATGTGCTCCCCATAATGCTGGGCAACCCTCCCTGGCTCCATGTGCTCCCCATAATGCTGGGCAACCCTCCCTGGATCCATGTGCTCCCCATAATGCTGGGCAACCCTCCCTGGCTCCATGTGCTCCCCATAATGCTTGACAACCCTCCCTGGCTTCATATGCTCCCCATAATGCTGGGCAACCCTCCTTGGCTCCATGTGGTCCCCATAATGCTTGACAACCCTCCCTGGCTCCATGTGCCCCCATAATGCTGGGCAACCCTCCCTGGCTCCATGTGCTCCCCATAATGCTGGGTAACCCCCCCTGGCTTCATGAGCTCCCCATAATGCTGGCCAATCCTCCCTGGCTCCATGTGCTCCCCATAATGCTTGACAACCCTCCCTGGCTTCATGAGCTCCCCATAATGCTTGTCAACCCTCCCTGGCTCCATGTGCTCCCCATAATGCTGGGTAACCTTCCCTGGCTTCATGTGCTCCCCATAAAGCTTGACAACCCTCCCTGGCTCCATGTGCTCCCCATAATGCTGGGTAACCCTCCCTGGCTTCATGTGCTTCCCATAATGCTGGGCAACCCTTCCTGGCTCCATGTGCTCCCCATAATGCTGGGCAACCCTCCCTGGCTCCATGGGCTCCCCATAATTCTGGGCAACCCCTACTGGCTCCATGTGCTCCCCATAATGCTGGGCAACCCTCCCTGGCTCCATGAGCTCCCCATAATGCTTGACAACCCTCCCTGGCTCCATGTGCTCCCCATAATGCTGGGCAACCCTCCCTGGCTTCATGTGCTCCCCATAATGCTTGACAACCCTCCCTGGCTCCATGTGCTCCCCATAATGCTTGACAACCCTCCCTGGCTCCATGTGCTCCCCATAATGCTGGGCAACCCTCCCTGGCTCCATGTGCTCCCCATAATGCTGGGCAACCCTCCCTGACTTCATGAGCTCCCCATAATGCTGGGCACCCTCCCTGGCTCCATGTGCCCCCCATAATGCTGGGCAACCCTCCCTGGCTCCATGTGCTCCCCATAATGCTGGGCAACCCTCCCTGGCTCCATGTGCCCCCCATAATGCTGGGCAACCCTCCCTGGCTCCATGTGCTCCCCATAATGCTGGGCAACCCCCCCTGGCTCCATGTGCTCCCCATAATGCTGGGCAACCCCCCTTGCTCCATGTGCTCCCCATAATGCTTGTCAACCCCCCCTGGCTCCATGTGCTCGCAATAATGCTGGGCAACCCTCCCTGGCTCCATGTGCTCCCTTTAATGCTGGGCAACCCTCCCTGGCTCCATGTGCTCCCCATAATGCTTGACAACCCTCCCTGGCTCCATGTGCTCCCCATAATGCTGGGCAAACTTCCCTGGCTCCATGTGCTCCCCATAATGCTTGACAACCCTCCCTGGCTCCATGTGCTCCCCATAATTCTTGACAACCCTCCCTGGCTCCATGTGCTCCCCATAATGCTGGGCAACCCTCACTGGCTCCATGTGCTCCCCATAATGCTGGGCAACCCTCCGTGGCTTCATGAGCTCCCCATAATGCTGGGCAACCCTCCCTGGCTCCATGTGCCCCCCATAATGCTGGGCAACCCTCCCTGGCTCCATGTGCACCCCATAAAGCTGGGCAAACCTCCCTGGCTTCATGAGCTCCCCATAATGCTTGTCAACCCTCCCTGGCTCCATGTGCTCCCCATAATGCTGGGCAACCCCCTCTGGCTCCATGTGCTCCCCATAATGCTGGGCAACCCCCCTGGCTCCATGTGGTCCCCATAATGCTGGGCAACCCTCCCTGGGTCCATGTGCTCCCCTAATGCTGGGCAACCCCCCCTGGCTCCATGTGCTCCCCATAATGCTGGGCAACCCACCCTGGCTCCATGTGCTCCCCATAATGCTGGGCAACACTCCCTGGCGTCATGTGCTCCCCATAATGCTGGGTAACCCTCCCTGGCTTCATGTGCTCCCCATAATGCTGGGCAACCCTCCCTGGTTCCATGTGCTCCCCATAATGCTGGGCAACCCTCCCTGGCTCCATGCGCTCCCCATAATGCTGGGCAACCCTCCCTGGCTCCATGTGCTCCCCATAATGCTTGGCAACCCTCCCTGGCTTCATGTGCTCCCCATAATGCTGGGCACCCCTCCCTGGCTCCATGAGCTCCCCATAATGCTTGGCAACCCTCGCTGGCTCCAAGTGCTCCCCATAATGCTGGGCAACCCTACCTTGCTCCATGTGCTCCCCATAATGCTTGGCAACCCTCCCTGGCTCCATGTGCTCCCCATAATGCTGGGCAACCCTCCCTGGCTCCATGTGCTCCCCATAATGCTTGGCAACCCTCCCTGGCTTCATGAGCTCCCCATAATTCTGGGCAACCCTCCCTGGCTTCATGTGCTCCCCATAATGCTTGGCCACCCTCCCTGGCTCCATGTGCTCCCCATAATGCTGGGCAACCCCCCCCTTCCTGGCTCCATGAGCTCCCCATAATGCTGGGCAACCCTCCCTGGCTCCATGTGCTCCCCATAATGCTGGGCAACCCTCCCTGGCTCCATGTGCTCCCCATAATGCTTGACAACCCTCCCTGGCTCCATGTGCTCCCCATAATGCTTGACAACCCTCCCTGGCTCCATGTGCTCCCCTTAATGCTGGGCAACCCTCCCTGGCTCCATGTGTTCCCCATAATGCTGGGCAACCCTCCGTGGCTTCATGAGCTCCCCATAATGCTGGGCAACCCTCCCTGGCTCCATGTGCCCCCCATAATGCTGGGCAACCCTCCCTGGCTCCATGTGCTCCCCATAATGCTGGGCAACCCTCCCTGGCTTCATGAGCTCCCCATAATGCTTGTCAACCCTCCCTGGCTCCATGTGCTCCCCATAATGCTGGGCAACCCCCTATGGCTCCATGTGCTCCCCATAATGCTGGGCAACCCCCCCTGGCTCCATGTGCTCCCCATAATGCTGGGCAACCCTCCCTGGCTCCATGTGCTCCCCTAATGCTGGGCAACCCCCCCTGGCTCCATGTGCTCCCCATAATGCTGGGCAACCCTCCCTGGCTCCACGTGTTCCCCATAATGCTGGGCAACCCTCCCTGGCGTCATGTGCTCCCCATAATGCTGGGTAACCCTCCCTGGCTTCATGTGCTCCCCATAATGCTGGGCAACCCTCCCTGGTTCCATGTGCTCCCCATAATGCTGGGCAACCCTCCCTGGCTCCATGTGCTCCCCATAATGCTGGGCAACCCTCCTTGGCTCCATGTGCTCCCCATAATGCTTGGCAACCCTCCCTGGCTTCATGTGCTCCCCATAATGCTGGGCAACCCTACCTTGCTCCATGTGCTCCCCATAATGCTTGGCAACCCTACCTTGCTCCATGTGCTCCCCATAATGCTGGGCAACCCTACCTTGCTCCATGTGCTCCCCATAATGCTTGTCAACACTCCCTGGCTCCATGTGCTCCCCATAATGCTGGGCAACCCTACCTTGCTCCATGTGCTCCCCATAATGCTTGGCAACCCTCCCTGGCTCCATGTGCTCCCCATAATGCTGGGCAACCCTCCCTGGATCCATGTGCTCCCCATAATTCTTGGTAACCCTCCCTGGCTTCATGTGCTCCCCATAATGCTGGGCAACCCTACCTTGCTCCATGTGCTCCCCATAATGCTTGGCAACCCTAACTTGCTCCATGTGCTCCCCATAATGCTTGGCAACCCTCCCTGGCTCCATGTGCTCCCCATAATGCTGGACAACCCTCACTGGCTCCATGTGCTCCCCATAATGCTGGGCAACCATACCTTGCTCCATGTGCTCCCCATAATGCTTGGCAACCCTCCCTGGCTCCATGTGCTCCCCATAATGCTGGGCAACCCTCCCTGGCTCCATGTGCTCCCCATAATGCTGGGCAACCCTCCCTGGCTCCATGTGCTCCCCATAATGCTTGGCAACCGCCCCTGGCTCCATGTGCTCCCCATAATGCTGGGCAACCCTCCCTGGCTCCATGTGCTCCCCATAATGCTGGCAACCCTCCCTGGCTCCATGTGCTCCCCATAATGCTTGGCAACCCTCCCTGGCTCCATGTGCTCCCCGTAATGCTGGGCAACCCTCCCTGGCTCCATGTGCTCCCCGTAATGCTGGGCAACCCTCCCTGGCTTAATGTGAACCCCATAATGCTTGACAACCCTCCCTGGCTCCATGTGCTCCCCATAATGCTTGGCAACCCTCCCTGGCTCCATGTGCTCCCCATAATGCTTGACAACCCTCCCTGGCTTCATGTGCTCCCCATTACGCTTGGCAACCCTCCCTGGCTCCATGTGCTCCCCATAATACTGGACAACCCTCCCTGGCTCCATGTGATCCCCATAATGCTGGGCAACCCTCCCTGGCTCCATGTGCTCCCCATAATGCTTGGCAACCCTCCCTGGCTTCATGTGCTCCCCATAATCCTGGGCAACCCTCCCTGGCTCCATGTGCTCCCCATAATGCTGGACAACCCTCACTGGCTCCATGTGCTCCCCATAATGCTTGGCAACCGCCCCTGGCTCCATGTGCTCCCCATAATGCTGGGCAACCCTCCCTGGCTCCATGTGCTCCCCATAATGCTGGGCAATCATCCCTGGCTCCATGTGCTCCCCATAATGCTTGGCAACCCTCCTTGGCTCCATGAGCTCCCCATAATGATTGGCAACCCTCCCTGGCTCCATGTGCTCCCCATAATGCTGGGCAACCCTCCTTGGCTCCATGTGCTCCCCATAATGCTTGACAGCCCTCCTTGGCTCCATGTGCTCCCCATAATGCTGGGCAACCCTCCCTGGCTCCATGTGCTCCCCATAATGCTGGGCAACCCTCCCTGGCTTCATGAGCTCCCCATAATGCTTGTCAACCCTCCTTGGCTCCATGTGCTCCCCATAATGCTTGGCAACCCTCCCTGGCTCCATGTGCTCCCCATAATGCTTGTCAACCCTCCCTGGCTCCATGTGCTCCCCATAATGCTTGACAACCCTCCCTGGCTCCATGTGATCCCCATAATGCTTGGCAACCCTCCCTGGCTTCATGTGCTCCCCATAATGCTTGACAATGCTCCCTGGCTCCATGTGCTCCCCATAATGCTTGACAACCCTCCCTGGCTCCATGTGCTCCCCATAATGATTGACAACCCTCCCTGGCTCCATGTGCTCCCCATAATGCTTGACAACCCTCCCTGGCTTCATGTGCTCCCCATAATGCTTGACAACCCTCCATGGCTCCATGTGCTCCCCAAAATACTGGGCAACACTCCCTGGCTCCATGTGCTCCCCATAATGCTGGGCAACCCTCCCTGGCTCCATGTGCTCCCCATAATGCTGGGCAACCCTCCCTGGCTCCATGTGCTCCCCATAATGCTTGACAACCCTCCCTGGCTTCATATGCTCCCCATAATGCTGGGCAACCCTCCTTGGCTCCATGTGCTCCCCATAATGCTGGGCTACCCTCCCTGGCTCCATGTGCTCCCCTTAATGCTTGACAACCCTCCCTGGCTCCATGTGCTCCCCATAATGCTGGGCAACCCTCCCTGGCTCCATGTGCCCCCCATAATGCTGAGCAACCCTCCCTGGCTCCATGAGCTCCCCGTAATGCTGGGCAACCCTCCCTGGCTCCATGTGCTCCCCATAATGCTTGACAACCCTCCCTGGCTTCATGTGCTCCCCATAATGCTGGGCAACCCTCCCTGGCTCCATGTGCTCCCCATAATGCTGGGCAACCCTCCCTGGCTCCATGTGCTCCCCATAATGCTGGGCAACCCTCCCTGGCTCCATGTGCTCCCCATAATGCTTGACAACCCTCCCTGGCTTCATATGCTCCCCATAATGCTGGGCGACCCTCCTTGGCTCCATGTGCTCCCCATAATGCTTGACAACCCTCCCTGGCTCCATGTGCTCCCCATAATGCTGGGCAACCCTCCCTGGCTCCATGTGCTCCCCATAATGCTGGGTAACCCCCCCCCCCCTGGCTTCATGAGCTCCCCATAATGCTGGCCAACCCTCCCTGGCTCCATGTGCTCCCCATAATGCTTAACAACCCTCCCTGGCTTCATGAGCTCCCCATAATGCTTGTCAACCCTCCCTGGCTCCATGTGCTCCCCATAATGCTGGGTAACCCTCCCTGGCTTCATGTGCTCCCCATAACGCTTGACAACCCTCCCTGGCTCCATGTGCTCCCCATAATGCTGGGTAACCCTCCCTGGCTTCATTTGCTTCCCATAATGCTGGGCAACCCTCCCTGGCTCCATGTGCTCCCCATAATGCTGGGCAACCCTCCCTGGCTCCATGGGCTCCCCATAATTCTGGGCAACCCCCCCTGGCTCCATGTGCTCCCCATAATGCTGGGCAACCCTCCCTGGCTCCATGAGCTCCCCATAATGCTTGACAACCCTCCCTGGCTCCATGTGCTCCCCATAATGCTGGGCAACCCTCCCTGGCTTCATGTGCTCCCCATAATGCTTGACAACCCTCCCTGGCTCCATGTGCTCCCCATAATGCTTGACAACCCTCCCTGGCTCCATGTGCTCCCCATAATGCTGGGCAACCCTCCCTGGCTCCATGTGCTCCCCATAATGCTGGGCAACCCTCCCTGACTTCATGAGCTCCCCATAATGCTGGGCTACCCTCCCTGGCTCCATGTGCCCCCCATAATGCTGGGCAACCCTCCCTGGCTCCATGTGCTCCCCATAATGCTGGGCAACCCTCCCTGGCTTCATGAGCTCCCCATAATGCTTGTCAACCCTCCCTGGCTCCATGTGCTCCCCATAATGCTGGGCAACCCCCCCTGGCTCCATGTGCTCCCCATAATGCTGGGCAACCCCCCTTGCTCCATGTGCTCCCCATAATGCTTGTCAACCCCCCTGGCTCCATGTGCTCGCAATAATGCTGGGCAACCCTCCCTGGCTCCATGTGCTCCCTTTAATGCTGGGCAACCCTCCCTGGCTCCATGTGCTCCCCATAATGCTTGACAACCCTCCCTGGCTCCATGTGCTCCCCATAATGCTGGGCAAACTTCCCTGGCTCCATGTGCTCCCCATAATGCTTGACAACCCTCCCTGGCTCCATGTGCTCCCCATAATTCTTGACAACCCTCCCTGGCTCCATGTGCTCCCCATAATGCTGGGCAACCCTCACTGGCTCCATGTGCTCCCCATAATGCTGGGCAACCCTCCGTGGCTTCATGAGCTCCCCATAATGCTGGGCAACCCTCCCTGGCTCCATGTGCCCCCCATAATGCTGGGCAACCCTCCCTGGCTCCATGTGCTCCCCATAAAGCTGGGCAAACCTCCCTGGCTTCATGAGCTCCCCATAATGCTTGTCAACCCTCCCTGGCTCCATGTTCTCCCCATAATGCTGGGCAACCCCCTCTGGCTCCATGTGCTCCCCATAATGCTGGGCAACCCCCCCTGGCTCCATGTGGTCCCCATAATGCTGGGCTACCCTCCCTGGGTCCATGTGCTCCCCTAATCCTGGGCAACCCCCCCTGGCTCCATGTAATCCCCATAATGCTGGGCAACCCACCCTGGCTCCATGTGCTCCCCATATTGCTGGGCAACACTCCCTGGCGTCATGTGCTCCCCATAATGCTGGGTAACCCTCCCTGGCTTCATGTGCTCCCCATAATGCTGGGCAACCCTCCCTGGTTCCATGTGCTCCCCATAATGCTGGGCAACCCTCCCTGGCTCCATGTGCTCCCCATAATGCTGGGCAACCCTCCCTGGCTCCATGTGCTCCCCATAATGCTTGGCAACCCTCCCTGGCTTCATGTGCTCCCCATAATGCTGGGCACCCCTCCCTGGCTCCATGAGCTCCCCATAATGCTTGGCAACCCTCGCTGGCTCCATGTGCTCCCCATAATGCTGGGCAACCCTACCTTGCTCCATGTGCTCCCCATAATGCTTGGCAACCCTCCCTGGCTCCATGTGCTCCCCATAATGCTGGGCAACCCTCCCTGGCTCCATGTGCTCCCCATAATGCTTGGCAACCCTCCCTGGCTTCATGAGCTCCCCATAATTCTGGGCAACCCTCCCTGGCTTCATGTGCTCCCCATAATGCTTGGCCACCCTCCCTGGCTCCATGTGCTCCCCATAATGCTGCCCCCCCCCCCTTCCTGGCTCCATGAGCTCCCCATAATGCTGGGCAACCCTCCCTGGCTCCATGTGCTCCCCATAATGCTGGGCAACCCTCCCTGGCTCCATGTGCTCCCCATAATGCTTGACAACCCTCCCTGGCTCCATGTGCTCCCCATAATGCTTGACAACCCTCCCTGGCTCCATGTGCTCCCCTTAATGCTGGGCAACCCTCCCTGGCTCCATGTGCTCCCCATAATGCTGGGCAACCCTCCGTGGCTTCATGAGCTCCCCATAATGCTGGGTAACCCTCCCTGGTTCCATGTGCTCCCCATAATGCTGGGCAACCCTCCCTGGCTCCATGTGCTCCCCATAATGCTGGGCAACCCTCCTTGGCTCCATGTGCTCCCCATAATGCTTGGCAACCCTCCCTGGCTTCATGTGCTCCCCATAATGCTGGGCAACCCTACCTTGCTCCATGTGCTCCCCATAATGCTTGGCAACCCTACCTTGCTCCATGTGCTCCCCATAATGCTGGGCAACCCTACCTTGCTCCATGTGCTCCCCATAATGCTTGTCAACATTCCCTGGCTCCATGTGCTCCCCATAATGCTGGGCAACCCTACCTTGCTCCATGTGCTCCCCATAATGCTTGGCAACCCTCCCTGGCTCCATGTGCTCCCCATAATGCTGGGCAACCCTCCCTGGATCCATGTGCTCCTCATAATTCTTGGTAACCCTCCCTGGCTTCATGTGCTCCCCATAATGCTGGGCAACCCTACCTTGCTCCATGTGCTCCCCATAATGCTTGGCAACCCTAACTTGCTCCATGTGCTCCCCATAATGCTGGGCAACCCTACCTTGCTCCATGTGCTCCCCATAATGCTTGGCAACCCTCCCTGGCTCCATGTGCTCCCCATAATGCTGGGCAACCCTCCCTGGCTCCATGTGCTCCCCATAATGCTTGGCAACCCTCCCTGGCTTCATGAGCTCCCCATAATTCTGGGCAACCCTCCCTGGCTTCATGTGCTCCCCATAATGCTTGGCCACCCTCCCTGGCTCCATGTGCTCCCCATAATGCTGCCCCCCCCCCCCCTTCCTGGCTCCATGAGCTCCCCATAATGCTGGGCAACCCTCCCTGGCTCCATGTGCTCCCCATAATGCTGGGCAACCCTCCCTGGCTCCATGTGCTCCCCATAATGCTTGACAACCCTCCCTGGCTCCATGTGCTCCCCATAATGCTTGACAACCCTCCCTGGCTCCATGTGCTCCCCTTAATGCTGGGCAACCCTCCCTGGCTCCATGTGCTACCCATAATGCTGGGCAACCCTCCGTGGCTTCATGAGCTCCCCATAATGCTGGGCAACCCTCCCTGGCTCCATGTGCCCCCCATAATGCTGGGCAACCCTCCCTGGCTCCATGTGCTCCCCATAATGCTGGGCAACCCTCCCTGGCTTCATGAGCTCCCCATAATGCTTGTCAACCCTCCCTGGCTCCATGTGCTCCCCATAATGCTGGGCAACCCCCTCTGGCTCCATGTGCTCCCCATAATGCTGGGCAACCCCCCCTGGCTCCATGTGCTCCCCATAATGCTGGGCAACCCTCCCTGGCTCCATGTGCTCCCCTAATGCTGGGCAACCCCCCCTGGCTCCATGTGCTCCCCATAATGCTGGGCAACCCTCCCTGGCTCCACGTGTTCCCCATAATGCTGGGCAACCCTCCCTGGCGTCATGTGCTCCCCATAATGCTGGGTAACCCTCCCTGGCTTCATGTGCTCCCTATAATGCTGGGCAACCCTCCCTGGTTCCATGTGCTCCCCATAATGCTGGGCAACCCTCCCTGGCTCCATGTGCTCCCCATAATGCTGGGCAACCCTCCTTGGCTCCATGTGCTCCCCATAATGCTTGGCAACCCTCCCTGGCTTCATGTGCTCCCCATAATGCTGGGCAACCCTACCTTGCTCCATGTGCTCCCCATAATGCTTGGCAACCCTACCTTGCTCCATGTGCTCCCCATAATGCTGGGCAACCCTACCTTGCTCCATGTGCTCCCCATAATGCTTGTCAACACTCCCTGGCTCCATGTGCTCCCCATAATGCTGGGCAACCCTACCTTGATCCATGTGCTCCCCATAATGCTTGGCAACCCTCCCTGGCTCCATGTGCTCCCCATAATGCTGGGCAACCCTCCCTGGATCCATGTGCTCCTCATAATTCTTGGTAACCCTCCCTGGCTTCATGTGCTCCCCATAATGCTGGGCAACCCTACCTTGCTCCATGTGCTCCCCATAATGCTTGGCAACCCTAACTTGCTCCATGTGCTCCCCATAATGCTGGGCAACCCTACCTTGCTCCATGTGCTCCCCATAATGCTTGGCAACCCTCCCTGGCTCCATGTGCTCCCCATAATGCTGGACAACCCTCACTGGCTCCATGTGCTCCCCATAATGCTGGGCAACCATACCTTGCTCCATTTGCTCACCATAATGCTTGGCAACCCTCCCTGGCTACATGTGCTCCCCATAATGCTGGGCAACCCTCCCTGGCTCCATGTGCTCCCCATAATGCTGGGCAACCCTCCCTGGCTCCATGTGCTCCCCATAATGCTTGGCAACCGCCCCTGGCTCCATGTGCTCCCCATAATGCTGGGCAACCCTCCCTGGCTCCATGTGCTCCCCATAATGCTGGGCAACCCTCCCTGGTTCCATGTGCTCCCCCTAAATGCTTGGCAACCCTCCCTGGCTCCATGTGCTCCCCGTAATGCTGGGCAACCCTCCCTGGCTCCATGTGCTCCCCGTAATGCTGGGCAACCCTCCCTGGCTTAATGTGAACCCCATAATGCTTGACAACCCTCCCTGGCTCCATGTGCTCCCCATAATGCTTGGCAACCCTCCCTGGCTCCATGTGCTCCCCATAATGCTTGACTACCCTCCCTGGCTTCATGTGCTCCCCATTACGCTTGGCAACCCTCCCTGGCTCCATGTGCTCCCCATAATGCTGGACAACCCTCCCTGGCTCCATGTGCTCCCCATAATGCTTGGCAACCCTCCCTGGCTCCATGTGCTCCCCATAATGCTGGGCAATCATCCCTGGCTCCATGTGCTCCCCATAATGCTTGGCAACCCTCCTTGGCTCCAAGAGCTCCCCATAATGATTGGCAACCCTGCCTGGCTCCATGTGCTCCCCATAATGCTGGGCAACCCTCCTTGGCTCCATGTGCTCCCCATAATGCTTGACAGCCCTCCTTGGCTTCATGTGCTCCCCATAATGCTGGGCAACCCTCCCTGGCTCCATGTGCTCCCCATAATGCTGGGCAACCCTCCCTGGCTTCATGAGCTCCCCATAATGCTTGTCAACCCTCCTTGGCTCCATGTGCTCCCCATAATGCTTGGCAACCCTCCCTGGCTCCATGTGCTCCCCATAATGCTTGTCAACCCTCCCTGGCTCCATGTGCTCCCCATAATGCTTGACAACCCTCCCTGGCTCCATGTGATCCCCATAATGCTGGGCAACCCTCCCTGGCTCCATGTGCTCCCCATAATGCTTGGCAACCCTCCCTGGCTTCATGTGCTCCCCATAATCCTGGGCAACCCTCCCTGGCTCCATGTGCTCCCCATAATGCTTGACAACCCTCCCTGGCTCCATGTGCTCCCCATAATGCTGGGCAACCCTCCCTGGCTCCATGTGCTCCCCATAATGCTTGGCAACCCTCCCTGGCTCCATGTGCTCCCCATAATGCTTGGCAACCCTCCCTGGCTTCATGTGCTCCCCATAATGCTTGACAATACTCCCTGGCTCCATGTGCTTCCCATAATGCTTGACAACCCTCCCTGGCTCCATGTGCTCCCCATAATGATTGACAACCCTCCCTGGCTCCATGTGCTCCCCATAATGCTTGACAACCCTCCCTGGCTTCATGTGCTCCCCATAATGCTTGACAACCCTCCATGGCTCCATGTGCTCCCCATAATGCTGGGCAACCCTCCCTGGCTCCATGTTCTCCCCATAATGCTTGACAACCCTCCCTGGCTTCATTAGCTCCCCATAATGCTGGGCAACCCTCCCTGGCTCCATGTGCTCCCCATACTGCTTGAAAACCCTCCCTGGCTCCATGTGGTCCCCATAATGCTGGGCAACCCTCCCTGGCTCCATGTGCACCCCATAATGCTTGACAACCCTCCCTGGCTCCATGTGCTCCCCATAATGCTTGACAACCCTCCCTGGCTCCATGTGCTCCCCATAATGCTGGGCAACCCTCCCTGGCTCCATGTGCCCCCCATAATGCTGGGCAACCCTCCCTGGCTCCATGAGTTCCCGTAATGCTGGGCAACCCTCCCTGGCTCCATGTGCTCCCCATAATGCTTGACAACCCTCCCTGGCTTCATGTGCTCCCCATAATGCTGGGCAACCCTCCCTGGCTCCATGTGCTCCCCATAATGCTGGGCAACCCTCCCTGGCTCCATGTGCTCCCCATAATGCTGGGCAACCCTCCCTGGCTCCATGTGCTCCCCTTAATGCTTGACAACCCTCCCTGGCTTCATATGCTCCCCATAATGCTGGGCAACCCTCCTTGGCTCCATGTGCTCCCCATAATGCTGGGCAACCCTCCCTGGCTCCATGTGCTGCCCTTAATGCTTGACAACCCTCCCTGGCTCCATGTGCTCCCCATAATGCTGGGCAACCCTCCCTGGCTCCATGTGCCCCCCATAATGCTGGGCAACCCTCCCTGGCTCCATGAGCTCCCCGTAATGCTGGGCAACCCTCCCTGGCTCCATGTGCTCCCCATAATGCTTGACAACCCTCCCTGGCTTCATGTGCTCCCCATAATGCTGGGCAACCCTCCCTGGCTCCATGTGCTCCCCATAATGCTGGGCAACCCTCCCTGGCTCCATGTGCTCCACATAATGCTGGGCAACCCTCCCTGGCTCCATGTGCTCCCCATAATGCTTGACAACCCTCCCTGGCTTCATATGCTCCCCATAATGCTGGGCAACCCTCCCTGGCTCCATGTGCTCCCCATAATGCTGGGCAACCCTCCCTGGCTCCATGTGCTCCCCATAATGCTGGGCAACCCTCCCTGGCTCCATGGGCTCCCCATAATTCTGGGCAACCCCCCCTGGCTCCATGTGCTCCCCATAATGCTGGGCAACCCTCCCTGGCTCCATGAGCTCCCCATAATGCTTGACAACCCTCCCTGGCTCCATGTGCTCCCCATAATGCTGGGCAACCCTTCCTGGCTTCATGTGCTCCCCATAATGCTTGACAACCCTCCCTGGCTCCATGTGCTCCCCATAATGCTTGACAACCCTCCCTGGCTCCATGTGCTCCCCATAATGCTGGGCAACCCTCCCTGGCT
Organism: Meconema thalassinum; assembly: GCA_946902985.2. Taxonomy (NCBI): domain Eukaryota; kingdom Metazoa; phylum Arthropoda; class Insecta; order Orthoptera; family Tettigoniidae; genus Meconema; species Meconema thalassinum. The sequence continues at coordinate 429,250,699 of OX336394.1, forward strand.
CCATGTGCTCCCCATAATGCTGGGCAACCCTCCCTGACTTCATGAGCTCCCCATAATGCTGGGCAACCCTCCCTGGCTCCATGTGCCCCCCATAATGCTGGGCAACCCTCCCTGGCTCCATGTGCTCCCCATAATGCTGGGCAACCCTCCCTGGCTTCATGAGCTCCCCATAATGCTTGTCAACCCTCCCTGGCTCCATGTGCACCCCATAATGCTGGGCAACCCCCCCTGGCTCCATGTGCTCCCCATAATGCTGGGCAACACCCCTTGCTCCATGTGCTACCCATAATGCTTGTCAACCCCCCTGGCTCCATGTGCTCCCCATAATGCTGGGCAAACTTCCCTGCCTCCATGTGCTCCCCATAATGCTGGGCAAACTTCCCTGGCTCCATGTGCTCCACATAATGCTTGACAACCCTCCCTGGCTCCATGTGCTCCCCATAATGCTTGACAACCCTCCCTGGCTCCATGTGCTCCCCATAATGCTGGGCAACCCTCCCTGGCTCCATGTGCTCCCCATAATGCTGGGCAACCCTCCGTGGCTTCATGAGCTCCCCATAATGCTGGGCAACCCTCCCTGGCTCCATGTGCCCCCCATAATGCTGGGCAACCCTCCCTGGCTCCATGTGCTCCCCATAAAGCTGGGCAACCCTCCCTGGCTTCATGAGCTCGCCATAATGCTTGTCAACCCTCCCTGGCTCCATGTGCTCCCCATAATGCTGGGCAACCCCCTCTTGCTCCATGTGCTCCCCATAATGCTGGGCAACCCCCCCTGGCTCCATGTGCTCCCCATAATGCTGGGCAACCCTCCCTGGCTCCATGTGCTCCCCTAATGCTGGGCAACCCCCCCTGGCTCCATGTGCTCCCCATAATGCTGGGCAACCCTCCCTGGCTCCATGTGCTCCCCATAATGCTGGGCAACACTCCCTGGCGTCATGTGCTCCCCATAATGCTGGGTAACCCTCCCTGGCTTCATGTGCTCCCCATAATGCTGGGCAACCCTCCCTGGTTCCATGTGCTCCCCGTAATGCTGGGCAACCCTCCCTGGCTCCATGTGCTCCCCATAATGCTGGGCAACCCTCCCTGGCTCCATGTGCTCCCCATAATGCTTGGCAACCCTCCCTGGCTTCATGTGCTCCCCATAATGCTGGGCATCCCTCCCTGGCACCATGTGCTCCCCATAATGCTTGGCAACCCTCGCTGGCTCCATGTGCTCCCCATAATGCTGGGCAACCCTACCTTGCTCCATGTGCTCCCCATAATGCTTGGCAACCCTCCCTGGCTCCATGTGCTCCCCATAATGCTGGGCAACCCTCCCTGGCTCCATGTGCTCCCCATAATTCTTGGCAACCCTCCCTGGCTTCATGAGCTCCCCATAATTCTGGGCAACCCTCCCTGGCTTCATGTGCTCCCCATAATGCTTGGCCACCCTCCCTGGCTCCATGTGCTCCCCATAATGCTGGGCACCCCCCCCCCCCTGGCTCCATGAGCTCCCCATAATGCTGGGCAACCCTCCCTGGCTCCATGTGCTCCCCATAATGCTGGGCAACCCTCCCTGGCTCCATGTGCTCCCCATAATGCTTGACAACCCTCCCTGGCTCCATGTGCTCCCCATAATGCTTGACAACCCTCCCTGGCTCCATGTGCTCCCCTTATTGCTGGGCAACCCTCCCTGGCTCCATGTGCTCCCCATAATGCTGGGCAACCCTCCGTGGCTTCATGAGCTCCCCATAATGCTGGGCAACCCTCCCTGGCTCCATGTGCCCCCCATAATGCTGGGCAACCCTCCCTGGCTCCATGTGCTCCCCATAATGCTGGGCAACCCTCCCTGGCTTCATGAGCTCCCCATAATGCTTGTCAACCCTCCCTGGCTCCATGTGCTCCTAATAATGCTGGGCAACCCCCTCTGGCTCCATGTGCTCCCCATAATGCTGGGCAACCCCCCCTGGCTCCATGTGCTCCCCATAATGCTGGGCAACCCTCCCTGGCTCCATGTGCTCCCCTAATGCTGGGCAACCCCCCCTGGCTCCATGTGCTCCCCATAATGCTGGGCAACCCTCCCTGGCTCCACGTGTTCCCCATAATGCTGGGCAACCCTCCCTGGCGTCATGTGCTCCCCATAATGCTGGGTAACCCTCCCTGGCTTCATGTGCTCCCCATAATGCTGGGCAACCCTCCCTGGTTCCATGTGCTCCCCATAATGCTGGGCAACCCTCCCTGGCTCCATGTGCTCCCCATAATGCTGGGCAACCCTCCCTGGCTCCATGTGCTCCCCATAATGCTTGGCAACCCTCCCTGGCTTCATGTGCTCCCCATAATGCTGGGCAACCCTACCTTGCTCCATGTGCTCCCCATAATGCTTGGCAACCCTACCTTGCTCCATGTGCTCCCCATAATGCTGGGCAATCCTACCTTGCTCCATGCGCTCCCCATAATGCTTGTCAACCCTCCCTGGCTCCATGTGCTCCCCATAATGCTGGGCAACCCTACCTTGCTCCATGTGCTCCCCATAATGCTTGGCAACCCTCCTTGGCTCCATGTGCTCCCCATAATGCTGGGCAACCCTCCCTGGATCCATGTGCTCCCCATAATGCTTGGTAACCCTCCCTGGCTTCATGTGCTCCCCATAATGCTGGGCAACCCTACCTTGCTCCATGTGCTCCCCATAATGCTTGGCAACCCTAACTTGCTCCATGTGCTCCCCATAATGCTGGGCAAACCTACCTTGCTCCATGTGCTCCCCATAATGCTTGGCAACCCTCCCTGGCTCCATGTGCTCCCCATAATGCTGGACAACCCTCACTGGTTCCATGTGCTCCCCATAATGCTGGGCAACCATACCTTGCTCCATGTGCTCCCCATAATGCTTGGCAACCCTCCCTGGCTCCATGTGCTCCCCATAATGCTGGGCAACCCTCCCTGGCTCCATGTGCTCCCCATAATGCTGGGCAACCCTCCCTGACTCCATGTGCTCCCCATAATGCTTGGCAACCGCCCCTGGCTCCATGTGCTCCCCATAATGCTGGGCAACCCTCCCTGGCTCCATGTGCTCCCCATAATGCTGGGCAACCCTCCCTGGCTCCATGTGCTCCCCATAATGCTTGGCAACCCTCCCTGGCTCCATGTGCTCCCCGTAATGCTGGGCAACCCTCCCTGGCTCCATGTGCTCCCCGTAATGCTGGGCAACCCTCCCTGGCTTAATGTGAACCCCATAATGCTTGACAACCCTCCCCGGTTCCATGTGCTCCCCATAATGCTTGGCAACCCTCCCTGGCTCCATGTGCTCCCCATAATGCTTGACAACCCTCCCTGGCTTCATGTGCTCCCCATAATGCTTGGCAACCCTCCCTGGCTCCATGTGCTCCCCATAATGCTGGACAACCCTCCCTGGCTCCATGTGCTCCCCATAATGCTTGGCAACCCTCCCTGGCTCCATGTGCTCCCCATAATGCTGGGCAATCCTCCCTGGCTCCATGTGCTCCCCATAATGCTTGGCAACCCTCCTTGGCTCCATGAGCTCCCCATAATGATTGGCAACCCTCCCTGGCTCCATGTGCTCCCCATAATGCTGGGCAACCCTCCTTGGCTCCATGTGCTCCCCATAATGCTTGACAGCCCTCCCTGGCTTCATGTGCTCCCCATAATGCTTGCAACCCTCCTTGGCTCCATGTGCTCCCCATAATGCTGGGCAATCCTCCCTGGCTCCATGTGCTCCCCATAATGCTGGGCAATCCTCCCTGGCTCCATGTGCTCCCCATAATGCTGGGCAACCCTCCCTGGCTCCGTGAGCTCCCCATAATGCTGGGCAACCCTCCCTGGCTCCATGTGCTCCCCATAAGGCTTGGCAACCCTCCCTGGCTCCATGTGCTCCCCATAATGCTTGACAACCCTCCCTGGCTTCATATGCTCCCCATAATGCTGGGCAACCCTCCTTGGCTCCATGTGCTCCCCATAATGCTTGACAACCCTCCCTGGCTCCATGTGCTCCCCATAATGCTGGGCAACCCTCCCTGGCTTCATGAGCTCCCCATAATGCTTGACAACCCTCCCTGGCTCCTTGAGCTCCCCATAATGCTTGTCAACCCTCCTTGGCTCCATGTGCTCCCCATAATGCTTGACAACCCTCCCTGGCTTCATATGCTCCCCATAATGCTGGGCAACCCTCCTTGGCTCCATGTGCTCCCCATAATGCTGGGCAACCCTCCCTGGCTCCATGTGCTCCCCTTAATGCTTGACAACCCTCCCTGGCTCCATGTGCTCCCCATAATGCTGGGCAACCCTCCCTGGCTCCATGTGCCCCCCATAATGCTGGGCAACCCTCCCTGGCTCCATGAGCTCCCCGTAATGCTGGGCAACCCTCCCTGGCTCCATGTGCTCCCCATAATGTTTGACAACCCTCCCTGGCTTCATGTGCTCCCCATAATGCTGGGCAACCCTCCCTGGCTCCATGTGCTCCCCATAATGCTGGGCAACCCTCCCTGGCTCCATGTGCTCCCCATAATGCTGGGCAACCCTCCCTGGCTCCATGTGCTCCCCATAATGCTTGACAACCCACCCTGGCTTCATATGCTCCCCATAATGCTGGGCAACCCTCCTTGGCTCCATGTGCTCCCCATAATGCTTGACAACCCTCCCTGGCTCCATGTGCTCCCCATAATGCTGGGCAACCCTCCCTGGCTCCATGTGCTCCCCATAATGCTGGGTAACCCCCCCTGGCTTCATGAGCTCCCCATAATGCTGGCCAACCCTCCCTGGCTCCATGTGCTCCCCATAATGCTTAACAACCCTCCCTGGCTTCATGAGCTCCCCATAATGCTTGTCAACCCTCCCTGGCTTCATGTGCTCCCCATAATGCTGGGTAACCCTCCCTGGCTTCATGTGCTCCCCATAAAGCTTGACAACCCTCCCTGGCTCCATGTGCTCCCCATAATGCTGGGCAACCCTCCCTGGCTCCATGGGCTCCCCATAATTCTGGGCAACCCCCCCTGGCTCCATGTGCTCCCCATAATGCTGGACAACCCTCCCTGGCTCCATGAGCTCCCCATAATGCTTGACAACCCTCCCTGGCTCCATGTGCTCCCCATAATGCTGGGCAACCCTCCCTGGCTTCATGTGCTCCCCATAATGCTTGACAACCCTCCCTGGCTCCATGTGCTCCCCATAATGCTTGACAACCCTCCCTGGCTCCATGTGCTCCCCATAATGCTGGGCAACCCTCCCTGGCTTCATGAGCTCCCCATAATGCTTGTCAACTCTCCCTGGCTCCATGTGCACCCCATAATGCTGGGCAACCCCCCTGGCTCCATGTGCTCCCCATAATGCTGGGCAACCCCCCTTGCTCCATGTGCTACCCATAATGCTTGTCAACCCCCCTGGCTCCATGTGCTCCCCATAATGCTGGGCAACCCTCCCTGGCTCCATGTGCTCCCTTTAATGCTGGGCAACCCTCCCTGGCTCCATGTGCTCCCCATAATGCTTGACAACCCTCCCTGGCTCCATGTGCTCCCCATAATGCTGGGCAAACTTCCCTGGCTCCATGTGCTCCACATAATGCTTGACAACCCTCCCTGGCTCCATGTGCTCCCCATAATGCTTGACAACCCTCCCTGGCTCCATGTGCTCCCCATAATGCTGGGCAACCCTCCCTGGCTCCATGTGCTCCCCATAATGCTGGGCAACCCTCCGTGGCTTCATGAGCTCCCCATAATGCTGGGCAACCCTCCCTGGCTCCATGTGCCCCCCATAATGCTGGGCAACCCTCCCTGGCTCCATGTGCTCCCCATAAAGCTGGGCAACCCTCCCTGGCTTCATGAGCTCCCCATAATGCTTGTCAACCCTCCCTGGCTCCATGTGCTCCCCATAATGCTGGGCAACCCCCTCTGGCTCCATGTGCTCCCCATAATGCTGGGCAACCCCCCCTGGCTCCATGTGCTCCCCATAATGCTGGGCAACCCTCCCTGGCTCCATGTGCTCCCCTAATGCTGGGCAACCCACCCTGGCTCCATGTGATCCCCATAATGCTGGGCAACCCTCCCTGGCTCCATGTGCTCCCCATAATGCTGGGCAACACTCCCTGGCGTCATGTGCTCCCCATAATGCTGGGTAACCCTCCCTGGCTTCATGTGCTCCCCATAATGCTGGGCAACCCTCCCTGGTTCCATGTGCTCCCCATAATGCTGGGCAACCCTCCCTGGCTCCATGTGCTCCCCATAATGCTGGGCAACCCTCCCTGGCTCCATGTGCTCCCCATAATGCTTGGCAACTCTCCCTGGCATCATGTGCTCCCCATAATGCTGGGCACCCCTCCCTGGCACCATGTGCTCCCCATAATGCTTGGCAACCCTCGCTGGCTCCATGTGCTCCCCATAATGCTGGGCAACCCTACCTTGCTCCATGTGCTCCCCATAATGCTTGGCAACCCTCCCTGGCTCCATGTGCTCCCCATAATGCTGGGCAACCCTCCCTGGCTCCATGTGCTCCCCATAATGCTTGGCAACCCTCCCTGGCTTCATGAGCTCCCCATAATTCTGGGCAACCCTCCCTGGCTTCATGTGCTCCCCATAATGCTTGGCCACCCTCCCTGGCTCCATGTGCTCCCCATAATGCTGGGCACCCCCCCCCCCTGGCTCCATGAGCTCCCCATAATGCTGGGCAACCCTCCCTGGCTCCATGTGCTCCCCATAATGCTGGGCAACCCTCCCTGGCTCAATGTGCTCCCCATAATACTTGACAACCCTCCCTGGCTCCATGTGCTCCCCATAATGCTTGACAACCCTCCCTGGCTCCATGTGCTCCCCTTATTGCTGGGCAACCCTCCCTGGCTCCATGTGCTCCCCATAATGCTGGGCAACCCTCCGTGGCTTCATGAGCTCCCCATAATGCTGGGCAACCCTCCCTGGCTCCATGTGCCCCCCATAATGCTGGGCAACCCTCCCTGGCTCCATGTGCTCCCCATAATGCTGGGCAACCCTCCCTGGCTTCATGAGCTCCCCATAATGCTTGTCAACCCTCCCTGGCTCCATGTGCTCCTAATAATGCTGGGCAACCCCCTCTGGCTCCATGTGCTCCCCATAATGCTGGGCAACCCCCCCTGGCTCCATGTGCTCCCCATAATGCTGGGCAACCCTCCCTGGCTCCATGTGCTCCCCTAATGCTGGGCAACCCCCCCTGGCTCCATGTGCTCCCCATAATGCTGGGCAACCCTCCCTGGCTCCACGTGTTCCCCATAATGCTGGGCAACCCTCCCTGGCGTCATGTGCTCCCCATAATGCTGGGTAACCCTCCCTGGCTTCATGAGCTCCCCATAATGCTGGGCAACCCTCCCTGGTTCCATGTGCTCCCCATAATGCTGGGCAACCCTCCCTGGCTCCATGTGCTCCCCATAATGCTGGGCAACCCTCCCTGGCTCCATGTGCTCCCCATAATGCTTGGCAACCCTCCCTGGCTTCATGTGCTCCCCATAATGCTGGGCAACCCTACCTTGCTCCATGTGCTCCCCATAATGCTTGGCAACCCTACCTTGCTCCATGTGCTCCCCATAATGCTGGGCAATCCTACCTTGCTCCATGCGCTCCCCATAATGCTTGTCAACCCTCCCTGGCTCCATGTGCTCCCCATAATGCTGGGCAACCCTACCTTGCTCCATGTGCTCCCCATAATGCTTGGCAACCCTCCCTGGCTCCATGTGCTCCCCATAATGCTGGGCAACCCTCCCTGGATCCATGTGCTCCCCATAATGCTTGGTAACCCTCCCTGGCTTCATGTGCTCCCCATAATGCTGGGCAACCCTACCTTGCTCCATGTGCTCCCCATAATGCTTGGCAACCCTAACTTGCTCCATGTGCTCCCCATAATGCTGGGCAACCCTACCTGGCTCCATGTGCTCCCCATAATGCTTGGCAACCCTCCCTGGCTCCATGTGCTCCCCATAATGCTGGACAACCCTCACTGGTTCCATGTGCTCCCCATAATGCTGGGCAACCATACCTTGCTCCATGTGCTCCCCATAATGCTTGGCAAACCTCCCTGGCTCCATGTGCTCCCCATAATGCTGGGCAACCCTCCCTGGCTCCATGTGCTCCCCATAATGCTGGGCAACCCTCCCTGACTCCATGTGCTCCCCATAATGCTTGGCAACCGCCCCTGGATCCATGTGCTCCCCATAATGCTGGGCAACCCTCCCTGGCTCCATGTGCTCCCCATAATGCTGGGCAACCCTCCCTGGCTCCATGTGCTCCCCATAATGCTTGGCAACCCTCCCTGGCTCCAAGTGCTCCCCGTAATGCTGGGCAACCCTCCCTGGCTCCATGTGCTCCCCGTAATGCTGGGCAACCCTCCCTGGCTTAATGTGAACCCCATAATGCTTGACAACCCTCCCCGGTTCCATGTGCTCCCCATAATGCTGGGCAACCCTACCTTGCTCCATGTGCTCCCCATAATGCTTGGCAACCCTCCCTGGCTCCATGTGCTCCCCATAATGCTGGGCAACCCTCCCTGGATCCATGTGCTCCCCATAATGCTTGGTAACCCTCCCTGGCTTCATGTGCTCCCCATAATGCTGGGCAACCCTACCTTGCTCCATGTGCTCCCCATAATGCTTGGCAACCCTAACTTGCTCCATGTGCTCCCCATAATGCTGGGCAACCCTACCTTGCTCCATGTGCTCCCCATAATGCTTGGCAACCCTCCCTGGCTCCATGTGCTCCCCATAATGCTGGACAACCCTCCCTGGCTCCATGTGCTCCCCATAATGCTTGACAACCCTCCCTGGCTTCATGTGCTCCCCATAATGCTTGGCAACCCTCCCTGGCTCCATGTGCTCCCCATAATGCTGGACAACCCTCCCTGGCTCCATGTGCTCCCCATAATGCTTGGCAACCCTCCCTGGCTCCATGTGCTCCCCATAATGCTGGGCAATCCTCCCTGGCTCCATGTGCTCCCCATAATGCTTGGCAACCCTCCTTGGCTCCATGAGCTCCCCATAATGATTGGCAACCCTCCCTGGCTCCATGTGCTCCCCATAATGCTGGGCAACCCTCCTTGGCTCCATGTGCTCCCCATAATGCTTGACAGCCCTCCCTGGCTTCATGTGCTCCCCATAATGCTTGAAACCCTCCTTGGCTCCATGTGCTCCCCATAATGCTGGGCAATCCTCCCTGGCTCCATGTGCTCCCCATAATGCTGGGCAATCCTCCCTGGCTCCATGTGCTCCCCATAATGCTGGGCAACCCTCCCTGGCTCCGTGAGCTCCCCATAATGCTGGGCAACCCTCCCTGGCTCCATGTGCTCCCCATAATGCTTGGCAACCCTCCCTGGCTCCATGTGCTCCCCATAATGCTTGACAACCCTCCCTGGCTTCATATGCTCCCCATAATGCTGGGCAACCCTCCTTGGCTCCATGTGCTCCCCATAATGCTTGACAACCCTCCCTGGCTCCATGTGCTCCCCTTAATGCTGGGCAACCCTCCCTGGCTTCATGAGCTCCCCATAATGCTTGACAACCCTCCCTGGCTCCTTGAGCTCCCCATAATGCTTGTCAACCCTCCTTGGCTCCATGTGCTCCCCATAATGCTTGACAACCCTCCCTGGCTTCATATGCTCCCCATAATGCTGGGCAACCCTCCTTGGCTCCATGTGCTCCCCATAATGCTGGGCAACCCTCCCTGGCTCCATGTGCTCCCCTTAATGCTTGACAACCCTCCCTGGCTCCATGTGCTCCCCATAATGCTGGGCAACCCTCCCTGGCTCCATGTGCCCCCCATAATGCTGGGCAACCCTCCCTGGCTCCATGAGCTCCCCGTAATGCTGGGCAACCCTCCCTGGCTCCATGTGCTCCCCATAATGCTTGACAACCCTCCCTGGCTTCATGTGCTCCCCATAATGCTGGGCAACCCTCCCTGGCTCCATGTGCTCCCCATAATGCTGGGCAACCCTCCCTGGCTCCATGTGCTCCCCATAATGCTGGGCAACCCTCCCTGGCTCCATGTGCTCCCCATAATGCTTGACAACCCTCCCTGGCTTCATATGCTCCCCATAATGCTGGGCAACCCTCCTTGGCTCCATGTGCTCCCCATAATGCTTGACAACCCTCCCTGGCTCCATGTGCTCCCCATAATGCTGGGCAACCCTCCCTGGCTCCATGTGCTCCCCATAATGCTGGGTAACCCCCCCCTGGCTTCATGAGCTCCCCATAATGCTGGCCAACCCTCTCTGGCTCCATGTGCTCCCCATAATGCTTAACAACCCTCCCTGGCTTCATGAGCTCCCCATAATGCTTGTCAACCCTCCCTGGCTCCATGTGCTCCCCATAATGCTGGGTAACCCTCCCTGGCTTCATGTGCTCCCCATAAAGCTTGACAACCCTCCCTGGCTCCATGTGCTCCCCATAATGCTGGGCTACCCTCCCTGGCTCCATGGGCTCCCCATAATTCTGGGCAACCCCCCCTGGCTCCATGTGCTCCCCATAATGCTGGACAACCCTCCCTGGCTCCATGAGCTCCCCATAATGCTTGACAACCCTCCCTGGCTCCATGTGCTCCCCATAATGCTGGGCAACCCTCCCTGGCTTCATGTGCTCCCCATAATGCTTGACAACCCTCCCTGGCTCCATGTGCTCCCCATAATGCTTGACAACCCTCCCTGGCTCCATGTGCTCCCCATAATGCTGGGCAACCCTCCCTGGCTCCATGTGCTCCCCATAATGCTGGGCAACCCTCCCTGACTTCATGAGCTCCCCATATTGCTGGGCAACCCTCCCTGGCTCCATGTGCCCCCCATAATGCTGGGCAACCCTCCCTGGCTCCATGTGCTCCCCATAATGCTGGGCAACCCTCCCTGGCTTCATGAGCTCCCCATAATGCTTGTCAACCCTCCCTGGCTCCATGTGCACCCCATAATGCTGGGCAACCCCCCTGGCTCCATGTGCTCCCCATAATGCTGGGCAACCCCCCTTGCTCCATGTGCTACCCATAATGCTTGTCAACCCCCCTGGCTCCATGTGCTCCCCATAATGCTGGGCAACCCTCCCTGGCTCCATGTGCTCCCTTTAATGCTGGGCAACCCTCCCTGGCTCCATGTGCTCCCCATAATGCTTGACAACCCTCCCTGGCTCCATGTGCTCCCCATAATGCTGGGCAAACTTCCCTGGCTCCATGTGCTCCACATAATGCTTGACAACCCTCCCTGGCTCCATGTGCTCCCCATAATGCTTGACAACCCTCCCTGGCTCCATGTGCTCCCCATAATGCTGGGCAACCCTCCCTGGCTCCATGTGTTCCCCATAATGCTGGGCAACCCTCCGTGGCGTCATGAGCTCCCCATAATGCTGGGCAACCCTCCCTGGCTCCATGTGCCCCCCATAATGCTGGGCAACCCTCCCTGGCTCCATGTGCTCCCCATAAAGCTGGGCAACCCTCCCTGGCTTCATGAGCTCCCCATAATGCTTGTCAACCCTCCCTGGCTCCATGTGCTCCCCATAATGCTGGGCAACCCCCTCTGGCTCCATGTGCTCCCCATAATGCTGGGCAACCCCCCCCTGGCTCCATGTGCTCCCCATAATGCTGGGCAACCCTCCCTGGCTCCATGTGCTCCCCTAATGCTGGGCAACCCACCCTGGCTCCATGTGCTCCCCATAATGCTGGGCAACCCTCCCTGGCTCCATGTGCTCCCCATAATGCTGGGCAACCCTCCCTGGCTCCATGTGCTCCCCATAATGCTGGGCAACCCTCCCTGGCTCCATGTGCTCCCCATAATGCTGGGCAACCCTCCCTGGCTCCATGTGCTCCCCATAATGCTTGGCAACCCTCCCTGGCTCCATGTGCTCCCCATAATGCTGGGCAACCCTCCCTGGCTCCATGTGCTCCCCATAATGCTTGGCAACCCTCCGTGGCTTCATGAGCTCCCCATAATGCTGGGCAACCCTCCCTGGCTCCATGTGCCCCCCATAATGCTGGGCAAACCACCCTGGCTCCATGTGCTCCCCATAATGCTGGGCAACCCTCCCTGGCTTCATGAGCTCCCCATAATGCTTGTCAACCCTCCCTGGCTCCATGTGCTCCTAATAATGCTGGGCAACCCCCTCTGGCTCCATGTGCTCCCCATAATGCTGGGCAACCCCCCCTGGCTCCATGTGCTCCCCATAATGCTGGGCAACCCTCCCTGGCTCCATGTGCTCCCCTAATGCTGGGCAACCCCCCCTGGCTCCATGTGCTCCCCATAATGCTGGGCAACCCTCCCTGGCTCCACGTGTTCCCCATAATGCTGGGCAACCCTCCCTGGCTCCATGTGCTCCCCATAATGCTTGGCAACCCTCCCTGGCTTCATGAGCTCCCCATAATTCTGGGCAACCCTCCCTGGCTTCATGTGCTCCCCATAATGCTTGGCCACCCTCCCTGGCTCCATGTGCTCCCCATAATGCTGGGCACCCCCCCCTGGCTCCATGAGCTCCCCATAATGCTGGGCAACCCTCCCTGGCTCCATGTGCTCCCCATAATGCTGGGCAACCCTCCCTGGCTCCATGTGCTCCCCATAATACTTGACAACCCTCCCTGGCTCCATGTGCTCCCCATAATGCTTGACAACCCTCCCTGGCTCCATGTGCTCCCCTTATTGCTGGGCAACCCTCCCTGGCTCCATGTGCTCCCCATAATGCTGGGCAACCCTCCGTGGCTTCATGAGCTCCCCATAATGCTGGGCAACCCTCCCTGGTTCCATGTGCCCCCCATAATGCTGGGCAACCCTCCCTGGCTCCATGTGCTCCCCATAATGCTGGGCAACCCTCCCTGGCTTCATGAGCTCCCCATAATGCTTGTCAACCCTCCCTGGCTCCATGTGCTCCTAATAATGCTGGGCAACCCCCTCTGGCTCCATGTGCTCCCCATAATGCTGGGCAACCCCCCCTGGCTCCATGTGCTCCCCATAATGCTGGGCAACCCTCCCTGGCTCCATGTGCTCCCCTAATGCTGGGCAACCCCCCCTGGCTCCATGTGCTCCCCATAATGCTGGGCAACCCTCCCTGGCTCCACGTGTTCCCCATAATGCTGGGCAACCCTCCCTGGCGTCATGTGCTCCCCATAATACTGGGTAACCCTCCCTGGCTTCATGTGCTCCCCATAATGCTGGGCAACCCTCCCTGGTTCCATGTGCTCCCCATAATGCTGGGCAACCCTCCCTGGCTCCATGTGCTCCCCATAATGCTGGGCAACCCTCCCTGGCTCCATGTGCTCCCCATAATGCTTGGCAACCCTCCCTGGCTTCATGTGCTCCCCATAATGCTGGGCAACCCTACCTTGCTCCATGTGCTCCCCATAATGCTTGGCAACCCTACCTTGCTCCATGTGCTCCCCATAATGCTGGGCAATCCTACCTTGCTCCATGCGCTCCCCATAATGCTTGTCAACCCTCCCTGGCTCCATGTGCTCCCCATAATCCTGGGCAACCCTACCTTGCTCCATGTGCTCCCCATAATGCTTGGCAACCCTCCCTTGCTCCATGTGCTCCCCATAATGCTGGGCAACCCTCCCTGGATCCATGTGCTCCCCATAATGCTTGGTAACCCTCCCTGGCTTCATGTGCTCCCCATAATGCTGGGCAACCCTACCTTGCTCCATGTGCTCCCCATAATGCTTGGCAACCCTAACTTGCTCCATGTGCTCCCCATAATGCTGGGCAACCCTACCTTGCTCCATGTGCTCCCCATAATGCTTGGCAACCCTCCCTGGCTCCATGTGCTCCCCATAATGCTGGACAACCCTCACTGGTTCCATGTGCTCCCCATAATGCTGGGCAACCATACCTTGCTCCATGTGCTCCCCATAATGCTTGGCAACCCTCCCTGGCTCCATGTGCTCCCCATAATGCTGGGCAACCCTCCCTGAATCCATGTGCTCCCCATAATGCTTGGCAACCGCCCCTGGATCCATGTGCTCCCCATAATGCTGGGCAACCCTCCCTGGCTCCATGTGCTCCCCATAATGCTGGGCAACCCTCCCTGGCTCCATGTGCTCCCCATAATGCTTGGCAACCCTCCCTGGCTCCAAGTGCTCCCCGTAATGCTGGGCAACCCTCCCTGGCTCCATGTGCTCCCCGTAATGCTGGGCAACCCTCCCTGGCTTAATGTGAACCCCATAATGCTTGACAACCCTCCCCGGTTCCATGTGCTCCCCATAATGCTGGGCAACCCTACCTTGCTCCATGTGCTCCCCATAATGCTTGGCAACCCTCCCTGGCTCCATGTGCTCCCCATAATGCTGGGCAACCCTCCCTGGATCCATGTGCTCCCCATAATGCTAGGTAACCCTCCCTGGCTTCATGTCCTCCCCATAATGCTGGGCAACCCTACCTTGCTCCATGTGCTCCCCATAATGCTTGGCAACCCTAACTTTCTCCATGTGCTCCCCATAATGCTGGGCAACCCTACCTTGCTCCATGTGCTCCCCATAATGCTTGGCAACCCTCCCTGGCTCCATGTGCTCCCCATAATGCTGGACAACCCTCCCTGGCTCCATGTGCTCCCCATAATGCTTGACAACCCTCCCTGGCTTCATGTGCTCCCCATAATGCTTGGCAACCCTCCCTGGCTCCATGTGCTCCCCATAATGCTGGACAACCCTCCCTGGCTCCATGTGCTCCCCATAATGCTTGGCAACCCTCCCTGGCTCCATGTGCTCCCCATAATGCTGGGCAATCCTCCCTGGCTCCATGTGCTCCCCATAATGCTTGGCAACCCTCCTTGGCTCCATGAGCTCCCCATAATGATTGGCAACCCTCCCTGGCTCCATGTGCTCCCCATAATGCTGGGCAACCCTCCTTGGCTCCATGTGCTCCCCATAATGCTTGACGGCCCTCCCTGGCTTCATGTGCTCCCCATAATGCTTGCAACCCTCCTTGGCTCCATGTGCTCCCCATAATGCTGGGCAATCCTCCCTGGCTCCATGTGCTCCCCATAATGCTGGGCAATCCTCCCTGGCTCCATGTGCTCCCCATAATGCTGGGCAACCCTCCCTGGCTCCGTGAGCTCCCCATAATGCTGGGCAACCCTCCCTGGCTCCATGTGCTCCCCATAATGCTTGGCAACCCTCCCTGGCTCCATGTGCTCCCCATAATGCTTGACAACCCTCCCTGGCTTCATATGCTCCCCATAATGCTGGGCAACCCTCCTTGGCTCCATGTGCTCCCCATAATGCTTGACAACCCTCCCTGGCTCCATGTGCTCCCCATAATGCTGGGCAACCCTCCCTGGCTTCATGAGCTCCCCATAATGCTTGTCAACCCTGCTTGGCTCCATGTGCTCCCCATAATGCTTGGCAACCCTCCCTGGCTCCATGTGCTCCCCATAATGCTTGACAACCCTCCCTGGCTCCTTGAGCTCCCCATAATGCTTGTCAACCCTCCTTGGCTCCATGTGCTCCCCATAATGCTTGACAACCCTCCCTGGCTCCATGTGCCCTCCATAATGCAGGGCAACCCTCCCTGGCTTCATGAGCTCCCCATAATGCTTGTAAACCCTCCTTGGCTCCATGTGCTCCCCATAATGCTTGGCAACCCTCCCTGGCTCCATGTGCTCCCCATAATGCTTGTCAACCCTCCCTGGCTCCATGTGCTCCCCATAATGCTTGACAACCCTCCCTGGCTCCTTGTGCTCCCCATAATGCTGGGCAACCCTCCCTGGCTCCATGTGCTCCCCATAATGCTGGGCAACCCTCCTTGGCTCCATGTGCTCCCCATAATGCTTGACAACCCTCCCTGGCTCCATGTGCTCCCCGTAATGCTTGACAACCCTCCCTGGCTCCATGTGCTCCCCATAATGCTTGACAACCCTCACTGGCTCCATGTGCTCCCCATAATGCTGGGCAACCCTCCCTGGCTTCATGTGCTCCCCATAATGCTTGACAACCCTCCCTGGCTCCATGTGCTCCCCATAATGCTGGGCAACCCTCCCTGGCTCCATGTGCTCCCCATAATGCTTGGCAACCCTCCCTGGCTTCATGTGCTCCCCATAATCCTGGGCAACCCTCCCTGGCTCCATGTGCTCCCCATAATGCTTGAAAACCCTCCCTGGCTCCATGTGCTCCCCATAATGCTGGGCAACCCTCCCTGGCTCCATGTGCTCCCCATAATGCTGGGCAACCCTCCCTGGCTTCATGTGCTCCCCATAATGCTTGACAACCCTCCCTGGCTCCATGTGCTCCCCGTAATGCTTGACAACCCTCCCTGGCTCCATGTGCTCCCCATAATGCTGGGCAACCCTCCCTGGCTCCATGTGTTCCCCATAATGCTGGGCAACCCTCCCTGGCTCCATGTGCTCCCCATAATGCTTGGCAACCCTCCCTGGCTTCATGTGCTCCCCATAATCCTGGGCAACCCTCCCTGGCTCCATGTGCTCCCCATAATGCTTGAAAACCCTCCCTGTTTCCATGTGCTCCCCATAATGCTGGGCAACCCTCCCTGGCTCCATGTGCTCCCCATAATGCTGGGCAACCCTCCCTGGCTTCATGTGCTCCCCATAATGCTTGACAACCCTCCCTGGCTCCATGTGCTCCCCGTAATGCTTGACAACCCTCCCTGGCTCCATGTGCTCCCCATAATGCTTGACAACCCTCACTGGATCCATGTGCTCCCCATAATGCTGGGCAACCCTCCCTGGCTTCATGTGCTCCCCATAATGCTTGACAACCCTCCCTGGCTCCATGTGCTCCCCATAATGCTGGGCAACCCTCCCTGGCTCCATGTGCTCCCCATAATGCTTGACAACCCTCCTTGGCTTCGTATGCTCCCCATAATGCTGGGCAACCCTCCCTGGCTCCATGTGCTCCCCATAATGCTGGGCAACCCTCCCTCGCTCCATGTGCTCCCCATAATGCTTGGCAACCCTCCCTGGCTTCATGTGCTCCCCATAACGCTTGACAACCCTCCCTGGCTCCATGTGCTCCCCATAATGCTTGACAACCCTCCCTGGCTCCATGTGCTCCCCATAATGCTTGACAACCCTCCCTGGCTCCATGTGCTACCCATAATGCTTGACAACCCTCCCTGGTTTCATGTGCTCCCCATAATGCTTGACAACCCTCCCTGGCTCCTTGTGCTCCCCATAATGCTGGGCAACCCTCCCTGGCTCCATGTGCTCCCCATAATGCTTGACAACCCTCCCTGGCTTCATGAGCTCCCCATAATGCTGGGCAACCCTCCCTGGGTCCATGTGCTCCCCATAATGCTTGAAAACCCTCCCTGGCTCCATGTGCTCCCCATAATGCTGGGCAACCCTCCCTGGCTCCATGTGCACCCCATAATGCTTGATAACCCTCCCTGGCTCCATGTGCTCCCCATAATGCTTGACAACCCTCCCTGGCTCCATGTGCTCCCCATAATGCTGGGCAACCTCCCTAGCTCCATGTGCCCCCCATAATGCTGGGCAACCCTCCCTGGCTCCATGAGCTCCCCGTAATGCTGGGCAACCCTCCCTGGCTCCATGTGCTCCCCATAATGCTTGACAACCCTCCCTGGCTTCATGTGCTCCCCATAATGCTGGGCAACCCTCCCTGGCTCCATGTGCTCCCCATAATGCTTGACAACCCTCCCTGGCTTCATGAGCTCCCCATAATGCTGGGCAACCCTCCCTGGCTCCATGTGCTCCCCATAATGCTTGAAAACCCTCCCTGGCTCCATGTGCTCCCCATAATGCTGGGCAACCCTCCCTGGCTCCATGTGCACCCCATAATGCTTGATAACCCTCCCTGGCTCCATGTGCTCCTCATAATGCTTGACAACCCTCCCTGGCTCCATGTGCTCCCCATAATGCTGGGCAACCCTCCCTGGCTCCATGTGCCCCCCATAATGCTGGGCAACGCTCCCTGGCTCCATGAGCTCCCCGTAATGCTGGGCAACCCTTCCTGGCTCCATGTGCTCCCTATAATGCTTGACAACCCTCCCTGGCTTCATGTGCTCCCCATAATGCTGGGCAACCCTACCTGGCTCCATGTGCTCCCCATAATGCTGGGCAACCCTCCCTGGCTCCATGTGCTCCCCATAATGCTGGGCAACCCTCCCTGACTCCATGTGCTCCCCATAATGCTGGGCAACCCTCCCTGGCTCCATGTGCTCCCCATAATGCTTGACAACCCTCCCTGGCTTCATGTGCTCCCCATAATGCTGGGCAACCCTCCCTGGCTCTATGTGCTCCCCATAATGCTTGACAACCATCCCTGGCTTCATGAGCTCCCCATAATGCTTGTCAACCCTCCCTGGCTCCATATGCTCCCCATAATGCTGGGTAACCCTCCCTGGCTTCATGTGATCCCCATAATGCTTGACAACCCTCCCTAGCTCCATGTTCTCCCCATAATGCTGGGTAACCCTCCCTGGCTTCATGTGCTCCCCATAATGCTGGGCAACCCTCCCTGGCTCCATGTGCTCCCCATAATGCTGGGCAACCCTCCCTGGCTCCATGTGCTCCCCATAATGCTGGGCAACCCCCCCTGGCTCCATGTGCTCCCCATAATGCTGGGCAACCCTCCCTGGCTCCATGTGCTCCCCATAATGCTGGGCAACCCTCCCTGGCTTCATGTGCTCCCCATAATGCTTGACAACCCTCCCTGGCTCCATGTGCTCCCCATAATGCTTGACAACCCTCCCTGGCTCCATGTGCTCCCCATAATGCTGGGCAACCCTCCCTGAATTCATGAGCTCCCCATAATGCTGGGCAACCCTCCCTGGCTCCATGTGCCCCCCATAATGCTGGGCAACCCTCCCTGGCTCCATGTGCTCCCCATAATGCTGGGCAACCCTCCCTGGCTTCATGAGCTCCCCATAATGCTTGTCAACCCTCCCTGGCTCAATGTGCTCCCCATAATGCTGGGCAACCCCCCCTGGCTCCATGTGCTCCCCATAATGCTGGGCGACCCCCCTGGCTCCATGTGCTCCCCATAATGCTTGTCAACCCCCCTGGCTCCATGTGCTCCCCATAATGCTGGGCAACCCTCCCTGGCTCCATGTGCTCCCTTTAATGCTGGGCAACCCTCACTGGCTCCATGTCCTCCCCATAATGCTTGACAACCCTCCCTGGCTCCATGTGCTCCCCATAGTGCTGGGCAACCCTCCCTGGCTCCATGTGCTCCCCATAATGCTTGACAACCCTCCCTGGCTCCATGTGCTCCCCATAATGCTTGACAACCCTCCCTGGCTCCATGTGCTCCCCATAATGCTGGGCAACCCTCCCTGGCTCCGTGTGCTCCCCATAATGCTGGGCAACCCTCCGTGGCTTCATGAGCTCCCCATAATGCTTGGCAACCCTCCCTGGCTCCATGTGCCCCCCATAATGCTGGGCAACCCTCCCTGGCTCCATGTGCTCCCCATAATGCTGGGCAACCCTCCCTGGCTTCAAGAGCTCCCCATAATGCTTGTCAACCCTCCCTGGCTCCATGTGCTCCCAATAATGCTGGGCAACCCCCTCTGGCTCCATGTGCTCCCCATAATGCTGGGCAACCCCCCCTGGCTCCATGTGCTCCCCATAATGCTGGGCAACCCTCCCTGGCTCCATGTGCTCCCCTTATGCTGGGCAACCCTCCCTGGCTTCATGTGCTCCCCATAATGCTGGGCAACCCTCCCTGGCTCCATGAGCTCCCCATAATGCTGGGCAACCCTCCCTGGCTCCATGAGCTCCCCATAATGCTGGGCAACCCCCCCTGGCTCCATGAGCTCCCCATAATGCTGGGCAACCCCCCCCCCTGGCTCCATGAGTTCCCCATAATGCTGGGCAACCCTCCCTGGCTCCATGAGCTCCCCGTAATGCTGGGCAACCCTCCCTGGCGTCATTTACTCCCCATAATGCTGGGTAACCCTCCCTGGCTTCATGTGCTCCCCATAATGCTGGGCAACCCCACCTGGCTCATTGTGCTCCCCATAATACTGGGCAACCCTCCCTGGCGTCATGTGCTCCCCATAATGCTTGTCAACCCTCCCTGGCTCCATGTGCTCCCCATAATGCTGGGCAACCCTCCCTGGCTCCATGTGCTCCCCATAATGCTGGGCCACCCTACCTTGCTTCATGTGCTCCCCATAATGCTTGGCAACCCTCCCTGACTCCATGTGCTCCCCATAATGCTGGGCAACCCTCCCTGGCTCCATGTGCCCCCCATAATGCTGGGCAACCCTCCCTGGCTCCATGTGCTCCCCATAATGCTCGGCAACCCTCCCTGGCTCCATGTGCCCCCCATAATGCTGGGCAACCCTCCCTGGCTCCATGTGCTCCCCATAATGCTTGGCAACCCTACCTTGCTCCATGTGCTCCCCATAATGCTTGGCAACCCTCCCTGGCTCCATGTGCCCCCCATAATGCTGGGCAACCCTCCCTGGCTCCATGTGCTCCCCATAATGCTTGGCAACCCTCCCTGGCTTCATGTGCTCCCCATAATGCTTGACAACCCTCCTTGGCTCCATGTGCCCCCCATAATGCTGGGCAACCCTCCCTGGCTCCATGTGCTCCCCAAAATGCTGGGCAACCCTCCCTGGCTCCATGTGCTCCCCATAATGCTGGCTACCCCCCCCCCCTGGCTCCATGGGCCCCCCATAATGCTGGGCAACCCTCCCTGGCTCCATGTGCTCCCCATAATGCTTGGCAACCCTACCTTGCTCCATGTGCTCCCCATAATGCTTGGCAACCCTCCCTGGCTCCATGTGCCCCCCATAATTCTGGGCAACCCTCCCTGGCTCCATGTGCTCCCCATAATGCTTGGCAACCCTCCCTGGCTTCATGTGCTCCCCATAATGCTTGACAACCCTCCTTGGCTCCATGTGCCCCCCATAATGCTGGGCAACCCTCCCTGGCTCCATGTGCTCCCCAAAATGCTGGGCAACCCTCCCTGGCTCCATGTGCTCCCCATAATGCTGGCTACCCCCCCCCCCCTGGCTCCATGGGCCCCCCATAATGCTGGGCAACCCTCCTTGGCTCCATGTGCACCCCATAATGCTGGGCAACCCCCCCTGGCTCCATGTGCCCCCCATAATGCTGGGCAACCCTTCCTGGCTCCATGTGCTCCCCATAAGGCTTAGCAACCCCCCCTGGCTTCATGTGCTCCCCATAATGCTGGGCAACCCTCCCTGTCTTCATGTGCTCCCCATAATGCTTGGCAATCCTCCCTGGCTTCATGTGCTCCCCATAATGCTGGGCAACCCTCCCTGGCTCCATGAGCTCCCCATAATGCTGGGCACCCCCCCCCCCTGGCTTCATGTGCTCCCCATAATGCTGGGCAACCCTCCCTTGCTTCATGTGCTCCCCATAATGCTTGGCAACCCTCCCTGGCTTCATGTGCTCCCCATAATGCTGGGCAACCCTCCATGGCTCCATGTGCTCCCCATAATGCTTGGCAACCCTCCCTGGCTTCATGTGCTCCCCATAATGCTGGGCAACCCTCCCTGGCTTCATGTGCTTCCCATAATGCTGGGCAACCCTCCCTGGCTCCATGTGCTCCCCATAATACTTGGCAACCCTCCCTGGCTTCATGTGCTCCCCATAATGCTTGGCAACCCTCCCTGGCTCCATGTTCTCCCCATAATACTTGGCAATCCTCTCTGGCTTCATGTGCTCCCCATAATGCTTGGCAACCCTCCCTGGCTCCATGTGCTCCCCATAATGCTTGGCAACCCCCCCTGGCTCCATGTGCACCCCATAATGCTGGGCAACCCTCCCTGGCTCCATGTGCTCCCCATAATGCTTAGCAACCCCCCCCCCCTGGCTCCATGTGCTCCCCATAATGCTTGGCAACCCTACCTTGCTCCATGTGCTCCCCATAATGCTTGGCAATCCTCCCTGGCTTCATGTGCTCCCCATAATGCTGGGCAACCCTCCCTGGCTCCATGTGCTCCCCATAATGCTTGGCAACCCTACCTTGCTCCATGTGCTCCCCATAATGCTTGGCAATCATCCCTGGCTTCATGTGCTCCCCATAATGCTTGGCAACCCTCCTTGGCTCCATGTGCACCCCATAATGCTTGGCAACCTTCCTTGGCTCCAAGTGCACCCCATAATGCTGGGCAACCCCCCCTGGCTCCATGTACCCCCCATAATGATGTGCAACCCTCCCTGGCTCCATGTGCTCCCCATAATGCTTGGCAACCCTCCCTGGCTCCATGTGCTCCCCATAATGCTGGGCAACCCTCCCTGGCTTCATGTGCTCCCCATAATGCTTGTCAACCCTCCCTGGCTTCATGTGCTCCCCATAATCCTTGGCAACCCCCCTGGCTCCATGTGCTCCCCAAAATGCTGGTCACCCCCCCCCCCTGGCTCCATGTTCTCCCCATAGTGCTTGGCAACCCCACCCCCTGTCTCCATGTGCTCCCCATAATGCTTGGCAACCCTCCCTTGCTTCATGTGCTTCCCATAATGCTTGGCAACCCCCCCCCCCCTGGCTTCATGTGCTCCCCATAATGCTTGGCAACCCTACCTTGCTCCATGTGCTCCCCATAATGCTTTGCAACCCTCCCTGGCTCCATGTGCTCCCCATAATGCTGGGCAACCCTCCCTGGCTCCATGTGCTCCCCATAATGCTTGACAACCCTCCCTGGCTCCATGTGCTCCCCATAATGCTGGGCAACCCTCCCTGGCTCCATATGCTCCCCATAATGCTTGACAACCCTCCCTGGCTCCATGTGCTCCCCATAATACTTGACAACCCTCCCTGGCTTCATATGCTCCCCATAATGCTTGGCAATCCTCCCTGGCTTCATGTGCTCCCCATAATGCTTGACAACCCTCCCTGGCTCCATGTGCTCCCCATAATACTTGGCAACCCTCCCTGGCTTCATATGCTTCCCATAATGCTTGGCAATCCTCCCTGGCTTCATGTGCTCCCCATAATGCTTGGCAACCCTCCCTGGCTCCATGTTCTCCCCTTAATGCTGGGCAACCCTCCCTGGCTCCATATGCTCCCCATAATGCTTGGCAACCCTCCCTGGCTTCATATGCTCCCCATAATGCTTGGCAATCCTCCCTGGCTCCATGTGCTCCCGATAATGCTGGGCAACCCTCCCTGGCTTCATGAGCTCCCGATAATGCTGGGCAACGCTCCCTGGCTTCATGAGCTCCCGATAATGAAATGCCACTGTCTGTCCACAGTACGGGCTCTACTCGTCTGTGAGTGGAGGCTTTGTGTACATCTTCCTGGGGACCTGCAAGGACGCGAGTATCGGGATGTCAACTCTGCTCGCGCTGCTGACTGCCACATTCACTCGGAACACCAACCCCGACATGGCGGTGTTACTCTGCTTCCTGTCGGGGGGCATCGAGCTGCTGTGCGGCGTGCTGCAAATGGGTAAGTGTGCTTGTGTCGCCCACCCTTGGTAAATCCTTGTTCACATACAACTCCGACGGTATTAGGGTATCCGAGGCTTAGGGAGTCTTTTATTTTTCCACCTCAGTTGGGCCTTGTCTCATCTTTCCTGATACCATCATTCTTCGAGCGGTCAGACTTCTTCTTTTCGTTTCATGGTATCTCCTGTCTTGTGTACAAGGTAGCTCCACCTTGGATAGTGCTACACCCTCAAGGGCTCACAGTATCTCCTGTCTTGTGTACAAGGCCCTAAAGGAGGCAGGGTGTGTGTAGTCCTACCCTGGATAGTGCTACACCCACAAGGGCTCACAGTATCTCCTGCCTTCTGCACAAGGCTCTAAATGAGGCAGGGTTTGTAGCCCTACCCTGGATAGTGATACACCCTCAAGGGCTCACAGTATCTCTTGCCTTCTGTACAAGGGCCTAATGGAGGCAGTGTGTGTTTAGCCTCACCCTGGATAGTGCTACATTCTCAAGGGCTCAGAGTATCACCTGCCTTCTGCACAAGGCTCTAAAGAGGCAGAGAATGTGTAGGCCCACCCTCGATAGATCTTCACCCTCAAGGGCTCACAGTATTTCCTGCCTCCTCCACAAGGTCCTAAATGAGGCAGGGTGTGTGTAGCCCCACCCTGGATAGTCCTACACCCTCAAGGGATTTTGGCTGGTGATTCGGGAGTTGGCGACCTCGAGGGATTCTTGAACTGGATCAGTTATCTCCTTTTACAGTGCCTCTGGGACGGACACTCTCCTCTTTCCCCTTTCCTATCTGCCTTTCATGGCTCCACTTCTTGCAAAGTCTGTCAGTCCTCATTCTTCGAGGGTCGAGGGCATTTCTTTACCCTGTTTTCGTATTTTCCTTATTTTTTGTCCTTTACTTGTGGTACTGTACCCGTATTACCTACCAATACCTGTTGAATCCCTCGATGACAGCTGGATCGTAGAACCTGAAAATCCCCGGCTAGAAAAATCCCAATTTCTACCAACAGACAAAGGGATAATAGGGCCACTCGAATACCTAGCAGGATGTATTAAGACTGACCAAGGCTCAAAAAGAGAAAAAACTAGCTCAAAACATAAGAGATCTTCAAAAGAAAGAAAGAAAGAAAGAAAGAAAGAATCTCAAAGGTAGTAAACCCTAAAATATCTAGCGATGGCCCTCTTAATACACCCTTCCATCACCTTTATAAGGCATCACGCAATAATTAAAACCAAATAATAAATTAGTTTATTGCAAGAATAATCATGACAAGAAATATAAATTTTGTCGATACCACGACCAATCAAAAATATCATTAATTATACTGGATTGTCTTCCAGCCAAGGAATATGGGAATGGATTCCAAAATGGATTACCCATTATCTCAACTATCTATCAGTTCTTTCAAAAATAACGTATAATAATAATTTTCGATCCCATATGATAAGCACACACAAAAAAATATGAATTGAATAAATTGGATTCACTTCGGTTCATTTACGTAATGAACCTCTTATACAAAACCCTGATAAAAACGAATAATATTACACCACATATTCAATAGTATTGTATGGTCTTGTTATTTAACGACGAAATTATTATGGCATATTTACAGAATATACTAATTTATACAGGATTCTAGAATAATTTCGATTATTCTCCTCCCACTAACTTAATGTCACGACATTCACTTCTGCTTAAATTTGTTTAATTGTTTCATGAGGCCACAAGAAAAAAATACTTATTTCAGGGTAATTCTGCCGAACAGTTATGTTAAGCAAAATTAATCATAGATTCAGCATTAATTAGTTATTGTTGATCCTTGTTAAATATACATGCTATGGCATAGTCAATTATTATTTTACTGGAAATATTGGACTGGAAATCCACTCAAGAATTGCAATATTAGTGCTCAGAAAAAATACTAATGTACACGCAGACCTTACTTAAATATAATAACAGCGATAATGTCACCTATGACATATAATATTAATTATACTAGGTTAAATACAACGCCCCTCTGGGTTGAAACCTCTTTCAATCTATTCTTGATTGGCACACATGGCTCAATCTTCAACAAGAAAATTTGCTTCGCAAAGCACAATATCAAAATACTTAAACACAAGAGCATTATTCCTAATACATGCCTCTTAAATTCTAACATGCACCTATAATTGGTGCCTTACTGTTTTAATCCACAATTATAAAAATCAGCTGTTCGTAATAAAAGCCTAAACTCCGTGCTTAGAAAAAGAAATTGATTCTGTAACAGGTTACTAATGAACCTTTGTGGATTCCAGAAATATTCCACCTAATTTAGAAAACTTGCCTTACATTGATGTGTTACAATTTTCATAGTTACTAAAGCGTATGACTTATAGTAAGTCCTCCCTGGGATTATCCTCGCAAATATGGATGCCATTCAAATACCCTCTTAATAGAGAAAAACTATTGCACCAAAGGCAATGATATAAATTTAATCCAATGTTAACTTCATAAGAGAAGAAAAGTGTAACACTCACAACCACTCAAAACTGAGGTTGTAAAACGATTATAAAAATATATCCAATCTCAAAATAAGATCTTCCCTGAATTTCCCGAACGCGAAAATGTCTATGGATACATCCTACAGCATGAATCTAGGTTAACTACAGAGGCTTAGATCTATCCATTAGAACTATCCATTTCGAAAATCACGCTCAGAAAATAAAAGTTAAATCTGTTAGAAAACTGAGGAAAAATATTCTAAAGACTCGAAGTAACTTTCAGAATAACTGGATCCGAAAACTTCCTAATATCAATATAATAATTAGGAAAGAAAAATTCTCCTCAGGGAATAAGATAATCTAAGCGGAAGTGCGTAAAGAATAAATTCACCAGAAAAAAATATAAAAGTCAGTCAGAGATCTCAACGCTGCTGAAAAATTGCGTTCCTAAATTATTCTTATACAAAAATCTGGAGATCTTCCTCCTACAGGGTCTTCTCGACGATGATAATGAGCACATCAGTATAAATATTATAAAATACTATTGAAGTTTTAAATTTATCAATCTAAATTACAAAAAGGATGCACTCATTTTATGAGTCAAAATCCTGGCATGATAGAAGGTCAGCTCCGAAATAGGCATCGGACCTGCACCCTCTACTCAACCATTTAATCTACAAACATCAAAAGATGGCAATTTGTGGTTGTCTCAAATGCCCTAGCTACACTAGTGCAACAAGTTGAAGTGTTCTGTACCTTTGGCGATTCTGGATGCGGTAAAAAAGGATATCGTTGGCCATGCTAGTCTCCGGACCAACACATGGCATGCAAGATCCAACCAGCTCCCCAGTGCACGAACCATAGTCCTCTCAGGCTCGAGCAACTCCTGTCCGGTCGAAATATCCCAATATGTCTTGGCGATATCTTCTCACACGCATTAGAATATCGATGGCCGAACCGCAAACAGTTTATCAACCCGTCATATAGCGAGAGTGAATTTGTACAATCACTAAATAGTTCCATGATGAAGATGCAAATAGGGCTATTTTCACATGTGTCCGGGCGACCCATTTCAGTACAAAACTCGCTTGTAAAGTTCACAGTAAATGAACGTGGCTGCCAGATGCGCCCGCTATCACCCTGCTAATGCAGTATTCCTATTGTAATCTAGCCTGTCATCTCAATGAATATAGGCTTCATTGTACTCCTTCCCTCTGACACCTTGCTTGAGAATACGCCATTTTTAAGAAGTATTGCCACTGTGAAAAGTTTGGTTCGACTCCAGGTTGCATTTCCATGAAGTGTTACATACACTGTGTTTCGATATAACGCACACGATCTGGCCGCTGGGATTATGAACGTATCCTTCCGCATCGCCCGTTAGTGACAGTGAATACACGGCCGCAAAGATGAACATATTACATGTTTTAAATAATGTCCGATTCCCAGTATGAAAGTCTCTACTTCATGTAGAATGCTGAGCGAACTTGCCTATACTCTGTGGCACGCTGACAAGTTTTAAAATCCCGTTAACTTTCGATTTCAATTTCATCTTGTGCCGAGATTATTACGCCACGCTGTCAGTGTCTCGAGTCCTCGCTCTCCAAAAGTGGTCGCCTGAGGAAGACATCTGCTACCCCCACTCCTCTGACGTCACGTGTCGATATGTATCGCAGTAGCATTGTAATTACAAGTAACTTAACAGATCTTCTTCCGTTTTTCACACTTGTTTTTGTAATAGCTTTCTGCCATGGAAATATGCATACTGACGTATATAACTGCTCACATATAGCGCTAAATATTCATTAATTCTTATTCATCATTCTCAGGTGTATCGATCGATATGATGTTAGACAATGTCAATATGTTTATTATCGACGACCTTCGGGCTTCTCTTCGGAAATACGAGCTCTCCCGATCCATTCTTCATGGCAGAACGTTTGCGTGCTGTAGATCAGCTGATATGATAGACTTCCGTGGCTGGCTTGGAAGCTACAGGGTGTTCCATAATACTCTATCCATATCTGTACTTAAGACCTTTAGGAATAATGGTACATTTTCCTTTTGATGCCTTAAATAAAAGTCTCCTTAGCTTTTATTTACACCATTCCAGGTAATTTAGGCATATGTAACATTATTCAGATGTTCAGTAAAGAACATATAGCCTACTTTCTCCAAAATGTATGGTTATAGTTATAACTCTTTGTCCTTTTCACTTCCTAATTTCTTCCAATTTGAAGTGCAAATTGACACACTGGATTTGAGGAGTGGCGTTCTAACCATAGTTTATAATTTACCCCAGCATTTTGCAATTTCATCAGCAAACACTCCAAACAACGTAGGTATTCAGTATATTAACACCGACAACTTACAATAATTGAAACTTCGTTGCTATAAACGTATCACTGGGAGAAACATATTTAATATACCAGTACCTATTACACTGCTAATTTGTAATCGCGCACGGCTATCGAGAAAGACAGGCCATGGCTCGTAAACCAAATCCTTCTGTGACGTAGGCAATGTACTGCTTGATGGTGCTTGTACGTTTAAGTCGAGAGCAATTCATAAGCTGCAGAAATGCAATATTTCATATCAATCTTCATAAATTGGACGCAGTTTAGATGTTCCATATGTTTTCAAACACGATAAATTATACTGTATAGGTTTGCCAAACTACGCTTGTTGAAGTTACTCGTTACCAAAATCCACGCGAACTAGGATTCAAGGGTCCGTTGTGTCTTTAATAGCTGCACCGAGTAGGCTACAGTAAGTTGAGTTGTAGAGTCTGTGACCTTCGTTGTGAGTTAAATTATGTGTACATGAGTATAATTAGATGAAAGAATCTTGTTGTTTCAAGGGGCGGAACATAAATTAATACGTTTATAGAAGAGATCTGCGGAATACACTCGCCACCGACTAACGACTTGTATCAATACCTTCTATGAAGACAAGTGATAAATGAATACCAACGTTTATACAGGTTCAATGATGTAGACAAGATGACTAGGTACCACACAGGCAGTAAAACGAAGACCATAGAATATTATGTTCGTGACTATATTTCAATTATAAAATCGTTTGATACATTTATGTACGGTATATCTTTCAATTATAATACGTATACATGCATACATTGTCCGGCGTCATTCATAGCTTTTCATAACCTTCCTGAACAAGTAATTCAACATAATTAACAAGAAGCCGCCAGGGAAAGATAACATTCGTTATGTGTATTTTGTATATTCTCCTGAAACGTATTATCTTGTGAACAACTACAACGATTAATGGTCTACTGGTTGTATATAGAGTAGACTAGAGGAAGTGGTGCAACAGAACTACATTGCTGACGTCACGAAAACGCACCAGGGCCAGTCATTCTCGTTGGCCGTGATAATTGCGTCTAATCTTGGGGATGTGTGCGCTCTATTGGAAAAAATAAGAAACTTTTCAATTATGCTGTAGGCATGGGTTCACTAACTGGCTGGTATAGAGCGCAGCTCGCATCTAGAAGGCTGTGGTTAGCTCATACATAGTTCACCTAATTACTATTAGATGTCACTCCATTGGAGAATGTTGTTTTAATTAAATATATATTTTCCAATGCAAAATGCGCAATATAATGCTTTATTTTATAACGTCTCAGTACTCAAGAAAAAATAAATATAAAAAAATCAAGCAAAAAAAATAAACCTCTGACAGGATTTGAACCACGGCCAGCCTGATGGAAGACGAACGCCCTAACCACTCAGCCAATCCTGCTCACACTAATTAAGCGTTAGGAACCAATTTAGATAGAACGTTCTAGCAAATAATCCCTTGGACTAAACGATTTCTTCACCGGAGTATATTTAAAACAGTGGTCATTTCATATTAAGTTCATATAATTTTTATCACTAGGCTATGTTGCATTCAGCATACTGAAATCAGTAAAATATAGGTCAGAACGAGAGATCAGCTACCATCTTGTCAAATAACCGAGACGACTCGTCTTTTTAATATCAATTCTAGACTATAATATTACAATATAAACCTTTAATTTCAAACGGGCCACGTCGTTTTGAACAGATAAAACGATTCTTGGTTCGATAATCGGTACTGGTGGGTCCCATATTATGGATTATATAGTTTGCATAATTCACATGGACGCCATCCTGAGATGGTACGGTTGATGACCTTGTAGTTTGGACACAAAACGCGTCCCATATGAAGGTATGTTGTTACGAAATTTGGTAAAGATCCGATGATTAGTTTGGTCGTAATGCATTATTAAGTTTTGACCTTTTGAGTGGCGCCATTAAGGTTTGGTAAAGATGGCGGCAATATAAAACATGACACTGAGGTGCCCTTTGCCAGTGCTACCACTGCACCAAATTTCGTTCAATTCGGTTTAACCATGTTCGAATTGATAGTGGGGACAGACATTCAGAGTACACACACTCACACACACACAGACAGACACACAATTCTTGGCCCTGTGTTGATCTCATAAGTCTACTTTCATTTTTTGCAAAAATCGAAAGTAGGCTAAATAATTAAGAGTGGATGATACTCACGGAGACAAATAAGAGAAAGTCTACATATGAAAACGACATGGACAGGAATGCCCTGAGTAGAACAGACCAACGACGCTTGTCAAGTTGTGAAATCCCGAAGGGCGGTGATCATAAGGAAAGTGTGTCGAAGCAGGAAATGGGAGTGGACGCGCGTAGGGATCAAAAGGAAAAGGAGAAGGTGGGGGATGACACTGAATTACGCAATATAATGAAGTCTGAGGAAGCAAAACAAAATTAACAAACAGAGTAAAAATAATGGAAATTACTCAAAATTACGTGGCAAACCGGGGCACAAGAAAGAAAGAAATAATCAATCAGATAAGAAAAATATGTTTCGTAGAAAAATTTGGCTCACTCACGAAGGCAATAATGTCGATATACAGTACAACGACATACTGAGAAACAAAGGAAGTAATGTGGCGAATGGGGAGTGACAAACACATAGACCACTGCTCACATACTTTTCATGAAAAAGATGGGAGGTCAAGCTGAAAACGAATGAGACATAGCTCCTTTACTTCGCTGATACAATCCCCAATAAAACAGGCTCTGATGCGACAATCAAATGAAAGATGCCTCGAAAGAGTGCACATCAATTTGTGACGTAATACAGAGCGTTGATAAGCCACAATGGAAAAAGGCATATCATTCAGATCTGAGAGATTTAGGTAACAATAAAATCGCTTACACGGAAGGGGGAGATGACAACAGAACACAAAGACTCCTTTATATTAACATAAACAAAGGCGAAGGACTTGGGTTCATGGAATGACCTCACATCATCACAAGAAACAGAGGGAAATCAAACAACTCGAAACGGAACACTAAAATGAAATGAAAAATAACAGAGATTCAAAGTGACTGCATGTCAAATAAAACATGTGACCGAGTCACACTTACGTTTAGTTGCCTTTTGGGTGCGGGCTAAAGCCCGACACGCGCACACACGTCCGTCACACATGACGGCCAAAATAGGAAGAAGGAAACGTCCTCCCAGAGCGGCGTTGGTACGCGACCATAAAAATAAAGTCTCAGAAAGCAACACATCCCCTCTCTTAAAACAGGGGGGACCCAATGTTAAAGTAAGTCTTGGCAACAAGTTATGCTTTGGCCAATGAGAGAAATTTACGTACATACAGAGATAGTAGAGGCGAAATATTTCACCATAAGTTGAAATGTTACAGGGTAAATACAATGTTTGAACGCAGTACGAGTGACTGAGAAAGGTATGTCACAATAATATGGCATGAAAGAATGATGATGATAATAATAATAATAATAATAATAATATGAAAAAAATGAACCAGACAAAAACGGTTCAGTATTAAGTTTTTGGTTTATTACTCATTCAAGTGTCTATTGACGTACTTTAAGTACATTTATCTACTAAGAGTGAATATATTTTATAGGAAATAATGGGCAAAGGAAGTGATTGACACCTCGGAAAATAGCAGATATAAAATTGATTGGTACCGAAATGTATTCAAATCGTGAGATTTGTAGAACATAGGATGTATCTGAATCGTGAAATAGATTTAAAAAAATAGATTTTGGTTAGGAAGTAGCCCCTCAAAGGGAGAACAGATGTGGTCGAAAACCTATTTTACACAAATGTTCGAACACTACCTGGAGAAGATATGCCTACGCCATGAGAATTGGTGTGCTTGTAAATAGGAACGCAGTGGTATCTCTGCATCGGAAAGGATTGTAAAGCACAAACTTTTAGAAATGAACTGCAAGGTCCACAAACCTGCCCGGAAGGCAAAATGTACTGCTGTTATGACCGCCCCCCACCCATGGGCTTAGATCTAGTGGGACGTGGGTTGGCGACCACGGGATCCCAGCTGAGTCCGGCATTGATTCCACTTGTGCCGGGCTCCTCTCCGTCTTCTTTCCTGTCGACCTCTCTTGGTCAACTATTGTTCACTTCCGACCCCGTCGGTGTTAGGGTATCAGAGGCATAGATAGTTTCTTCCTTTACTGCCTTAATTGGCCCTTCTCTCATCTACATTGCATTTTGTAAGTGTCTTCAATCTTCATTGCATTTGTAAGTATTTTCAATTTCAATTGCATTTTGTGAGTATTTCTAATCTACATTGCATGTTGTAAGTATTTTGAACCTAAACTACATATTGTGCATATTTTTCGATCTAAATTACTTTTGTGAGTATTTTTCAATCTAAATTATCTTTTGTCAGTATTACCACTCTCCATTTTGTGAGTCGTTTCCATCCGAGTTCCATTTTTTAAGTATTTTCAGTCTAACTTAGTTTTCGTTATGGTATCCATTGAATAGTCATTTTCGCTATCACCCAGATCATTAGGGGCCGATAACCTAGATGTTAGGCCCCTTAAAACAAATTTTCTGATCATGTTATGACCGCAAAACGTATGCATGGAGAAAGGAACACGCGAGTCGAGATTTGGACTTCAGGAGGTCGGTGAGCATATCATTAAATTCTTCTGGCTTCAAGTCACCTTTTTAAGCAAATATTAATGAATTTTCCATTTTATTTTCGGTTTACTTAAAGGATGACTCCACATTTGAAATATTGGCAAACAAATGCCAGTTCGTGCGAAGCTGTCCTGGTCAAGAGAACCTTCCCACCAATGTCATGAAGGCACTGGGCGTCTGTACAATGCTGCTGGACCAGTGCATGGAGAATGGTTTCCAAAATGGATAATCCTTAGATCTGACAATTTGCCATACTGCCCGATCAGTAAAAGCCTTTCTGAAAGAAACAAAATTTATTGTGTTACAATGGCCAGGTTATTCGCCGGATATGAACCCAAATTAAAATGTTTGGGCTGGTGAACATGTGATATATTCAAAATATGTATTATTATTTTTAATCGACTGGCGTAATGTTATAGCCACATATAATATTTTCACTTTTATAATTATAATTAGTAAATTCACGTCAGGTTGATGCGGAAGGAGAAGGTTGTTTCAATGTATATTTTAATTACTTTTGTCATGATTTTATATAAAATTTCATTTGATAATTTAAAATTATAACGCGTGGGCTTGGGACGAACAATACCAAGTCTTTTCACTTCAAGTAGGATGTCGGAGCATGTTGCAATCAGAGTATAAACTTGGTCAAGCGCGCAGCGGGTTGCTTCTAGGAACTGGAGACAACGGAGCACGCTCT
The DNA here is from genome assembly GCA_946902985.2 of Meconema thalassinum. Taxonomy (NCBI): domain Eukaryota; kingdom Metazoa; phylum Arthropoda; class Insecta; order Orthoptera; family Tettigoniidae; genus Meconema; species Meconema thalassinum. Next base: position 429,284,191 of record OX336394.1, read on the forward strand.
TGGGATGGCTTTTCACGGAAGCGAGTTCAAGGGAGGTCATATCCACTGTGACAATGAGAGGTAGCCTTGAACGAGGGCCTGGATAACCTTATAAGGTAACGAGGACGTCGATTCCTAGAATTTCACTCCACGTGCTGGAGTATCGAATCACAGCCCGAGACTTACATCTGACAGAAGAAAAATGTTGGATACTATGAAACCGGGGATATGATTGGACGACGATTTGGGGAAGAAATCGGTAAGAAGAAGGGATGAAGAAGTTGATAAAATACCTCACTCGGGGTTACTCGAGGTCCATTTTGAAATTCTAATTTGAAGACTACAGAAGAACGGGTCGTTTCCACGATTCGCGGCTACTCTGGAAAGTGGTTAATATCTTACAAACTATACTGACTTACAGTCATGGACTTTGCCCATTAGTCAGCTTTTATAACAGTACAAGTTGAAAATATGTTAAGACAAGTGTCGTCTATACATATAAATATCGATGGTTGTGTATTAGGCCATCGTCATGAAGGTGATTCCTGAAGTCAGTACTTCGTCACAAGCATCTTATAAATTCTCTTCGTATCACTACAACGCATACAGAAGGACGGATTTCGACTATCTACAGGAGCCTACGAATTTTCTCAGACACGAGTAAACCCAATCACGAGATGGCAACATTGGTGAGCGAACTGGCTAGATTGCATACTTCTCTGTCATTCGAATAAATCTTTTCTTTCGGCACATTAAATGTATATTCATTTAGCTTTTGCAACAACTTAACATTATGACTTCATATTCGTTTGCTCTAGCCCACTACGTTAAATGTCAATTCAGTAAATGTTTCAATATCATGTCTTGCATAGTTATTTTTATATAATTACACTCTTTCCTTAAATTCATGCTCCGTGTTTCTTCCTTAGTAGTTAGAAATATCTATAAACCGAACCTTTCCTCTCATCACAAATATTACGCTGGTTGGAAACTTAGTTTCCCCACGGGCTGAGATTAAGAAGAGTCTTCGTAGCCGATGTCTAGTGGTAAGTGCACAGGATATTTATTTCGGTGTTCAGATGGCATTGAACCCAATGGCGCCCAGCAAATCTTTAGAAATCAATTATTCAATATAAATGGTAAAGTGTCATTGTGGTTTGTCCACATTCCTTCAGAAAAACAGTTACATTGGTCACCCAATAGTGGGATGATTCATTCATTTTCAACCACCCATGTTAACACTGTTACATTTGAACGCCCAATGTGAAGCCTAAAACCAGGTGATATTGGAGGAGAGAGGAAGAGTATTATTTATGTGCTTTGTGTGTTCTTGGGGGATATTTTCTGTTCTGTATCAGGATGACGTGTAAAGAAGAAGATATGAAACTCAGAAGTGGTCACTTATTGAGTGGTGACAAGGTGGAATGGAATGTGGAAGTTAATGATGGTAGTCTGGTAGAGACTAACACTATGTCAGAGGAAATAACGGAGGTATTTCCCGTGAGTGATAGTGATAAGGAAAGCTCGCAGAATACTAGTGATGAGATTTTTATTTTACTAATGCAAATTAAAATGAAATGATGTTAAACAATCAAGAAATCAATGGTAAATTAGATGCCACTAAGCAGGAAATCAATAATAAATTGGATGCCACAAATAATAAATTAGAAGATACCAACAATACATTAGAAAGTACTAAGCAGGGAATCAATCATAAATTGGATGCCACTAACAATAAATTAGAAGCTACTAACGCTAAGGTGGAATGCGTTAATAAAGAAATAAACACTAAATTAGATAGAAATGATAAAATTGAGGAATTAAATAAAAGAGTAAACGGTGTAGTGGAAAGCAGCGAGGAAGTTCGTAGGGAATATGAGAGGCTGAAGGAAAGTATGTTAGAGTTCAAAGAAACGATAAGGGAAGAGATGAAAGGTCAGTTAAAAAACCGTAGAGGAAGTCAGGGTAGAAGTTGAGAATAAGCTTGAAATTACAGGCAATAAAGTAGATGAGATTTGTCAACAGGTGATAGAAAGAGTGCAGGAAATAAGGGTAGAGATTCTGGAACGTAATAAGAAAGAGGAGAAAAAACTAAAGGAAGGAGGAACAGAAATAGGTAAAATAAACAAAGTACTGAGCACTCACGAAATAAAAATGCAGAAAATTATAGATGAAGAGAATAGGCAGATTAGGGACGAATTTAGAGCAAGTATAGAGGAAGTTAGAATGAGATTAGTGGAAATGGAGAAGCGGACGTTAGGCTACAGCCAGAAAGAGATAGTTAATGAACCAGAAGGGCAGAAGGCTGAAATTAGGAATCCGAAGAATAGAAAGAAAAATCAGAAGGAGAAAGCGATATTAGGAGAAATGGACGAAGGTGATACCTCAGGAGTTGAGGGGAGGCATGACGATAGAAATCATAGGAGTAGAAAGAAAGAAGAGAAGAAAAGTAATGTATAAGAGGAAACGGAAGTAGGTTGAAAGAAAGAGAGAATGAAAATAATATGGAGTGGAATGAAATTGTAGCTAAAATAAACGAAACAGTAGGAGGAGAAGCGAACTGTAGTGTCACCATTGATAAGTGTAGTACAGAGGAGGGGGAAACTATGATTATAAGGAGAGAAGAGTGAGTGACGATAAAGAGAGAAAGATATAAGGTAGGGAGTGTAAAAGAATTAAGTAATAATCAAAAGTAGAGCATTTATGTGGGGTTGCAGTACTGTATGTTGCTTTTCCAACCAGTACTCGTGTGTATATATTAATAATGTAGACCTAGATGTGAAGAGTGAGTTATTACGGGAGCTGACAGAGGAGCAAGGAGTGCTTGAATCTAAGAAATTGTACCCAGTAGCTAAAGTCTACGTGTCTAGGGCGCCTGTCTATGCCTTATTCGATTCTGGATGCGCCCGCTCAAGTGTAAGTTCCACGTTTTATGATAGAATGAAAGGAAAGGGTACTATATTTGAGGAGTTACCATTAAGTCTACATATGAAATTACAGCAGTTCGGTAGAGATCCCATTTAATCTCAAAACATTTACTGGTTGAGGAAGAGTGTGTGAAAGTAAATTGGAATGATAAATAAGTAATTATACCGTTTAACGACCCAGTTAAGCAGTGTGGTGTGTCTCAGGGTGTGTGTATTTTGAGTAATGTGATCTCGGCCAGTTGTGTCGAAGGTGTTGGGCAGGTGTCTGAGAATATGGAACCTGTGCCGTTATTTTTTGTGGGCAGTGTACATACGTATGGGGATCTGGAGGACTCCTTACGGGTAGCCGCATTCCAGGAGGATTTAGGGGAACAACGAAGTGTTCAGCTCTATGATGTTTTATTAGATAATAAGAGAGTTTTTTAGGCCAGGATTGGAGAAGCTAATTGGTACACCCACTCGATAAATAAATTTTAAAAAAGACACAGATATCCAGTTCCTTTTCGCTACCACAATGCAGTTCAACAGCAAATTGTCCAGATGTTAGCAGATGGCATTATAGAATATTCAAACAGTCAGTAACTAAATTCACTTATTACAGTACCCAAGGCAGATGGGAAGGTCAGGATTTGTTTAGACGCACGGGCTTAATTTCTCACATCAGTTTTGACCAGTTGAGATCGTTATCTATAGAGGAGTTGCTGCAGAATTTTGTAGGTAAACAATGGTGCACATAGGTGGACTTCAGCTTTATTTTTGTGTCAGGGTCTATTTAGATGATGGTAGGTAATTCTCCAGAGGTTTAAGTAGGAAGGCCCGTATATAGTGTCTAAGAGAATTGGCAACACTGAATACGTTCTTGAGAAAGAACGAGGTGAGCGATTTTACGGTACATACAATATTTATAGCCTAAGGGGGTATATATTGCAAGCATATATGAGGTAATCCGAGTACAGTAAACAGACGTGTGACATATGGTAAGCTTTTTTAAAATTTCACTGGGTGAGTGGTCTATATTCTGAGGCAGGGGAGTGGCGTCAGAGGCGTATGTATCACGAGTCTATCTGTGAACACGTAATTATGTACGGTGAGTTAAGAGCAGTTCAGCTGGTATGCCACGATCAGATAAGAAGGTATCTGACATAACATAATACAGAGTATGTAGGTCAATGTCGCAGGTAGGCTGTTGACCTGATGTAGTCTGTAAGAATTAGTTATAATAGTGTCTCGACCGGTGCCTCTACCATTGTTTGGACCCGATCTTCTGAACGCAGCCTGGCGTCACGGACTTGAGCCGTCGACCACTCAGGGGTTCTTTTAACTTTACTTACCTGGATCGTTATAGTTGGGGGTTCTTCATGCTCAGGTAACAGGGTCGTTACCGTGTCCTTGTCGATTGTCTTACCACGATTACCAGCACAACCCTTAAGCTAAAAGAGGGGGAAATGAGGGAGATGTGGGAACACGGGGTTGCTCCCTGGAGAATAAGTTCTGCCCTAAAACTTCCCCATACGGGAGAACGGTAACGCATCAGGCGAAAGCCTGGACAAAATAACTACTGTGGTCAAGAAAATTAGACTGAAGCGGTGCGGGGTAGTGGGCATGAAATACGTGACTAGAAAACCAATATAGGTAGCAATACATTAACAATTTTATTTCTAATAATAAATTTATAATCAATAAACAAATTGCACTTAAGTGCTTATCACAGAAATGAACAATTATAAATGGAGCAAAAGTGTGAGGGCCTGATGACAGAAACCCAGATTAAAGAAATGTCAATGAAACAAGCTTGTTTAATTGGAGAGAAGTTGAGCTTAACACATAAAAAATGCACTTTATAAAAAGAGAGAACCATGAAACTGATTAAGAGTATAAAATGATTAGTATAATTTAAATGCTTCATAAAATTAAACTTATCTTTGAAGAGCCAGCTCTTTAAAAGTTCCAGCTAGCATAAATGTTGATTTAAAAGTCCTCACGGTTTCTTCAGAAGGAGGCGTACATGGCCTAGAGATATGTACACCATTGATAAAAATGTCAACTTTCTCTTCTTTTCTTGCGAAGGAATGACATTTATAGCTTCCAAGTGATGATCCAGCAGTATTTCGAAAGACGAATCCAAGTATCCCATCTAAGGTGAAGGTGAAAAGTACAACAGCTGGCAATTATTCTTGCCATCTTGAGCAATACGTCATGGTGCAGATCTTGTGACGTAGCTGCTAGGTAGCGTAGAGACTAGCGATGGTGTCATGAGATGCAGTAGCGGTGACCAGCAGGTTGAAGTGATCAGAAGTGATGATTGATCAGAAGTGGTGGAGAACGCCAGCAAGTGGCGTCTTAAATAGGGATCATGGAACCATCTCGAAGCTGGAGATCGCCCGACCAGACAAAAACCTGCCATTGGTCGAACGAAAGTCAGGGTGACGTCAGTCGACACTACTCAGCGGACAGCGGATCAACCAGTAGATGCCCTGTATGTCGGGAGTGAGGACGCTTGAGGTAGCGAGCGACTGGAACACTCAAGGTGAGAACTATAATATCTATGAATAAGTGATTGATAACAAGATTATGCATATGGTTTAAGCAATTAATACATTTACAAGGAAATAATTACCATTCGGGGATCTCGGTAACAATAAACAAAATTTGACCGACAAATGGGCCAAGCTAACCATTGAAAGTATCACAAAAGTGATCATGCTCCGAGAACTCCGAATGAAAACAAACAAAAGAATCAGTCAAAGCAAAACATGGATAACAGACGAGGAGACACTAAGACTCGAAAGGCAAAACAGAGATAGCAGAGATGGGTCTAGTATAAAGACCTTTACTAGTTAAAACATCAACAACTCTGACGCGTTTATCACGGCCAAAGTGGCAGTGAATAACTCTGCCTAGGTTCCACACGAGAGGCGGAGATGGGTCTCGAAGAAGAACCATGTCCCCCACTCGTACATCTGGTTGAGGAAGCCGCCATTTCTCACGCCTATTTAGCAAGCTGAGATATTCTAACTTCCATCGGCGCCAAAAAGAACAGCGCAAAGATTCTACTTTTCTCCAAAAGATAGGTAAGTTAGGATCACAGCGTCGAACCAGCAAAGGCGGAGTAGCAGCAAGCGAACAGCCAATCAGGAAGTGACTGGGTGTTAAAGGTAAAAGATCCTTAGGATCGTTTGAAAGAGGGGTCAGAGGTCTGGAATTTACAATACCTTCGACTTGAATAATTAAAGAGTTGAATTCCTCATAAGAAAGTATGGTAGGACCAAGAGTTTTCTTAAGCTGTCTTTTAGTAAGTTTGATGCAGGACTCCCATCGGCCCCCATGATGGGGAGCATAAGGAGGGGTGAAATGCCATTTGAAACCTTTAGAATAGGAAAAGTTGGAAATTTTTTCTTTAGCAGAAGGGGAGCTTAACACTTTTTTCCAGAGATCAGAAGCGCTTACAAAAAATTTTGCATTATCTGAAAAAACTTCAGAAGGAACACCCCTTCTAGCAGCAAATCTAGAAAAGGCGGCCAAAAAGTAAGATACAGAAGCGTTCGTAACCAACTCAAGGTGGATAGCTCCCGTCACCATACATACAAATAACGAGATGTAAAGTTTACCTAAGATTTTGCGCTTAGATGAAGAGGGATTAGTCTGATATACGTAAGGACCTGCGTAATCGATTCCAGTAAGAGCGAAGGGCTTACTAGGTTTTGAACGAAATGGAGGTAAATTACCCATAATCTGCGTGGCGGGCCGTGGTTTAACCTTGAAGCAAGGTATACACTTTTTGACAACAGAAGATACCTCATGAACGCCATTGATGATCCAGTAGAGTTCACGAATTAGACAGAGCAAGGTGCGAGCGCCAGCATGAAGGTGTTTATAATGAAACTTTTTTATTATAAGGGTAGTGATAGGATGCTTTGAAGGAAGTATGATGGGATGCTTTTTCCCATCCTCACAACTAGACATAGCTAATCTTCCACCCACACGTATTATGCCGTCCTGGTCTAGAAAAGGAGTGAGTGGTGAAAGCCTGCTAGACTTGGGTAAATCTTTACCACTTATAAGAGCTTGCTTTTCAGGAGCAAATACTTCCTGCTGAACAAGTAACAAAATCTTGCAAGTAGCAAATTCTAACTCTACTCTGGAGAGAAAGGGTTGAGGCTTCAAAGGTTGATCAATTACTAAATATTTCCATCGGAAGATATAAAACACTACACGAATCAATTTATCAAATGAAGAGTATCTATGAAAAAGGCTAGTAGAAGTAGAAGTAAGATGCGACGTGACAGGGTCATTACGGGCATCAGGTATTTCTTCTGCAAATTGATTAGCTAAGCGAGGCCAGCAAGATGATTCCTGACTTAGCCAAGGAGGACCATTCCAGTACAGGTCTGAAGAAATCAATTTTTAGGCGTGCAACCACGTGATATTATATCCGCGGGGTTTTCACGGCTAGGAACATGTCTCCATTGTTCAGAATGAACGCGATTTGCCACAAAGGTATTCCAATGAGAAGAAGGCTTGGAAATCCAAGCTAATACAATAGAAGAATCGCTCGAAAAAAATGTGCGGGAAAATTTTAACTTTAAACTGACATTTAGTTTAGTAGCTAATTCTGTTGCCATTAAAGCAGAGCATAATTCTAATCTCGGCAATGATACCGTTTTAAGTGGAGCAACTTTTGATTTAGCGCACACTAAATTAGAAAATCCAGGGAAAGTGGCTGAGGAACGTCCTACTATGTATGCACAACAGCCATAAGCCCGTTCTGAACTACCAGAAAATACATGCAGGTCATACTGCTGGCATAAGAGATTAGAAATTAAAAGGCGGGGTATAGAAACCTTGGAGAGATCCAGCAAACTGCTGCGATACTCTAACCATTCTTCTACAAGAGGAAGGGGGAGATTTTCATCCCAGTCTGATTTTAATGACCAAAGCTTTTGCAAGAACATTTTTGCAACAATAACTATAGGAGCAATATATTGCAAAGGATCAAAGATCTTTGCGATTTCTGACAGAACTTGTCTCTTAGTTACAGGGGGAGATTCTGACAGATGTACCTGATAAGAGAGGGTATCAGAAGAAGGACACCAAAAAACACCCAATGCCTTTACGGCTGCTTCATCAGTAGGAATAGCAACAAATTCATCAGCTGGGACCTCTGATGAAAATTTTGATATAAATTCAGTAGAATTTGAGGTCCATTTATGGAGCGGAAAACCACCTCCTAGGAGCAGGGATTTCAAATCTTCGCACACAAGGAGTGCTTCAGAAATATTAGGGAAAGAGCACAAGAAATCGTCAACATAAAATGCTGTTTTTAATGACTCAGAGGCCAAAGGATGATACAGATGACCGTCTTGCTCGGCTAACATGTGGAGAGACCGAATCGCAAGAAAGACTGAAGGCTTCAGGCCATATGTCACAGTCTTCAATCTAAATATCTTTATGGGTTTGGAACTCTCATCGCGCCACAATATTCTTTGCAGATCTTGCTGCTCAGAATTTACGAGAATCTGCCGGTACATCTGCTTAATATCTGAGATTACAGCAATAGGAAACCTTCGAAAATTAAGCAAAACTGAGGTGAGATCTGTTTGAATCGCGGGACCACATTGCAAGGTATCATTTAAAGAGATTCCATTGGAATCTGGTGATGAGCCATTGAAAACTACTCTTATATTGTCTTGTGTTAAGGAATTTTTCCATACCGGGTGATGATTTAGATAAACTATTTCATTTAAAGGATGGTCAATTTCTTCTGATTTAGAAATTACATCCATGTGATTAGATGATTCGTATTCCTCCATAAAGGAAGCATACTGAGTTTTGACAGAAGCATTTTGTTTGAACCGATTTTCAATAGCAAATAGTGCCCTAAGTGCTCTGGAATGCGAGCCCGTAATGGCGGGAGGATTAGGAATACGTGGAAGAGTTACTATAAATCTGCCTTCAGCAGTACGGACAGTGGTTTCCTTGTATAACTTTTCACAAATTTCGTTAGAAGAAGAAGAAGTAGCCTGAACATTCTCAAGATCCCAGAACTTGGTTAGCTCTTGACTCAAATCGGTACCAACAAAATAACAATTCGATACAGTTTGAATAGGATTACGGTATATTTGGCCAGTAGCAATCCAACCAAAATCAGTTTCGCGGAAGAAAACATTAGGAGCAATTTTTACTTTATTGGAATGAAGACATTGCCAAAATACGCTTGAGCTGAAAAGAAGCTCTACGGGCGAAGCTCTGTTGAAATGAGGGTCAGCTAGCTGGACAAAATTCGGGATATTCCAACTTTGAATAGGATAAGAAGTGCCAGGAATATTGTTGCCTATAGACTTGATAATCAAACAATCTAATTGCAACTGCGTACCAAGATTATTATAGTCCTTCAGATCCACTTTAGCAAAGCTTAAGGATTGCGATTTAGAGCAGTTTATTCCTGTAACCTCTATTGAGGTAGGATGTTTTGGGAGGCCTAACTTTTGTACCAACGATTCATTAATAAAATTGTTGGTAGCGGCATTGTCCAATAATCCCCTGACAGATACCCATTTCCCGTGAGAATTTTTCAATAGAACCTGCACGGTAGATAATAAAACCTGGACTTTGCCAAGCGAGGTGGAACTTTGAGCATACGACTGCGCACTATTTTGAGAAGTCTCAGAATTAGACTTGGTATTGGAACTGCTTGGTCCTGATAACCGTGATCTTTCATGCCTGTGCAAAAGGGAATGGTGTCTAGCCTTACAATGAAAGCATAAACGTTGTGAACGGCAATTGTTTAACATATGCGTTCCTGACAAACAGTTGAAACAATGTTTTTTGTTCGTAATGAACTTTCGTCTTTCATCTACTGATAAAGATTTAAATTCATCACAATTGTATAAATTATGCGATTGCTGACACAGACCGCACGTTTGAATTTGGTTAGGTGACCGAGCATCAACAGGAAGAGCCTGTGATCTTAAAATTCTTTGATTAGAACTGCTAACCTTATCTTTTGAGAAGGCTTTTGAATCTGAACTACTAATTTTTTGATTAGCTATGGCGGAAAAGACTTGGCTTCTGGCCTTCAAAAAGTTAATAATCACCTCATAAGTGCATTGCAAATTCTGGGAAAGTTCTGTTTCCCAGGCTTTTAATGTATTTGCATCCAATCTTGCAGAAATAAGGTGAACTAGAAATAAATCCCAGTGATTTACAGGTTGGTTTAAATTGGACAATGCTCTGACGTGTAGCTCTGCAGTATCAATCAACTTACGAAGTGATAAACTGTTATCTGCTTGCACGTTAGGTAACTCGAATAAGCTTTGTATATGGCGTTGAATAGATAAACGAATGTTCCCATATCTATCCTTAAGAAGATTCAGAGCAACTTCATAATTATCACTGGTCAAAGAAAGTGCTTGAATCAGGTTAAGTGCGTTGCCTTGAACTGCCAGACGCAAGTAGTGAAATTTTTGTATTACTGGTATAGAAGTATTCTCATGTACTAAAGAATTGAATAATTCAAAAAATGGCTCCCATTCTATGTCCTTACCAGTGAATTTGGGTATTTCTAATTTGGATAATATAATGCGTGAAGAAGATGTAGAAGATGCTGCAGAAGTTTGATCTTCTTGTTTTTCTTTTAAAGTTAAAACCCTAATAAGCTGTTTAGCTTCAGCAAATCCCTGATAGTATAATTTTTCAACTTCCAACCTATCACTTTGCTGGTCCGGATGCTGAGTTTCTATACTGCATTGTATCTCATCATATTTCTCAAAGGCTTGTTCATAATTCTTAAGCCTCTGCGAAATTATGTCAAGATTACGCTCTTGGGGTTCAAGCTCCGTTAAGAAAGTACGAAACCGTGTGAGCTTGCCCTTACAAGAGGCTCTGGCGTTGCTGAGTTTTTCATCAAGGTTAGGCATATTAAAAGTTGTTTGTTACTCACGTCAATATTGTGACTTCGAGTACTGGAAGCCAGAAGATGACAGCTTGCTAGGTAGTAAGGTTTAGTCTGATGCGGAAGAAACCGGTTTAGCTTACGTTTCTCTCCTCTTCTGCTCAACATGCGCCTCAAGCTGAAACGTACAATGTGAATTAGTGTTGAAATACAATGAACAAAAATTGTTAATGTAAAATCCAAGACATGAAATTTGTATAGGGATCCAGGGTGCAACAGATATGTTTTCCGGGGGTGAGGCACCATAAATTATGGAGAATAAGTTCTGCCCTAAAACTTCCCCATACGGGAGAACGGTAACGCATCAGGCGAAAGCCTGGACAAAATAACTACTGTGGTCAAGAAAATTAGACTGAAGCGGTGCGGGGTAGTGGGCATGAAATACGTGACTAGAAAACCAATATAGGTAGCAATACATTAACAATTTTATTTCTAATAATAAATTTATAATCAATAAACAAATTGCACTTAAGTGCTTATCACAGAAATGAACAATTATAAATGGAGCAAAAGTGTGAGGGCCTGATGACAGAAACCCAGATTAAAGAAATGTCAATGAAACAAGCTTGTTTAATTGGAGAGAAGTTGAGCTTAACACATAAAAAATGCACTTTATAAAAAGAGAGAACCATGAAACTGATTAAGAGTATAAAATGATTAGTATAATTTAAATGCTTCATAAAATTAAACTTATCTTTGAAGAGCCAGCTCTTTAAAAGTTCCAGCTAGCATAAATGTTGATTTAAAAGTCCTCACGGTTTCTTCAGAAGGAGGCGTACATGGCCTAGAGATATGTACACCATTGATTAAAATGTCAACTTTCTCTTCTTTTCTTGCGAAGGAATGACATTTATAGCTTCCAAGTGATGATCCAGCAGTATTTCGAAAGACGAATCCAAGTATCCCATCTAAGGTGAAGGTGAAAAGTACAACAGCTGGCAATTATTCTTGCCATCTTGAGCAATACGTCATGGTGCAGATCTTGTGACGTAGCTGCTAGGTAGCGTAGAGACTAGCGATGGTGTCATGAGATGCAGTAGCGGTGACCAGCAGGTTGAAGTGATCAGAAGTGATGATTGATCAGAAGTGGTGGAGAACGCCAGCAAGTGGCGTCTTAAATAGGGATCATGGAACCATCTCGAAGCTGGAGATCGCCCGACCAGACAAAAACCTGCCATTGGTCGAACGAAAGTCAGGGTGACGTCAGTCGACACTACTCAGCGGACAGCGGATCAACGAGTAGATGCCCTGTATGTCGGGAGTGAGGACGCTTGAGGTAGCGAGCGACTGGAACACTCAAGGTGAGAACTATAATATCTATGAATAAGTGATTGATAACAAGATTATGCATATGGTTTAAGCAATTAATACGTTTACAAGGAAATAATTACCATTCGGGGATCTCGGTAACAATAAACAAAATTTGACCGACAAATGGGCCAAGCTAACCATTGAAAGTATCACAAAAGTGATCACTCCCCAGTAAATGAGATATCTGGTGTACTGCCGATTTATTCCTTCTAGGTCTCCGAAGAAATCCACCGTGCAGATACAAGGCTTGCTCAATAAACTCCCTCCAACAAAAGAAACAATAATTCAAGATCTCACCTGATCGCTCAGCCGTCTCTCTCTCTGCTGATGCTCAGCACCAGTCCCCTAGGTCGCTGGGTGCTCGGTCACAGTTCCACGATCCCCGATCGTCAAACTTAGGTCGCTCTCGTTTACGCTGCCCTCACGGACAGTCCTCCACTACTCGCAGTCTGCGCCCACTGTCTCACCTCTGACTCACTGACTGACTGCCCCCCGCACCAGAGGTCGCAGCTTATAAGCCTCTCAAAATGCAACACAAGCGTGCTTACATAGCACCTCCTTGCAGATTCTCAAGATCTGGATTGAACCGGGGTTGCACGTCCGGTGTGGTTCAAGGCTAAACCAAAAACGGGCCATGACAATAGATTTAAAGAGATGGGCTAATTCGAGTCAGGAACTGAGATTGGCTGTGCGCGCACGACGAGTAGCGTGCCACATATATTTAAAGGGTGTATTTGTTCTGCATGATAAGCACAGGAATAATTTCTGATTATAGAGATTTCTATGTTTTTTCAGTAGTGATTTTATGGTGATTTTTGTGATCATGCCAGTAAGCATTTTCATCTTACGTGTGATGTGCGGTAACTGAGTTACAAGTGTGATCGTGTGTATGATGCATGACGCATTACAGTGGCATTCCGGAGAAGTGATACTTACATAACACTTACAACGAGTGAATCTCCAGGAATGCACACTCATTAATTTCTAAGGAAGTGAATCAAGTCACATATTCTAGGTGAAAATAAGCGTGTATAGCGACATAATTATGTCGATACAAGAAGAATTTCGGGTGTTGTGTACATAAGGGTGATATAGATGTCCTTTTTTAGAGCATATACATGTATTTTTGTAACATGCGGCGATACCGCAAATATAAGAAAAACACTTACATGCACAAAACATTGAGGACGCTGACAAAATATGTCGATGAGAGAATAATTTGTATATAGAAAGGTGATTTACATGTTGTCTGTTTTCTGAAGTGTTGTGTATACTGTATATAATGAGTTACTTGTTTTCTTTTACGTGTCTAGTAAATCGTAAGGTTTTTACGTTGTAAAATCGTACGATCTACTAGAGCGAATGTGATATATTCAATATATGCATTATTATTATTAATAATCGACTGGCGTGATGTTAGGCAACGTTATAGCCACATATATTATTTTTCAATTTTATAATTATAATTAGTAAATTCACGTCAGGTTGGTGCGGAAGGAGAAGGTTGTTTCAATGTATATTTTAATTAATTTTGTCATGATTTAATATAAAGTTTCTTTGATAATTTAAAATTATAACGTGTGGGCTTGGGACGAGCAATACGAAGTCTTTTCAGTTCAAGTAGGATGTCGGAGCATGTTGCAATCAGAGTATAAACTTGGCCAAGCGCGCAGCGGGTTGCTTCTGTGAACTGGAGACAACGGAGCACGCTCTTGGGATGGCTTTTCTCGGAAGCGAGTTCAAGGGAGGTCATATCCACTGTGACAATGAGAGGTAGCCTTGAACGAGGGCCTGGATAACCTTATAAGGTAACGAGGACGTCGATTCCTAGAATTTCACTCCACGTGCTGGAGTATCGAATCACAGCCCGAGACTTACATCTGACAGAAGAAAAATGTTTGATACTATGAAACCAGGGATATGATTGGACGACGATTTGGGGAAGAAATCGGTAAGAAGAAGGGATGAAGAAGTTGATAAAATACCTCACTCGGGGTTACTCGAGGTCCATTTTGAAATTCTAATTTGAAGACTACAGAAGAACGGGTCGTTTCCACGATTCGCGGCTACTCTGGAAAGTGGTTAATATCTTACAAACTATACTGACTTACAGTCATGGACTTTGCCCATTAGTCAGCTTTTATAACAGTACAAGTTGAAAATATGTTAAGACAAGTGTCGTCTATACATATAAATATCGATGGTTGTGTATTAGGCCATCGTCATGAAGGTGATTCCTGAAGTCAGTACTTCGTCACAAGCATCTTATAAATTCTCTTCGTATCACTACAACGCATACAGAAGGACGGATTTCGACTATCTACAGGATCCTACGAATTTTCTCAGACACGAGTAAACCCAATCACGAGATGGCAACATTGGTTAGCGAACTGGCTAGATTGCATACGTCTCTGTCTTTCGAATAAATATTTTCTTTGGGCACATTAAATTTATAATCATTTAGCTTTTGCAATAACTTAACATTATGACTTCATATCCGTTTGCTCTAGCCCACCACGTTAAATGTAAATTCAGTAAATGTTTTAATATCATGTATTGCATAGTTGTTAGCCTATTAACATTTATGACAAAACATAGGCTTATGAGATCACCTTTTGACCGTGTGTCTGTCTGTGTGTGCGTGTGTGAATCCTGTGAGTGTCCCCCCTAATAAAATCTAAACGGCTGGAGCGATTTCAATGAAACTCTTTAGGTTCATAGCACTATTCAGGACGACCCCGACCTTCAAATTTTGTTACGTCTCACCAATCCAACATGGCGGCTGTGCGAAATATGTCACCAGCTTTCAATAACTGCGAAACTATAACCGATATCACCCTGGAATTTAGTACGGTGATAAAGGGAACTACTAGAATTTCACTTATGTGACCTTTGAAAACCTGGTAACTACAAAACCAACATAACGGCCAAGCGAATTCGCGACTTTTAAATAGACGTTTCTCACGATTTAACTAGTCAAACGCAATGAAGCTTGATGCAGTATATGTTTATACACATTGTAATGCACCGACATCTAACTTCGTTCAATTGTTTACATAACCTCAAATGGCGGCTGTGCGAAATATTTCACTGGCATTCTATATCTCTGAAACTATTACCATGACTTTCAAAAACCGGTTAACTACAAAACGAACATGGCGGTCAAGCGAAGTCGAAAATTTTAAAAATACTTTTCCCGCGATTTAATGATCCAAACGCAATGAAACTTGGTACAGCAAATGTTTATACACATTATAATCCACTGGTATCTAATTTAGTTCAATTATTTTCATAACCTCAAGATGGCGGCTGTGCGAATTTTAAAATTATTTTTGTATTTCTTGTGTCGTATTCACGCGATCGAAGTGAAAGTTTGAATAATGAACCTACGCAACAATTTTCCTTTAATGGTATATGACTCTATGGCCTATACATATAACAATCCAACATGGCGACCATCCGAAATATTTGACGGTTCTCAATATTTACGAATCTATTACAGCAATCAAGCTATGAACATAAGTTCACATATAGGACTTTCAATAACCTGGTGATCACAAATCCAAATTATAAATATTCACATGGACGTTTCTCGCAATTTAACCAAGCGAGTGCAGTGAAACTGGGTACAGTAAATCCTTATAAAAATGTCAATCCACTGGCATCTAATTTTTTCAATTGTTTCCATAACCACAAGATGGCAGCTGTGCGAAATTTTAAAATCTTGTTTTTACTTCTTGTGTCCTAATCATGCGATTGAAGTTTTAATACTACACGTACACAATAATCTTCATGTAACAGTACATAACTCTAAGACCTAGGCCTACATATATAAAAATTCAACATGGCGACCATACATATAACAATCCAACATGGCGACCATCCGAAATATTTAGTCGGTTCTCAATATCTACGAATCTATTACAGCAATCAAACTGAAATTTTGCATGTTAATAGTGGCAATTATCATAAGTAGGATATATAAAAATTGGCTTTTGTTCTTCACGGAACTACTTGTTTTTTATATATTTAAATTCTTTCCTTAAAATCATGCTCCGTGTTTCTTCCTTAGTTGTTAGAAATAGCTATAAGAAAACCTTTCCTTTTATTACAAATATTACTCTGGTTGGAAACGTAGTTTTCCCCACGGGCTGAGATTAAGAAGAGTCTTCGTAACCGATGTCTAGTGGTAAGTGCACAGGTTATTTATTTCGGTGTTCAGATGGCATTGAACCCGATGGCGCCCAGAAAATCTTTAGAAATCAAATATTCAATATAAATAGTAAAGTGTTACTGTGGTTTGTCCACATCCCTTCAGGAAAACAGTTACATTTGGTCACCCAATAGTGGGATGATTCATTCATTTTCAACCACCCATGTTAAAACTGTTACAAACAGAGAAGTGGCAAAGGAAGTGATTACTACGAAACTTCTACTCTTTGAGAAGGTAATTCATCTGATATAATCACCCGCAGGCAGTATCAATAGTGTGACAGATCATGGATCCGCACAGACACTCCTCATTATTGTTTAATGTTATATATATATACACACATCAAAAAAAGTTTTGCATCACCTCGGTTCCAAGAGTTCCGGAACCTTTAAATACAAAGGGAATAGAGATCAACACAAACAACATTTCAGCTCGTTTTATTGCTCATGAGACCCACACATTGCATGTTGTACCATCATACAGCTAGACTTTCAGCATTTGTGGTCCAGATTGCAGTACACACCACTACCTCTAATACCCAGTAGCACGTCCTCTTGCATTGATGCATGCCTGTATTCGTCGTGGCATACTATCCTCAAGTTCATCAAGACACTGTTGGTCCAAATTGTCCCACTCCTCAACGACAATTCGGCGTAAATCTCTCAGAGTGGTTGGTGGGTCAAGACGTCCATAAACATCCCTTTTCAACATATCCCAGGCATGTTCGATAGGGTTCATGTCTGGCGAACATGCTGGCCACTGTAGTCGAGCGATGTCGTTATCTTGAAGGAACGCATTCACAAGATGTGCACGATGAGGTCGAGAATTGTCGTCCATGAAGACAAATGCCTCTCCAATATTCTGCCGATATGGGTGCACTATGGGTCGGAGGATGTCATTCAGGTATCGTAAAGCCGTTTCGGAGCCTTCCATGACCACCAGTGGCGTACGTCGGCCCCACATAATGCCACCCCAAAACATCAGGGAACCACCACCTTGCTGCACTCGCTGGACAGTGTGTCTAAGACGTTCAGCCTGACCAGGGTGCCTCCAAACACGTCTCCGACGATTGTCTGGTTGAAGGCATATGCGACACTCATCGGTGAAGAGAACGTGATGCCAATTCTGTGGGGTCCATTCAGAATGTTGTTGGGCCCATCTGTACCGCGCTGCATGGTGTCGGGGTTGCAAAGCTGGACCTCGCCATGGACGTCGGGAGTGAAGTTGCGCATCATGCAGCCTATTGCGCACAGTTTGAGTTGAAACACGACGTCCTGTGGCTGAACGAAACGCATTATTCAACATGGTGGCATTGCTGTCAGGGTTCCTCCGAGCGGCAATCCGTAAGTAGCGGTCATCCACTACAGTAGTAGCCCTTGGGCGGCCTGAGCGAGGCCTGTCATCGACAGTTCCTGTATCTCTGTACCTCCTCCATGTCCGAACAACATCGCTTTGGTTCACTCTGAGACGCCTGGAAACTTCCCTTGTTGAGAGCCCTTCTTGACACAAAGTAACAATGCGGACGCGATCGAACTGCGGTATTGACCTTCTAGGCATGGTAGAACTACAGACAACATGAGCAGCGTACCTTCGTCCTGGTGGAATGACTGGAACTGATCGGCTGTCGTACCCCCTCCGTCTAATAGGCCCTGCTCATGCATGGTTGTTTACATCTTTGAGCAGTTTTAGTGACATCTATGAACAGTCAAAGGGACTGTATCTTTGATACAATATACACAGTCAACGTCTATATGCCGGAGATCTGGGAACCGAGGTGATGCAAAACTTTTTTTGATGTGTGTATATATAGTTATAGTTTATATTTATTCAATCGGAAAGTGCCCGGATATATGGAGTAGAAGTTAGTACTCTGGCAGTTGCATGATGGCCTTGTGTTATACGAAATGAAACTGACTAAGAAGCGACACGGCATAACGTAGAACTAATGATTTGTTTGAAACGAATCAGGATCTAGGTGGCGGTGAAATGTGATATAGATACTCTGGTAAACGTTTGTTAGTTGATTGTTTGGCATCGAATGGATGCATTCTGTTATATAATACGACGAGCTGCTAAGTATTTGTGAATGGAATTGTATTCTAGAATGGATTCACATTCTTAGGTATATAACGGAGAAGTATCCGTAAAGGGATTCTTCATAAAAGGAACCAGAGATATCGTATGTAGATTAAAATAATAAAGAACACCTATATGAACGATATGCCCCAAATATCAAGTAAGACAAGTTTAGCTAAATAGAATATGCAATGTTTTCCACTAACCGGTTAGTAATATATATATTATTATACTCCGTTGTTCAGATGGTAGTACGATTACAAAGTGACGTCGCATTACGTGGGGCACGATTTATGGCAATTCACCAAAATAGAATCTCGAAAATGCACATGATAGGTAATGTAATTAAGATAGATAGTGATATAAGGAGTGAAGTTTGGGGGAATGTCAGAGATTGTAATAAGATCACGTACTATTCAACGTGAGGTTAAAATGGAATCTGGAGATAAACTAGTGCTTGTACGTGACGTGGGGGAGATGACGGAAAGGTCTAATAGTGATGAGATTATTTCAATACTTACTCTTTATACGTATAATTTCTAGGAAAGGGGGAAGAGTGAGTTGCCATACA
This sequence comes from Meconema thalassinum, assembly GCA_946902985.2. Classification (NCBI taxonomy): domain Eukaryota; kingdom Metazoa; phylum Arthropoda; class Insecta; order Orthoptera; family Tettigoniidae; genus Meconema; species Meconema thalassinum. The sequence continues at coordinate 429,303,219 of OX336394.1, forward strand.
GCAAGCGAATTGTCCTGCTGCCCGGGAGTAAAGTCTTATGTATTTTATATTTTGCTCTCATTATAGTAATGAGTGGCGCCCAACAGAATTTATTTACGGGTCTGAACAATTACAATAGTATGCCGAGGGGAATCGCAGCATTAACAAAATATTGAGATGTCCTGTCTAGCTGCGTCTATTGTAGATATTTGTAATAATAATATAATGATGTGCGTTATAAATTAACATGTGCTACTGTCCAAATAGAGTATGTCCCTTCATTTAGGCAGATGAAAAAAGGTTTTTCATGCTATTCGACCTTCTTTTAGGTAGATTTCATTTGAAAGCTAACTATTGCAATGGGTACCATGTTTCGACTTCTGGAAAATTTTGACATATCTTCGCGTACCACATCCCCTACAACCCAAAACCACCATCAGTTCGAAAGTTTATATATAATTTATGTATATATATATATCACTTCCTTGTGGACACGATAACTACCTCAATTTTGCACCAATTACTTTTAAATTTTTACATAATATGTATTCCTGTAGAATCTCGGTCGATTTCGATAATGGGCACAATCGGCCGATGGGGGTGAAAATGGGGGGCTTTTTTCGAAAAAGTGAAATATCGCTATAACACTCTTAATATCTGCAATATCGAATCCATTCAAAGTTCAAACTCTGTGTCGGATAGTGCCCAAAAATTGATGTTTGAAAAGTTTTTTGATAGCACCCACCATTGACCAAAGAGGTGGGAAAAAGTGGGGTTTTCGGGAAACATATCATATCTCTCTTAATAGGCACAATACCAAAACCGTACCATATGGGCAATATTCCCCTAATAATTACCTAAAACTTTTGTTTGAAAGAATTTTTGATATGACCCACCATTACGCCAAGGGATGAGAAAAATGATTTCGGAATTATAAGAAAATGCCAAGAGCTATCAGAGGTTGCCATGACAACACTACTAAATTGATGAGGGATGAGCCATCAGACGTTGCCAAGATAGCGCACTTGCACGAGATCACATTTAGTTATCCATCTGACTAACGTTGGTTGGTTGGTTCCTCAGTTTAGGGGCTGCGATCATGTAGCCCCGTGTACTTTGTGTGTGTGTACAATCTGTCTGATAACCGGTGTTAATTGTGATGGCTGTATTAGAGAGTGTATCTGTTTTTTAATTCAAGTAAGGACTGCAACTTTGAATTTTTCAAATAGTTCCTACCTTTGCCGCCAAACGCCACCGTCAACGACTACTATGCCTAGTTCAGAAATTAGCTACTAGACGCCACCGTAATCGGCTCTTGGCAATGAACGCAGAAACCTAAGAGCGTTGTTTACATTCTTAACCTATACAATTTAGCTTCACACAGGTGTAATTAGTGGATGGTTCTTTAACATGCCATAAATCTATGACATGGGACCCCCGGCTTATTTCCCCTCCGAAGGAAGGCATACTGAGGGATTTTTAACGCTCTAAAATAATCCGACGGCTCCGGCCGGGTTAGAACCCGCTATCTTGGGCATAGAAGCTCAGCATGCTACCGACTACACCACCGAAGCCGCTCCCATCCATCTGACTAAGTGAGCAGCGGCTTCGGTGACGTAACTGGTAGCATGCTGAACTTCTATGCCCAAGATAGCGGGTCCAAAGCCGGCGGAAATCGTCGGATTTTCTAAGAGCGCTAAAAATCCCTCAGTATGCTTTCCTTTGGAGGGGAAGATCCAACGCTCGTTGCGCGTTGCTGGTTGCGGTGGCATCTAGTAGCCAAGTTCACAGCTAGGTGTCGTTGACGGTAGTGTCTGGTAGAAACATTAGGAACTACTACTTGAAATTGACCGTCTGCAGTCCTTACCTGAATTACAGACTAATACAGCCATCACAATTCACACCGTTTATCAGACATATTCTACACTCACCCAAAGTACACGGGGTTACATGACCGCGTTGTCGCAGCCCCTAAACTGAGGAATCAACCAAAATCACTGTGGGAGATAAACATTTTCGTGAAGAGGTAACAGACCGTTACATCGTAGTTACACATCAGTGTCGAAACCTTGCATAAGGAGAGTGTGACCACAAGTATAACATGAAGTTCCGTGAAGAACTATACAGCCTACTTTTCATGTCAATGATTATTCTACAGTATATGAACCTATCTAGAATAATGACAAAATTAAGTTGGTAATATCGAAATATCTAATTAGTTCAAAATATACCTGGTATGATGTAGCCTAATAGAGCACAACAGTTGGCTGCCCTGGTGACTGAATATATTCTTAGTTCCATCTCTTAAGGTACAGAATACAAAATTTGACTGTAGTCCAATGGACGTTACATGCAGTTAATCACTGGATCTATCAGCACGAGTAAAAGCATGTTGCCAACAATACCATGCGTGTGCTGGTCAGAAATAATCTGAAATATTATGATATCTTGTTGTGCCAATTTTGGATGAAATCAGTTTGTTAGTATAGAAGTTACATGTATTTTAAAATTGGGTGTATCAGCAGGCATAGAATCATGTTGGCAGCACTGCATTGTATTAATTACTCCAAATTAATCTAGAAAGTCAGGTGCTATACGTGTGCAAAGTATAGAGCTGTTGGCTTGCATACTTTCTTATATAATGATATTAGGGTAAAAACAATATAGACAGCATTTATTAACAGTTGGCAGCCCTGATTGCTCTTAACAATACTTATAGTCATATTTGTTATGGTACACATAGCACATACGAAATTTGGTAGAAATCCAACTGATAGTATAGAAGTTACATGTATTTAAAAATTGGTACTATCAGCAGGCTTATAATCATGTTGGTAGAACTGACGTATATAAGTTACTCCAAATTAATCTAAAATGTCAGAATATACGTGTGCATAGTTTAAAGCTGTTGGCTTGCACACTTTCTGATATATTGGTATTTGGATAAAAAAAATAGAGAGAGCAATTATTAACAGTTGGTAGCCCTGTTGGCTCTTAAGAATATGCTCAGTCATATCTGTTTATGTACAGATGTTACATACAAAATTTGGTTGAAATCCAATTGATAGTGTAGAAGTTATATGCATTTAAACATTGGACCTATCAGAAGGCTTAAAATTATTTTGGCAACACTGTCATTGTTGGCCTCCTGGAAATTAAAGTGAAATAGTATTATCTGCATGTGTGCCAATTTTGGAATAGTTCCCATGCATACCTTGCACGATATCCAACATGGAGCTCAAATTTCTAGTGCGTTTTTTCAGCAGTTGGTAGCACTGACATCATTTTCAAATATGGACGTGAGATATTCCGGTGCACATCGTTGCTCATACTAAATTTGGTTTTGATTGCTGCAGCCGTTTAGGAGTTGATAGGGGGGGACATACACACAGCCAGACAGACAGAAGGACAGACAGACAGACAGAAGGACAGACAGACAGACACACATTTGCCCGATCTCATAAGTCTACTTTTTCCTCATTTTTGCAAAATGTGAAAAGTAGGCTAAAAATGGACCCCAAATGACAAGAAGGTTATCGTCCCCATAAGACAATAAAATGTTTAAAATATGCATAAAATGACGAAAAACAAAGTTAATTAAGCTCGAATTATAAAATACTTTCTCGAAATAAATGAGGGTTGATACTTCTACGAAAACCTGCATATTCTGCCTATTTTATCCTATCCCCAAGTTTGCCCGGTGAAATCTACCTCCGCCTTCCGGCGTGCCGAGAGGACTTTTTTTAAATTCTATTGGGAAATGTACACTCAAGTTTGAGCATTAGATTAATTTCACATTTCAATCTTTGCTATAGTCTGTAATTGTCCTAATTCTTTTCGTGCATGTTATGATATGATATCTACTACACTTCTGGCCGCACAATATACTCTTGCATTCTTCGTCTGGCTCGTGGAACTTCTTGTTTATACATATTGAACCCGAGGAGGTTATGCTGACTGGAATCGAACGTGGTTCTCAGAGACTGTGATCTCAGTATAAAGGTTCCACCAGGGAACGAACCAGAGATCTGTAGAGGCAGTTTCATGGTAAAAAAAACCCCTCGAAAGAAGTGTATATTTAATCACTGGTGTGATTTTGGTGCAATGACATTATTTATTAAAATAATGCAGGAAAAAATGAGCAGATTACAGCATTATTAGACTACTTGGTGTAGGCTATACGAGGCTTGAAGCACGGAGAGGGCAGAGTTGACATTTTACAAATTAGCCCAGGATTGTGGGAGGGCCCCAGTGGAGCCATGTCCATCTCTGTGACCCCATTCTGTCGTCTGGAGCAGGGTGGAGGCCTGAATAATGACCCAGTTATTCCCCGACGGAGAATAGATTTGAGGAGGGGGAGGAGAGATGCCCGGGAAAATCATTGATTACTCGTGATTGGAGTAACGAATTGAGAGGAGAGTTGCTCACAGGTGAATCTTTTGGCAGGAGGCTAATTTTAGAGCCTTTTACCTGCGAAATTGAGGCATATTTAAGGAAGTGCGGAAGGACTGTAAAACTGCCATTGTTCGCGGATAGATTTGAGAATGTTTCCGGGGAATACCCGTAAGATAGCGTCCCACGCTATGGAGAAAGGAATTAATATTAATTAATTGGACGAGCGATTCCTTTGCACGCAGATAGTTTTGGGATCTGTGAAGAGAGAGGAACCCGATGATCATGGTTTGGAGACCAGAATCATGCTGGGAGAGGAGCCAAGATTACGCGGGAAGATTTCGTCCTACTTTTCGTGGGAATCCGATATAAGGGAGTAGACCCTTGGAGGAGCGCGCAGTCTCTCTCAGTTCAAGCTCAGTCTACGCGTAGTTCACGTGCAGTTTACACCCAGTTACAGCCCAAGTTGCAGTCTTACGCAGTCTTCACGACGTTAGGAGTTACCCAGTTGTAGCACAGTTGCAGTAAGTTGCAGCCAGTATGCAGCAGTACGAGACAGTATGTAAGCAGTATACAGCAGTCTTCAAGTAAGGTACTGTCCCCGTTTACCCGGATAGTAGGCTGTCAGATATCCGCCCCCTCAATCGGATTGCCAACAATCAATCGCACCAGCTCAGCTACATCAATGAAAATGGCACTGACAGATACTACCGAGGTTAGAACACAGAAGTTACCAAGAAAAATTATTGTGGAACACACCAGAAAAGACGGGGTCACATACTTACTTTTACTTACCTCTTATAAATATCTCGGGGATTGGGTTGACAACAGGATCCTTAAAGTATGCTCTCACAATAACCTTCACCATGACATTTAAAAATGAACCAGACCGAAGACGAGAACTTTGAACTGTACAAGAGCTTTATTTTCACATAAAGAGTATGATTTTCACAACTCAACAAAATAAACGTGGCTATCAGTAGCCCATGTCAATCTGACTACGTCCTCCTAAAGGACTTGCAAATTATCAAACAATATGTTAGCTCCCATGAGCTCAAAATAACGTAACATTTTATAACACATTTGGATTGGATGAGGAAGTCAGGGTACGACATATATAGAGCATTTGGTTTCGTTTAATAAACATAACACCTTTATTAATAGGCACAAGGCCGGAGTATCGACCTCACCCGCTTGTAACCAGATGTCGAGCCAGCTGGTCTACTCCTCAACCTGGCGCATGCCCGTCAAATGGGGCTCCCTACTCACACCACACTGTGTAAGAATTCAGCTCCTTTTAAAGCTTTAAATGTCTACAAGACAACTCATACATATTGACGCAAATCTTTCAAATGTTTAACTTCCATCCCACTGGATTATTTTAACTATTCTTAAACTTGTTAAGTTATCATCCAAATGTTTAATCAGCATAGTTTAGAGTATGAAACACACTGTTAAATGTTTATAACAAAATCACATAAATTATTTATAACAATTGGAAATTGTTTATAATATTGTCGAAAATAATTACAAAAATATTTAAACACGCCTTTAACATTTCTTTCGTTCCACATTATTGTCAAAGATATTTACATTTATTATTTACAATATCAACATTTAAATTATTTAAATTAATAATTTAAGAAATACATTGAACCACATGTTTTATTCGGTTGGTAAATTCATAATCGTGTTTAATATAATCGACTAATGAAGGTTAGTTATACATGTAAATGTCACAATCTGGTTTAATAAAGGTTGTAATAATTTAATTATTTGTGACGGCAATCTTCATTCAAAATCTTATCTCAAATTCTTTCAAACTCTTGTTAATTATAACAGTAAATTCACTTGATTAATTTTCAACGAACTATGACAATATACTCTAGCGGAAAATACTTCGCTTACAAAATAATGCACAAACTGCATTCAAAATAGCCCAAAATTCATCATATATTAATCTATATGGCATTAAAACTTCCACCGAACTTACAAAACTTCCACAAATAATTCTTTATCATTATTAATTACAGTGGGAATCTCCTTCATTTATTTAAGGGCATTATACGTCAGCGACTTTCAACATGTCCGCTGCACTATCGATTATACATTCATAGTTCCACTTAAAAAATCATATATCAATAATTGTTTCAAAACTGTTGTCATTTAAACTTCGTGGATTTCATTCATGAATCGAAATGAAATAAAAATTTGCCAATCACAAACAAATTTAATAGTGAATACGCTTATATACGCCTGTCTAGTCTATCAAAATTTAAGATTAACATCTTCAAAGAATTGTAGTATAAAAATACTATCATCAAACAAAGTGCGACTAACTGCAAATAGTCGAATAGAATCCAATTAGACTGGGGAATGCAAACATCATTATATAAATCTCTATATGAGAAAAAAAAACCTAACACAAGTTTCACGAATTTAATGCATTCAATAATTCATAATTAATGTTCATCTTTCACAAAATTGCCTAAGATGCAATGGTCGTTCATGACTGACGATAAATGTCTGTGTTGCAATCAATTCAAATAACGACTAGTATTTCCAAGATCGTCGACAACGTACTGGATTTTAACGCTCTAAAATCATTTAAATGTTCTTCCTTCTTGATGATGACAGAAAATTGGTCAAAGTAATTAAACTGGGGTAGAATTACTTTAATAAAGTGACACGCTGTCTGAATTTAAATCTGCCATAAAAATCATTAACTTACAGTCAAATCGAGACTACAAAAATAAGCAAATTACTGAAAAATCTAAATATCAGTCTCAACTGATTCAAAATCATTTAACTATGCCCATGACATAACAATGTCTTAATAAAACGTCGAAAAAGGTATAACTCAACAAGGTGTACTGAGAATAGGAATCTCAAACAAGAATATCGGGCAAAAATACATGAGGACAAAAATATGGGAAAAATAGTTGCTCAAACATTGCTAAGAAACTCAAATACAATAAACGTTCACGACTACCTTATCTGCCGATTGACGTTCCAGAGGAAAATTCCCCAAAGAAGACTGTTGATGGATCCATTTCACCAAGTTAAAGCTGAGCTCCATCCTCGAAACCAGAAACAGCACCATCGAAGAATCGAACTGCGTCACGAAGACGAACGACATCCTTCCGGCAATAATCTTCTTTGTGAGTCGGGACAACCCTGACCTCTCTTGAAAAATCCCTGAAGTTCCAGTTGACAATCGCCATGAAGTTTTTGTATAAATTTCCGAAGAAATATTCATATTCAGAAAGTATGAAATCATTTCTATTGCTGTTTGATAGTATTCAGCCTTTACTCACGAAACATGGGTGTAGATGGTTATTTACCACATGTTCGCTTGTATGGAATAGCAATTAGCGAAGTTCCATGTCGCTATTTTACTCCGTTGAAATATGTCCCAATTGCATTAAGTCCTTTAGCCTTCCATTTTCTCCTCGGTAATAGTATTAGAAGAACAAACTGCCATATTAAATTGCTCCATTATACTGCAGTGTTGTGTCACAAAAGCAATCTGAAGTCTCCCTATTTCACTAGCCCTGTCAGCCGTAGCGTTGAGTCTGGCTATACAAAGTGTTTCTTCTGTGGCGAGAAAATCACTTTTGTCAGTCGTCTAATTTTGTCAATAACTTCCAAAATACTTCTTCGAAATTGTTCAGCTTTTCTACAGTCCTTACTGTAGTAATGCACAAGAGAATTAGCTTATAGGCGACCGCTAACTGTTCACAGCTAATCTTGTAGAAGCGTTATAAGTGTCGTTTCAACTTCACCTAGATTTACTTCACAGTAAACCTGCACTGCTTATAAGTTCGACTCTCGTTTCATGCAGTGGCTTCGCCACGCGTTACAAAGACGACTTTTTCACAACTAATTTCACTCGACGTTTCACTGAAATGCTTATTTGAAATCTGACGATTGATTTATAATCTGAGAATGAGGAATGAGGCTCCTCTCTTCTGCGCAAGGCCTTTTATGAACTTCATGAGGGGCGTATCTATCCCTTCCATCGCGTGTTACTACGTCATCGCTAGAAGTTCCAACTTCGTCAATACATGACGGATTTTCATAATTCAAAAACTGAAAATAAATTTCACCAAAATTCCAGATCAATGCCTCTACTGCAAATGGATTTCCACAATTCTGCATTCCAAAAAGTAATAAAAATACCATAGTTTCAGCAACCTCCGTCTTCCTTTAGACTATCGTTCATTGGTTTAAGTCTCCCCTCCAATAGCATAATTTCTTCCTCAGCAGAATTCCACGTTTCTCGCGACTGCGTCGTACATCTTGGAACATTCTCGACTAAATGCTGACGTCGCTGAGAATTTCAGCTCAAGTAGCCTGCTGGCATACCGTCTGCGTCATCCGTGCTTACGTCATGACTACCCACGTCATAACTATAACAGCCATAACTTTCGCTATAATTTCCAAAATAGCCACCGTGGTCTCTATATAATTCAATTACGGGGGCATTCTCCTCTCACCACGTTTTAAAAACAGTTGCAAATTGTTTTTAAACTCAGTGTTACAAGTACCTCAACTCTCTTGAACACGAAATTGAATTATTACTGGCTTACTCTAGGATAGTATCTTTTTAAATTTCCAGCATTGAACTTGCCGTAAATGACGTTATTCTCATCATCGTAGAGTTCATAGCAGTTGTTTCCATAGGCGTTCGTAATCCTAAACGGCCCCATGAATACATTTCCAAATTTGGGGTATATTTTCTTGCTCATATCAGCCTTGACAGGTCTGCGTAATAATACAAGATTTCCAACTTGTAAGGGTGCACCAAAGCGTTTTCCAGCTACTCTTTTCAATCGTTTCTCTGCTGCTTTCTGGAGTTGTTCCTTCGCCTTGTCAATCCTCTGCTGCCTTCCTAGGTCGGGATCTCTAGGAATGTGGTTGAAAAGATTATCCCACGGCCTTTCTGGGTTTCTTCCAAGATGAAGTCGCATTGGCACTTCTCCTGTGCTCTCCTGCACTGTAGAGTTCAGACATTCCTCTATAAGGGGTACAAATCTCACCCAACCAGAATGATCATTAGGACAGAAAATTCGACAGAATTTCGAAAATTCAGCCATATATCTTTCTGAGGAATTCGATTCTGGGTAACGCACGCTTGAAAATAAGTGCTTAATGCCAAGCCTTTCCATATCCGCTGCAAATTCCACGGATGTAAATTGCGTTCCATGATCTGACAGTAGATATTCTGGTATACCAGCTTTAGGAAATACAGCATTTTCCAGTCTGCTTACTACGTTCCTTGTGTTAGCTTTCTGCATGGGACTCATTGTAACAAATTTTGAGAAAACATCCACGGTAACCAACAGGTACTGGTTACCCTGATATCCCTTCGGACAGGGGCCAAATATGTCCGTCGCCATAAGTTCGTTTGGCTTAGAAGGAATCATAGCCTTCGGTTTTCCTTTTAATAAAGCAGAAGCATACTTTGCTCTTTGACATTTGTCACATGATCTAATGACCTTGGCAATGCTGGAACGCATGTTAGTCCAGATAAATCTCTCTTTAAGAGTATTAAGAGTCTTATCTAAACCGGCATGTCCAGTTGCGTGATGAGCTACCCACACTAAATTGACAACAAGTTTAGGTGGCACGCCTATTCGGAGTTTTGTATGCGCAGAGTCAGCATACTTGCATACGATGTCTCCACTCAAGACAAAGTGTCGTGAATTTCTCCGTGTAACTACATAGTCAACATCAGTATTGTCCATGTAACCCTTGAGGAACCTGTACATTTTCCTTATTGGAGCGTGTCTCTTCTGTGACACACCGATTCGGGCTAACCTCCTAACGGTTTCTTGATCTTCTTGCTCCAATTGTACATGGTGTATCTGCACATTTTTAATAGGGTTACGTGATAGAGCATCAGCCAGTAAGTTATCTTTCCCAGGCTGGTGGACGATAGTGGCGTTAAACTGTTGGGTGAACAAAGCCCAACGTGTCAGTCTATCACTCGACATGTCAGTTTGCAGCATAAACTGTAGTGCTTTATGGTCAGTAATAATAATGACCTTATGTCCCAGCAGTATTTTCTTCCAGGCTTGCAATGCTGTTACAAAAGCTAACGCTTCAAGCTCCGTCGTGAAGTAATTTTCCTCGTGTTTCTTCAACTTCCGACTAGTGAACGCAATGTAGTGCTTGTTGCCTGCCTCGTCTTTCTGGTATAAGACTGCACTAATGCCTACTCTTGATGCATCAGACTCAATATAGAACACCTTTTCAAAGTCTGGGTACTCCAGTTTCACATTATTCCTGAGCATCTCTTTTGCTTTCTCAAAAGCCTCGTCTGCAGCGGTACTCCATTTCCATCTGTTATTCTTCTTGAGTAAGTCATACAGAGGAGCCATAATTTCCGAGTATCTTGGACAGTGGCTGCTAATAAATTGGCATGCTCCTACAAATTCTCTGACTTGTTTTACCTTGGTTGGCTTTGGAAATCTCGTGATCGCATCTACTTTTTTCATGTTTGGATGATATCCATCTTTATCAATAGTATGCCCCAAGTAATTTATTTCCTGCTTCAAGAATTGACATTTTCCAAAATTCACCTAGATATTGGCCTCCCGTAAATTCTCGAACAACTTTCTCAAGTGCACTAAATGTTCTGCGGCGCTGGGCGAAGATACGATTAAATCGTCGATGTAGCAGATTACATTTTCTTTCACTTCGTCAGTGAGCTTACTATCAAGTGCTCGAATAAGTGCTGGTCCACTGTTAACCATACCAAAAGGCATTCGGACAAAGACCCATGACGTCTGGTCAAATAGGAATCCAGTGTACTGCATACTATCTTCTTCTAGCTGAACTTGATAAAATGAAGACGTCAAGTCAAGAACGCTGAAACATGCTCTCCCTTTGAATTTTCGAAGCAGATCTCTAATCTTGGGTGGTCGGTCATTTTCTGGAAGAATCTTCAAGTTAATGGTCCTGGCATCGAGACAAAGACGTATCTGACCATTACTTTTCTTCACTACTGTGATGGGGTTTATATAAGACGACGCCTGTTTTTTAATAATACCGTCTACCTCCATTTTTCTGATTAACCCTCGTACTTCTTGATAGTATTTCTCAGGAATGGGGTATATTCTCTTCTGGTAAGGGGTTTCATCTGTCAGCCTTATCTTGTATTTATAATCCTTAATCAATCCAGGCTTTTCATCGAAAATATCTTGGAATTCCTTTATCAGATCCTCAAATTCCCCCTGAATTTCTTCAAATCCTTCAGTTTTTCTACTGGGTATTTCTGCTAAATTTTCCACTTCATTAACTATAGTATTCAAAATTTCTTCCCTAAGGTCTATTTCCAGACTGTTTTTCACGTCCTGTTTTTCTATCTCTTCTGTGATTATGTACCCATCATTAAAGCTAATACTTCTGTTCTTCATGTCAATAATAGCTCCGACCTTCGATATAAAATCGATTCCAAGCACCATATCAAAATTGATCTTGCTCACTACAATGAAGATCTGTTCATAATTCCTTCCATTGATCTCAAAGTTCAATAATACTTGAATATTGCACTTCACTGCCTTATCTTGGAATATCCCTCTCACTTTAACGGTAGAAACAGGTAGAACTGTCATGTTCTCTCCTCTTAGCAGACTTTGATAACATTCCTCTGAAATGATGGAGATAATTGCACCAGTATCCATCAGGGCTTTATACTGTTGTCCATCTATCCGTACAGAAATAATGGGTAAAGCACATGGTCTTTCCTCTTTAACGATACCCCTCTCTTCTAGCAAATCTTCATCAGTCACTTCATATATCTCATTAATCGTAATCAGGTGTGGTGTGGCAATGTATTTACAGGTTCTCACTGACGTTGAGAAATCGGCGTGTTTTTTTTTGTGTGTTACCGACCTCGAAATTCTGCTGGCTCGTAGAAGGCCCAGGATCGATTACAACATCCTGCCTTTTCTTTTGGTTGTCTGCTTCTTTTTCCCGTAATTCTTTCAGGTATTGCTGGCTTTCCTTCTCTCTTTCCTGATACTGATCGGGTGTCATAACCTGACCTGGAGTATTCTGATTTCTGTTTTGGCTCTGGTTATTCCTGTTATAATTTCGGTTATAACCATTATTGTTATAATATCTGCCTCTTCCATTGTAATTTCCTCGGTTATAGTTCCAGCCTCTTCTCTGTTGATACGGTCGGTAACCTTGCGATCTGTTATTTCGAAACTGATTATTCCTGTGAGGACTTACATTGTCAGTTTTCTCCTCATCTGGCTTGTCAGTTTGTTGGACTTGGTCCATATATACAGTATTTATTTCTTTATACTCCTGCCTTTGACCTTTCTGCACCACGTTAGGCATTGGACTTGTGTAGTCTAACCTCCTCAGTAATTCATCCATGCTGGTTAAATCCCTGATGTTGGACGAAATTATTAGCCTTCTCACCTCAACTGGCAGCATACGAGAAATCGCATCAATAAGTTGCTCCGTGGACAATGGGGGTTGTAAGAATCTCAAGCGGGATAATTGACTCGTAAAGAAATCAGCGTACCGCGTTGGAAGAGTACCGGAGTATTTTCTTGAATACACCTCCGCTCTTAACGAATTCTGCGCTTCTATGGACCAAAATCGTTTGATTAATGCCTCTGCAAACTCGTCAAAGTTACTGAATGTGTATCTAAATGCGCGAAACCATTCGAGGGGTCCTCCAATCAAATATCTCTCCACTATCTTCATCTCTCTCTCTCTGGGAATGTGAGCTTCGATGAAATAATCTTTGAGGTTCCTTACATATTCGATAGGTGTCAAACTATCCGTGTTACTGAATTTTTGCGGTTTATCTTCAAAATTCCTGATGACCGTTACGTTCCTCGGATATGAATCCGGGTAGTTTTTCCCACTATCTCTATAGTTCCACTCAGGTTCCATATTTCTCTCGTCATCTTCCTCCCTGAATCTGGATATACGTTCTTCAGGAGTCACGTCTCTCTCTTCTGGATCTAGGTTATATCTTCTGGCATAATTCCTACTAGTTTCGCAAGTCAAGCCTACTGTATCCTTTTCAGTGATTTCCGTTAAGACTTTCTTGATTAACTCTTCTTTGTAGGTCTCCATTAAATTAGCCTCTCCTAACTTCAAATTCTGCAGTTTACTCGTCGTTTCATTCACATCAGAGACAACTTTATGAATCTGTTCCTCTAATGCAGATTTTAATGTTTGCACCTCCTGATCTAATTTTGTCCTATCTTCAACTTGTCTTTCGGATAGCGAATCCATCCTGACGCTTAAATCTTTCCTAATCTGTACTACTTCATTGTTAATATCAATTTGAGTACTGGCAAGTTTCCTTTCAATACGATCCTGAATTTGGGTTACATGTTCCCCACTTGACCTAATCCACTCTTCTTTCCAAATTTCTACATTTGCCGTTAACATTTCTGCTATGTCTAATTCAATATCCTCTTTCAATACTTTATTATGGTCTAATACTTGGGTTCTCATGACCTCTACGTCAAACTTTAAACCTTCTAAAGACGCTGTCGTTCTAACTGACTCATCAACTAGCCTAGTCGTTAATGCACTTATATTACGTGTACAAAGAGTTTTCGAATTTTCTATCTCTTCCCTGACTTTATTTACATCAGTTTGGACTTTAGCAACGTCTACGAAAACTGTGTTGACCTCTATTTGAATTTTATTTATGTCACTTTGCATTTCGTTTACATCCGAATGAATGTTATTAATATCAACCTGAACATTGGACACATCAGTTCTAACATTTTGGATTCCTCTTTGGACTTCCTCAACCTTGTCTTGGACAGTCGCAACATCATTTTTGACAACAACTACCTCAGCCCTAGCACAAGAAATATCACTACGGACATTAGCAACATCTAAATTCAACATTGTGAGATCTTTATGCACATTAGCAACATCAATTTTAACATTGGACATGTCTGAGCGCATGTCAGTTACAGCATTCTATATTCCTTGGGTATTAATCTGTAAACGCGACATATTATCCTCTAAGTTAGTAGAACTAGTCTGAATAGCTTTCAAACTTTCATCCATGCTAGCTTTCAAGTTAGCAGACAAATTACTAGCATTCTCCTCCATTCTTGCTTTCAAATTAGCAGACAAATTACTAGCATTCTCCTCCATTCGACTAGTATTCTCCTCCATTCGACTAGTATTCTCCTCCATTCGACTAGTATTCCTAGCTTCCATCTCCTTCATACTCTCACTCATCTGCTTCATATTAGCATTCATGTTAGCAGACATCTCCGCTAACATCATCTTCAAACTTTCATCTGCCATTACAATATTATTCAAAAATTAGACTGCTGTAGGGACATACATCAAAAGAGCAAAATAACAACATTTGAGCAACACTTTTCACCATATACAAATTTGATCAATTTTCTGTCTTAAATCTAACTTATAACTACCTTATAATTAACTTTCGAAGACACTTTATGTTGAAACAAACTCAAGCACATGTTCAAATTTCCCTGGCTCATTTTAAAATATCCTAACACAAATAATTTACATTTACAATCCAAATAATTTAATTTTATCTTTAATATGACTGAAATGTCATAAGCCGGTCAAATAAAATAAGATTCCAGATCATAGGCGATTTTTCTAAGTTTCCAGCCCATTTAACCTTTCTCAAGTTGTATAAGATCTGATCTTTTCTGAGTGTAATTTTCCTACTACAATACAACATTTAATTCCTATATAATCACACTCTTAAATTCTACAATTGGCCTAGACATCTAACAAAGAATCAACCTCTTTATTTGAGTCTAATCGAACCACACGTTTTAGGTTTGCCAATTCTACTGGCGTTCAACCTGGTAATCCAGTTATGTTGAATCGAGCCCCAACGTTTTAGGTGCGCCAATCCTTCTATTGACTCAGCCCCACGCTCTTGGGTCGCCAATCCTTCTGTCCCCGTTTACCCGGATAGTAGGCTGTCAGATATCCGCCCCCTCAATCGGATTGCCAACAATCAATCGCACCAGCTCAGCTACATCAATGAAAATGGCACTGACAGATACTACCGAGGTTAGAACACAGAAGTTACCAAGAAAAATTATTGTGGAACACACCAGAAAAGACGGGGTCACATACTTACTTTTACTTACCTCTTATAAATATCTCGGGGATTGGGTTGACAACAGGATCCTTAAAGTATGCTCTCACAATAACCTTCACCATGACATTTAAAAATGAACCAGACCGAAGACGAGAACTTTGAACTGTACAAGAGCTTTATTTTCACATAAAGAGTATGATTTTCACAACTCAACAAAATAAACGTGGCTATCAGTAGCCCATGTCAATCTGACTACGTCCTCCTAAAGGACTTGCAAATTATCAAACAATATGTTAGCTCCCATGAGCTCAAAATAACGTAACATTTTATAACACATTTGGATTGGATGAGGAAGTCAGGGTACGACATATATAGAGCATTTGGTTTCGTTTAATAAACATAACACCTTTATTAATAGGCACAAGGCCGGAGTATCGACCTCACCCGCTTGTAACCAGATGTCGAGCCAGCTGGTCTACTCCTCAACCTGGCGCATGCCCGTCAAATGGGGCTCCCTACTCACACCACACTGTGTAAGAATTCAGCTCCTTTTAAAGCTTTAAATGTCTACAAGACAACTCATACATATTGACGCAAATCTTTCAAATGTTTAACTTCCATCCCACTGGATTATTTTAACTATCCTTAAACTTGTTAAGTTATCATCCAAATGTTTAATCAGCATAGTTTAGAGTATGAAACACACTGTTAAATGTTTATAACAAAATCACATAAATCATTTATAACAATTGGAAATTGTTTATAATATTGTCGAAAATAATTACAAAAATATTTAAACACGCCTTTAACATTTCTTTCGTTCCACATTATTGTCAAAGATATTTACATTTATTATTTACAATATCAACATTTAAATTATTTAAATTAATAATTTAAGAAATACATTGAACCACATGTTTTATTCGGTTGGTAAATTCATAATCGTGTTTAATATAATCGACCAATGAAGGTTAGTTATACATGTAAATGTCACAATCTGGTTTAATAAAGGTTTTAATAATTTAATTATTTGTGACGGCAATCTTCATTCAAAATCTTATCTCAAATTCTTTCAAACTCTTGTTAATTATAACAGTAAATTCACTTGATTAATTTTCAACGAACTATGACAATATACTCTAGCGGAAAATACTTCGCTTACAAAATAATGCACAAACTGCATTCAAAATAGCCCAAAATTCATCATATATTAATCTATATGGCATTAAAACTTCCACCGAACTTACAAAACTTCCACAAATAATTCTTTATCATTATTAATTACAGTGGGAATCTCCTTCATTTATTTAAGGGCATTATACGTCAGCGACTTTCAACATGTCCGCTGCACTATCGATTATACATTCATAGTTCCACTTAAAAATTCATATATCAATAATTGTTTCAAAACTGTTGTCATTTAAACTTCGTGGATTTCATTCATGAATCGAAATGAAATAAAAATTTGCCAATCACAAACAAATTTAATAGTGAATACGCTTATATACGCCTGTCTAGTCTATCAAAATTTAAGATTAACATCTTCAAAGAATTGTAGTATAAAAATACTATCATCAAACAAAGTGCGACTAACTGCAAATAGTCGAATAGAATCCAATTAGACTGGGGAATGCAAACATCATTATATAAATCTCTATATGAGAAAAAAAACCTAACACAAGTTTCACGAATTTAATGCATTCAATAATTCATAATTAATGTTCATCTTTCACAAAATTGCCTAAGATGCAATGGTCGTTCATGACTGACGATAAATGTCTGTGTTGCAATCAATTCAAATAACGACTAGTATTTCCAAGATCGTCGACAACGTACTGGATTTTAACGCTCTAAAATCATTTAAATGTTCTTCCTTCTTGATGATGACAGAAAATTGGTCAAAGTAATTAAACTGGGGTAGAATTACTTTAATAAAGTGACACGCTGTCTGAATTTAAATCTGCCATAAAAATCATTAACTTACAGTCAAATCGAGACTACAAAAATAAGCAAATTACTGAAAAATCTAAATATCAGTCTCAACTGATTAAAAATCATTTAACTATGCCCATGACATAACAATGTCTTAATAAAACGTCGAAAAAGGTATAACTCAACAAGGTGTACTGAGAATAGGAATCTCAAACAAGAATATCGGGCAAAAATACATGAGGACAAAAATATGGGAAAAATAGTTGCTCAAACATTGCTAAGAAACTCAAATACAATAAACGTTCACGAATACCTTATCTGCCGATTGACGTTCCAGAGGAAAATTCCCCAAAGAAGACTGTTGATGGATCCATTTCACCAAGTTAAAGCTGAGCTCCATCCTCGAAACCAGAAACAGCACCATCGAAGAATCGAACTGCTTCACGAAGACGAACGACATCCTTCCGGCAATAATCTTCTTTGTGAGTCGGGACAACCCTGACCTCTCTTGAAAAATCCCTGAAGTTCCAGTTGACAATCGCCATGAAGTTTTTGTATAAATTTCCGAAGAAATATTCATATTCAGAAAGTATGAAATCATTTCTATTGCTGTTTGATAGTATTCAGCCTTTACTCACGAAACATGGGTGTAGATGGTTATTTACCACATGTTCGCTTGTATGGAATAGCAATTAGCGAAGTTCCATGTCGCTATTTTACTCCGTTGAAATATGTCCCAATTGCATTAAGTCCTTTAGCCTTCCATTTTCTCCTCGGTAATAGTATTAGAAGAACAAACTGCCATATGAAATTGCTCCATTATACTGCAGTGTTGTGTCACAAAAGCAATCTGAAGTCTCCCTATTTCACTAGCCCTGTCAGCCGTAGCGTTGAGTCTGGCTATACAAAGTGTTTCTTCTGTGGCGAGAAAATCACTTTTGTCAGTCGTCTAATTTTGTCAATAACTTCCAAAATACTTCTTCGAAATTGTTCAGCTTTTCTACAGTCCTTACTGTAGTAATGCACAAGAGAATTAGCTTATAGGCGACCGCTAACTGTTCACAGCTAATCTTGTAGAAGCGTTATAAGTGTCGTTTCAACTTCACCTAGATTTACTTCACAGTAAACCTGCACTGCTTATAAGTTCGACTCTCGTTTCATGCAGTGGCTTCGCCACGCGTTACAAAGACGACTTTTTCACAACTAATTTCACTCGACGTTTCACTGAAATGCTTATTTGAAATCTGACGATTGATTTATAATCTGAGAATGAGGAATGAGGCTCCTCTCTTCTGCGCAAGGCCTTTTATGAACTTCATGAGGGGCGTATCTATCCCTTCCATCGCGTGTTACTACGTCATCGCTAGAAGTTCCAACTTCGTCAATACATGACGGATTTTCATAATTCAAAAACTGAAAATAAATTTCACCAAAATTCCAGATCAATGCCTCTACTGCAAATGGATTTCCACAATTCTGCATTCCAAAAAGTAATAAAAATACCATAGTTTCAGCAACCTCCGTCTTCCTTTAGACTATCGTTCATTGGTTTAAGTCTCCCCTCCAATAGCATAATTTCTTCCTCAGCAGAATTCCACGTTTCTCGCGACTGCGTCGTACATCTTGGAACATTCTCGACTAAATGCTGACGTCGCTGAGAATTTCAGCTCAAGTAGCCTGCTGGCATACCGTCTGCGTCATCCGTGCTTACGTCATGACTACCCACGTCATAACTATAACAGCCATAACTTTCGCTATAATTTCCAAAATAGCCACCGTGGTCTCTATATAATTCAATTACGGGGGAAGTACGAGCAGTCTTCAAGTGAATCTTCAGTCAGGTACAGCCACTTTGAAGCAAGTTTGTCAAGGCAGAACGCATGGCGGTCATACTCATAATAGACGCCGAACAAAGACTGGTACATGTAAATGAAGCATTTTATAAGCTTTTATGAATAATAGTCGTGCTATAGGCATAATCAGCAGTACGAACTATGCCGTGTTCAGTTACGAAGCACCGTGTAGACTAATGGCAGAACTATTGTAAATAATTATTTGTGTAAAGTATTGGACAGTGTTAAGCGCAATGTGTAAAGTATTGACTGATCGTATATGTGTAATTACGATGGAATGCGCTAATGAAGCTCTACGAAGCGTTTGGTAATGTCATGAGAGTACCAGATGATAACACTCAGGACGGGAGCTAGCATATTTATGCAACGCAGGACGCTTACTGTAGGAGTAAGAATATAAAAACTGTTGGTGAATTCCGAGAGAGGTAAACCAGACTTTCAATCAGGAGTTGATAGGAGCACGGGAGATGCCGTCGACACCTGCAATTTCGATCTTTGCTAGGGAATTTCAGCATTGAAAAGTGTATAAAGTGACGTGTGTTAAGTGTACAGCATATGTAAAATATCCTTTAAAGTAGTGATTAGATAAGTGTTTCACATGTGTGGGAGCGATAGCTTCCTGAGAGTTATGCAACGTGTCGTGTTGTTGATGAAAATTATGTGTTATAAAATGTGTGTATTCAAGATGAATATGTCGCGTTAAACCTGCTAATGGCGGGCGACATGGAGAAATATGATTGGTCGGAGCCACCATAAGACGCCTATAGAGATGTAAGTACCCCACAAGTTATGATTATGTAGAAATATGGGCCGCTGCACGTTGTGATTTCCGTAAAGATGCCAGTAAAAATCAGTTTAGGAGGCAGATCCTCCATGTTTAATCATTATTGTGTTGATTTTTATGGAGTTGAGATGTTAATTTGCATCATTAAGTGGAGTAATTATTCCCACTATGAATTAAGAATGGCAATCAGTTATGTAAATGTGACGAACGCGATTGTTCGGATTTTAAGACGTTTAGCTATGTCGGATTTTTGGTAGTTTATGTGAGAAGAATAATAAAGTAATGATTTTGGTCATTTATGTCAGTGAGATTAATAAGAATAATAAAGAATGATTTCGGTCATTTATGTCAGTGAGATTAATGGTAATAATAAAAATGAATATTAAAAGTATGAATGAACACATCAGGAAACAAATAAATGTTGTAAGCGAGAATTAGTTACGCTAATTGCAAGACTTATCAATCTAAGCAGTAAGATGATACAGTAAGATTACATTACAGTAATTAAGGAAAGAAGTTTTATATCAGAATATTGCATATATTCAGTAATGATGCCAGTAATGAAAGAGCTTTTAGTGAATTGAATTTGCAGCTTATGTGAGAAGCTTATAGAGTAATTGATAGATTTCTCTTAATAATATAGGTCGGAGGTCGTAGCATTGAGTAAGGGGCCAGATGGTCTATTCTACGTATGAAATCTCCTATGTCATGGGCATAAGTGGAGATATAATTTATGCCAGAGTTGTAGTGTGCACCCTAGCTCTGAGGAAGGATATGAAAGTGTTCCGGGTTGGAATCCTGTGATAGAGACGAGGAAAACGAGGACACCTCGAAACTCTATGGTCTCCCGAGAACTTATTGATGAGTTATTCCGCTCGTGGTAGCGAAACTCATGGCGACAGCTGCAGTGAGCGCCTATATTTTACTTGAGACATCGGTCACCCGTTAGACTAATGCATTACGAACCCCGAACCTTCATGTTGAATGGACCCGTGTGAGGCCAGTAATTATTATATCCTCTGTGTAGGAGTAATTATAAAAGCTCATTCAATACCTGTTTGCATAATAGTCAATTAAGATCCTTTGGGATATGTGTGTCGGTCAGACAACAGTATTTGTCTTGTAAATCTTTACTGCTTAGAAAGGAAAGCATTCAAACCTTTAAGGAGGGTCGAGGTAATTGGTGGAACACCCATCCCACATTCTATTGTGTGCTGACTCCTCTAGCCGAGGGTCTGTAGGCGGGCACTCGAACCGTCAAGGCAAGTTGAAAGGGACAGATTTTAGACCCTGGTAAATGACATATAATGAAAGATTGTTATGTTGAGTAATGTAGCCATGTGGTTTAGGAACACATGGATAATTATAGATCATCCTGATGGTTCATTATTTTAGCTATCTGACGAATAGTTAGACGATGTATTTGTACTGTCACTGAAACCAAGTTATGAAGTTGGTTACCAGATGCCAATCGCCACGAGAGCAAGGTAATCTAATTGTACCATCCGACACAAGCCATAACGTAACGTTTTATGTAGGAATCACATACAGCATGCAGTGGAACCATATAAATAGAGGAAGTGGAGGGGTAGCTTACATAATTATGGAGTTGCACGTTGATTGCGGTGCAACGTCCGAATAGGTAATGCATGAAAGCATTTGTTTGGTGAGAAGAGAAAAATCAAAACACGCACGGCACACATAATTGTTAAAACTAAAGAGGTTTAAGGAATAATTAATTTGTGATATTAAAGAAGTCACATTGTATGACTGTTATCTCAATGTACAGTTTGTTTTGAAGTTGTAGGTGCATCAGCGCACCAGAATATCTTTATGAAGTTCACATAAGGGTACAGCTTTATGGTTTAATATGACTTTATTATGATTTCATTTTGTTTGTGTGTGGATTGTGGAAGTAAATTTTTGTTTGCTTTGTTTTTATGGTTTTGGGAATTGTTTTTGTGTTTGAAGCCATGATTTTATTTACTGAATTAAAGTTTTAGAATAGAGTTGTGCCTTATCATTGTAGAGTTGATACCTTATAGCCTCAAATCCAAATTATGCACTGCTCATTTGGGGGAACGGCACGCGCCTGAGACCTGATGCTAGCTGGAGGCAGATGCATATTTACCATCGAGATTACTCACATGGGTACATGGGATTTGATGTCCTATACTGTGATTTGAGCTATAGGTACAACTAAAGTCGGTCAGATCTAGTGCACACAACTCTATTAAAGTAAGAATTAACGAAGTAGGGAATGACCGCTCCTATCCCTAGATAAGTTCCGATACGTACATATAAATTTTGATAGATGTATAAGTACAAGTACTACTCCTTTGTAATTATCACATAATTTATCATGGCCCAAGCGACGTGGGGCGGTATTAATTCATTATGGAACCGCCTGCGTCAGTGCAATATGAGCGATCTTGGCATTGCACATGCATGGCATACATGAATGATAACTGCATCTAATTTATCATGGCGCCCAGGTACGTGGAGCTTATGGGATTTAGGGAAAACCCATAGATTTTTATGGTATTTCATGGGGAAACCCATAGTAATTGTTTTGCCTCAAACTGTGTTTGAGTGATTTTTGAATTCAGTAGGCTTTTTATGTAACGCAGAATCTCTCTATTGAGAAGAGAATTGCCCAAGGGTATGAGCGCTACATACCCGATCCACAATCTACCATAATATTATCAGGTTTTGTACGACTTCACAATATGTGTGCAGTGTTTGATGTTTCTCTTCGAAACGTATCCACATATTTTTCCAGGAAGCCTGCCTGCATATTTAAGTGTGTTATTGTAAAATGTCAGGTACGCAGGAGATCTTGCAAGTTATTGCAGGATTGAAACAGCATTTTGATGCTGCTAACGAGCAGAATAAACTGGAGGCCAAGGCTTTCCAGGATAGTATAAACACTAGTTTAGATGCCAATCAGGAGGCAATTAATGCAACTCAGGTTGAAATAAACAACCGTTTAGATGCAAATCAGGAGGCAATTAATGCTAATCAGGTTGAAATAAACAACCGTTTAGATGCAAATAAAGTTGAGATGAATAATAACCAGGTTGAACTAAATAATAAGTTAGGTCAAATGCAAGAGGTAATTAAGACCGAAGTAACAGATACTGTTGTAAGCATTGTATCGGAAATGCAGGTTAAAACTGATAAACGTTTCGAGGCTATAGAAGCCAAACTTGAGGGTAATTTACAAGCGTGTAAGCATGCTCAGGAGGAAACCAACAGTAGATTAGATGCGTTGTCTAACGATATTAAGGATATTCAAATCCAAAATGAGGTGAATCTCGAACGCCAAGCGAAACAGTTCGCAGAGTTTACAAGAACGGTAGACCAGAGATTAGAGGAGAACGACTCCAAATGGGACCAGAAATTGAAAAGCTATGCTAGAGCAATTAACGGTGACCTCAAGAAACAGGACCAGAATATATTAGGTCAATGCCAGGAAATAGGCGAAATTAAGGCTATCGCTCATGAAAGTAAGGAGCTGGTAAGCAACGTGAAAAGTCAGATGGGCAAAGTTCATCAAGAACTGGACCAAGTTCAAAGTGACATTGTCATAGTTAACAAAAGGCAAGAGGAGAATAGAGGTGAGATCACCAAGGTCCGGAATGAATTGTCTAAAGTCAATGGACACATTCAAGATGAAATTAAAGGGTTGAGAGAAGAACTCGAAATAAGAGAAGGCCAGAAAACAGAGGCAAGCGACAAGACCCTTGCTCAAATTAAAGAAGATGTAGAGGATGAAATATCCCATATCAAACAAAGTCTGAAAGAAGACAAGGTGAAAATATTTCAAGTAGCCGAGGAAAACCGAGATAGACTTACAAGAATAGAGAAAGAAGTCATTACTCGTCTAGAAAGAGCAGAGATGCGCCACAATCAAATGGAGACTAGGATAATAGCACAGGAGGAAACGCTTCTGAAAGATCCTAAGTCAAGTGAAGGCAGCATAGAGGATATGAGGAAAACAAGGTGGGCAGACTTAGAAACCCAACCTATAAGCAGGAATGCTACAGGCTCAGGGGAAAGTCCTTATATGACGCCAGGTGTACCAATTGCGGCATCGACGCCACATGAAAATGCTATGCACACCCAGGTGATAAACGTCATTAGGGCAAGCGAAGAAAAGCCAAGGAAATTTTCAGGTAGCCACTGTAGTATGACACCAAAATATTGGTTAAAGGAAGTGACTGAATATCTAAATGATGCACGAATACCGCAGGAGCGTAGGCTACGTGCTATAGAGAAATTAACAGAGAGGGAGTGCGCATTATGGTTTCGCAGCTTCCGTTACACTTTCGATACTGTTGAGGAGTTCCGTGAGGCATTCTTGAAGAGATATTGGGACGCCGCGACTCAACAGAATTTACGGTTGGATTTATATGCAAAGAAATACAGTACCAATAATCCAACAAAGTACGCAGAATTTTTCATATCGCAAATGTGTCGCTTTAAAGAGCTGGATCAAAAACCGAGCGAACTGGAGCTATGTATTGCTATCGCCAAACAGCTTCCATACGAGATCCAAAGGCTACTAATCTCGGCTAATGCGAAAACTGCTATGGAAATGGAGACAGTTCTAAGGCAACTGGACCTCACCACAGCAAATACAATGCGTCAGAGTCGAACCGTGGAACAAGTCCACATGACCAACACACAGACTGACCAACAGCAAGCTCCAAGGAACAACAAAGCTACGAGCACAGAAACATTAGATTCCTATGGACGGCAATGGGAACAGGAACCCAGAAGATGGCAGTCAAAGTTCAAAGGAAATGCTAATAGAGGAGGAAGAGGTCGAAGTTCGTGGAATAAGCAGAATACCAGGGGTAAACCGTACCATAACAATGGAGGTAATAATGGCCAAGAAGGCAATAATAGAAATTGGAGACCCCAAGAAAGAAGAAGTAACTTCGATGACGAGGTAGAAGAACGATATCACGCTTCTTTGCGACACCTCGAAGAAAGGGGAGATGAGCCCCAGAAACAACAAGTCCGCTGGCAAGAAGTCATGCAGAACAGGACATCGCCAGACAGATATGGAGATGGAGCTAAGAGTTTGGAACTACAGCGCAGCGAACAGGAGAGAAGAAACTCCAAGGGGGCGGGCGCTGAAGAAAAAAAAAACGCCAAAATTAGAAGAGTTTGAGACTGATGGATGGAAGTCTATTAACATCATCAATTGGATAGCCAAACCAGAAGAACTAATTGAGGATACAGGAGGACCACAGGTCATGGTCAAGAGAGAATTGCCTATTATAATTGTAAGAGTGGCAGGATTAAAAATCAGAAGTCTGTTAGACACGGGGTCAACAGTGAGCCTTATGACACAAGCTCTATATGATGAAATAGCCCGGAGAGAGAACATTTTGAAAATACCGATCTCTAGTGTCAAGATAAAAGGGGTAATTCCAGACCGAACAATGATATGTAAATACCAGGTATTCCTAGATTTACAGATAGGAGGCTCTATTTTCTCACAGAGTTTTCTGTTAGTAAACAAACTGCCTTATAACCTACTTATTGGGGCAGAGTTTATAAGGGAATACAGAGTGATAATCGACCTAGCACAGGACAGGGTTATGTTCCATGTGAATGAAGAAGCTGAAGGCTTAGAGGTCGCACTCAATGAGATTGAACCAGGATCAAGTGAACAAGTATGGCATACATACAGAGATGTGGCTGAGGAAGGAGTGTTAGCTATTGAGCAGTTAGAAGAGGAGCTTAAAACACTAGCCACAGACTTGGAAAAAGATCTGGAACCCAAATTGGAAGAATATATTTCGGAAAAGCTAGAAGAAGCGAAAATTGGGCTAAAAGAGAAGGAAAATTTAAAGCAGTTATTACTGGAACAGAAGGAAGTCTTTGATTCGAGACCTGGTCGGATAAAGAACTTCACTTATGCTTTTCAAGTCAGTGATTGGACACCATTTAGGCAGAAAACCTACCCTATAGCTGAAAAGCATTATGCTAAAGTGAAAGAGGCAATTCAGGAGATGTTGGAGGCCGGTGTTATTGAGAAGACACCTACGCCTTATGTAAGTCCATTGGTAATTGTACCAAAGACAGACGGATCTGTCAGAGTCTGCCTGGACCTGAGACGCTTAAATTTGAGAGTTATTCCGGAATTTGACCAAGTGCCACCTATTAAAGAGATCCTCAGGAAGTTTAAAGGAAAAAACATATTCACAAATTTGGATATCACATCCAGTTTCCATCATCTTGAATTAGAGAAGAAAACTAGTCTGTTGACAGGATTTATGTTTGATCAACATACATTCACATTTTTAAGGCTACCTTTTGGGTTGAAAACAGCTGGTTCAGCCCTGATAAGAGCGTTAGATCGCAATCTATCAGATGAGGTTAAAGAGAGTACCATCAGATATGTAGACGACATTCTACTCACATCAGAATCTCTGGAGGAGCACATGAGAGACCTGAAGAAGTTGCTAGATGACCTTCGAGAAGCTAACTTTAAGGTTAATATCAAGAAATCGCACTTCTGTCAGAGGGAAGTCAAATTCCTAGGGCATGTTATTGATGCAAATGGAGTGAAGCCTAACCCAGATAAATTGGAAGTAATTCGAAATTTCCCTCGACCCACGAAAGTAAAGCACGTCCGACAGTATTTGGGAGTAATTGGATTCTTTTCGAACCACTGCCCAAACTATACTGCGACAGTAGCACCCCTGCAGGACCTATTGAAGAAAGGCGGCAGATGGAATTGGACGGAGCAATGTCAGGAAGCATTCGTGAGGTCAAAACAAATGCTTTTGGAATATGTGAAGCTGGGATACCCGGATTATACCCAGAAGTTCATCATACAGACGGATGCATCACTTATTGGGATCGGAGCGTTGCTATTCCAGGAAAATGTTGACCAGCCTGAGAAGAAAGTTTTTATCGCCTTTATAAGCAGGAGACTGAAAGCCCATGAGAAAAACTACACGATCACAGAGATAGAGTTGCTCGCAATTTTGTACGCGTTGCAATCATGGCATAAACTCGTGTATGGCTTCCGAATAGTCCTCAGAACAGACCATAAAGCTTTAACATTTTTGTTAAAGACAGACTTGTCTAGCCAGAGATTGACAAGATGGTCCCTGTATATCCAGCAATTTAATGTGGAAATAGAATACTGTCCAGGGAAAGAGAATGTAATACCGGACATATTAAGTCGTTACCCTAGAGAAGAGGAAGCGTTAGCTGTCCAGATTGAGAATCGAGATCAGAAGACGTTGGATGACTTAAGGAATCTTACCAACCTACAACGCGAAGACCCATGGTTGAAGATGATGATCGACTACTTTGAGGGACGCTTAGCAAGGGGAACTGCGGTATACAGAGAGGCGGAGGCATTGGCAACAGATTATGTATGGTATAATCAGATATTACACAAGTGGGACGAAGTAGATCATACACGTCAAAGGATTGTAATTCCTGCATCTTTGCAGAGAAGATTGGTATGGCTAGCCCACAGAGCATTTGGACATCCCGGTATAGATAAAATTTGTGCTCTGTTGAAGGAAGCATTTACTTGGCCAAAATTGAGAGAAACGGTGAGAAATGCTATTAGGACATGTGATCTATGCCAGAGGGTAAAGCCAAATCCCTTTTTAATGAGGCAACGACCTATCCCGTTGTTACCGGAGAAGCCAAGGCAGCTATTGAGTATAGACAACTTTGGACCATTGCCTAGAGCACGTAGAGGCAATAGACACATTTTTGTAGCCATGGATGTATTTTCGAAAATGGTGGTGTTATGCCCCATACAAAAGACAAGTTCAAAACAGGTCTTGAAGCGCCTGAAAGAGAGAGTTATTCCGATTCTTGGGAAGCCGGATAACATTCTCTCGGACCACGGAAGTTGCTTTACGAGTGCAGAATTTCGTCGAGAACTGGAAACTCTAGGAATTAGGCAGATTTTATCTACCATTCGCCATCCTGAGGCAAGTCCAGTTGAAAGAGTAATGAGAGAGATCCAGAAATACATGAAGATCTACTGCTCTGAGGAGAATTGGCGTTGGATAGAATTTCTAGAAGTAATTGAATACTGTATAAACAATACTGTACATGAGGCGACAGGTCAGGTTCCCGTGACTCTACATCTGGATCAAAGACCGGAGAGACCGTGGACTGGTGTTATTCCATTGCCAGTAGACGCACAGCCAGGTAGAGAATTGAGGATCCAACGAACCTTTGAATATCTCAAAGCACAGGCGGAGAGACGTCAGAGAAGAAATCGTGCGAAGAGGTATCATAGACCGCTTCTCGTGGGAGAGAAAGTTTTAATTAAAAAAACCGCCAGTTCAGATCCAGAGGCACGCAAGTATAAAAAGTTCAATTTTGCTTACCACGGCCCGTTCGAGGTGATAAGGGACCTACAGAACAATGCATACAGGTTAAGGCATCTAGAAAATGGAAACGAGGTCGTTATGAACGTAGCCAACTTAAAAGTTTATTACTCGCCAGAAGAAATCGACGAACAAGGAGAAGTATTGGTAACGCACACCCAACTCAACGGGGAGAGCGAAGTCAGCCAAGCAGTCAGACCTGAAAGTTGGAACGGCAAGACGGGACGAGAAGCAGACAGTTTACCCAGTGTAAGCGAAGAGCAAAAAGGATGCCAGTGTCTGCGAGAATTCTATGAAGAAATGGTCAGAGTGGCGAGAGAGGTTGAGGCAATAAACGCGACCCTCCGCATGGAGAATGAACAGCTTAGGAACAAGGCCGAGTGTGGAAGGGGGAACAGTACTAACCTACTCGCAGCCAGACGAGGTGAAGGACCCCAGATGTAAACACAGACAGTGGTAGACAGTCAGCTGGTTACTTATAGAAAGCCACTTGCAATTGACTTTTATAAGTTTCGCAAGGGGAATATGAACCCGAGGAGGTTATGCTGACTGGAATCGAACGCGGTTCTCAGAGACTGTGATCTCAGTATAAAGGTTCCACCAGGGAACGAACCAGAGATCTGTAGAGGCAGTTTCATGGTAAAAAAAAACCTCGAAAGAAGTGTATATTTAATCACTGGTGTGATTTTGGTGCAATGACATTATTTATTAAAATAATGCAGGAAAAAATGAGCAGATTACAGCATTATTAGACTACTTGGTGTAGGCTATACGAGGCTTGAAGCACGGAGAGGGCAGAGTTGACATTTTACAAATTAGCCCAGGATTGTGGGAGGGCCCCAGTGGAGCCATGTCCATCTCTGTGACCCCATTCTGTCGTCTGGAGCAGGGTGGAGGCCTGAATAATGACCCAGTTATTCCCCGACGGAGAATAGATTTGAGGAGGGGGAGGAGAGATGCCCGGGAAAATCATTGGTTACTCGTGATTGGAGTAACGAATTGAGAGGAGAGTTGCTCACAGGTGAATCTTTTGGCAGGAGGCTAATTTTAGAGCCTTTTACCTGCGAAATTGAGGCATATTTAAGGAAGTGCGGAAGGACTGTAAAACTGCCATTGTTCGCGGATAGATTTGAGAATGTTGCCGGGGAATACCCGTAAGATAGCGTCCCACGCTATGGAGAAAGGAATTAATATTAATTAATTGGACGAGCGATTCCTTTGCACGCAGATAGTTTTGGGATCTGTGAAGAGAGAGGAACCCGATGATCATGGTTTGGAGACCAGAATCATGCTGGGAGAGGAGCCAAGATTACGCGGGAAGATTTCGTCCTACTTTTCGTGGGAATCCGATATAAGGGAGTAGACCCTTGGAGGAGCGCGCAGTCTCTCTCAGTTCAAGCTCAGTCTACGCGTAGTTCACGTGCAGTTTACACCCAGTTACAGCCCAAGTTGCAGTCTTACGCAGTCTTCACGACGTTAGGAGTTACCCAGTTGTAGCACAGTTGCAGTAAGTTGCAGTCAGTATGCAGCAGTACGAGACAGTATGTAAGCAGTATACAGCAGTCTTCAAGTAAGGTACGAGCAGTCTTCAAGTGAATCTTCAGTCAGGTACAGCCACTTTGAAGCAAGTTTGTCAAGGCAGAACGCATGGCGGTCATACTCATAATAGACGCCGAACAAAGACTGGTACATGTAAATGAAGCATTTTATAAGCTTTTATGAATAATAGTCGTGCTATAGGCATAATCAGCAGTACGAACTATGCCGTGTTCAGTTACGAAGCACCGTGTAGACTAATGGCAGAACTATTGTAAATAATTATTTGTGTAAAGTATTGGACAGTGTTAAGCGCAATGTGTAAAGTATTGACTGATCGTATATGTGTAATTACGATGGAATGCGCTAATGAAGCTCTACGAAGCGTTTGGTAATGTCATGAGAGTACCAGATGATAACACTCAGGACGGGAGCTAGCATATTTATGCAACGCAGGACGCTTACTGTAGGAGTAAGAATATAAAAACTGTTGGTGAATTCCGAGAGAGGTAAACCAGACTTTCAATCAGGAGTTGATAGGAGCACGGGAGATGCCGTCGACACCTGCAATTTCGATCTTTGCTAGGGAATTTCAGCATTGAAAAGTGTATAAAGTGACGTGTGTTAAGTGTACAGCATATGTAAAATATCCTTTAAAGTAGTGATTAGATAAGTGTTTCACATGTGTGGGAGCGATAGCTTCCTGAGAGTTATGCAACGTGTCGTGTTGTTGATGAAAATTATGTGTTATAAAATGTGTGTATTCAAGATGAATATGTCGCGTTAAACCTGCTAATGGCGGGCGACATGGAGAAATATGATTGGTCGGAGCCACCATAAGACGCCTATAGAGATGTAAGTACCCCACAAGTTATGATTATGTAGAAATATGGGCCGCTGCATGTTGTGATTTCCGTAAAGATGCCAGTAAAAATCAGTTTAGGAGGCAGATCCTCCATGTTTAATCATTATTGTGTTGATTTTTATGGAGTTGAGATGTCAATTTGCATCATTAAGTGGAGTAATTATTCCCACTATGAATTAAGAATGGCAATCAGTTATGTAAATGTGACGAACGCGATTGTTCGGATTTTAAGACGTTTAGCTATGTCGGATTTTTGGTAGTTTATGTGAGAAGAATAATAAAGTAATGATTTTGGTCATTTATGTCAGTGAGATTAATAAGAATAATAAAGAATGATTTCGGTCATTTATGTCAGTGAGATTAATGGTAATAATAAAAATGAATATTAAAAGTATGAATGAACACATCAGGAAACAAATAAATGTTGTAAGCGAGAATTAGTTACGCTAATTGCAAGACTTATCAATCTAAGCAGTAAGATGATACAGTAAGATTACATTACAGTAATTAAGGAAAGAAGTTTTATATCAGAATATTGCATATATTCAGTAATGATGCCAGTAATGAAAGAGCTTTTAGTGAATTGAATTTGCAGCTTATGTGAGAAGCTTATAGAGTAATTGATAGATTTCTCTTAATAATATAGGTCGGAGGTCGTAGCATTGAGTAAGGGGCCAGATGGTCTATTCTACGTATGAAATCTCCTATGTCATGGGCATAAGTGGAGATATAATTTATGCCAGAGTTGTAGTGTGCACCCTAGCTCTGAGGAAGGATATGAAAGTGTTCCGGGTTGGAATCCTGTGATAGAGACGAGGAAAACGAGGACACCTCGAAACTCTATGGTCTCCCGAGAACTTATTGATGAGTTATTCCGCTCGTGGTAGCGAAACTCATGGCGACAGCTGCAGTGAGCGCCTATATTTTACTTGAGACATCGGTCACCCGTTAGACTAATGCATTACGAACCCCGAACCTTCATGTTGAATGGACCCGTGTGAGGCCAGTAATTATTATATCCTCTGTGTAGGAGTAATTATAAAAGCTCATTCAATACCTGTTTGCATAATAGTCAATTAAGATCCTTTGGGATATGTGTGTCGGTCAGACAACTGTATTTGTCTTGTAAATCTTTACTGCTTAGAAAGGAAAGCATTCAAACCTTTAAGGAGGGTCGAGGTAATTGGTGGAACACCCATCCCACATTCTATTGTGTGCTGACTCCTCTAGCCGAGGGTCTGTAGGCGGGCACTCGAACCGTCAAGGCAAGTTGAAAGGGACAGATTTTAGACCCTGGTAAATGACATATAATGAAAGATTGTTATGTTGAGTAATGTAGCCATGTGGTTTAGGAACACATGGATAATTATAGATCATCCTGATGGTTCATTATTTTAGCTATCTGACGAATAGTTAGACGATGTATTTGTACTGTCACTGAAACCAAGTTATGAAGTTGGTTACCAGATGCCAATCGCCACGAGAGCAAGGTAATCTAATTGTACCATCCGACACAAGCCATAACGTAACGTTTTATGTAGGAATCACATACAGCATGCAGTGGAACCATATAAATAGAGGAAGTGGAGGGGTAGCTTACATAATTATGGAGTTGCACGTTGATTGCGGTGCAACGTCCGAATAGGTAATGCATGAAAGCATTTGTTTGGTGAGAAGAGAAAAATCAAAACACGCACGGCACACATAATTGTTAAAACTAAAGAGGTTTAAGGAATAATTAATTTGTGATATTAAAGAAGTCACATTGTATGACTGTTATCTCAATGTACAGTTTGTTTTGAAGTTGTAGGTGCATCAGCGCACCAGAATATCTTTATGAAGTTCACATAAGGGTACAGCTTTATGGTTTAATATGACTTTATTATGATTTCATTTTGTTTGTGTGTGGATTGTGGAAGTAAATTTTTGTTTGCTTTGTTTTTATGGTTTTGGGAATTGTTTTTGTGTTTGAAGCCATGATTTTATTTACTGAATTAAAGTTTTAGAATAGAGTTGTGCCTTATCATTGTAGAGTTGATACCTTATAGCCTCAAATCCAAATTATGCACTGCTCATTTGGGGGAACGGCACGCGCCTGAGACCTGATGCTAGCTGGAGGCAGATGCATATTTACAATCGAGATTACTCACATGGGTACAATATCTTGTGGTGAAACCCATGAATGAAGAGGCGTGTTGTAACGTGACGCTTCGTGTTGCATTCATTGGTCCATCTGTCGTCCATCATTGCTGGTGAGGTGCAGAAATCGAGGTCTATGTGACATTTCTTTCTTTCCCTAATGTTTACTAATGCCTTACATGCTTCTGTTGATTGTAAGCAGAATTGAAATCGTATGTTTTCTATGAAATACGTCTCCCTCATCATTTCGTATACCATCCGAGATGGCGCTGTTTTTCCAACTCGGGTAATCCTCTTCATGAACATTGCTTTTATTCTTTCTATTCTCATCAGGTCTCCGATTTTCAGCTTTTACCACACAATCTCGATTCCATATGTTATCACTGGCGCTACTATCGTCTTGAATAGTTCCATCGCCGTGCTAGCTGATAGGTTTGCTATGTTTTGGATGTTGTATGAAGTCCTGATTGCTGCTGCTGCTGCTTTTTCCTGAATATGTATACCAAAAGACGCCGCTGTTGTCTGTAGTGTTATTCCCAAATATTTTTAATTTCTTACTTTTTGTAGTGGCTTCTGGTGTATTGTTATATTATCTTTGGGCGTTGACTTCCCCATTTTCTGAAGGTCATTTGTACTGTCTTTTCTTCGTTTATATGTGGGCTGTTTTCCCCCGCCCATGTCCCTAATCCGTGTACTGCCCTTTGTACATCCTCATTCTCTGGCGCACCAATAACCATGTCATCTGCGTATAAGATGAGCTCTGCTTTCCATCTTTCCTCTACTATGCGGTTCACATCTGCTGTGTAAATGTTAAAAAGTGTGGGACTCATGGGATCCCCTTGCATGATTCCGTTTGTGTGCACTATGTCCTCAGAGATTTCGACATTGTTGTACCGATTATGTTCCTCTGTAAACAGTCTACGATTATTCTAGCTAGTGGGTCTCTCTCGGCGATTGTCCGTTTTATTTTCTCGATCAACTTTCGCCTGTTGATTGAGTCGAAAGACTTCTCAGGGCGTCTTCTACCTCATCTATTAGGTATTTCACTGCCTGGACCGTGCTCCTGCCCTTCATAAAACCAAATTGGTTTTCCGGGATGTATCCATTGAAGGCTTCTAATAATCTTTCATTTAGTATCTTCGTGAAAACTTTAAAGTATACGTTTTCTAGTGCAACTCCTCTAAATGAGTCTAGTGATGTCCTGCTCCCTTTTCATTTGTATAGTATCTTTAGAGTCGCTATGTTCCATCCCTATGGTATTTTCCTAGTCTGCATACATTTATTCAACAGGTCTTTACACAATTTTTCCATTTCGCCGAGTGAGTATTTTAAGTGTTCCATACAGATTTTGTCTGGTCCTGCGGCTTTCTTGTTTCTCCCTTCTTGTATTACTTTTCTGAGTTCATTCGGTGTTATTGGCTCCAGAGCGTGCGTGGGTTCTGCTGTTTCTATGCTTCCTGCAGCCCTGCCTTATCCAGTATGTTCGAGAAATGTTGTTCCCAGTTCTGCATGTGAATTTCTCCTGTTGCGGTTGAGGTCTTCTTCTTCAGCGCTATGTATGGATCCCAGTTTATTCCTTCCTGGTTTCTCTGCAAATTCTTCATTTTTCTTTGTATTTTTCCCCTTTTATCTGCATATGTTCTTAGATCTTCTGGGCGTCTATATAGTTTTGCTGCATGCAGGACCTATAGAGTTGCTTTCCTTGCCTTGTAACACTCTTGTGCATGTCTTTTTTCTTTAACAACTGTGTTCATTTTTAAGTTTGTATTTGAAACTTGCTTCAGTAATCGTTTCTGAATTCTTTAACGTATCCTGCGATACTCTATTTGTAAATTTGGTACCGTTTTTTATTTCTCATTTTGAAGGTGTTGGAACATTCTGTTTCAGGGTTCCTGGTTGACTTAATCTCTGTCCCGGTCATAAATGGCTTCACGTCTGCTGCGGCCATTATCTCTGCCAGCTCGCAGCTGAAGGGTATCCTAGGAATACGGTTCCAGTCGGAAGGGTTTATCGATACCTGGCGACAGCTAGCCTCTAACGTTTGGCGCGCTCGCCTGTGGGATGTGGTGTTGGGAGTCTGCTGTATCGTGGTTCTGCTCTCGCTCAGGGTAAGTGTGTTGCACCACCACATTTTTAGCCTATTTTGTCCGTGTGTGTGTGTGCGTATGTGTGAGTGTGTCCCCCCTAAAAACTTCTAAACGGCTGGAGCGATTTCAATGAAACTTGGTAAGGTCATAGAACAATTTTGGTCGACCCCAACCGTGTCCTTTATATTTCATTACGTCTCACCAATCCAACATGGCAACTGTGCGAAATATTTCACCAGTATTCAATATCTCCGAATCTATTACTGATATCAACCTGAAATGTTGTACGGTGATAAAGGCCACTACTAGAAGTTCACACGTGAGACTCAAAAAACTGTTAACTACAAATCAAACATGGCGGCCAACCGAAGTTCAAACTTTCAAATGGACTTTTTTCGCGATTTTACCATCCAAACGCAATAAAACTTGGTACAGCAAATGTTTAGACATATTGTAATGCAGTGGTATTTAATTTAGTTCAATTGATTACATACATTTTAAAATTATTTTTTATTTCTTGTATATTAATCATGCGATCGAAGTGAACGTTTGAATAATGAACGTACGCAATAATCGTCATGTAACAGTACATAACTCTATAATAATAATAATAATAATAATAATAATAATGCCGGCCCCGTGGTGTTGGGGTAGCGCGCCTGCCTCTCACCCGGAGGCCCCGGGTTCGATCCCCGGCTCCGTCAGGGATTTTAAAACTGACGTGAGGGTTGGAACGGGGTGCACTCAGAGTAGTAAGTGTTTGTTAGACTCTAAATATTGCATCATCATGACCAGAAATTGCGTAATCCTGATGACGTCATGGGATGACGTCATGGGTCCTTAGAGCGAGCACGTGGTCCAGGAGCGAGCATGTGCAGTGCACGTGTTAGCGTGGGAAGAGGTTGACCCTTTGGCTTGTTTGTGCGATGGTGATAAAAAGTTAATGGGTGTTGACGTCATGGAGGATGTTTATTAGGATGCTAACTGTCATCTGACACCCATGCGAGTGTGAGCACCAAAACAAAAGGTTATTCGCGGGTAGTGGGGTAGTGTATGTTCTCTTGCAAGTCGCGTGTGTGCTTGAATACGTATGGCTATGTTGGGAAATGTTTGGTGGCGGGCGAGGACTAGGGTTGAGTGAGGGTTCGTTTAAATGCTATTTTTCCCGCTCTATTTGATGGTGAGGTAATTTTTTAAAATGGGTGGAATTTGGAAACGCAATTTGAGGTAAACGTGCTTTTTTGACAATTTGGCGAATTTAATGAGCTTGTAAGGCTAGAACGATGCATATAGGGTGTCGTAGGACTTGTGGTGAACCACCCCTTGCTATGGACGGGAGTATATCCACCCCAAAATAAATCTACCCTTACCCGGAGGTTAAGTAGTGGTTATTTTTGTATGCATGCGCACTTGAGGGCTTTTGTAAGAGAGCGGAATTTTTAAAAGATTCTTTATAGATGAGGCTTTTTAAAAAATTTATTAAAAAAACAAAAAACTAATAGGTCATTCGATTTTTAGTATCTCGCTAACCAATAATGCGATGTAAACATATGGGGTGTCATAGGACTCGTAGTGAATTCTCCTTTTGTATGAATGAGGTATGTCAACCCCCAAAATAAAAACTACCCTTACCTGGGGTGAAAGAGCAATTTTTGTATGTATGCACACCGGTGGCTTTTGTCAAAAGGGTCTAACTACACATTTGTTAATATTTTCTGAACCCAGGATGGGATTTTCCCATAGGCAGTATCCTAGCACTTGGGGTGACACCTCGTTTTTGAAAGTATCATTCATTTATTTTCTTGTCAAAAGGGCCTAACTACACTTTTGTTAATATCTCGTGAACCAATCATGCTAGGGACTTGTATGAGGGGTCCTAGCACTTGGGGCGACGTCCCCCTTTATGGGGTGAAACTACCCCCCCCCAAAATTGAAAACTCAATATCTTGGAAACTATGAACCCTAAAATTAGGCGTTATAGCTTTAAAAATAGGTGATGACATAGGCTTTTACCTGGATTGGTCATTTCACCCCTAAAACAGTAAATAGTCATGTTATGGGGAAAAAACGTGTTAAACACCTAAAAATGATAAATGAAACTAAGATCTTTTGTTTTTGATGAAAAATAGCAGGGGGTGAAAACTACCCCCAAATTGAAAAATCGATACCTTGGAAACTAAGAACCGTAAAATTATGTGTAATAGCTTAAAAAATTCGTTGTGACATAGGCTTTTACCCGGATAGATGATGTCACCCCTAAAACAGTAAATAGTGATTTTACAGTGGGGAAAAAGGTCTTAAACGGGTAAAAATGATAATTGAACCTAAGATCTTTTGTTTTTGATGAAAAATAGCAGGGGGGTGAAAACTACCCCCAAATTGAAAAATCGATACCTTGGAAACTAAGAACCGTAAAATTATGTGTAATAGCTTAAAAAATTCGTTGTGACATAGGCTTTTACCCGGATAGATGATGTCACCCCTAAAACAGTAAATAGTGATTTTACAGTGGGGAAAAAGGTTTTAAACGGGTAAAAATGATAATTGAACCTAAGATCTTTTGTTTTTGATGAAAAATAGCAGGGGGGTGAAAACTACCCCCAAATTGAAAAATCGATACCTTGGAAACTAAGAACCGTAAAATTATGTGTAATAGCTTAAAAAATTCGTTGTGACATAGGCTTTTACCCGGATAGATGATGTCACCCCTAAAACAGTAAATAGTGATTTTACAGTGGGGAAAAAGGTTTTAAACGGGTAAAAATGATAATTGAACCTAAGATCTTTTGTTTTTGATGAAAAATAGCAGGGGGGTGAAAACTACCCCAAAATTGAAAAATCGATACCTTGGAAACTAAGAACCGTAAAATTATGTGTAATAGCTTAAAAAATTCGTTGTGACATAGGCTTTTACCCGGATAGATGATGTCACCCCTAAAACAGTAAATAGTGATTTTACAGTGGGGAAAAAGGTTTTAAACGGGTAAAAATGATAATTGAACCTAAGATCTTTTGTTTTTGATGAAAAATAGCAGGGGGGTGAAAACTACCCCAAAATTGAAAAATCGATACCTTGGAAACTAAGAACCGTAAAATTATGTGTAATAGCTTAAAAAATTCGTTGTGACATAGGCTTTTACCCGGATAGATGATGTCACCCCTAAAACAGTAAACAGTGATTTTACAGTGGGGAAAAAGGTTTTAAACGGGTAAAAATGATAATTGAACCTAAGATCTTTTGTTTTTGATGAAAAATAGCAGGGGGGTGAAAACTACCCCAAAATTGAAAAATCGATACCTTGGAAACTAAGAACCGTAAAATTATGTGTAATAGCTTAAAAAATTCGTTGTGACATAGGCTTTTACCCGGATAGATGATGTCACCCCTAAAACAGTAAATAGTGATTTTACAGTGGGGAAAAAGGTCTTAAACGGGTAAAAATGATAATTGAACCTAAGATCTTTTGTTTTTGATGAAAAATAGCAGGGGGGTGAAAACTACCCCGTATATGAAAGGAGTGTAGACTTATTGATGTTGCAGATTGGAAACAGTGAAAGTTATCACTTTTGTTTAATTAGAAATCTTGCTCGCCTTGTGCGTTCAAGCATCACTAGCACTCAGAGAAGGATTTATATATGTAGACGTTGTTTGTCATATTATCTTCTTGAGGATGAGTTAAATGTTCACTTTGCAGACTGTAAACAGTTTCCTGTTGCAAAAAGCATAATGCCGACTGATGAACAAAGATTTGTTAATTTTACAGAATTCCGAGTTAAAGATACAGTTCCATTTATAATATATGCAGACACTGAATGCGTTTTGTCTCCAATTTCCTCCTGTTTTCCAAATAGTGACATTCATAACTCTACTTTAACACATAAACATATTCCTTACAGCATTTCTTTATACCTTCATTGTAATTTCGATAGTGAATTGTGCAGTTTCAAGCTCTTTAGGGGAAATAATTGCATTGAATTGTTTGTAAAGGAACTTTATAGTATTGTGGATAAACTTCAAACATATTACTTATCGGTTAAGCCAATGTTAAAGATGACCGAAAATGAAGAAAGATTATTTTTGTCAAGTAAAATGTGTCACATTTGCGAGAAACCGATTGCAGTTAATGAACTCAAAGTACGCGATCATTGTCACTTAACTGGAAAATATAGAGGAAGCGCACACAATAGTTGTAATTTAAATTACAAAGTAACAAAGGTTTTGCCTATAGCATTTCATAATCTAACCGCCTATGATGGACATTTTATAATTAAAGAAATTTGCGAGAAACGTGATGGAGAGGTGTTACATAATCCTGGTCATATAAAATTGTTAGCGATGAATATGGAACGTTACAAAGGGTTTACAAAGTATGTACGGGCTAAGAATGGATTCATTCAGTTAAGATTTTTCGATACATATAATTTCTTGTCCTGTTCACTAGATCAATGTTCATCTTCGTTAAGCGAAGATTCAAAGCAAATAACACAACGTTATTTTAATGATGATGCACAGTTTCGACTTACTGCGAGAAAAGGTGTGTTTCCCTATGAATACGTCACGAGTATGGATGTTCTTAACGAAACTAAATTACCTGAAATATCCAAGTTTTATAGCAGCCTTAATGATCAAACAATATCGAATGAAGAGTATGAGTTTGCTCAATCGGTGTGGGAAACGTTTTCCTGTCAAACATTAGGAGAATACGCAGATTTGTATTTAAAAGTTGACACACTTCTTTTGGCGGATGTCTTTGAAAATTTTAGATCGAATGGCATGGAAACTTATGGCATTGATGCAGCTCATTTTTACACTGCTCCATCTATGTCTTGGTGTGCTATGAAAAAGATAACCAACGTTCAACTTGAATTGCTTCAAGATATTGATATGTTACACTTTTTTGAACGATCTATTCGAGGAGGAAATGTTCAGTGTATAACACGACATGCGATTGCTAATAATAAGTATATGAAAACTTATGATGAGAAAAAGCAAGAGTCCTACATAATGTACTTTGACGTTAATAATTTGTATGGATATGCGATGATGGAATATCTTCCAACGGGTGGCTTTAAATGGATTGCAAATGTTGAAGGCTTTGATGTTTTAACTATTGATGATACTTCAGAAATTGGATATATTTTGGAAGTAGATTTGACTTATCCTCAAGAGTTACATGACAAACATTCAGATTACCCTCTATGTCCAGAAAAGTTGACAAAGCTAATGGCTACCCTAGATAATAAAGAACGTTATGTTTTGCATTATAGATTGTTAAAGCAATGTATTCAACTAGGAATGAAATTAGATCGTATTCACAGAATAATTGAATTCAATCAGAGCCAATGGCTAAAACCATATATTGATGTGAACACAGAGAAACGAAAACAAGCCAAAAATGATTTTGAAAAGAATTTTTATAAATTGATGAATAATGCAATTTTTGGTCGTTCACTGATGAATGTGAGGAAGTTAAGGGACATCAAATGGGTCACCAAATGGCATGGAGCTCGTGGTGGTAGGTCTTTAATAGCTAAGGCTAATTTTAAACATAGAATTATATTCGATGAACAATGTATGGTCATCGAGATGAGTAGACTAAAGATTTTTCACAATCAACCAGTATATGTTGGTGCATCTATATTAGATTTGTCTAAATGTAAAATGAATGACTTTCATTACAATGTTATTTTAGCAAATCCTGAATCAAATGTGAGGTTGTTATACACAGACACCGATAGTTTTATGTATATATTCTATTATGATATTTATGAGTTCATGAAACAACATTCAAATTTGTTTGATACTGGAAACTATGAAACAAACAATCCTTTTGGCATTGTGAGACAAAATAAAGGTGAAATTGGTTTAATGAAAGATGAAAATGCTGGAAGGATTGTTGAAGAATTTGTGGGGTTACGACCCAAAATGTATGCAATAAAATTGTGTGATGAAATGAATAGCTTGTGTAAGGCTAAAGGCATTAAGAAGAGTGTGAGTAAAAGTAAGAATATTGATGAGTATCGAAAGTGTCTTTATAACAGAGAAAAAGTCAACAAAGTTCAAGTTTGTATAATTTCAAAATCTCATTCTGTATTTACTGTTCGGCAAAATAAGTTGGCAATTTCATCAAACGAAGATAAAAGACACATAACTGAAAACGGAATTGATACTTTACCGTTTGGTCATTTTTCTCTGAAAAATGATTAGAAACAAATTGAGATTAAAGCAGTTCATCTCACTTACTTTATTTCTTTCACACACACACTTTTATGCTGGTAATAATACTAATTTTTGTGTGTTCCTTTGCTTATGAAATCCTAGACTAGGAGTTCCACATTCGACATGATAGCGGAGTTTCATCTCCCATAAACTCGTCTCTGAGGTGGGTGCCAGAAAAGGCATCCAGCTGTAAAAACCACACCCTCACATAGACTTTCATAACTTCTTACGTTGAGGTTCATAACACTACGTTGATTGATTTATCGGTTTCCTTTTCACAATTCCTGTCTATACATTCCTCTTGAAGGTTGCAAGATGCTTGCAAGGTTCCTAAAATGCAATTAAATTTAATAAATACCTTAAGATGGTTTGATTTGTTTAATGATATGGTGTTAATAGTATTTTTAGGTTTTGACTGGCTTTGCATTAAGAATTGACTAACCAAACATGAGTTACCTATCAGGGAAACATTTTGGCCACTATGTTGGCTATTGACCAGTGAGTTTAGCTGTTTATCATTTTTTTAAATCATAAACAACAGAGGGTTAAACGTATAGATAAACCGTGTGACCATGTTTGTTAAACAAGACATTATACCAGAGACAATTAGAATACTTATGTAGAGTTTACCAAAAATAATGTTGTGTAACAGTAAATGCTAGTCAACAGTTATACACTTCTAAAAAAAATCATCATACAATACCTGAGAGCTCTTCTAAAATTATTGATGTGTAACATGATTCCACTAACTTGCTATGTATTTTTTGGCTTGGGGGTGATTTTCAAGAAATGCAAATGGAACTGAAATGCAATACAAACAATGAGCGTGCCTGGTGGCTGAGATTGATACCACGACGTACTGTCGGTTATGTAGCTATGTGGAATGTATATCAAATATGGTTTACTTCAAGGTCTGGAGATCCCTACAATTCCTACAATAAATGATCTTGAAATGGTCATCCTATGGTGTGAAAATATTTATTAGGTATATATATATATTTACTGAAAACAATTATGATTTATTAAATGTTTATATGTTTACAGTATTGTTATTTAATGTAAGCACTTGAGGCACTACCGACCAATGGGAAGCAAAAAGTGGGAGCATATATGGGATGAAATGTGGGAGCAAAGCAAATATAAAAAGTGGGAGCAAATATGCTAACTTGAATTGTGTATATACTTTACTTTCAACTATCTTGAATTGTGTATATACTTTTGCCGGCATATTTGTTGACATATTTGTTAGCATATTTGCTCCCACTTTTTATATTTGCTTTGCTCCCACATTTCATCCCATATATGCTCCCACTTTTTGCTTCCCATTGGTCGGTAGTGCCTCAAGTGCTTACATTAAATAACAATACTGTAAACATATAAACATTTAATAAATCATAATTGTTTTCAGTAAATATATATATATACCTAATAAATATTTTCACACCATAGGATGACCATTTCAAGATCATTTATTGTAGGAATTGTAGGGATCTCCAGACCTTGAAGTAAACCATATTTGATATACATTCCACATAGCTACATAACCGACAGTACGTCGTGGTATCAATCTCAGCCACCAGGCACGCTCATTGTTTGTATTGCATTTCAGTTCCATTTGCATTTCTTGAAAATCACCCCCAAGCCAAAAAATACATAGCAAGTTAGTGGAATCATGTTACACATCAATAATTTTAGAAGAGCTCTCAGGTATTGTATGATGATTTTTTTTAGAAGTGTATAACTGTTGACTAGCATTTACTGTTACACAACATTATTTTTGGTAAACTCTACATAAGTATTCTAATTGTCTCTGGTATAATGTCTTGTTTAACAAACATGGTCACACGGTTTATCTATACGTTTAACCCTCTGTTGTTTATGATTTAAAAAAATGATAAACAGCTAAACTCACTGGTCAATAGCCAACATAGTGGCCAAAATGTTTCCCTGATAGGTAACTCATGTTTGGTTAGTCAATTCTTAATGCAAAGCCAGTCAAAACCTAAAAATACTATTAACACCATATCATTAAACAAATCAAACCATCTTAAGGTATTTATTAAATTTAATTGCATTTTAGGAACCTTGCAAGCATCTTGCAACCTTCAAGAGGAATGTATAGACAGGAATTGTGAAAAGGAAACCGATAAATCAATCAACGTAGTGTTATGAACCTCAACGTAAGAAGTTATGAAAGTCTATGTGAGGGTGTGGTTTTTACAGCTGGATGCCTTTTCTGGCACCCACCTCAGAGACGAGTTTATGGGAGATGAAACTCCGCTATCATGTCGAATGTGGAACTCCTAGTCTAGGATTTCATAAGCAAAGGAACACACAAAAATTAGTATTATTACCAGCATAAAAGTGTGTGTGTGAAAGAAATAAAGTAAGTGAGATGAACTGCTTTAATCTCAATTTGTTTCTAATCATTTTTCAGAGAAAAATGACCAAACGGTAAAGTATCAATTCCGTTTTCAGTTATGTGTCTTTTATCTTCGTTTGATGAAATTGCCAACTTATTTTGCCGAACAGTAAATACAGAATGAGATTTTGAAATTATACAAACTTGAACTTTGTTGACTTTTTCTCTGTTATAAAGACACTTTCGATACTCATCAATATTCTTACTTTTACTCACACTCTTCTTAATGCCTTTAGCCTTACACAAGCTATTCATTTCATCACACAATTTTATTGCATACATTTTGGGTCGTAACCCCACAAATTCTTCAACAATCCTTCCAGCATTTTCATCTTTCATTAAACCAATTTCACCTTTATTTTGTCTCACAATGCCAAAAGGATTGTTTGTTTCATAGTTTCCAGTATCAAACAAATTTGAATGTTGTTTCATGAACTCATAAATATCATAATAGAATATATACATAAAACTATCGGTGTCTGTGTATAACAACCTCACATTTGATTCAGGATTTGCTAAAATAACATTGTAATGAAAGTCATTCATTTTACATTTAGACAAATCTAATATAGATGCACCAACATATACTGGTTGATTGTGAAAAATCTTTAGTCTACTCATCTCGATGACCATACATTGTTCATCGAATATAATTCTATGTTTAAAATTAGCCTTAGCTATTAAAGACCTACCACCACGAGCTCCATGCCA
The DNA here is from genome assembly GCA_946902985.2 of Meconema thalassinum. Classification (NCBI taxonomy): domain Eukaryota; kingdom Metazoa; phylum Arthropoda; class Insecta; order Orthoptera; family Tettigoniidae; genus Meconema; species Meconema thalassinum. The sequence continues at coordinate 429,347,621 of OX336394.1, forward strand.
TTTGGTGACCCATTTGATGTCCCTTAACTTCCTCACATTCATCAGTGAACGACCAAAAATTGCATTATTCATCAATTTATAAAAATTCTTTTCAAAATCATTTTTGGCTTGTTTTCGTTTCTCTGTGTTCACATCAATATATGGTTTTAGCCATTGGCTCTGATTGAATTCAATTATTCTGTGAATACGATCTAATTTCATTCCTAGTTGAATACATTGCTTTAACAATCTATAATGCAAAACATAACGTTCTTTATTATCTAGGGTAGCCATTAGCTTTGTCAACTTTTCTGGACATAGAGGGTAATCTGAATGTTTGTCATGTAACTCTTGAGGATAAGTCAAATCTACTTCCAAAATATATCCAATTTCTGAAGTATCATCAATAGTTAAAACATCAAAGCCTTCAACATTTGCAATCCATTTAAAGCCACCCGTTGGAAGATATTCCATCATCGCATATCCATACAAATTATTAACGTCAAAGTACATTATGTAGGACTCTTGCTTTTTCTCATCATAAGTTTTCATATACTTATTATTAGCAATCGCATGTCGTGTTATACACTGAACATTTCCTCCTCGAATAGATCGTTCAAAAAAGTGTAACATATCAATATCTTGAAGCAATTCAAGTTGAACGTTGGTTATCTTTTTCATAGCACACCAAGACATAGATGGAGCAGTGTAAAAATGAGCTGCATCAATGCCATAAGTTTCCATGCCATTCGATCTAAAATTTTCAAAGACATCCGCCAAAAGAAGTGTGTCAACTTTTAAATACAAATCTGCGTATTCTCCTAATGTTTGACAGGAAAACGTTTCCCACACCGATTGAGCAAACTCATACTCTTCATTCGATATTGTTTGATCATTAAGGCTGCTATAAAACTTGGATATTTCAGGTAATTTAGTTTCGTTAAGAACATCCATACTCGTGACGTATTCATAGGGAAACACACCTTTTCTCGCAGTAAGTCGAAACTGTGCATCATCATTAAAATAACGTTGTGTTATTTGCTTTGAATCTTCGCTTAACGAAGATGAACATTGATCTAGTGAACAGGACAAGAAATTATATGTATCGAAAAATCTTAACTGAATGAATCCATTCTTAGCCCGTACATACTTTGTAAACCCTTTGTAACGTTCCATATTCATCGCTAACAATTTTATATGACCAGGATTATGTAACACCTCTCCATCACGTTTCTCGCAAATTTCTTTAATTATAAAATGTCCATCATAGGCGGTTAGATTATGAAATGCTATAGGCAAAACCTTTGTTACTTTGTAATTTAAATTACAACTATTGTGTGCGCTTCCTCTATATTTTCCAGTTAAGTGACAATGATCGCGTACTTTGAGTTCATTAACTGCAATCGGTTTCTCGCAAATGTGACACATTTTACTTGACAAAAATAATCTTTCTTCATTTTCGGTCATCTTTAACATTGGCTTAACCGATAAGTAATATGTTTGAAGTTTATCCACAATACTATAAAGTTCCTTTACAAACAATTCAATGCAATTATTTCCCCTAAAGAGCTTGAAACTGCACAATTCACTATCGAAATTACAATGAAGGTATAAAGAAATGCTGTAAGGAATATGTTTATGTGTTAAAGTAGAGTTATGAATGTCACTATTTGGAAAACAGGAGGAAATTGGAGACAAAACGCATTCAGTGTCTGCATATATTATAAATGGAACTGTATCTTTAACTCGGAATTCTGTAAAATTAACAAATCTTTGTTCATCAGTCGGCATTATGCTTTTTGCAACAGGAAACTGTTTACAGTCTGCAAAGTGAACATTTAACTCATCCTCAAGAAGATAATATGACAAACAACGTCTACATATATAAATCCTTCTCTGAGTGCTAGTGATGCTTGAACGCACAAGGCGAGCAAGATTTCTAATTAAACAAAAGTGATAACTTTCACTGTTTCCAATCTGCAACATCAATAAGTCTACACTCCTTTCATATACGGGGTAGTTTTCACCCCCCTGCTATTTTTCATCAAAAACAAAAGATCTTAGGTTCAATTATCATTTTTACCCGTTTAAGACCTTTTTCCCCACTGTAAAATCACTATTTACTGTTTTAGGGGTGACATCATCTATCCGGGTAAAAGCCTATGTCACAACGAATTTTTTAAGCTATTACACATAATTTTACGGTTCTTAGTTTCCAAGGTATCGATTTTTCAATTTTGGGGTAGTTTTCACCCCCCTGCTATTTTTCATCAAAAACAAAAGATCTTAGGTTCAATTATCATTTTTACCCGTTTAAAACCTTTTTCCCCACTGTAAAATCACTGTTTACTGTTTTAGGGGTGACATCATCTATCCGGGTAAAAGCCTATGTCACAACGAATTTTTTAAGCTATTACACATAATTTTACGGTTCTTAGTTTCCAAGGTATCGATTTTTCAATTTTGGGGTAGTTTTCACCCCCCTGCTATTTTTCATCAAAAACAAAAGATCTTAGGTTCAATTATCATTTTTACCCGTTTAAAACCTTTTTCCCCACTGTAAAATCACTATTTACTGTTTTAGGGGTGACATCATCTATCCGGGTAAAAGCCTATGTCACAACGAATTTTTTAAGCTATTACACATAATTTTACGGTTCTTAGTTTCCAAGGTATCGATTTTTCAATTTTGGGGTAGTTTTCACCCCCCTGCTATTTTTCATCAAAAACAAAAGATCTTAGGTTCAATTATCATTTTTACCCGTTTAAAACCTTTTTCCCCACTGTAAAATCACTATTTACTGTTTTAGGGGTGACATCATCTATCCGGGTAAAAGCCTATGTCACAACGAATTTTTTAAGCTATTACACATAATTTTACGGTTCTTAGTTTCCAAGGTATCGATTTTTCAATTTGGGGGTAGTTTTCACCCCCCTGCTATTTTTCATCAAAAACAAAAGATCTTAGGTTCAATTATCATTTTTACCCGTTTAAAACCTTTTTCCCCACTGTAAAATCACTATTTACTGTTTTAGGGGTGACATCATCTATCCGGGTAAAAGCCTATGTCACAACGAATTTTTTAAGCTATTACACATAATTTTACGGTTCTTAGTTTCCAAGGTATCGATTTTTCAATTTGGGGGTAGTTTTCACCCCCCTGCTATTTTTCATCAAAAACAAAAGATCTTAGGTTCAATTATCATTTTTACCCGTTTAAAACCTTTTTCCCCACTGTAAAATCACTATTTACTGTTTTAGGGGTGACATCATCTATCCGGGTAAAAGCCTATGTCACAACGAATTTTTTAAGCTATTACACATAATTTTACGGTTCTTAGTTTCCAAGGTATCGATTTTTCAATTTGGGGGTAGTTTTCACCCCCCCTGCTATTTTTCATCAAAAACAAAAGATCTTAGTTTCATTTATCATTTTTAGGTGTTTAACACGTTTTTTCCCCATAACATGACTATTTACTGTTTTAGGGGTGAAATGACCAATCCAGGTAAAAGCCTATGTCATCACCTATTTTTAAAGCTATAACGCCTAATTTTAGGGTTCATAGTTTCCAAGATATTGAGTTTTCAATTTTGGGGGGGTAGTTTCACCCCATAAAGGGGGACGTCGCCCCAAGTGCTAGGACCCCTCATACAAGTCCCTAGCATGATTGGTTCACGAGATATTAACAAAAGTGTAGTTAGGCCCTTTTGACAAGAAAATAAATGAATGATACTTTCAAAAACGAGGTGTCACCCCAAGTGCTAGGATACTGCCTATGGGAAAATCCCATCCTGGGTTCAGAAAATATTAACAAATGTGTAGTTAGACCCTTTTGACAAAAGCCACCGGTGTGCATACATACAAAAATTGCTCTTTCACCCCAGGTAAGGGTAGTTTTTATTTTGGGGGTTGACATACCTCATTCATACAAAAGGAGAATTCACTACGAGTCCTATGACACCCCATATGTTTACATCGCATTATTGGTTAGCGAGATACTAAAAATCGAATGACCTATTAGTTTTTTGTTTTTTTAATAAATTTTTTAAAAAGCCTCATCTATAAAGAATCTTTTAAAAATTCCGCTCTCTTACAAAAGCCCTCAAGTGCGCATGCATACAAAAATAACCACTACTTAACCTCCGGGTAAGGGTAGATTTATTTTGGGGTGGATATACTCCCGTCCATAGCAAGGGGTGGTTCACCACAAGTCCTACGACACCCTATATGCATCGTTCTAGCCTTACAAGCTCATTAAATTCGCCAAATTGTCAAAAAAGCACGTTTACCTCAAATTGCGTTTCCAAATTCCACCCATTTTAAAAAATTACCTCACCATCAAATAGAGCGGGAAAAATAGCATTTAAACGAACCCTCACTCAACCCTAGTCCTCGCCCGCCACCAAACATTTCCCAACATAGCCATACGTATTCAAGCACACACGCGACTTGCAAGAGAACATACACTACCCCACTACCCGCGAATAACCTTTTGTTTTGGTGCTCACACTCGCATGGGTGTCAGATGACAGTTAGCATCCTAATAAACATCCTCCATGACGTCAACACCCATTAACTTTTTATCACCATCGCACAAACAAGCCAAAGGGTCAACCTCTTCCCACGCTAACACGTGCACTGCACATGCTCGCTCCTGGACCACGTGCTCGCTCTAAGGACCCATGACGTCATCCCATGACGTCATCAGGATTACGCAATTTCTGGTCATGATGATGCAATATTTAGAGTCTAACAAACACTTACTACTACTCAGCCTCGTGAGGACAATTGAGTAGCTGTCTGACAGTGAGACAGCGCCCCTATCACGAATACCAAGATTAACGGCCGAGGGGACCCGACGCGCTGATCACGCGTCACCCCAATATCTGCAGGCCAAATGGCTGGGCAGCGGTCGCTTGGTCGTCCTTAGCCCGTCAGGGGCTGGATAGTGCCAGGGGTTGACTTTTAATAATAATAATAATAATAATAATATCGTATGGCCTCAGGTGCCGGGTGAAAGCTTTGTTATTTGACACCCAGAGGGTAGCCTGCATGTCGAATTTTGTTGTTCCTTGACTATGAAAGTCAAGGAGGTTAGATGTTAGATATCTAAGCTCCTTGAACATTATAGCGCTTTCTAGTAGAGAAATGAGGAACCTTGTGTTGGCGGAAAGTCCCGAGATTAATTTTGCCATTATGAACTCGGACTACTGAATTCAAATGGGTTCATTGACATGCCAACATCGTATGACATGCGTATCGTATTTTTGCCGCCTTTCAAAAATCATTTACCATGGTCAGGAGCGAACCTGCAATCTTGGGGTTAGTAGACCGACACGCTATCCACTCACCCTCCGTGGCAAGCTACATAACTCTATGGGATACATATATTAAAATCCTACGAGGCCACCATTCGAAATATTTAGACGGTTCTAAATATCAGTTAATCTATGGCAGCAACAACACTGAAATATTGTATGTTGATAGAGGCGGCCAATACTCGTATCCGAGTGTATGTTTCTTTCCTGCATTACTAATTACAGTATTCACTCGATGGTGACTCAACAGACCAATTCTGGCATAGAACATATGGCCGCATATGATGCATATGATGGAAGGTGGGGGACGTGGCAATAACTGGCGCAGCTTTCTCCTCTGACGAGTTTCCATTTCCTGCCTTCGGCGTTCTTCTTCAAAATGTGAAACCGCAGCTGAGGTGGCTGCACGCCAACATGCGCAATCTTCCGCAAGAGTATGCCAATTATCTGGATCAATGGCTACACTCCTCAAGGTTTGTTTAAGCTGATCTTTGTAACGCTTCCGAGGTGCTCCAAGAGGTCTCTTGCCTGTGCTAAGCTCGCTGTACAGAATTTTCCGTGGGAGTCTGTCGTCATTCATGTGTTGGACGTCACCGATCCATCTAAACCGGTGACTAATGATGATGGCCTCTATGCTCTTCATCTCTGTTCTCTCGAGAACCGCAGCATTCGTTATATAGTCATCCCATTTGATGTGCATAATGGAACGGAGTTTCTGCAGGTGAAAGCGTTCCAGTTTTTTGATGGTCTAGCGGTATAGGGTCCAGGTGTCACATCCATAGAGCAACGTAGAAATGACAACAGCTTGGTATACCATTAGTTTTGTACAGATTCTTAGATCTTTACACTGGAATGCACGACGTGAGAGACGTCCAAACGCTGCATGTGCAGCACGGATTCTGTTAACCACGTCCTTCTCAACAGTACATTGCGTAGACAGAATACTCCCAAGGTATGGGAAGTGATCGACTTGGCCCAAAGATGTGCCAGAGATAGTAATATCAAAACCTGGGAAACAGAGTTTCCAGGAACAGGTTGAGCTAATACTTTGGTCTTCTGAATGTTTATGGTAAGACCAAAACGTTCATAATTATGCACTCCTGAAAATGTTGACAGACTGTTGCAGCTCTTCAGATGTATGGGCTTATGAGGCATTGTCATCGGCATATTGCAATTCTGTAACCTGGTGAATATTGGTTAATATTTTCGAACGAAGTCCGGTCTGGTTGAATAGCACTCCATCATACCGACATTTAATTTCCACACCTGTGTTGTTTGCAGATGCTGTCTCAAAGAGCATGGCCGTCAGGTATAGGGAAAAAAGAATAGGTGCAAGAACACAGCCTTGCTTCAGCCCATTTGTGATCGGAAATTCTTCTGAGATATCATTCTGATACAGCACCTGCCCGACCATACCATCATGAAGAGCCCGAATCAATCCAACGAAATGTTCTAGACATCCAAAACGCCCCAAAACCAACCACATTGCATTTCTGGGAACAGTATCGAAGGCTTTTTCAAGAACGTAAAAGACTAAGAACAGAGGTGTCATTTGTTCTCTGCATTTCTCTTGCAGTTGTCTTATATAAAAGATCATGTCAACTGTTCCTCGGGAAGTACGAAATCCGCACTGCGATTCAGGAAGTATTCTCTCTGAGATAGTTTGGAGTCGATTCAGTAGGATTCTGGCAAAAACTTTTCCTACTATGGAAAGGAGGGAAATACCTCGGTAGTTTCCACAGATACTGCGATCGCCTTTCTTGAAGATAGTAACAATGGTGGCGTTCTTCCAGTCGGCAGGTATTTTTTGCCTTTCCCAGATTAAGAGGATCAGATAAAAGAGCCTGGTTTGTAGGGGTAAGCCTCCGTTTTGAATGAGTTCCAGAGGGATGTTGTCCGGACCTCGAGCCTTCCTTGGTTTCAGGCTACTGCAAGCTTTGTCAAATTCACGGAAAGTCGGAGGTATTGCCATCCAGGGTTGAAGAGGATGTTGAGGGACAAAACGTAGAAAATCTTCAGCCGCGGTAGAGGGAAGATTTAAGAGTGTACTGAAGTGCTCTTTGCATCGTTCCAAGATGTCCGGGCTGTCGGTAAGTGTGGTGGTGTTATCAGCATATTTTAGAGTACCTGAAGAGGAGCGGATAGGTCCATACAGCTCTTTCAGTCCCGCATAAAGTTGCATAGGTCTCTAGCGTCTGAAAAATTCTGAAGTTCTTTGGCTTTAGTTTGCCACCCATTGTTTTTTATCTCACGAATTTTAGCTTGAAATGTCTGCTTTAGTTCATGACGTTTGCTTTGTTTCTCTCTGGTACATGGGGGTTGCGAAAGGGATAGACCAGCGTCCCGTTTAGCACTCATGAGATTCAGAATTGCATCGTTGTTGTCATCAAACCAGTCTTGGCACTTCCTCTTCTCAAAGCCGATAGCCTCCTCTGCTGATTCGGAAATGATTCTCTGAAGCGTGGTCCATTCACAGTCAACATCCTTTGTATTGAATGGATTGTTGGTCAGTTCTTCTTGAATAGTGCATCGGTATATGTACCCGATTTCAGCAGTGTCGTGGATGCCAAAATCCAAGATAACACCGGATCGAAACAAACGGCAGTACCCCGGCTAGAAAATACTTACCGAGCCATCTGAAATCACACACACTGCAAATCGTGGACACATATCAGGCGATATCTATCAGACACAATGGTAAATCCTCCACAGGATCAGTGACAACAACACACTAGAGTTCAAGACTCTCATACAAACGGGCGTAAGGGGGAAATGGAAATGGATAAAATGGTTCAAGCCGCTATAATTACCATAGCATCTTCCTAACCTCCCACTATCTATAAATCATTACGCAAGTGTTCTATAAAAATGGTATAAGCATACACAAATGCGTGCCCAAAATGTATTCAAAAGTAAACAAACCATAGATGGTTGTAAGAAAATTGAATATCAACCCAACTAAATGTCATCATCACTTAATGTCCTTTGACATTCTGGCATCACGCCATCTGATTCACAAAATTGACGACATAAAATTGACAAACCTATAAATTGGCATCTCGCTATGCCTTCCCTTTCAAGATCGAAATAAAAAATATTTTATATGAAAATAGAACCCCCTTAATGAATTTAAATAGTGATGGCCTCTCACTATTTACAATAGCAAAATTTTAGTCTATACATAGATCCTGAATTCTAATCTTCAATCACTTGCTGAAATACTTTTTAACTAAAATACTACTAGTTAGTAAACATCAAATATTTACATAGATATCTCATTCCGGAACATTATCTACCCCAATGTTCCTCCCTAAATGTTTTAATAGACATAGGATTTATTATCACTAACTGAATGGTATCAACATCGAGGTTATCGGTCGTAAAATAGTGTAACATTCCGATCATTTAAGATAAGATTGCCATCCAATGAACTCCTGTACTAATCCACTATTCAAAAATAACAATAATAATAATAAACTTAATTAATACCAACGCCATGAATACTATACTTTCGGAGCACCCTGTATCTATGGCACAGCTGATCTGAACGAAAATACGACAGCCTATAAGATCAACTTCATTCACGCCAAAAGTTCCTACGTTACGTTCCAATAAAAATGAATACTGTCTTCCAACACAGTAAATTATCCTTCAGCTATCAAAACATAAAATATACCACAACACATTAATTCACCGTTCCTAAGAACGAACTCTTCAGCACAGAAGCCTTTACAAACATGACTACAATCTAACAACTCTTAACACGCTCCTTAAGTAAGAATGTAGCATCATTACAACAACAAAACAATGACAGAGGAAAGGTTCCCAGGATATAACATCCTTTACAGGGTCGCCCTTCGAAATACCAAAATAACATTTGATATTATCGCCCACCTCTTCAATTTAAATACGAAAATCCTTCATACTCAAATATATACTTATATAACATCATATCTCTCCCTCATGTTATAAGTAATTCAATGGCATTGATAATAATTTTAAATATGCTTTACAAGCAATAACATTAAGCTGATCGTAGGGCTCCTTCCTATTGCGTGTCAACTTAACACGAAACATTCCTGACTACTCTCTGTTCCAAATCACATTGATTGTGTGTCAACTAAAAAACATTTGTCGCTTAGGCGTGAACTACTTTCATTAAATATTGAAATATCTGGTTATATATATATTGAATCACGCTATGACAATAGTCGCGTACGTTTCTCGTTTTATCATTACATTTCATAATTCACAAGTGTTATTCGAAAGAATCCTTCGTCTGAACCTTCAGTATTGCAACCAACTTTCAATCGACGCTAAATTCACTAAGAGTCAAAACTGAAAATTTAATTTACACTTCGAATTGAAGAATCAAAATATTAATCTGAAAATATCAAATCAGGATTGAAATCCCAAATTAATTAAATTCCAAAAATATTTAATCTCGGATTTTCTGAAAATCCGAAAGAAAAAAATTAAATTTCAAAAATGAAAATCCCAACATTCTAAATCCAAAATTCACTGAAATGTGAAAATTCCAAAATCGAGAGTAATATCTCAAATGGTAAAATATGAAATATGAAAAATCATCGAAGATCAGAAATAGCTAAATCCAAAAATGACAATATAAAAAATTGCGAAAGCAAAGATCCAGAAACTGAAAATTCGTCGCACTGAAATTTCTCTAAACTGAGAAGTGAAAGCTGCGCAAAAATTGAAATGCGAAGAGATAAAATGCGTGGAAAACTGTTCATCTGGAATCTCACTCAAATCCAGAAATAGTTAAATTCAAAAACCAAAAAGACGAAATCCAAATCTGCTTCATCATCAAAATGTTCAAATGCCACCGGCAATCATCGAACAGGGAACTCCGCTAATCCTCCCTACGCTAAACTACTAAGTTAACTCGCCTGCAATGATGATCTCAAACACAGTCGGAACTGTTTCTAACCAGCATACAAAATGCGAAAAGTAACTTACTCAGATGGAGTAAATAACTGGCTAACAGAGCAATAACATTCTACAGAACTAATATTCTACCGAAATACAATGATCACAATAAGCATGCCTCTAGAATACCAATCTACGAACTGGTGTTATATATATATTGAAGAGCTTGTCTTACTTTCAAATGGACTGGCGATGGAAAACGTGTAATCACATACACGCCCAGGATCGGGTTGCTGGTTTCAAATCCGTCCGGCCGATATCCCGCTAGCCTCGCCCTTAGCCTCGGGCCACCTTCTATTGCTCGCGTCGAGAACGCACGTCGCCGGTCAGCGGCTCCATAGTTCGTGTGGGGCCCCTTATAGCCTCGGCGTTCGGCTCGCTTCCTGACAGACTCCTCGTTCGATCCCCGGTCTCCATTCCAATCTTGCTCTTCTTCTCGTCCCTGTGGAAAGTCTCGTAGTCTCCCTCCATTCTTATATTGGTTACAGTTCATGATTTTCTCCATTAGATTGTGCATTTTTAAGTAGCTGTGTGAACTTTGCTTTTTTTCTGCATATCATTCTAAGTTACTCCACTCGTAGGAATTCTTACTTTTATGATGTAGACCACATTTCCCTCAGCATATTTAGCAAGCAAGCATGACTCCCTCTGACGTATCAAATGTTCCTTCTAACCAAATGTCCACGATGTTCGTCACCATCATTGTGCAATAATTCAAAATCGAAAATATCGTTCGAAATAACGTGTCCCTTTCAAAATGTTTCCTTCCAACACGTATTTACAGTTTCTTTCACGACTTATATTCACACCTTCATCTTCTCCACGAACACATTACGCGATGCATACGGACAATTCATTGCCTGACCATGACACTGGTCTCTATCACAAAATATTCCATAACACACTCAAATTTACGCCAAGACTTAGCGTGCTTCGCACCAGGTATTAGCACGATTATACTACAATGTTTCCCACGTCCATATTTCTCTTTCCTCAACTAAAGCACTTGTGCATTCACTCACGCACTACGTTTCCGGAGCTCTTAGCTCACGTCCGTTCGGTTCAAGATCCCGAGTTGCATTACTCGATAAAATGGCGTCTCGTCATCCTGTCTGCTTCTCGGACAACGCGCTGCCTTCCTCAATGGCGCATACCCATGGCTCGGACATGAATATAATTAATTCTGACTTCGGGCGTTAATTATCCTCGGAAAACACTTCCTGATAATTTCTTAAACAATCCTTTCGATTTCTTTCCAGTCTTCAATTTCTTATAAATGCACTAATTAGCATAGTCGTCAATATAATATCCCAATTCTAAATTCGCCCATTGGTTCTTCCAATCACGTGGTCTTCCCTCAGCAACCAGCATTCTCTTTCCTCTCGTATTGCCTGTAGTCTATCTCCTAGGATGATCCAATCAAATCCGTCCTTTCTATAAGGTGATTACTTCCAGCTAACAAGCTTCTCATTGGACAATACCTTATGACTACAATTCTGTGTTTCAAACACGGTCCAATATTTGTTTTCCAATCTCAATCAAATGATCCCTTTCCTATGGTTAAATTTCAAACATGATTCTGGCATCTCTTATTACGAATTCGGGTGCATTTCCCTCCTAACCAAGGTTGCAAAAGTGTGACAAATACTTATCCAAAATCGTGGACACGAATTTGTACGTTATTTTTTCCTCTTGTAAAATCTCCAGAGGTTCTTTGCATTGAACTTTCCAATTAACTGCTCGTCTTCTATATTGACAATACGATAACAGTTATTTCCGTAGACAGTATCGATCTTAAACGGGCCTGGAAACAGTCTGTTAATTTTACATATATCTTCTTGGAAACATTCGCTTTAGTAGGACGTCTTGTCAATACGGGATCTCCTCTTCTTAGTGGCTTACTAAATCGTTTTCCTCTTGTCCTCTTCTTTCTCTTGTCCGCTGCTTTCTGCAAATTTTCCCTCGCCGTTTCTATCCTGGCGTCTCTCGTTGGTTCAGGGTCGTCTGGAATATGAAACAGGTTATCCCAGGGTCTTACTGGTCTTCTATTCAGAAGCAAAACTGACGGTATGTCAGCTGTGCTCTCGTGAATCGTCGAATTGATACAGTCCTGGATTATGGGAACAATCTTTACCCAACCTTGATGGTTATCTGAGCAATATAATCTGCAGAAACTTGCAATAATAGCCATAATCATCTCAGCTGGATTCGACTCTGGATATCTCACACTACTGCATATATGTCTGATCCCCAGCCTAACCTTGGCGTCTCTGAATTCTATCGATGTAAACTGGGCCCCATGATCCGTCAAAAAGAATTCAGGTTTCCCGGCATTAGGAATCACGTCTTGTTCAATTCGGTTATCACATTGTTAGAATCTGCAGGCCGAATGGCTGGGCAGCGGTCGCTTGGTCGGCCTTAGCCCGACATGGGCTGTATAGTGCCAGGGGTTGACTTTTTGTTTTTTGACATTGTTAGAATTTGCCTACTTTAAAGGACTCAAGATTACCAATTTCGAGAATACGTCGATGGTAACTAACAGAAATTGATTTCCTCGTTGTTCCTCGGACACGGACCATAAATGTCACATGCGAATAGTTCATTTGGTTTCGTTGGGAGAATCGACTTAGGCTTACCTTTTAGCAATTCTGATACGTGTTTACTTTTCTGACAGTCTTCACATGACTTAATAATCTCTCCCACCGTTTTTCTCATATTCTGCCAAACAAACTTTTCCCTAATGGTATGAAGGGTTTTGTACAATCCTCCATGTCCTATACTTCCATGTGTTAGCCAAATAATTTTGTTGATGAGCTTCGGCGGTACTACAATCCGTACTCTGGAGTGATCTCCAGACGATTTCTACGCTCAACACGTGGTGTCTCGATCTCTTCTGAACCTCATAGTACTCTGGATCAAAGGTATCCATTCTGGATGCTGACCTGGAGTCAATCCATGCAATGCTGACTGTGTTGAGGGAAACGTAGGGTAAATTGGACAAGGATATTGAGGCCTTGCATCAAGGGACTCATCAGAATCGTAAAACATGGAAGCACATTTGAAGAAAAATGCCAATGGATTAAGAACAGAAATAGCCCAAGTTAGGGAAGATTGTAAGAAAAGCAATGATTCCACAAATAGGTCTTTGAGTGTGTTATAGAATAATTCAATATGTACTCAAAACAATTTAGGCGACATACGAACGAGTTCGAATGCAACTAAGGAGACGTTGCAGACCACACAAAACACTTTAAAGTTAACACAGGATACTCTTGCTACATTGCAGATTTCCTAAATTTGTTATCACCAATTTTAAACCCTTGCCAATCGACAATCAGCGTGCGTAACATATTGACGATTGCGTGGATGAAGTCCAGCTGACGACTCACTAGTCACTATTCAGGTTTAGAAATAATAACAACCTATTTTATTACACCATTTTATTGGCATTAAAATCATAACAAGCTTTATATTCTTTTGTCATTCTGGGATAGGAACGATACCAACTCATACAACAATACAGTCTTTTATGTTTATAGCGTCCATTACACCGGTGATGTCCCAATGTTGGGTAGTTTATTGGCTGAGGAATAACCCACCCACCAAGGGAAGATGATTAAGAGAAGGAAGTAGATTTTGGATTGGAGAAAAAGGATAGAAAAATAGGAGGAGAGTCCCACAAAAGTTATGAATTTGACTTTCAATACATTTAGAAGCGGTTGCCACCGCAAATCCGTGCTCGGATACCTAAAGTGGGTACGAGCTTGGTCGAAGCTGACGGGAACCGCAGCTAAGACTTGGGCAGTTTGCCAGAGAAAGGCTTTAGTGTATTTCCTCCCAAGCACGAATAAAAGTACTATAGGGAAGGGTGATGGTCTGGCCAGACAGATAGTAAAAGCTTTATTGAGTATGAACGAGGGCATAAACGTAGGAAGAGCTAGGAAAGCCAGGATCTTGCCTAACTGTAGTATCAGAGAAATGATGAATCCAAAACCAAATATTTAATTTATTAAACAATTCAAGGAAGATTAATGAATTTAACAAGTATGTAATATATTTTTGACAAACATAGTTCATTTGAACTTTTTAACAAATGGGGTCGCAGACCTCTCAACATTAAACGTTTGCTCCAGGCAATTGACAATTTACAAGGTTTCAAACCTTACATGTTTCTAAAATCTTTATAAGATTTAAACAAATAAACAATGAAGTAATTAAAGTTGGAAAGTGAATTGTAGTACAAAGAGTGTACCTTAAGAAATTCTTGAGAGAATGTTCTAGAGAAAATGACAACTTCGAATATAACAATAATAAAAACATGAAAAATAAGATAGAAGTTCCTACAACTTCTTATATTTATACAGAATTATTATATGAGAATTATACAAAAGAGGGCAGGTCACTTACTGTGAAACCTGAAGAAAGTGAAAAGGAAAGTTCTAGACTTCCCAAGTTTGAGCAGGAATCACTAGCCAAATGGGACAGTTTCCATTTCGTGAAACCTGAACATGACTCGCTCAAGAGTTTAAAGAAATGTTTTCCCTGATTATAGGAAAGGAACAATGTGATTTGAAACTTGTATCACACAAGCAATTATGCAGAATTTAATTAATGTTAAACTAACAAAGTTGGAAGGGCACTTCGTGAGTGACACCTTATAGAAAGTTACAATTTTATTAATAATGGTGGTTAGTAGAAGGTTGAGGAAAGATCATTGGGATATAGGATCAATGTTCATGGCCGTATTTAATATAACCGGACGATCGCGACGCGGTAGAAACGTGGAGCAAGCACTGATTATCACTATAGTCTGTAAAGATTGATGCAAAGTTCACTGTAGAAACTCGAAAGTTCATGAGAAAGAAAGTTATTGCAATTATGGAAATAACTGATTGCACTATATAGGTGAGAGTGTATTTCTTGAAAAAGTTGTGATTTACAATTAAATGCGCCATAGAATGTTCCAACGGGGGAAGAAAGTTCGCTATTGCAGTAATTTAAGGAAGATTCCTCATTTTAACTAGTATTTTCACAAGTGCGTGAAAAATACTTGACGGCAAGACTCGCAGATAGAGTACAAGATCTCGAAGGTTCCAGAACGATCTTAGCAGAAAAAATGGGGTTGAGAAAATCCAACGGAGGAACTAGCTTTATAATTATAGACAGCGGGTATTAGATAATATCCCACGTAGCGAGAGGATTTCTCATTTGAATAGCTTAAGAAAAGCTCTTTTTTAGTAAGGTTGGCTTATACAAGCAAAAGCTCAACATGGCAAATCCCACGAAGAATGATTTTTGCCCCAAAGTATATAATTTCACACTGTCTATAAAATATCATTAAAGCACTTGGAAGTTAAAACCATGAAGATGAGGTTAAAACTTTTAAAATGGTACTTATCTTGATTTCATGTTGAAGTCGAAGTTTCCGTTGATGACTACCTAGCCAACATGGCGTAGAAGAGTGTGTGCCTCTTGGTTTGAGGAAGCTAGCTCGAGAGGAGCTTTGACTGATCGAGTCAACTGCCGACTGAGAAGTGAGTCCTGCTCAACAGAGCACGGAGAGACCAAGGAAGGGGAAAAGAGTGGGGGGTAGGAGACAAAGGGAGAACATATAAGCATTGCCAACTTTAAAACAAAAAATTGATCTCTTGCTGAGCCGGTCTTCAAAGAGTTGACAACAGATGATACTAGCGCAGCATGGTGAGTAAAGAAGTAGACGTAGTCCTCTTGCTCCAGGAGAAAATAGCTGGCGATGGTAACAGGATCTGGTGGCCAAATGGATAAGTAAGTCCTCTAGCACCAGGAAGAATTGAGGAGCTTCTGAGATTCGCTGCGAGATGACGCTAGGTGGGTCACAGAAGTTATATATCTAGAACAGACTTATGAAGACATAAGAGATATGCCCAACAAGGAGAAAACAGATGATCACTGTTGGTGTTTGACAAAGAGGAAGGAAGAAATGAACATGCAAAGAGCAGTAAAATTATATCTCAGGTACCGTGTATTCAAAGAATACACCATACTGGGGAGAGAAACACCAACAGAGAGCAAATAAGCAGTTACACATTTAATGGAAGAGGAGCGATCAAAGACAGGGGTCTTGTAATCGAACCGTTAATGGTCAAGACTCTGACCACCCTGACTCTCCCATCTCTTCCAGGATAACACTTGGTTACTCTACCGGAAGTCCAAACTAGAGGGGGAGAAACATCCCTAACCAAGACCAAGTCCCCCACTTTAATGTCGGGACTGGAAAGAAACCACTTCTGCCTCCGTTGCAAGGAAGTTAAATATTCCAGGTTCCACCTCTTCCAAAAAGGATTACGGAGGGCTTCAAGTTTACGCCAAACAATAGGTAGATTAAAATCCCTGTAAGAATTGGGAAGAGGAGGAGGGGCAGAAAGAGAAGTGCCGATAAGGAAGTGACCAGGGGTGAGTGGAAGTAGGTCATCAGGGTCATTGGAAAGCGGAGTTAAAGGGCGAGAGTTAACAACACCTTCAATCAGAACAGACAGTGAATTGAATTCTTCGTAAGTCAGAATTCGATTACCTAAGACTTTTCTTAAATGACGTTTAGTGAGCTTTACGCAAGATTCCCACCTACCACCGTGATGAGGAGCGTAAGGAGGTATAAAGCGCCATTTGAAACCCTTTGAGTAGGAAAAATTAGAGATTTGTAGGAAGTGAGAGCTTTCTTCCATAGGGATGCTGCGCCCTGAAAGGTGGAAGCGTTATCAGAGAACATCTCAGAAGGAACACCACGCCTAGCAGTGAAACGAGAGACAGCTGATAAAAAATAAGAAGTAGAAGCATTCGTTACTAGTTCCAATTGGATTGCGCCGGTAACCATGCAAACAAAGAGAGAAACATAAAGCTTACCAAACAATTTGCGTTTAGCTTCAGGAGAGTTTCGTTGATATTGGAACGGACCCATATAGTCCACGCCAGTTAAAGCAAATGGGCGTATAGGAGAAGAACGAAAAGAGGGCAGATCGCTCATTAATTGAGTATTGATTTTAGGTTTCGCTTTGAAACAAGGAATGCACTTATGAATTACAGAAGAAACTTCATGAATTCCATTTATAATCCAGTACTTTTCCCTTAAGAGGCAAAGCAAAGTACGTGTACCAACATGAAGATTACGGTAATGAAAGTCACGTATAATTAAGGAAGTTACGTGATGTTTGGAAGGCAAAATAACGGGATGCTTTTTGTCCTCAGAGAGTAGAGATTGCGAGAGCCTTCCACCTACCCTGAGTAACCCATGGTCATCAAGAAACGGGGCTAAAGCACGGAGACGGCTGGATTTGGGAAGATCTCTTTTAGAAGAAAGCAATGACAATTCAGAAGAAAAGGCTTCTTGCTGTGTCAGTTGTAAAACCTTAACGGTAGCGAGATTCAATTCATGATTGGTAAGGTGTGGTTTAGGGAGAAGAGGTTGGTCAACCACAAGATATTTCCTTCTAAGGAGATAGGCGACAATTCGTAGTAATTTATGAAAAGAAGAATAGCGGGACAACAAAGGATGAGAAGCGTTGGAAACAAGACAAGAAGCAATGGGTAGAGGTACTTTAGCGTCAGGCAAGTTGGAGTTTGTAGCTGGGGGTTTAGAAGGCCATGAGGAAGATTCGTCGATTAGCCACGAGGGCCCATGCCAGTACAATTGGGAAGCTGCCAATTGAGAGGGTAAACAACCACGAGAGATAATATCGGCTGGATTATCCGCACTGGGAACATGCCTCCATTGACATCCAGAAGAAAGAGTTTGAATTTTGGAAACCCTGTTTGCAACGAAAGTTTGCCAGTGAGAGGGGTTCTTGGCGATCCAAGGAAGGGCGATCATGGAATCGCTCCAGAGATAGATTTGCGAGAATTCGACTTTTAATACTTCCCGTAATTTCTTGACAAGTTCTGCAGCCATTAGTGCAGCGCACAGTTCGAGGCAAAGTGATAGTTTTAAGAGGAGCGACCTTCGATTTGGCACAAACAAGGTTGGAAACTGGAGATCCATAGAGTGAATCGTGATAAACTAAATATGCACAGCAACCATAAGCTTTTTCGGAACTGTCCGCGAACACATGAAGGAAAAAAGATGCATTAGAATGAGAGCTGATTAAATTCCTAGGAATTTCAATAAGGGAAAGATCCAACAAATTTCTGCGAAACGAGAGCCAACGATTAAGAAAAGAAAGAGGGACAGTGTCATCCCATTCACATTTAAGCGACCACAGCTCTTGCATGAAGAGTTTGGCTATAACGATAACTGGGGCAAGGAATTGAAGTGGATCAAAAATTTTTGCAATTTCAGAGAGAATTTGTCTTTTTGTATTAGGAAGCTCTTCTGCGAGCGAAACTTTATAGATAAGAGTGTCAGTGCTAGTGCACCAGTGAACTCCTAGAGTTTTTATAGATTCGGAGTTTCCACAAATTTCGACAGAAGAAGGATCTACGTCTTCGATGGGAAACTGAGCGAGAAACTCAGGGGAGTTGGAGTTCCACTTATGGAGTGGGAAACCTCCATTCCTTAGTAATGCCTGAAGTTCTAAAGATACAAAAGAAGCTTCCTCCAAAGAGGGGAAGGATTGCAAATAATCGTCAACATAGAATGACGTAGTTAGTGCTTCAGAGGCTTTGGGGTTAAATAAATGACCATCTTGAGAGGCTAGCAAGTGTAGGGATCGGATAGCAAGGAAAGCAGAGAGTTTTAAGCCATAAGTAACCGTTTTCAAGCGAAATACCTTAATGGGCTTACTGATTTCATCACGCCACAAGATTCTTTGAAGATCTCGTTGTTCTGGTTGAATTAACACTTGACGGTACATCTGTTTTATGTCGGCTATGACAGCTTTGGGAAATAATCGAAAGTTTAAGAGTATAGCAGATAAATCTGATTGAATAGCAGGACCAGAATAAAGAGTGTCGTTAAGGCTGTTGCCATTAACGTCGGGTGATGAACCATTGAAAACAACTCGAATTTTATCTTTTACAAGAGGGTTTTTCCACACGGGATGATGATTTAAATAAACCGTTTCAATTGGGGGGTGTAATTCATCATCAGATTTGTTAACAACTTCCATATGATCTAAGCTTTCATACTCATCCATGAAATCAGTGTACTGTTGTTTAACAAGAGGTTCCTTCTTGAATTTGCTCTCGATAGCGAAGAGAGCTTTTCGAGCTTTAGGCTGAGAGTTGATAAGTTTAGGAGAATTATTTAATCTTGGCATTTGAACGACGAACCGGCCATCAGAAGAACGAGTGGTGGTATTTAAAAAAAGTTGCTCACAGAATTCATTTTCTGAAGAGGTTGCATTAGGAGAATCAATATTTTCAAGTCTCCAGAACTGTTCCAGGTCAGTATTGGAGAAGTAACATTGCGATGCGGGTTGAGGAGAATAATGGGGAAGTTGCCCCGTGACGATCCATCCAAAATTAGTGTCTCTGGCGACCACGTTTGAGGATAACTTACGAACCTGTTTACGTAGGCAATTCCAGAAAACATTGGCACTAAAGAGTATGTCAATAGGGTTCTGCATATTAAAACAAGGATCGGCTAGCCTTAAATGCGAGGGAATGTTTAACCCTGAAATATCCACAGAGTGACTTGGAGTGTCTTCTCCGATGCTATTAAGAATTAGACAATTAAGTTTAAGAAAGTTGTTTCTATGACAAGTATCTCTTATAGTTAGCTTTGAAAATTGTAAAGCTTGCGATTTTGAGCTGTTGATGCCCGACACGTTGATAGAAGTGGGGTTTACAGGTAGACCTAGTTTTCTAATCAAGGAATTAGACACAAAATCATGAGTTGCCGCTGAGTCTAGAAGACCGCGTGCACGGACCCAGTTGCCAAAGTTATCCTGAACTTCGATTTGGACAGTGGACAACAATACTTGGGCACTGCGTATGGACTTGGCATTTTGAATATACGATGAAGCATTAGAGCTGTTAGCACTATCATTTTTCGTAGAAGTAGATGCTGTCGATGACCTTGCCTGATCATGACGATGTAGCAAAGTATGATGAGCCTTTTCACAATGGTAGCAAAGTCTTGTGGACTTACAGTTAGAAGCAGAATGCGTGGGCGCTAGGCAGTTGAAACAATGTTTGTTTTGAGCGACTAATTTTTGTCTGTCGTCGACTGACATTTCTTTAAAAGATTTGCAGAGGTATAAGGCATGGGGATCTTTACAAAGTATGCACTTTACAGGTTCGTTTAAACTTTTGCGAGGTTCGCTTTGCGTGTTTAGAACAATAGAGCTAGCAACACGACGTTCACTAGACCTGGTTGGGTAACCAGTAGTGTTTGATTTAAATTTGGATGAGCTGGACCCGGGTTTTTGGGTATTGGACGCTGAGCGTTCACTTTTGGATTTGATGGACATTAATTCGAATTTGGAACTAGGAGATGAAGGTTCACTTTGATTAGCTAGAGCGGTTAAAAGTTGGCATCTAGCGTTTATGAAAGTGACTAAATGCTCGTAAGAGTAATCGTCTTCTTTAGAAAGTTCAATTTCCCAAGCTTTGAGGGTAGCAGCATCAACTTTAGAGACTACTAAATGTATTAGGAAAGTATCCCAATGTTCAGTAGGTTGATCTAATTGGGACAAAGTTTAACGTGGAGTTGGGTAGTGTCAACTAAAGTACGCAAACTAGTGACGTCATTGTGCTGTGACGCAGGTAGGTTAAATAGAGCCTTCATATGGCGTTGAATACGTAAACGTAAATTTCCATATCTTTCTTTTAATAAGTTAAAGGCAATGGGGTAATTTTCGGCACGCAGAGGAAGTGCTTCGACCAACTGCAAAGCTTGACCTCGGAGGATAGATCTCAAGTAATGAAACTTGTAAATGACTTGAATGTCTTCATTGTCATGAACAAGGGAGCAAAATAATTCATAGAAAGAATCCCAAGTGGATTCATCTCCAGAGAAATGGGGTAAATCAATTTTAGGTAAAGTTGGTTTGGGCTTGTGAGTGCCCTCACGAAAGGAAGTTTGTGGTTCGTAAAGGGAACCAAGAACAGAAGCGTCCTTTTTCTGCTCCTCTTCGAGTTGGCGTATTATTTTGAAAGCAGAACCTATGCCTTCGTAATATAGGTTTTCTACTTCGACACGATCTTCTGTTTGATTGAGCATGCAAGTTTCTATTTCAGTTTGAATGTTACAGTAGTTTTCATATGAACGTTCAAAATCCTTTACACGATGTTTCAACAAGTCTAATTGCGCGTCTGAGGGATCTAATTCTTTTATGTACCTTCTGAATCGGGTAATTTGCCCTTTATAGGATGCTCGTTTAGAAGTAAGTTTTTCATCCTTATCCTTATCAGTGGGAGCCATATTAAAGAAGGTAGATGAAAATGTAACTCACGAAACTGTGGAACCTTGGAAATGCTGTCAAGCTGGCAGCAGCGAATGAGTAGAAAGAACGGGGCACACCAAAGGAGACAGGAGCGGCCTCTTTCCCGTTCACAGGCTTTGCATGATGTAATTATAGCTGAAAAATTCAAAGCAGATATTAGTAATATGCAAAGTATTGTCAAATGACACTTTTTTTATAAGAAAAAAGAAAAAATGGGCTCTCCCGGGTTTCTGGGACCAAATTTTGGGTAGTTTATTGGCTGAGGAATAACCCACCCACCAAGGGAAGATGATTAAGAGAAGGAAGTAGATTTTGGATTGGAGAAAAAGGATAGAAAAATAGGAGGAGAGTCCCACAAAAGTTATGAATTTGACTTTCAATACATTTAGAAGCGGTTGCCACCGCAAATCCGTGCTCGGATACCTAAAGTGGGTACGAGCTTGGTCGAAGCTGACGGAAACCGCAGCTAAGACTTGGGCAGTTTGCCAGAGAAAGGCATTAGTGTATTTCCTCCCAAGCACGAATAAAAGTACTATAGGGAAGGGTGATGGTCTGGCCAGACAGATAGTAAAAGCTTTATTGAGTATGAACGAGGGCATAAACGTAGGAAGAGCTAGGAAAGCCAGGATCTTGCCTAACTGTAGTATCAGAGAAATGATGAATCCAAAACCAAATATTTAATTTATTAAACAATTCAAGGAAGATTAATGAATTTAACAAGTATGTAATATATTTTTGACAAACATAGTTCATTTGAACTTTTTAACAAATGGGGTCGCAGACCTCTCAACATTAAACGTTTGCTCCAGGCAATTGACAATTTACAAGGTTTCAAACCTTACATGTTTCTAAAATCTTTATAAGATTTAAACAAATAAACAATGAAGTAATTAAAGTTGGAAAGTGAATTGTAGTACAAAGAGTGTACCTTAAGAAATTCTTGAGAGAATGTTCTAGAGAAAATGACAACTTCGAATATAACAATAATAAAAACATGAAAAATAAGATAGAAGTTCCTACAACTTCTTATATTTATACAGAATTATTATATGAGAATTATACAAAAGAGGGCAGGTCACTTACTGTGAAACCTGAAGAAAGTGAAAAGGAAAGTTCTAGACTTCCCAAGTTTGAGCAGGAATCACTAGCCAAATGGGACAGTTTCCATTTCGTGAAACCTGAACATGACTCGCTCAAGAGTTTAAAGAAATGTTTTCCCTGATTATAGGAAAGGAACAATGTGATTTGAAACTTGTATCACACAAGCAATTATGCAGAATTTAATTAATGTTAAACTAACAAAGTTGGAAGGGCACTTCGTGAGTGACACCTTATAGAAAGTTACAATTTTATTAATAATGGTGGTTAGTAGAAGGTTGAGGAAAGATCATTGGGATATAGGATCAATGTTCATGGCCGTATTTAATATAACCGGACGATCGCGACGCGGTAGAAACGTGGAGCAAGCACTGATTATCACTATAGTCTGTAAAGATTGATGCAAAGTTCACTGTAGAAACTCGAAAGTTCATGAGAAAGAAAGTTATTGCAATTATGGAAATAACTGATTGCACTATATAGGTGAGAGTCTATTTCTTGAAAAAGTTGTGATTTACAATTAAATGCGCCATAGAATGTTCCAACGGGGGAAGAAAGTTCGCTATTGCAGTAATTTAAGGAAGATTCCTCATTTTAACTAGTATTTTCACAAGTGCGTGAAAAATACTTGACGGCAAGACTCGCAGATAGAGTACAAGATCTCGAAGGTTCCAGAACGATCTTAGCAGAAAAAATGGGGTTGAGAAAATCCAACGGAGGAACTAGCTTTATAATTATAGACAGCGGGTATTAGATAATATCCCACGTAGCGAGAGGATTTCTCATTTGAATAGCTTAAGAAAAGCTCTTTTTTAGTAAGGTTGGCTTATACAAGCAAAAGCTCAACATGGCAAATCCCACGAAGAATGATTTTTGCCCCAAAGTATATAATTTCACACTGTCTATAAAATATCATTAAAGCACTTGGAAGTTAAAACCATGAAGATGAGGTTAAAACTTTTAAAATGGTACTTATCTTGATTTCATGTTGAAGTCGAAGTTTCCGTTGATGACTACCTAGCCAACATGGCGTAGAAGAGTGTGTGCCTCTTGGTTTGAGGAAGCTAGCTCGAGAGGAGCTTTGACTGATCGAGTCAACTGCCGACTGAGAAGTGAGTCCTGCTCAACGGAGCACGGAGAGACCAAGGAAGGGGAAAAGAGTGGGGGGTAGGAGACAAAGGGAGAACATATAAGCATTGCCAACTTTAAAACAAAAAAATGATCTCTTGCTGAGCCGGTCTTCAAAGAGTTGACAACAGATGATACTAGCGCAGCATGGTGAGTAAAGAAGTAGACGTAGTCCTCTTGCTCCAGGAGAAAATAGCTGGCGATGGTAACAGGATCTGGTGGCCAAATGGATAAGTAAGTCCTCTAGCACCAGGAAGAATTGAGGAGCTTCTGAGATTCGCTGCGAGATGACGCTAGGTGGGTCACAGAAGTTATATATCTAGAACAGACTTATGAAGACATAAGAGATATGCCCAACAAGGAGAAAACAGATGATCACTGTTGGTGTTTGACAAAGAGGAAGGAAGAAATGAACATGCAAAGAGCAATAAAATTATATCTCAGGTACCGTGTATTCAAAGAATACACCAAATGTCTCTAAACTGGGCGTTTTGGACAGTGACCTGCTCACCGAAGCACCGTTGACGCCATAAGGTACACACGTATCATAACTTATTTCATCACTCAGAGGCACTAGTGAGGGGAAGCATGAATGGAAGGGTATATTACCCACATCCATTCTACAGAGGTAGGGGCAGGCTAGTGACCAGCGCTGATGTTCTTGCATAGGTTCATCACTCTCTTCCCTTTGGTGTATGGTTATTGAACAAAACATACATTTCACTTCATCTCTTGTTTTTAAATAATAGAAACCAGCCGCTTCCAGGGCATGAAAGTTAATAAAAGGCACAGGCCACGTCGCAAATGTCTTGAAACGTTGTTCCTCAGAGTTTAAATTCGTGTGACACCTCCTGTGGCTTTAAAGGAATCGATGACTGAGCTGCTTGAGGTTGGTTTGCCTGTTATTTATACACTAGTCACTTGGTTGGACAGTGGATAATAGTTAACTTGTTTGTGATGAATAATGAGACAATAAGCCGTGGTGTTTGGCGGTACATTGTCATGAGGTTCAAAATCTAATCGGATGTCAATATTGGATTGCCTGACAGACTCTTCCAAATAGGAACAGTCAAAGACAACCAGTGGCACCCTTGCCTTAAATGCTTGGAGTGACAACATGGGCCAATTGTCGTTTTGATAATACGACCATCTAAATTTAGAAAACAAGTCGTAGAGGGTGCCAAACTTCAATTTTTTTGAAAATCCAAATCCAGTCCTACATAGGGAAAACAGCTCCGTTCAGGAAAAGACGACTATTTCTCACTTGTAGGTAATCAAATTAAGTATCATCTTTGGTTTGTCGATACTTGCGATTCGTTTGAAAACGCACTATAGTGTAGAGAGGTCTCTCTGTATAGCGTGCTGTTTTCACAGAACAACTGTGAAGTACTCATGGAGCGCCCAGTTTCTTAATTCCATGGGTAGATGCATATCTCTTCCCACGATCTTGAGCATGTCCAATTTTTTTGCTATCGGCGAGGGTCACATGGGGCACTTTCCATAGCATGCGTTGTAGTCGAATTTTTGAATCTATGGGTGCATTTTCGGCTCCCTTGAATGCATTATTATCACTCCTGTATCTGACCAGATAAAGCACTTGCCTTGTGTTTACAACAATACGCTGGTGATCTTCGGCAAAGCCTTAAATGAGTTTAAAAAGTAAAAATCCAGTAAAGGTGTCATCGGTGTGAATCATCCAGTCATCGGTCGAGTCAGGGCACCAACCCGCTACGAAAAGTGTTTTACCTTCTTTAACACTATAAGAGGGGTATAGTTTCATCACACTTGAAATACCCACATTTCGAGTGCTATCCACCACAATATAATTAATCACATAGCGCACCTCAAAAAAACAGAAAGGCAAAAGCATGATTGGCTAACTTGGATGTCGTGAGTGTAGGTAGAGCCATCTGTCCTTGTGAGCCGACCTTCAATTTGAATGACACTTTCATGCGGTAGTGTGTAAATATCTTGGTTGTCAAATTGAATTTCATCATTGATATTTAGTCCAGGTGTTTGAGCTTGATAAGAATGGGGATCAATTCTTATGACCCCTTCTTGCTCCTCGATGCGGTTCACCACCTCTAGGATAGAATTCATAATGTGGGTTTACGTTGTAACCCAGATGCTGTAAAATCTGCTTGTCCTTACGTGTTAACGTGTATTCACGTGGCAAACAACTAACACCTTTCCTAGACGGTGTTGTTGCTTTATACACCAACTTCATAGTGGTTTTAGAACTAATTTATAAGTGACTGGTGTGGTAGAATCAAGTTGAATCAGTTGTTGGTCTCTATTGATCAGTCTTAAAGTTGTATTACTAATATGATCAACACCCACAGAATGAAAAAGCACCACTGGAGGATTTTCACGAATAATATCGCCATTGGGCGATTTCACAACAAAATCGTAGAGCGAATGCGATGGCTCTTGATTGGTGTACACTTGGCTAATAATATTACACGTCACCGACACGTGATGGTCCTCAATCAATTTCACTTCATGGTCCGATTCATGTTTTTTGTTGGGTTCGAACACTCGAGGTAGAAACCCCAGTAAAGGGCAAATGAAATCGGGTTGTGATTCAAAATCAATCTTAAACGTGGATAAAATACTGAGCGATGAGTGATGGTACGGCCGACAAGTTCAAACTTGCGTGTTCCATCAAGAAATGGCTTCCATATTGCTTTGCGAGCACCACGCAACTGTGTTCATAAATATCCACCAGGGTTCAGAGCTAGCATAGAATCATCATAGTAAAACTTTTTGTTGACATTTTTACGTATGTTGTATATTCTATTGTAAGTTTCAAGAGAAACTAGTCCTAAACCATAAGGTCTTTCACTCAATTCAATAGGAGGGTAAAAGTCTAGACTGACTTCAGGTCCACGTCCATACAGTGTAAACGTCTTACTTTCTGCCGACATACTGTTGACGTTTTTGCTTATGCTGCGTCTTATATAAAAACATTAAACACAAACGCCCACACTCTTGACTCTTAAACTTTTGCGAACGTTTCACATTATAATAATATCTGTGTTCTCTTTCCAAAATACGTGACTAGTTCCATGGGCGGTGGCAGATTCCCAAAACTGTCAAAGTACCACACCGTGGAAACCTCTTTCACATAGACTATATAATGGGTCCATGGTCCTCGTGATCATCTAGATTTAGGATGGCAGATTCCTGTTTCCATGGTCGTGCCGGTAATTGGTTCTACATAAACACGCCTCGAAAATGGTTAAGCTTTAGTTGTTTGACATAGCTTTCGACTTCTTCATGAGTCAGGGCATGTCTTGCTATGGCTGTGGTTAAAAAGTGTTTTTTTATGTGTAACATCTTTCCACTCGGTTGCTGGATATTTTTGTGGGAGTGATTTTGAAAAATGGGACGGAAGTGGATCGGACGGAAGTGTGAAAGACGCACTGAAGGCTGGATCGCATCCCTCCTGGCTGCTAAATCATCTTCAAGTTGTCGTTCTTTGGTGTAAAAATATTCATTATATCATATTTGCTAAAAACAATTATGATTTATTAAGAGTCTCTTTTTCAATCTCTGGATAAAATCGATAGGCAAATACTCCCCGAGTAACTTTGCTCAACACTTTCATACTGAACGGTGAACGCTCATGCGAACTCTGGTGTCAGCTGATTGAAACACATACGGTACCAAATTTACAAAGTCTTCTTATCAGTATTTAAATGATGAAATGCTTTAATATGAAACATTGTAACTAGTCGGCAAACCCGGTATTATGTTTGTGGACAATGGCTGTTCAGATATTAACCATCATTGCGGTAATGCAGTGATCAATATAATTATTTCGATGTTTTTATAAGGGAACTGGGCTAGCCTTTCATGGACCACTATACATAATGTACTACAACCTGTGATAATAAAGTTCGATGAATAGTCCTATACTATGAACATAGATGAACAATGTCCCCTCCCGTAACTATGCAATGCTGAGATCGGCGATACTTGTCCTGGAAACTTTGCAAGAAGGCGTCCTTTGGGACGGTGTTCAAAAGGCTCGTCACGTGACCGAAAAGTTCGGTGAATGGGTCTATATTACAAAAGGATTGTTGGCTTACCTGAAACAGCAGTTACTGTCCTTCAAGGTAATCCCCGTGGATGGTTATGCACTTCTTAGAATGCATGTACGAGTCCTGGAAACTCTTTAGGGATAGCCTTCAGTTGGGTCGTCACATTACGTTGGATGTCCGAAATGTTCGAAAACCTGTGGCCCTTCAGGGATTTTCGGTGATCCTGGACCTGGACCCTGCCACCCCATACTTTGACGCTTGACTTCGGGGTTGTACCTCACACACCAAGTCTCGTCGCCCGTGACGATGGTTTTCAGAAAAGCCATTCCATTCCACAGAACATTCACCATTCTCACTGCCACCCGCCGAACAGGTGTGCATGGTAGGTTGCATACATTTATCCTTCTAAACACGCACTGTGTCAAACAGGTCTTACACGTTGCGTTGTGTGTCGCCAATGTTGCCAGGTCGACCGCTCTGACTTTATTCACCGTACGCAACGTGACGAGGCTTTTGAATACCATCCCAGAGGACGCCTTCTTGAAAAGTTTCCAGGACATGTATCGTCGATCTCAGCATTGCATAGTTACGGGAGGGGACTATTTCGAAGGACAGTAGGGTCACTTTCGTACATTGTTCATCTATGTTGATAGTATAGGACTATTCACCGAACTTTATTGTCACAGGTTTTATATTGTTGTAACATGTTTTCAACCCTTCTAATGGGGTCTTCCAATGGTCGCCCTTACAAGAGCAGACTGCGATCGCGAAGCGCACTTGGGACAACAAAGTGATAATATTTACATAATTCAACGTCAAAGTACACATTTAAATACATTCTTCAATTAATTTAAGGAAAACATAAACCAGAAGCCACCAAAATACAACATGGAATTTACAGTAGAAGACAACAACACAAGAGCTAGTTTAACCGTAACACGAGCCAAGAGCAATATGGTCTAACTCCAACTCGGACTTCAGAAATAACAGATCAGTTGACGTTAAACCAAGACCACTTCACGACCAGTTGACATTGCATGGAAATCTCAATAGATATAGCTCAATGTTTGTCTGTCTGTTATTTATACAAATCTACACTGTTTCAGTTCACAACACAGTAAACTTATACTCCACACCTTTTCACCGATATGAACCAATATTTGTATAGTTAACCTTTGGAACCCAATGAGTAACACTGTCCACTTTAAATTTCGGACAGACCACTCCATTCCCTGCATTTAGGACTTTTGGCACAAATCTACACCGTTTCACTGATCTGAACCAAAATTTGTATACTTACCCTTTGGTACCCTGCGAGTAACACTGTCTACATGAAATGTCGGACAGACCACTCCATTCTCTGCATTTAGGCCCTTTGGAACAAATCCATCCCGTTTCACGGATCTGAACCAAAATTTGTATACTTACCCTTTAGAACCCTGCGAGTAACACTGTCTGCATGACATTTTGGACAGACCACTCCATTCCCCGCATGTCGGCTCTTTGGCACAAATCTACACCCTTTCACTGATCTGAACCAAAATTTGTTTTCTTACCCTTTGGAACCTTGCGAGTAACACTGTCTGCGTGAAATTTCGAACAGACCACTCACTCCATTCCCTGCATGTAGGCCCTTTGGCACAAATCTACACCGTGTCACCGATCTGAAACAAACTTAATGTACTTACCCTATGGAACCCAACGAGTAACACTGTCTGCATGAAATTTCGAACAGACCACTCACTCCATTCCCAGCATGTAGGCCCTTTGGCACAAATCTACACCGTGTCACCGATCTGAAACAAACTTAATGTACTTACCCTATGGAACCCAACGAGTAACACTGTCTACTTGAAATTTCGAACAGACCACTCCATTCCCTGCATTTAGGCTCTTTGGCACAAATCCACACCGTTTCACCGATCTGAACCAAATGCTGTATACTTATCCTTTGAACCCTACGGGTACAGGGTATCACTGTCTATTTTAAAATTTCGAAGAGATCACTCCATTCCCCGCATTTAGGCTCTTAAGCACAAATCTAATCCGTTGCACCTAATTGCAACAAATTTTACATACTTACTCTCTGAAACCCTGCTGGTAACACTGTCCACTTGATATGTTGGACAACGCTCTCCATTCCCCAAATGTAGAATAACAGACAAAATGAACTTGAAAACCACGATTTAAGGCCCTAGAACCATCCATGACCGTAATATAACTGTAAGACTCTTTTAATAAGTTTATTGTTGGCTGGCAATGCGGGCTGCATCACGTCGCCCCTACCAGTGTTTTGGAGCAGAATTGCGAAAATAGTTACATCTTGCGCTGCTTATAATTGCAGTCACGGGGAGTATTTTGAGCAAAAAGATTTCTTAGGCCCCTTAAAACAGTTATCATCATGAAAGTATTATACCTCTGTATAAGTGCAATGGTGTTGGTGCAGTACATTGAGGTTATCACCCGCAATAAGCATTGGTGCTTTCAAATTTACCTTCATTTATACCTAACCTTATCGTTGAGTGCTATGTGGCGATACATTATACTATTGCTACCTCAGAAGCTCGGGACAGCCGAAGTTTTCTAAAGTGCTCTGATAATTTTCCTACGACACTATTTATCTCTACTTTTCTAACAGCCAATGAGATATAGGCCCTAGACAGTGTATTTTATTTCACATACTCCTCCTTCTAATAATATTTTTCTATTCGTTTGTAAATTACATGTGTCAGTACTGTAGTTAGTAAACAGCCGTTTACCTATTCATTATTATCATTATGGGAAAATGACCTGAATGTTGCGTCCATTATAATGTACTATTTATCACCCCCACCACCACCACCACCACCACCACGAAAAGTGATATTCTTATTTTTTTTCTGTTAGTTTAAGTATCATGTGTCAGTTCTGTAGTAGTATTAATTATCAACCATAAAAGTGAGAAATCCATGGGGCGAAGCCGGGCACTACTGCTAGTTCAAGATAATACACACATCAAAAAAAGTTTTGCATCACCTCGGTTCCAAGAGTTCCGGAACCTTTAAATACAAAGGGAACAGAGATCAACACAAACAACATTTCAGCTCGTTTTATTGCTCATGAGACCCACACATTGCATGTTGTACCATCATACAGCTAGACTTTCAGCATTTGTGGTCCAGATTGCAGTACACACCACTACCTCTAATACCCAGTAGCACGTCCTCTTGCATTGATGCATGCCTGTATTCGTCGTGGCATACTATCCACAAGTTCATCAAGACACTGTTGGTCCAAATTGTCCCACTCCTCAACGACAATTCGGCGTAAATCTCTCAGAGTGGTTGGTGGGTCAAGACGTCCATAAACATCCATTTTCAACATATCCCAGGCATGTTCGATAGGGTTCATGTCTGGCGAACATGCTGGCCACTGTAGTCGAGCGATGTCGTTATCTTGAAGGAACGCATTCACAAGATGTGCACGATGAGGTCGAGAATTGTCGTCCATGAAGACAAATGCCTCTCCAATATTCTGCCGATATGGGTGCACTATGGGTCGGAGGATGTCATTCAGGTATCGTAAAGCCGTTTCGGAGCCTTCCATGACCACCAGTGGCGTACGTCGGCCCCACATAATGCCACCCCAAAACATCAGGGAACCACCACCTTGCTGCACTCGCTGGACAGTGTGTCTAAGACGTTCAGCCTGACCAGGGTGCCTCCAAACACGTCTCCGACGATTGTCTGGTTGAAGGCATATGCGACACTCATCGGTGAAGAGAACGTGATGCCAATTCTGTGGGGTCCATTCAGCATGTTGTTGGGCCCATCTGTACCGCGCTGCATGGTGTCGGGGTTGCAAAGCTGGACCTCGCCATGGACGTCGGGAGTGAAGTTGCGCATCATGCAGCCTATTGCGCACAGTTTGAGTTGAAACACGACGTCCTGTGGCTGAACGAAACGCATTATTCAACATGGTGGCATTGCTGTCAGGGTTCCTCCGAGCGGCAATCCGTAAGTAGCGGTCATCCACTACAGTAGTAGCCCTTGGGCGGCCTGAGCGAGGCCTGTCATCGACAGTTCCTGTATCTCTGTACCTCCTCCATGTCCGAACAACATCGCTTTGGTTCACTCTGAGACGCCTGGAAACTTCCCTTGTTGAGAGCCCTTCTTGACACAAAGTAACAATGCGGACGCGATCGAACTGCGGTATTGACCTTCTAGGCATGGTAGAACTACAGACAACATGAGCAGCGTACCTTCGTCCTGGTGGAATGACTGGAACTGATCGGCTGTCGTACCCCCTCCGTCTAATAGGCCCTGCTCATGCATGGTTGTTTACATCTTTGAGCAGTTTTAGTGACATCTATGAACAGTCAAAGGGACTGTATCTTTGATACAATATACACAGTCAACGTCTATATGCCGGAGATCTGGGAACCGAGGTGATGCAAAACTTTTTTGATGTGTGTATAATAAAATGTTTAGTACAAATTATCGGACAATATTTCCATACAAATTGCCCTTTTGAGTTCGATACATGAATAACCACTTTGATAAATGCTTTTGTAAGGGCGCTCATTAATATTAGAATTGTAAATTCCAAATCGTTGATCTTAGTCAAGTATTATATTTTATTTGCTCTAATGTTTTTTTCGTAAAAAAATGCTATTTAGTGTGTAGTAAGTTAGAGCAAAGCAAGGGTTGGAAACATCTTATAACAATAAAATTATAACATTACACGATTGGTGGTCAGAAACTTAAGGTTACAAGGTCGATATCCCACAAGTATCGTCTGCTATAGAGACATTAGTAGTCGAGGGTGATTCAAATGCATAAGGTTGGTAACCGTGCAGAGTTTGACGCTTGCCACCACCTACAGCGCTAGTTGTAGGTAAACAACTAATGGCGACTCGGTCTTGCGAAGAGATCCGCTCATTTATTCGATTTCTGTGGGCGAACCGCGGCCAGGACTTCTCACCGACGGTGTCATCTTTCTTTCTTTCTTTCTTCCCCCACAGGGGCTCACATCTAGTGGACGTGGGTTGCCGACCACGGGGCCCCAGCTGAGTTCGGCATTGCTTCCACTTACTTGTGCCGGGTTCCTCTCCGTCTCTTTCCTGTTGACCTCACTTGGTCAACTCTTGTTCTCTTCCGACCCGGACGGTATTAGGTTATCCGAGGCCTAGGGAGTCTCTCCCTTACCCGCCTTAATTGGCCCTTGTCTCATCTTTCCTGATACCCTCCTTCTGCGAGTGTCAGACTTCTTTTTCTTTTCCTGTTATCTCCTGCCTTCTGCTCAAGGCCCTCAAGGAGGTAGGGTGTATGTAGCCCCACCACTTCTGGTGCGCCCTGGATATTGCAACACCCTCAGGGGCTCACGGCTGGTGAGATCAGGAGTTGGCGAACCCGAGGGATTCCTGAGCTGAGTCCGGTTTTCCCACTTTTATCCATTAACTCTGGGGCGGACCCTCTCCTCTTTCACTTTCCTTTATGCCTGTCATGGCTCTCCTTCCTTCCAAGTCCCTCAATCCGCATTCTTCGAGGGTTGAGGGCATTTATTTTCCTCCTGTCTTTATTTACCTTATTCTCCTTTTGTTTTCCATTTCTTCTTCTAGTATATAAGTTTGTGGTTGGTTTTAGTTATAGTTCACATTTCATTTTCATCTTCACGATCACCCAAACTATTAGGGGCCGATAACCTAGATGTTAGGCCCCTTAAAGCGACAATTATCATCATCATCATCATCATCATCTATCTTTCTTTCTTTCTGCTCGACAAAGCGCGACCTCATACAGTTTAGAAGACCACTACGCTATTGAAGCGGTTTCGCTGGGACATCATTGACTCCCTCCCTACAGTCCGGATCTCGCTTCAAGCGACTTTCACCTGTTTCCTCACTTGAGGGAGCACCTAGGAGGTTAACAATTCCCTTTAAACGAGGAGGTGAAGACGCAAGGACAGAGAATATTCAAACTTGCCCCATGGAGCGCCTAAACCGATATGGAGACTATGGACTATCAGTTGGCTGTACAAGTTTCACTGCAGATTTACTTTCTGATCACTCCTCGTAGTATTAACAGGTGTCCTTAGTAAATTCAATTAATACGAATTTAATACGTACAATAAGCACATTATCCATTATGGTTAATATTTTTGCTTCCTATCTATATTCGGGTTAAAATAACAGAGAGAACATTTAATAACAGTTGACAGCCCAGATGGCTCTTTGGAATACTCATTTTCATATCTGTTATGGTACACAAAGCACATACGAAATTTGGTTGAAATCCATTTGTCAGTACTGCTCGGGTCCAAGCTGCGTGAACCTGAGAGGAATGTTGATCGCGGGCCATGAGAAGTGATGGTGACGAGTGATGAGGTTTCCCGCTCCGTGCGTTGTAACAGAACCAAATACATTGGTTGGTGACTCACTCACTTATTCGCAACACACAGTGGTTTGAGCAACGGCCCATGTTATCAGTATTGGAATAGAAAGGAATTCCAGATATCAAGGCTTCTTGACAGGCCTTCCCTGCTCCTTCCCCTCTCCCCGCAATTTCACAGAGCTTGGGCCCGAGCAGTATAGAAGTTAAGGGCATTTAAAAATTTGACCTTTCGGCAAACTTAGAATCATGTTGGCAGCACTGACGCATATTAATTACTCCTAATTAATCTAGAATGTCAGGTACCATACGTGTATTAACTTAAGAGCTTTAGGATAAAGAATAGGGAGCATTTATTAACAGTCGGTAGGGGCCAACCAAGCGCTATTAGGATGTCGAATTATTGTTGTTACACTATGTTAAAGAGCTATGCCACCCATCGCTTGCTAAATGATGAGAAACACTGAAAATAAATTGTCAGTTGTGATAAAGGAAGCTTGGATTTGCACGTCACCGTCTATCTTGCGACCATGAGCCAGGGACTTCCATTCTTACGTGGTATCTAAACCACAGGACGAGGTTTTCACTTAGAAAATCAAACTTTTCTTGGCCGGGAATCTAACCCGGTTCGATGAGAGGCAAGCAGCTTAACCACTGCACAATCACGCCCCCTCAGTTGTGATAAGACGAAACTTAATGTTTGTTTGGCATGTTTTAAATAGGATTATCAAATTGCTAGGCACGTCCAGAAGACAAGTTCCGTTTCTATATGCTGCCCCGTCATCGCTGCCATTTCATTTTGGTGCATGCGCAAGGAGGAGATGACGCCATTTTGAGATCGCTGTCTGTTGCTTACGCTTTATAGTGCTTGGATGGAATGGAAATCCTCTAGTTACCAGCGCAAGTGTTTCCTGAAATGTGCAATGTCTTCTGACCGACAATGAATTGTGAAGATTCTCATGTCTCCGTATTCATCCTCACTTTAAGGGTGTTAGGGGAAAACAAGAAATGACCAACGAGGGCATGTTTGAGAAAAAAATAAATGGAAGATTTACAAGTTTGCTTTTTTCTCCCTATGTGCTTATTTTAAAACCTCTATAATCGCGTGACATCTCTCGTTTTCTACTTGAACTAATAGACCACTGTGAAGTTCACAAAGATCGCTACCAGATGGCATCATAACCTTCAAAATGTCAATTTTGTGACATTCCTTGTTTTCTCCTGACACCCTTCATAAGTTCGGATAATATCCAATGCATCAAACTTATAAAAATATGAAAAAATACTCAAATAAAGAATAAGACAGTTTTATAAATTACATATAATGATCAAATAGTGATGTATCTTTTTAGAAAATGACCTAAAAATAAAGAAATCGCAAAAAAACGACCGAAGAATGACTAATAAGTTAGTATTTGTAGAATGTGGGAACTTTTTTTTTTTTTCGTGTAGCCTCCAGAGAGGCCGAGTGCAGGTCTTTCAAGTCAACGCCCGTGGGCGACCTGCGCGTCAGAATGTGAGATGGAATGGATGAAGATGAATGAAATTGGGCAAGGATGTGGAAGGAAGCGGCCGTGGCCTGTCAGTAGGTACCGTCCCAGCATTTGCCTGGTGTTGAAAATGGGAAACCACGGAAAACCATTTCAAGGACAGCCGACGGTGGGGCTCGAACCCACGCGTCTTCCGAGTCAGCAGAGAGCTTGGCCCCATGACCTAATGCTGCGCGTTAGCCAGCATAGCCACTACTGTCGGTATGTGGGAACTAGAAGTGAGCAATTTAAAAGATAACACGTCATAAAAATCCGGAGCCTGCGGAAGCAGGTCTGTGGATATACAAACTAAGACACTAGAGCATTATTCGGCACTGGACACGCATTTCTTTTGGCTCTGTATAGATAACAGAGATAACAGAACAGATTTAAAAATAGCAATTACATTTACCACCGCCTTCATTAATAGATAATTCTTAATAACACTCCGCCAATGAATACAAATGTTCAATTGTTTTACATGTTTCGGCTTGACAATTAATAATATATCGATTGTGTCAAAACAATAAATTACTGATTACAAAGAACAATAATTCGCTATGACGGAACCTCAGACATAATTATCTGAAGAAATGGATATCGTCACAAAGAATGAATTAAAATAATAGCAGACCCGTGCGAGAAATGTCGAATGTTCATAAAACACATTTTTCCCAATAGGTTTATAATGAGAGACTTAAGGAGAAATGAAATGTTTTTATTTCAATCAAATGATTATAGAACACTATTTACATTTCTGTTAGAATTCCTAGTTGTACGTTCGCTAACTTAAGAAGGCAATCACCGAAAGTTGGATCATCATAACACTCACCGGTTATTCGATATTTATGAAATTATACGATTTGAGTACTCATTCCTTTGATTTACTGTTTCTGAAATCCATGCAAAATGATAAAGGAAAGACCTCAGTATGTTAAAATGACATGAAACAGGCGTCACAGCGGCCAAAATGTGAAATGGACAGCAATTATGGAGCGTATTTTCCTACAACAACAGTATCTGCAACTCGCACATTTCGTACATTTTAAAGTAATTTTTAAAGAAATTATAGATATTTATGAAATTTGAGTGCAATTCGTCACTGCCAGGGTCTATTCTCTTTCATTTGAATGCTCATTTGTCACGATCTGTTGTTTTTGAGCGTCGCAGGAGGGATATATACTACTGAAATAATATATATGATGATGATTTGACAATATTTATTTGTGTATGAGTAGCTTATTAAAATGAAGTTATAAAATATAAAAAACCTAATGTTGCAGTCATCAAGAAACACGTTGCCAATATTTTGTTTTGTGGTAATGTTGAGTGTCGTAGTTCTTCAGGGCTCAGGCAAGACATGAGATATTCTGAATACACAGGGGTCAACCAATTACGAAAAAGGAGAACGTTGGAGCACATCTACGATTGAAAAATTAATTGGATTGCTGTTTCTTAATGTGTGTTAATTGGCGTAGTGTTATTAATTAATGACGATAGTGTGAATGTTTCAGAAACTCAAGGATGTTAAGCCCACGTCTTCAGAAGACGGCAAGCCTCCGAATTCCAAAACGAAGGTATTCAAGAAACTCGTCTGGTTCATATCTACGGCGAGGAATGGTATGGTAGTGGTGATCTGTGCAGCCATTGCCTTCGTATTCTACGACAAGGAACAAGAACCCTTCATCCTAACAGGTAGGATCCAATCCATCTGTTTCATTAGTTGTGGGATAGTGATTTAGTGGAGTGCTCCATGGACAGGTTTAAATATGTACTGAGTTCTATTAGCGAGCAACTAGCAAATGTAGTTGTTGTTTTTGGAGTCTTCAGTCTTTTGACTGGTTTGATGCAGCTCTCCGTGTCTCCCTGTCCTGAGCTAATGGTTACATCTCTACATAGCTACCACACCCCACATCCGAGGCAATCTGTTTAACATATTCTAAACTTGGTCTACCCCTACAGTTCTTGTCCTCGACCCTTCCTTCCATAACCAAGCTTGCTATTCCTGGGTGTCTTAGTATGTGTCCTACCAACCTATCTCTCCTCTCCCTCTAGTCTATATACCTCTTCGTTTGTAACCCTATCTAGTCAACTGATCTTCATCATTCTCCTGTAAAACCACATTTCAAATGCTTCAATTCTCCTCTTTTCTGCTGCACCAATAGTCCAAGTTTCACTTCCATAGAGCGCCACGCTCCAGACAAAGGACTTCAAAAATGACTTCCTAATACCTAAATCTATATTCGATGTCAACAGATTCCTTTGCTGTAGAAATGCTTTCCTTGCCTGAGCTAACCTACTTTTTATATCATCTTTGCTTCGTCCATCACTGGTTATTTTGCAGCCTAAGTAACAGAAGTCTCCTACTTCCTTTAGTTTTTCACCTGCCAATTTGATGTCCATAGTGGTTTCTGTTTTAATTAGGCTGCATTCCAACATTTTTGTTTTACATTTATTAATTGTCATCATGAATTCTCTCCTCAAGACCGAGTCCATACCATTCAAAAACTCATCCAAATCCTCAGTTGAAATTATTTCTCCTTGAATCTTCACTCCCACTTTCAATTTGTCTCCAATTTCCTTCATTGCTTGTTCAATGCAAAGATTGAAAAGTATGGGTGATAAGTTGCAGCCTTGCCTTACACCTTTCTGAAAACCAGCTTCTCTCTCATGTCCTTCAGCTCGAATGACTGCTGTCTGGTTTCTGTATAGATTGTAGATCACCCTGCTATCCCTGTACTTTATTCCAATAGATTTCAAAATGTCAAACAATTTAGTCCAATCAACGTTATTAAAAGCCATTTCTAAGTCTACAAATGCCATGAACGATCTCTTATCTTTTCTTATTCTACCTTCCAAAATCAGCCTAAGACTTAGTACAGCTTCCCTTGTTCCTACATTTCTCCTGAAACCAAACTGGTCTTCACCCAACTCCGTTTCTATCTGACTTTCCATCCTCTTGTAAATTATTATTGACAGGATCATTGAAGAATGAGTAAGTAAGCTGATTGTACGGTCATCTTAACATCTGTCAGCTCCCACTTTCTTTGGTATAGGGATGATAACATTCTGGTTGAAATCAGAGGGTACCTCACCTGTCCCATAAATCCTACACACCAAGTGATATAACCTGATCAGAACTTCATCTCCTATGCAGCGTAGCAATTGAATCGGTATATCATCTATGCCTGCTGCTTTTTTCCTGCTTAAGTCTTCCAATCCAATGCTCTGTCATATTCTGATCTCAATATTAAATCTCCTTTCGCATCCTCATCAATTTCCTCCTCCCTTGCCATTACATGATTATCAATCTCCTTTCCATTATACAAACACTCTATGTAGGCTTTCCATCTCTCCACCTTTTCTTCCCTATCTGTTAGAGGCTTTCCATCTGTGTCCTTAATATTACAGCACTTAGTCTGCTTTTTCCCAAAAGTATTCTTAATCCTTCGATAAGCTGTGTCTACGTTTCCTAATTTCAGACAATTTTCTATACCTGCACATTTCTCTTTCAACCGTTCTTCATTCGCTTCCTTGCACTTCTTGTTAACCTCATTTCTCAGACGTCTGTATACTGCTTGTGTTTCCGCCTTTCATCCATAAATTCTACTATATCCTGTGCGATCCACGGTTTTCTACCTATTCTTTCTTTCTTTCTTTCAATGTTTCTTCTGCGGATTTTGTTATTTTATTCTTCAAAAGTGTCCATTCGTCTGCAATTGAAGTTTGTTTAGGGTTTTTCATTAGTCCTTTCTTTATACTCTTCTTGATCTTTCGTTTACATCCTTCTCTTTCAGTCTGTCTATTGCCCACCTTTTTGGCTTTTGACTTTTCTTCAGTTCCTTGAACTTTAATCTGCATTTCATAACAACCAGATTGTGGTCAGAGTTTATGTTAGCACCGGGATATGTTTTACAATCCAAAATCTGGTTTCGAAACTTCTGCTTGACCATAATTAAGTCGATTTGGTAACGCCCTGTATCTCCTTGTCTCATCCATGTGTATATTCTTCTATTGTGGTTATTGAATAAGGTGTTAGCTATGACCAACTCATGCTCAGTGCAGAATTCCGTCAGCCTGCTTCCTCGATCATTCCTTTCACCTAATCCGAAATCTCCTACTATCTTCCCTTCTCTTCCTTTTCCTACCACAGCATTCCAATCTCCCATTTTATTGGTATTCTGCCCGAAGGAAGGTCCGAGCCTCCAAAGAGGCTACCCCCAACCGGAGTTTACTTGCGGTAAGGTGGCCAGGGCCTTTCCGCTTCTCCTTATGTTGGCCAACAGCGCGCAGTGCCTAGAACCGGCATACCATCCAAGTTCCGACTGCGCCCAATGTTGCTTAACTGCGGAGTTCTCATTGGATCCGGTGTTTCAACACGGCTAGGCCTTGACATGCCTCAGAATTTCATCTAGTCCTTCGTAGACCTTTTCAACATCTTCATCATCAGCTTGACTGGTAGGCAAATAGACTTGTAGCAGTGTGTTGCACGTAGGTTTTGTATTGATTTTTGCTACAGTAATCCATTCACTATATTGCTCATAATATTCCACCCGCTGTACAAGCTTCCTACTCAATATGAGACAAACCCCTGCATGGCCATTGTTTGATTTAGTGGTAATGACCCTATAGTCTCCTGACAAAAAGTCTTGTTCTTCCTGCCAGCGCATTTCACTAATCCCAACCAAATCCAACCCCAACCTATCCATTTCCCTTTCTTCGTTTTCTAACCTTCCACTTCCCAGCAGACGTCTAACATTCAACGCTCCGATCCGTAGAATGTCAGATT
The DNA here is from genome assembly GCA_946902985.2 of Meconema thalassinum. Lineage (NCBI taxonomy): Eukaryota > Metazoa > Arthropoda > Insecta > Orthoptera > Tettigoniidae > Meconema > Meconema thalassinum. The sequence goes on from OX336394.1 coordinate 429,388,185, forward strand.
TCCTCTTTGTCACTTCTGTGATGTTAACCCCCTCTTGAGTAGTCCCCACCCGGAGATCCGAACGGGGGGCTAGTTTATCTCCGGATTGGAATTCTACAAGGGAGGAGGCCATCATCACATGTAATTATGCATAGAGAGGTGCATATCCTCGGGAAGAGCATTACGGCTGTAGTTTCCCATTGCTTTCAGCCGTGCAGTAGAAAGCAGTGTAGCCATTAGTAGGCTTATATTATCAATATCTTAACGGTCTATAAGACAAGAAAAGAATTGATTTATTATGAAAGGCTGCTACTCCCTTTCAGAATAAGTAATAGAGCAATAATTATTCTACTAACAAAAATACTAACCTTCTACTAACAATTAAATACCAAAATTCTACTAACGAAAAAATACAAAAGTTACACCAACAACAAAATACTACCACTAAAACAGTCTGACACCAGGCACACTCACATGCACCCTCACACATCACAGTCTAATGAAACGATGAACTATATCTAATAAACAAGCTAACTACATACTTACAACTAAAACCAACCACACACCCACATTCTAGATGAGGAAATGGAAAACATAAATAAGAGTAAGGGCAACAAAAGACAGGGGGAAAGGAAATGCCCTCAACCCTCAAAGAACGAGAATTAAGGGACCCGGAAGAACGGAGAGCCAGGGAAGGCAGAGGAAAGGTAAAGAGGAGTGGGACCGCGTCAAACTTATTGCCATTTGAAAGTACAGGCCAGAGAAAGAAGACGTTTTAACCGGAAGACATGCGTGTACCCACCAACCGAGCGGTTGAGGAGAAGAAGACATAATTTTTTGTTCCGTTTGGGGTATAATTGCAAGACGAGTCCTCAGTTCCTCCCAAAATTCTTCTTTTTCTGTTTCTGGGCAATTCACTTGTGGTGAACTTTCGGAATGATGATTGTCTAAGTTATTTTTTGCCTAAGTGTCCTTGTTTATGTTAACAATAAGAGCCAGTCACTGTGGAAGGACAACCATCAATCAAATTGGGAAGAGGTTTCGAAAAAAGAAAACGAAGAGTTTTCAGCAAGGTTTCTGGCCTCAAAATTATGTACCGCTATATGAAGATCATAGCACTGGTTCATTGCAGAGAGATTCACTTCAATCGATTCATATGAGATATAAAAATATACTTTTAATATTTAGCACAGCGGCTATCTTGAGGTTTTGAAAGAATTGCACAGCAGTACACGCCAATATATGTATTTAGCTCTAAACAAAGATTCGCAGTGCCAAGTTTCATTGTGCTCTTGATGTTTGGATAGCCAGAATAGCCATTAACAGAAGACCAGCCGATTAAATGTTTTTGGGGGTGACGTAGCCTACACATACATGGATAGAAGTCGATCTCATAATCCCAAGGAATGGAGGTAAAGTGGCCATTAAGCAAGCATACAGATCATCCTTGGCTGCAGAAAAAATTGAACAAACAAACAATTCGTAGCAAATATGTTCAATAAAAATGAAGGTATTACAGGTCTTTAAGAAAGTTCATGATAATGATGTTTACGAATTATATCGACGAGTATGTTATATGAAATAAGTTCGGTATAGTAAGATTGGAGTTTTGTTTAGCAGTTTGATCCGATGTTAGAATTGACGCTGTACACTATTTTCCAAATACCACCTAAGTTCGCATAACTCTAGTGTATTTTAGCAATTATATATTAGCCAGATTATACTATCATATTATGATTTAGGCGGAATTAGTGACAAATAATTTGCAAAGAGTTATCATGTGTCGAAAAATAATTTAGACAATTCCTTTTTAGCCTATTTTCATTTATGAAAATATAGTTCTTTTTGCCCGCGTGTGTGCATGTGTGTGCCCCTCGCCCCTCCCCCTAATAACTTCTAAACGGCTGGAGATATTTCAATGAATCTCAGTAATGTCATAGCACCATTTCGGGTGACTCCGACCGTACCCTTCAAATTTTATTATGTCTCACCAATCCGACATGACAGCTGTGCGAAATATTTCACCGGCATTCTATATCTCCGAAACTATTACCGATATCACCCTGAAGTTTTGTTCGGTGATAAAGGGCACTACTACAAGTTCATCTATTGTACCCGTTAATGATCACGGGGAATATATGGTCCTAGTACAGTTTAGTTCAGCGTTCGGAGGTGAACCGTTCAATCCTACCGTATGACACATAAATTCGGATAATGAGCAATTGGGTTAGACAAGCTACACAAATAACCACAAGTTACTATAACATAAGCTTTAATTATCTAAAAAGCACCCACAATCAGTAAAAAAATAGAACAAAACAATATAAAATCCAAATAATCAAATTAATTAATCTACATCAATCAAAATATCTAATCTCTACCAAAACATCTTGTTTAGTTATCGGATCCTTCATTAATCCCTATTTATCATCTAATTAGTTATTATTCATAACTTCAATATCATAACTCAATTGAACATACATTTCCTTTCACTGAATATATCTTTGTTCAAAGCCTTTCATTCAAATGCATTTATTCAACTACATTCAGAATCAGGTATCAACCCAAAGCATTCATTTATTATGTTCCCATTTCGTGTATCAACTCAAAGCATTCATTGAATTATATTCCCATATCGTGTATCAATTCAAAGCATTTATTTACTTCTATTCCCCTTTTTGGGTATTGATTCAAAGCATTTCTTACTTAGTAATCTCACTTCAACTCAGTCTCCACCTTGTTAGGTATCGAACTTGAGTTCATTACGTTATTCACATAACTTTACTCAAACTTATTTACTTCATCATTGTCAGGCTTTGAACGTTATCTTGCAATACATATCTTTATTTTAACATGTCGGGCGCTGCACTCCAAACCTCATCCCCACACTTCTCACAACATATTTTTATGTTATACTATGCACCATTTTATTAGGACTTGTATGGGCCCACACTCCCATGCAGTCCTATGTCCACATATTTCATTACCCGTTTATTAACGTTCAAAAGATAGGGTCCGAATTATTACCATAGTACGCAAGCATTTATTATTGTTTTTGTGCGTAAAAATTCACATATTTCATAATATTTTAGCTGGAAAGGCTCCTCTAAACTTCAACAATTCAATTATATAATTTTCAACATCGTAACGTTAACCCTTAATTGCTTTCATTTCTGTACCTTTTATTACCAGTAGGATAGAGAAGTATAGGAAACACCTAGCTGCAATTCAGAGGAGAGGAGCTCTGAGGGTGGCGTGTGTTTACCGTCCAGTTTCGGAACCAGCAGTTCTGGTTGTCTCAGGTGTTGCGCCAATAGACTCGTTCACTCGCGCAAGAACGTAAAGACGTATACTTCCGACGAGGAGAACTGGGCAAGGCTCAAGCCCGGAAGGAAGCCGAAGCACGCAAGATGGAGCTTTGGCAGCAGAGGTGGAATGACGTTCTCAGAGGAAGATGGACAGCTCGGCCAATACCGAGTCTGGTCGAGTGGACGAGTAGAAAACATGGAGAAACTAATTACTTTCTGACTCAGATGTTGACAGGTCATAGCTACTTTCGGTGTTACCTTCATCGTACGGCCAAAGTAAGGAGTCCAGTATTTATTTACTGCGAGAACGAACGAGATGACGTATATCAAACGTTCTTCGTCTGCGATCGTTGGGGAGCGGATAAACACCGACTTGAAGCTGAGGTTGGTCCAATAACGCCGGACAATATAGTTGGAATTATGCTGAGGAACGAGCTCAGCTGGAATACGGTCGCTTTCTTTGTTGAGGTGGTCCTTCGTCAGAAGAAGTCGGATGTGGACTTGCTCGACTTAGTTGATTAAGTCTGAGAAGTAAGATGGTGCTTGTGAAGCAAAGAAAATGGCTCCATCCTGAAGTAATACGAAAGTGGTCCCGGGATGGGTTTTGTCAAGAGGACAGGGTGTGGATTTTTAGTGGGTAAGAATCCCACACTCTTGAGGAGTGCGGACCCTTCTCAAGGTCTTATGCAAGATTTTTCCACTTCCCTCGTAAAAAAAATCCAGTAGCGTCAACACCCTTGCGAGCCTGCGCTCTGTTTGTCAATAAAAGACCATTCATAGCTTCCTAACACGAGCCCGGCTGAGTGTGTGAGAGGTCAGTTCCCCTCTACGTCCGGTCCGTCCCGGTGTGCATTTTATTACCACAAGCGGTATATCATTTAATATTCAGGCACATTTCGAATTCTTATTGCGTTTCCACGTCTTATGGGTATCCAAGTCTGATTTCAATTCCTATTCATCTGCAATTCACTTGCTAATTACTGTATTTCATTTTCGTCAATATAAGGTGCATTCGTTCAAACGCGTGTTTTTGTTCGGAGACGGCAATTTTACTGTCGGCAGTAATAACAACAATTGGGAGAACATTTATCTTCTCTTACATTGCGCTGGGGTCGGACTCGACCACAAAACAGTTTGAATCAGACTCAATGCGCTGCCCGACTGCAAATACTCAGTCAGGTGAACCTAGGACTATTGCACCGAGGCTTCGGCTATTGGTATTACATACAATATATAGGAGAATTTTTGCATCCCTATTAAACATCCACCCAGAAATTCATACGACGCATAATTCACCTGTCAGGCCTAGACAGTGAAACTTCAATCACGAGCTGACCGTTCCAATTCAACATAACATTTCGACGATCCGACATTTTTACCTATCTCCCGAACGTTACACGCTAACGAACCACTTATAAGAACTCCTACCTCGAGTTTACATTTAATTCAGCCCTTTTAGGCGACAACATCTGATTGGATAGCCAATCATTGATCAACTACAATATACTGATTCTCGCCAGAATAAATATCTCTCCTCCGTTTGTCTGTCATAGCTCTCTTAATATTCATTTACTTAGATCTTTATGCTTTACATTTTCTTTAATCTTTCATGATTCCCATTATCATTTAAACACATTTTTTACTTAGTTCATTTTTATTACCTCTATTATGACGTTATTCAGCATTATTAATTCATTAGTCGGTCCCCCCTCCAAATTTCCTTCGTCTATATATAATTCATTTATACGGGTTTTACTTGGTTTTACATCTCAAAAGGCATAATATTTACCCTTCACTGATTTTACCAACCATCTAAATTTATGGTGACAATTATACAATTTAACATGGTGCATAATATTCCATATTATAATGAATTTTTCATTACTTACCCCCAATCCGGCGGTTTACTCATTTGGCGGAGTGTTTCACCCATCTTTTGCATATTCTTAGCAACTCATACTGACACTGCGGTTTGCAAATTTCACATTCTTCATTATACACCTTTCATTGGTATACATTTTGATTACAATTTACACTTCCTAAATTACAAAAAGATCCCACTTACACTTGGGATATTTAACACAATTATCAAATTCACTTACACACGCTATTTTTACACGCGTACATTCATGCTTTACAGTGTAGTGTCCTATGAACTATTATTTACAAATTCTTGTTACACATAATCATGTAACTGTCCTTTTATCGCATCTCAGTTGACATGTGAAGTATTCCTTCCCTCGCGTTCCCTGGCGATTTACTGTGTTAATTGACGTAGTCTCGGTGTCAGTCTCTATTGTTCTACCCTTCTCGGGTTCTGAATCTGTTCTATACGGCCTCTATCTTTGTAGATGGCGAATCTTCTCATTAAACCTCGCGGGTCTCTGGATTCTGTAGTTTAAGTCGCAAACACACGGAGCGTATACCTTCGCTGAGTTTGAGGTGTGTATATTTGTTCGTGGCTACCGTGGTTTCGAATTACTGTTTTACCGTCTCGCACACTATCGTGAACCGTTTCTACAGGTACGTATCTTTCAACTTGGCCCTGTAGGGTCCATAAACTGTCTAACCTTTACTTGTAACTTTACGCACTTAAACTCACTTGAGTTTCAAATGTATATGAGTAGGATAAATAAGCCGGTTCTGGCACAGGGGCTAATGGGCAAGATGGCCGCCGCGCACAACCACTCTATGTTATTCTCATGAAGGGGAGAGTCATAGCTGGCACAGGGGCTAATGGGCAAGATGGCCGTCACTCCCTGAGACCGTCAATGACGTCACAGAGAGAGGTCGTCCATGTAACGTTGCTAAATGAATTATTTATTATTATTATTAGGTAATAATTCTGGAACTTGTTAGACGATGTCCTTCAGAGAATCCCAATAAACCAGGTTAAGATCTTAATGGGTGATTTCAATGCCCAGATTGGCAAACAAAAAGAGTATAAATACTGGGTTGGTAAATGGTCAGGTCATAAGCAAACTAACAGGAATTGCATGAGACTAATAGAGATATGCAGGAAGCATGAACTATTTTTAAATCAAAATTTTTCAAGAAAAAATCATCAAAAACTAAGACTTGGATTTCACCAAATTCACTATTGGGTGAATTTCAGTAGGACCATTTACTGATCTCTCGTTCCAACACGGCGGAAATCATGAAACTTAAAGTCCTCAAAGGATTAGATCTGGATACCCTCCTGAATACAAGTTCAAAGGTTAAATTAATGGGAGGACTGAGCGCAGAATTTTCAATTGATACATGAGTGCGTCAAGGAGATGGATTATCTCCATTGTTGTTTAATTGAGCGCTCGAAAAAGTCGTCCGAGAATGGAGACGAGCTGGTGCACCATCCCATAGGCTAGGACCAAAACTTAAAGCGATAACACTAGACTGTTTGGCATTTGTGGATGTCATGGCGTTAATTGCTCCAAGCATTTCTGATGCCCAGAAACAACTTGAATTACTCCAAGAACAAGCAGTAAAAATCGGCTTACGGATCTCTTTTGACAAAACAAAATTTATGACGGATATTAAAACTGCTCCGAATACACTCCGCATCGGTAATTGTCAGGTCTCCCGAGTGACAGACTTCAAGTATTGTACCCATGTGAGTAATCTCGTTGGATAATATGCATCCGCCTCCAACTAGCATCAGCTCTCAGGCGTGTACGGTAACCCCAATTTTGCAGTGCATATTTTGGATTTGAGGCAAAAAGGTATCAACTCTACAATGATAAGGCACAACTCTATTCTAAAACTTTAATTCATTAAAATAAATCATGGCTTCAAACACAAAACAATACCCAAAAAGCATAAAATAAAAGCAAACAAAATTTTTACTTCCACAATCCACAAATAAACAAATATGAAATCACAACAAAGTCATACCTAGCCATAATGCTTTACCCTTCTGTGAACTTCACAAGGATATACTAGTGCGCTGATGCACCTACGACTTCAAAACAAATGTACATTAACATAACAGTCATACAATGTGACTTCTTTAATATTACAACAAGGATTATTCCTTAAACCTCTTTACGTTAAACAATTATGTGTGCCGTGCGTGTTTTAATATTTTTCTTCTCACCAATGAAATGCTTTGCATGCATTTACCTATTTGGACGTTGCACCAAAATCAACGTGCAACTCCATAATTATGTAAGCTACCCCCGACACATCCTTCAATTATATGGTTTCACCGCATGCTGTCTGTGATTCCTAGATAAAACGTTACGTTATAGCTTATGTCGGATTGTACGATAGACTACCTCGCGCTCAAGGCGATTGGCATCTAGTAACCAACTACATGACTTGGTTCCAGTGACAGTACAAATATATCATGTAACTATTCGTCAGATAGCTAAATTAATGAACCATCAGGATTAACCATAATTATCCATGTGTTCACAAACCACATGGCTATAATACTCAACATAACAATCTCGCATTATATGTCATTTTAACAAGGTCTAGAATCTCTTCCCTTTATAACTTGCCTGAGCGGTTCGGGTGGTTGGCACCGACCCTCGGCTAAGGAAATCGCTACACAATAGAAAGTGGGATGGGTCGTTCCACCAATTATCTCGACCTTTCTAAAAGTTTGAAAGCTTCCCTCTCTAAGCAGTGGAGATTTACAAGACAAATACTGTGTCCTAACCGGCACACATGTTCCCAAAGGATCTTAATTGACTATTATGCCAACAGGTATTGAATGAGCTTTTGTAATTATTCCTACGTAGAGGATAATGATTAATTAATGGCCTCACATGGGTCCATTCAACATGAAGGTTCGGGGTTCGTAATGCATGAGCCTGGCGGTGACCGATGTCTCAAGTATAATATAGGCGCACAAAACCACTGTCGCCATGAGTTTTCGCTGCCCACGAGCGTAAATAACTCATCATAAGTTCTCGGGAAATCATAGAGCTGCGAGGTGTCCTTGTTTCCTCGACTCTTACAAGATTCCAGCCCGGAACACATTTCAATCCTTTTCTTCAGAGTTAGGGTCCATTCACTAAAACTCCGGAATAAATAATGTCTCCAACAATGTCCACGACATAGGAGAATTCATACGTAGAATAGACTATCTGGCCCCTAATGCTCCATGCTACGACACACCGACCTCTAATATTAAGAGAAATCTAACATTTACTCTATAAGCTTCTCAATTAAGCTGCAAATTCAATTCAATAAAAGCTCTTTCATTACTGGTATCATTACCGAATATATGCAATATTCTGATATAAAACTTATTTCCATAATTACTGAAATGTAATCTCATTGTAACATCTTCCTGCTTAGATTGATAAGTCTTGCACTTAGCGTTAATAATTCTCGCTTACAACAATTTATTTGTTTCCTGATGTGTTCATTCATACTCTTAATAACCATTATTATTATTATCATCATTTCTCACTGACATAAATGACCAAAATCATCATTTATTATTATTCTCACATAAATTACCAAAATTTCCGACATAGCTAGACGTTTTAAACTCGAACAATCGCGTTCGTTACCTTTACATAACTGATTGCCATTCTTAATTCATAGTGGGAAAAATTACTCCACTTAATGATGCAAATCATCATTTCAACTCTATAAAAATCAACTCATTACTGATTAAACATGGAGGATCAGCCTCCTAACTGACTTTTACTGGCATCTATAAGGAATTCACAATACCTTTACGGAATCACAGACATGCATCGGTCCATACTTCTACATAATTATAACCATAATTTGTGGGGTACTTACATCTCTATAGGCATCTAAGGTGGCTCCAACCAATCATATTCTTCCATGTCGCCCGCCATAATGGGTTTAACGCGACATATTTCTCTTGTTTACACACATTTGATTATACATAATTTCTATCACCAACACGACACGTTGCATACCTTTCAGGAAGTTATCACTCCCCAAACATGTGAAACACTTCATCAAACACTACTTTAAATGATATTTTTACATATACATTACACTGAACACTCGTCACTTTATACACACTTCAATGCTGAAATTCCCTAGCAGAGATCGAAATTGCAGGTGTCGACGGCATCTTACGTTATCAACTCCTGATTGAAAGTCTGGTTATCTGCTTTCGGAACTCTCCAACAGTTTTTTATGACGATCATTACTCCTACAGTAAGTGTCCTGCGTTACATCAATACGCTGGCTCCCAAACATGAGCGTTAACATCTGGTACTCTCATGGCAATACCAAACACTTAGTAAAGTTTCTTTAGCGCATTCTATCGTAGTTACACATATACGATTAGTTCATACAATACACACTGCGCTTAATAAAGTTCAACACTTTCACAAATAATTATATACAATAATGCTACCGTTAGTCTATACGGTGCTTCATAACTGAACACGTCATAGTTCGTGCGGCTGATTATGCCTATATCACGACTATTATTCATACAAGCATGTTTACTGTTTCTTTTACACATACCAGTCCTTGTTCGGCGTCTCGATGAATAGATCCGTCATGCGTTATGCCTTGACGAACTGGCTTCAACCTGGCTGTAGCTGACTGAAGTTTCACTCGAAGACTGCACGTAACTTATTTGAAGACTTCTGTCTGCGGCTTACACGCTGTCTCGTACTGCTGCATATTTGCTGCATACTGATTGCAACTTATTTCCATTGTGCTACAATTGACAATTGAGTAAGACAATAACTGGTTGTAACTGCGCTTGGCGGCATGTAGACTGAGCTTGACTGAGTTAGAACAGAGTGAGTTTCAAAGTGAGGTTCAACTGAGTAACTGAGTAACACTGAGAACAGAGTAGGACTGAGATTCAAGTGAGTTTCAACTGAGAACAACTGAGTAACACTGAGAACAGAGTAGGACTGAGAGAACAGAGGGCTCCTCCTGGGGTCTACTCCCTTATATCGGATTTCCACAGAAAGTAGAGCAACATCTTCCCGCGTAATCTTCGCTCCTCTCACAGCATGATTCCGGTCTTCAAACCATGATCATTGTGTTCCTCTCTCTTCACAGGTCCCAAAACTATATGTGTGCAAAGGAATCGCTCGTTCAATTAATTAATATTAATTCCTTTCTCCATGGCGTGGGACGCTACCTAACCGGGAACTCCCCGTCAACATCTTCACATCCCTCCGCGAACAATGGTCGCTTCACAGTCCTTACGCACATCACTAAATATGCACCAATTTCGCATGTAAAAGACTCTAAAATTATCTTCTTGCCAAGATATTCACCTGTGTGCAACTCTCATCTCGATTCGTTACTCCAATCACGAGTAATCAATGATTTTTCTGGGCATTTCACCGCCCCTCCTCTACATCTATTCTCCGTCGGGGAATAACTGTGTCATTTTTCAGGCCTCTCCCCTGCTCCAGACGACATAATGGGGTGACAGAGATGGACGTGGCTCCACTGGGACCAACCCACAATTCTGGGCCGATTAGTAAATGTCAGCTCTGCCCTCCTCTCTGCTTCAAACTCCCAATAGCTTACACCAAATCGTCTTATAATGATATAATCCGCTCATTATTTCCTACATTATTTTAATAAATAATGCCATTTCATCAAAAATCACACCAGTGATTAAATATACATCTCTTTCGAGGGGTTTTTTACCAAGAAACTCCCTGTACAGATCTCTGGTTCGCTCCCTGGTGGAACCTTTTTACTGAGATCACAGTCTCTGAGAACCAAGTTCGATTCCAGTCAGCATAACCCCATCGGGTTCATGTTCCCCTTGCAAAACTTATAAAAGTCCAATGCAAGTGGCTTATATAAGTAACCAGCTGACTGTCGACCACCGTCTGTGTTTACGTCTGGGGTCCTTCACCTTGTCTGGCTACGAGTGGGTTAGTAGTGTTCCCCCTTCCACACTCGGCCTTGTTTCTGAGCTGTCTATTCTACCTGCGAAGGGTCGCGTTTACAGCCTCAACCTCTCTGGCTATTCTGACCATTTCTTCATAGAATTCTCGCAAACACTGGCATTCTTTCTGCTCTCCGCTTACACTGGGTAAACTGTCTGCTTCTCGTCCCGTCTCGCCGTTCCAACATTCAGGTCTGCCTGCTTGGCTGCCTCCGCTCTCCACGTTGAGTTGGGTGTGCGTTACTAATTCTTCTTCTGGTTCATCGAATTCTTCTGGCGAGTAATAAATTTTCAAGTTGGCTATGTTCATAACGACCTCGTTTCCATTCTCTAAATGCCTTAACCTGTATGCATTGTTCTGGAGGTCTCTTATCACCTCGAACGGGCCGTGGTAAGAAAAATTAAACTTCTTATACTTCCGAGCCTCTGGATCTGAACTGGCGGGTTTCTTAATTAAAACTTTCTGTCCCACGAGAAGCGGTTTATGATACCTCTTCGCACGATTCCTTCTCTGGCGTCTCTCCGCCTGTGCTTTGAGATATTCAGAGGTTCGTTGGATCCTCAATTCTCTACCGAGCTGTGCGTCTACAGGTAATGGAATAACACCATTCCACGGTCTCTCTGGTCTCTGATCCAGATGTAGAGTAACGGGAACCTGACCTGTCGCCTCATGTACAGTATTATTTATACAGTATTCAATTACTTCTAGAAATTCAATCCAACGCCAATTCGCTTCAGAACAGTAGATCTTCATGTATTTCTGGATCTCTCTCATTACTCTTTCAACGGGACTTGCCTCAGGATGGCGAATGGTAGATAAAATCTGCCTAATTCCTAGAGTTTCCAGTTCTCGACGAAATTCTGCACTAGTAAAGCAACTTCCGTGGTCCGAGAGAATGTTATCCGGCTTCCCAAGAATCGGAATAACTCTCTCTTTCAGGCGCTTCAAGACCTGTTTTGAACTTGTCTTTTGAATGGGGCACAACACCACCATTTTCGAAAATACATCCATGGCTACAAAAATGTGTCTATTGCCTCTACGTGCTCTAGGCAATGGTCCAAAGTTGTCGATACTCAATAGCTGCCTTGGCTTCTCTGGTAATAACGGGATAGGTCGTTGCCTCATTAAAAAGGGATTCGGCTTTACCCTTTGGCAAAGATCACATGTTCTAATAGCATTTCTCACCGTTTCTCTCAATTTTGGCCAAGTAAATGCTTCCTTCAACAGAGCACAGATTTTATCAATCCCCGGATGACCAAATGCTCTGTGGGCTAGCCATACTAATCTCCTCTGCAAAGATGCAGGAATTACAATCCTTTGACGTGTGTGATCCACATCGTCCCACTTGTGTAACATCTGATTATACCATACATATTCTGTTGCCAATGCGTCCGCCTCTCTGTATATCGCAGTTCCCCTTGCTAATCGTCCCTCAAAGTAATCGATTATCATCTTCAACCATGGGTCTTCGCGTTGTAGGTTGGTAATGTTCCTTAAGTCATCCAACGTCTTCTGATCTCGATTCCCAATCTGGACCGCTAGTACTTCTTCTTCTCTAGGGTAACGACTTAATATGTCCGGTATTACATTCTCTTTCCCTGGACAGTATTCTATTTCCACATCAAATTGCTGGATATACAGGGACCATCTTGTCAATCTCTGACTAGACAAATCTGTCTTTAACAAAAATGTTAAAGCTTTATGGTATGTTCTCAGGACTATTCGGAAGCCGTACACGAGTTTGTGCCACGATTGCAACGCGTACAAAATTGCGAGCAATTCTATCTCTGTGATCGTGTAATTTTTCTCATGGGCTCTCAGTCTTCTGCTGATAAAGGCGATAAAAACTTTCTTCTCAGGCTGGTCAACATTTTCCTGGAATAGCATCGCTCCAATCCCAATAAGTGATGCATCCGTCTGTATGATGAACTTCTGGGTATAATCTGGGTATCCCAGTTTCACATATTCCAAAAGCATTTGTTTTGACCTCACGAATGCTTCCTGACATTGCTCCGTCCAATTCCATCTGCCGCCTTTCTTCAATAGGTCCTGCAGTGGTGCTACTGTCGCAGTATAGTTTGGGCAGTGGTTCGAAAAGAATCCAATTACTCCCAAATACTGTCGGACGTGCTTAACTTTCGTGGGTCGAGGGAAATTCCGAATTACCTCCAATTTATCTGGATTAGGCTTCACTCCATTTGCATCAATAACATGCCCTAGGAATTTGACTTCCCTCTGACAGAAGTGCGATTTCTTGATATTGACCTTAAAGTTCGCTTCTCGAAGGTCATCTAGCAACTTCTTCAGGTCTCTCATGTGCTCCTCCAGAGATTCTGATGTGAGTAGAATGTCGTCTACATATCTGATGGTACTCTCTTTAACCTCATCTGATAGATTGCGATCTAACGCTCTTATCAGGGCTGAACCAGCTGTTTTCAACCCAAAAGGTAGCCTTAAAAATGTGAATGTATGTTGATCAAACATAAATCCTGTCAACAGACTAGTTTTCTTCTCTAATTCAAGATGGTGGAAACTGGATGTGATATCCAAGTTTGAGAATACAGTTTTTCCTTTAAACTTCCTGAGGATCTCTTTAATAGGTGGCACTTGGTCAAATTCCGGAATAACTCTCAAATTTAAGCGTCTCAGGTCCAAGCAGACTCTGACAGATCCGTCTGTCTTTGGTACAATTACCAATGGACTTACATAAGGCGTAGGTGTTTTCTCAATAACACCGGCCTCCAACATCTCCTGAATTGCCTCTTTCACTTTAGCATAATGCTTTTCAGCTATAGGGTAGGGTTTCTGCCTAAATGGTGTCCAATCACTGATTTGAAAAGCATAAGTGAAGTTCTTTATCCGACCAGGTCTCGAATCAAAGACTTCCTTCTGTTCCAGCAATAACTGCTTTAAATTTTCCTTCTCTTTTAGCCCAATTTTCGCTTCTTCTAGCTTCTCCGAAATGTAGTCTTCCAATTTGGGTTCCAGATCTTTTTCCAAGTCTGTGGCTAGTGTTTTGAGCTCCGCTTCTAACTGCTCAATAGCTAACACTTCTTCATCAGCCACATCTCTGTATGTATGCCATACTTGTTCACTGGATCCTGGTTCAATTTCATTGAGTGCGACCTCTAAGCCTTCAGCTTCTTCATTCACATGGAACATAACCCTGTCCTGTGCTAGGTCAATTATCACTCTGTATTCCCTTATAAACTCTGCCCCAATAAGTAGGTTATAAGGTAGTTTGTTTACTAACAGAAAACTCTGTGAGAAAATAGAGCCTCCTATCTGTAAATCTAGGAATACCTGGTATTTACATATCATTGTTCTGTCTGGAATTACCCCTTTAATTTTGACACTGGAGATCGGTATCTTCAAAATGTTCTCTCTCCGGGCTATTTCATTATATAGAGCTTGTGTCATCAGGCTCACTGTTGATCCTGTGTCTAGCAGACTTCTGACTTTTAATCCTGCCACTCTCACAATTATAATAGGCAATTCTCTCTTGACCATGACCTGTGGTCCTCCTGTATCCTCAATCAATTCTTCTGGTTTGGCTATCCAATTGACGATGTTAATAGACTTCCATCCATCAGTCTCGAGCTCTTCTAATTTTGGCGTTTTTTTTTTCTTCAGCGCCCGCCCCTTTGGAGTTCCTTCTCTCCTGTTCGCTGCGCTGTAGTTCCAAACTCTTAGCTCCATCTCCATATCTGTCTGGCGATGTCCTGTTCTGCATGACTTCTTGCCAGCGGACTTGTGCTTTCTGGGGCTCATCTCCCCTTTCTTCGAGGTATCGCAAAGAAGCATGATATCGCTCTTCTGCCTCGTCATCGAAGTTATTTCTTCTCTCTTGGGGTCTCCAATTTCTATTATTGCCTTCCTGGCCATTATTACCTCCATTTTTATGGTACGGTTTGCCCCTGTTATTGTGTTTATTCCACGAACTTCGACCTCTTCCTGCTTTATTAGCATTTCCTTTGTACCTTGACTGCCATTTTCTGGGTTCCTGTTCCCATTGCCGTCCATAGGAATCTAAAGTTTCTGTGCTCGTGGCCTTGTTGTTCCTTGGAGCTTGCTGTTGGTCAGTCTGTGTGTTGGTCACGTGGACTTGTTCCACGGTTCGACTCTGACGCATAGTATTTGCTGTGGTGAGGTCCAGTTGCCTTAGAACTGTCTCCATTTCCATAGCAGTTTTCGCATTAGCCGAGATTAGTAGCCTTTGGATCTCGTATGGAAGCTGTTTGGCGATAGCAATGCATAGCTCCAGTTCACTAGGTTTTTGATCCAGCTCTTTAAAACGACACATCTGCGATATGAAGAATTCTGCGTACTTCGTCGGGTTGTTCGTGCTGTACTTTTTGGCATACAAATCCAGCCGTAAATTCTGCTGAGTCGCGGCGTCCCAATATCTTTTCAAGAATGCCTCGCGGAATTCCTCAACAGTATCAAAAGTGTAACGGAAGCTGCGAAACCATAATGCGCACTCCCCCTCTGTTAACTTCTCTATAGCACGTAGCCTACGCTCCTGCGGTATTCGTGCATCATTGAGATATTCGGTCACTTCCTTTAACCAATATTTTGGTGTCATACTACAGTGACTACCTGAAAACTTCCTAGGTTTTTCCTCGCTTGCCCTAATGACGTTTATCACCTGGGTGTGCATCGCATTTTCATGTGGCGTCGATGCCGCAATTGGTACACCTGGCGTCATGTAAGGACTTTCTCCTGCGCCTGCAGCGTTCCTACTTATAGGTTGGGTTTCTAGGTCTGCCCACCTTGTTTTTCTTATATCCTCTATGCTGCCTTCACTTGACTTAGGATATTTCAGAAGTGTCTCCTCCTGTGCTATTATCCTAGTCTCCATTTGGTTATGGCGCATTTCTGCTCTTTCTAGGCGAGTAATGACTTCTTTTTCTATTCTTGTAAGCCTATCTCGGTTTTCCTCGGCTACTTGAAAAATTTTCACCTTGTCTTCTTTCAGACTTTGTTTGATATGGGATATTTCATCCTCTACGTCCTCTTTAATTTGAGCAAGGGTCTTGTCGCTTGCCTCTGTTTTCTGGCCTTCTCTTATTTCGAGTTCTTCTCTCAGACCTTTAATTTCATCTTGAATGTGTCCATTGACTTTAGACAATTCATTCCGGACCTTGGTGATCTCGCCTCTGTTTTCCTCTTGTCTTTTATTGACTATGACAATATCACTTTGCACTTGGTCCAGTTCTTTATGAACTTTACCCATCTGACCTTTCACGTTGCCTACCAGCTCCTTATTTTCCTGAGCGATAGCCTTAATTTCGCCTATTTCCTGGCATTGACCTAATATATTCTGGTCCTGTTTCTTGAGGTCACCGTTAATTGCTCTAGCGTAGCTTTTCAATTTCTGATCCCATTTGGAGTCGTTCTCCTCTAATCTCTGGTCTACTGTTTTCGTAAACTCTGCGAACTGTTTCGCTTGGCGTTCGAGATTCGCCTCGTTTTGGATCTGAATATCCTTGATATCGTTAGACAACGCCTCTAATTTACTGTTGGTTTGCTCCTGAGCATGCCTACACGCTTGCAAATTACCCTCAAGTTTGGCTTCTATGGCCTCGAAACGTTTGTCAGTTTTTACCTGCATTTCCGATACAATGCTTACAACAGTATCTGTTACTTCGGTCTTAATAACCTCTTGCATTTGACCTAGCTTATTGTTTAATTCAATCTGGTTGTTATCCATTGCAACCTGATTTGCCTCTAAACGGTTGTTTAATTCAATCTGGTTATTGTTCATTGCAACCTGATTTGCATTAATTGCCTCCTGATTGGCATCTAACCTGTTATTTAACTCTCTCTGGTTCTCATCTAACCGAGTGTTTATGCTATCCTGGAACGCCTTGGTTTCCAGTTTACTCTGCTCATGAGCAGCATCAAAATGTTGTTTCAGTCCTGCAATAACTTGCAAGATCTCCTCCGTACCTGGCATTTTACAATAACACACTTAAATATGCAGGCAGGCTTCCTGGAAAAATATGTGGATACGTTTCGAAGAGAAACATCAAACACTGCACACATATTGTGAAGTCGTACGAAACCTGATAATATTATGGTAGATTGTGGATTGGGTATGTAACGCTCGTACCCTTAGGCCATTCTCTTCTCAATAGAGAGATTCTGCGTTACCTCAAAAAGCCTACTGAATTCAAAAATCACTCAAACACAGTTTGAGGCAAAACAATTACTATGGTTTTCCCCATGAAATACCATAAAAAATCTATGGGTTTTCCCTAAATCCCATAAGTTCCACGTATTCTGGGCGCCATGATAAATTAATATCAGAGGGTCGTGGTATTAGTAGGACATCGGCCATATTCTAATTTACTATAAAAACTGTTCAGGGAGTGGTTTTTACTGCCGAAAGCCCCACTTGGGCCACGCCATGATAAATTAATAAAGCTTTTACTACCATAGACTCCACAGATGGGCGTCATGATAAATTATATATGTATCTATCGTTGCCCGGTTCGTGCAATGCCAACATCGCTCATATTGCACTGACGCAGGCGGTTCCATAAAGAGTTAATACCCTCCCACGCTGCTTGGGCCATGATAAATGAGTAGAGAATAAGCACAATCTATCAAAATTTATATATACGTATCGGAACTTAGCTATGGATTAGGAGCGGTCACACCCTACTTCGTTAATTCTTACTTTAATAGAGTTGTGTGCATTAAATCTGACCGACTTTAGTCGTACCTTTAGCTCAAATCACAGTATAGGACATCAAATCCCATGTACCCATGTGAGTAATCTCGTTGGATAATATGCATCCGCCTCCAACTAGCATCAGCTCTCAGGCGTGTACGGTAACCCCAATTTTGCAGTGCATATTTTGGATTTGAGGCAAAAAGGTATCAACTCTACAATGATAAGGCACAACTCTATTCTAAAACTTTAATTCATTAAAATAAATCATGGCTTCAAACACAAAACAATACCCAAAAAGCATAAAATAAAAGCAAACAAAATTTTTACTTCCACAATCCACAAATAAACAAATATGAAATCACAACAAAGTCATACCTAGCCATAATGCTTTACCCTTCTGTGAACTTCACAAGGATATACTAGTGCGCTGATGCACCTACGACTTCAAAACAAATGTACATTAACATAACAGTCATACAATGTGACTTCTTTAATATTACAACAAGGATTATTCCTTAAACCTCTTTACGTTAAACAATTATGTGTGCCGTGCGTGTTTTAATATTTTTCTTCTCACCAATGAAATGCTTTGCATGCATTTACCTATTTGGACGTTGCACCAAAATCAACGTGCAACTCCATAATTATGTAAGCTACCCCCGACACATCCTTCAATTATATGGTTTCACCGCATGCTGTCTGTGATTCCTAGATAAAACGTTACGTTATAGCTTATGTCGGATTGTACGATAGACTACCTCGCGCTCAAGGCGATTGGCATCTAGTAACCAACTACATGACTTGGTTCCAGTGACAGTACAAATATATCATGTAACTATTCGTCAGATAGCTAAATTAATGAACCATCAGGATTAACCATAATTATCCATGTGTTCACAAACCACATGGCTATAATACTCAACATAACAATCTCGCATTATATGTCATTTTAACAAGGTCTAGAATCTCTTCCCTTTATAACTTGCCTGAGCGGTTCGGGTGGTTGGCACCGACCCTCGGCTAAGGAAATCGCTACACAATAGAAAGTGGGATGGGTCGTTCCACCAATTATCTCGACCTTTCTAAAAGTTTGAAAGCTTCCCTCTCTAAGCAGTGGAGATTTACAAGACAAATACTGTGTCCTAACCGGCACACATGTTCCCAAAGGATCTTAATTGACTATTATGCCAACAGGTATTGAATGAGCTTTTGTAATTATTCCTACGTAGAGGATAATGATTAATTAATGGCCTCACATGGGTCCATTCAACATGAAGGTTCGGGGTTCGTAATGCATGAGCCTGGCGGTGACCGATGTCTCAAGTATAATATAGGCGCACAAAACCACTGTCGCCATGAGTTTTCGCTGCCCACGAGCGTAAATAACTCATCATAAGTTCTCGGGAAATCATAGAGCTGCGAGGTGTCCTTGTTTCCTCGACTCTTACAAGATTCCAGCCCGGAACACATTTCAATCCTTTTCTTCAGAGTTAGGGTCCATTCACTAAAACTCCGGAATAAATAATGTCTCCAACAATGTCCACGACATAGGAGAATTCATACGTAGAATAGACTATCTGGCCCCTAATGCTCCATGCTACGACACACCGACCTCTAATATTAAGAGAAATCTAACATTTACTCTATAAGCTTCTCAATTAAGCTGCAAATTCAATTCAATAAAAGCTCTTTCATTACTGGTATCATTACCGAATATATGCAATATTCTGATATAAAACTTCTTTCCATAATTACTGAAATGTAATCTCATTGTAACATCTTCCTGCTTAGATTGATAAGTCTTGCACTTAGCGTTAATAATTCTCGCTTACAACAATTTATTTGTTTCCTGATGTGTTCATTCATACTCTTAATAACCATTATTATTATTATCATCATTTCTCACTGACATAAATGACCAAAATCATCATTTATTATTATTCTCACATAAATTACCAAAATTTCCGACATAGCTAGACGTTTTAAACTCGAACAATCGCGTTCGTTACCTTTACATAACTGATTGCCATTCTTAATTCATAGTGGGAAAAATTACTCCACTTAATGATGCAAATCATCATTTCAACTCTATAAAAATCAACTCATTACTGATTAAACATGGAGGATCAGCCTCCTAACTGACTTTTACTGGCATCTATAAGGAATTCACAATACCTTTACGGAATCACAGACATGCATCGGTCCATACTTCTACATAATTATAACCATAATTTGTGGGGTACTTACATCTCTATAGGCATCTAAGGTGGCTCCAACCAATCATATTCTTCCATGTCGCCCGCCATAATGGGTTTAACGCGACATATTTCTCTTGTTTACACACATTTGATTATACATAATTTCTATCACCAACACGACACGTTGCATACCTTTCAGGAAGTTATCACTCCCCAAACATGTGAAACACTTCATCAAACACTACTTTAAATGATATTTTTACATATACATTACACTGAACACTCGTCACTTTATACACACTTCAATGCTGAAATTCCCTAGCAGAGATCGAAATTGCAGGTGTCGACGGCATCTTACGTTATCAACTCCTGATTGAAAGTCTGGTTATCTGCTTTCGGAACTCTCCAACAGTTTTTTATGACGATCATTACTCCTACAGTAAGTGTCCTGCGTTACATCAATACGCTGGCTCCCAAACATGAGCGTTAACATCTGGTACTCTCATGGCAATACCAAACACTTAGTAAAGTTTCTTTAGCGCATTCTATCGTAGTTACACATATACGATTAGTTCATACAATACACACTGCGCTTAATAAAGTTCAACACTTTCACAAATAATTATATACAATAATGCTACCGTTAGTCTATACGGTGCTTCATAACTGAACACGTCATAGTTCGTGCGGCTGATTATGCCTATATCACGACTATTATTCATACAAGCATGTTTACTGTTTCTTTTACACATACCAGTCCTTGTTCGGCGTCTCGATGAATAGATCCGTCATGCGTTATGCCTTGACGAACTGGCTTCAACCTGGCTGTAGCTGACTGAAGTTTCACTCGAAGACTGCACGTAACTTATTTGAAGACTTCTGTCTGCGGCTTACACGCTGTCTCGTACTGCTGCATATTTGCTGCATACTGATTGCAACTTATTTCCATTGTGCTACAATTGACAATTGAGTAAGACAATAACTGGTTGTAACTGCGCTTGGCGGCATGTAGACTGAGCTTGACTGAGTTAGAACAGAGTGAGTTTCAAAGTGAGGTTCAACTGAGTAACTGAGTAACACTGAGAACAGAGTAGGACTGAGATTCAAGTGAGTTTCAACTGAGAACAACTGAGTAA
The DNA here is from genome assembly GCA_946902985.2 of Meconema thalassinum. Taxonomy (NCBI): domain Eukaryota; kingdom Metazoa; phylum Arthropoda; class Insecta; order Orthoptera; family Tettigoniidae; genus Meconema; species Meconema thalassinum. Next base: position 429,409,359 of record OX336394.1, read on the forward strand.
CACTGAGAACAGAGTAGGACTGAGAGAACAGAGGGCTCCTCCTGGGGTCTACTCCCTTATATCGGATTTCCACAGAAAGTAGAGCAACATCTTCCCGCGTAATCTTCGCTCCTCTCACAGCATGATTCCGGTCTTCAAACCATGATCATTGTGTTCCTCTCTCTTCACAGGTCCCAAAACTATATGTGTGCAAAGGAATCGCTCGTTCAATTAATTAATATTAATTCCTTTCTCCATGGCGTGGGACGCTACCTAACCGGGAACTCCCCGTCAACATCTTCACATCCCTCCGCGAACAATGGTCGCTTCATAGTCCTTACGCACATCACTAAATATGCACCAATTTCGCATGTAAAAGACTCTAAAATTATCTTCTTGCCAAGATATTCACCTGTGTGCAACTCTCATCTCGATTCGTTACTCCAATCACGAGTAATCAATGATTTTTCTGGGCATTTCACCGCCCCTCCTCTACATCTATTCTCCGTCGGGGAATAACTGTGTCATTTTTCAGGCCTCTCCCCTGCTCCAGACGACATAATGGGGTGACAGAGATGGACGTGGCTCCACTGGGACCAACCCACAATTCTGGGCCGATTAGTAAATGTCAGCTCTGCCCTCCTCTCTGCTTCAAACTCCCAATAGCTTACACCAAATCGTCTTATAATGATATAATCCGCTCATTATTTCCTACATTATTTTAATAAATAATGCCATTTCATCAAAAATCACACCAGTGATTAAATATACATCTCTTTCGAGGGGTTTTTTACCAAGAAACTCCCTGTACAGATCTCTGGTTCGCTCCCTGGTGGAACCTTTTTACTGAGATCACAGTCTCTGAGAACCAAGTTCGATTCCAGTCAGCATAACCCCATCGGGTTCAGTATTTAGGTGAATGGATCAATGAAACTGGCAACGAAAAAAACGCTATAGAAGCAAGACTACAGAAAATGGAAACTGCTTTCCATTTGACAAAACAAGTTTATAACAAAAAATGCCTCTCTTGGAATTGTAAAATTCAACAATATAAAACAGTAATCTTGCCTGCAACCTTTTATGCAGCCGAGACACTTAATCTACAACATAAAACACTGAGAAATCAATTGGAGATTAAGCACTTAATCTACAACATAAAACACAGACAAATCAATTGGAGATTAAGGAACGCAAAATCATGCGAAAAATTTTGGGACCAAGAATTAAAGATGGAATTCACCCTCCGAAACGTAATGCTGACATCTATTTAAAAATTAATAAAATCACAGACACAATCCGTATGAGAAGGATCCAAATAATGGGACATTTGGACAGAATGGACCCAACTAGGTTAACAAATAAAAACTATACGTTTTTGCAGAAGAATGCAACAAGGTCCAATTGGTACAAACAGGCGGAAAAGGACTTGGCTGAATTAGGTTTTCCCAATCTCAAGGACCGAGAGGAAATTAGGAAAATTACTACACGGGGTTTTGAGGCAGAAGAGAGAAGACCTACCAGACACGTCTGGTCGCAGCAACGAAGACTAGCTCAATCGTTGCGCATGAAGAGTTATTGGGCAAACATCAAGGCCAAGAAATGTTGATTCCGCGTGGTCCTAGGAGACCCATTCGCGCAGAAGAAGATTAGGTAATTATTGATTGATCATGTATATCAAGAGCAACCTTATGTTGTCAGCCTTTTGGTGTAGTGGCTAGCATTTTTAGCTGTTACCGCTTAGGCCTGGATTTGATTCCCGCCTCAGTCAAGAAATTTAATTCTGGGCTGAGAGCTGAGAGCTGGCGCAAGGGCTAATGGGAAATATGGTCGCCGCGTGAGTCCAACCCTATGTTATTCCTATTGAGGGGAGTCATAGCTGGCGCAGGGGCTAGTGGGCAACATGGCCGCTACGCGTAACTGCACTCATAAATGTTTGGCTTTCCAAATCATTATTTATTTGATATTAACTTATACATTTTTATTTATTTAATATTTAATTTATTATTTTTAGCACAAGGCTAATACACAAAATGGTCACTGCACACAACCACTTACACATATTGCATGCTAACCTAACCTATCCTAACTTTACCTAACCTAGCCTGACCTAACCTAACCTAACCTAACCTAACCTAACTTAACTTCACCTAACCTAACCTAACTTAACTTAACCTAACCTAACTTCACCTAACCTAACCTAACCTAACCTAACCTAACCTAACTTGAAAGTGGGAGCAACTATGGGAGCAAAAAGTGGTAGCAAAAAGTGAGAGCAAAAAAAAGTGGGAGCAAAAACTGAGAGCAAAAAAAAGTGGGATCAAATGTGGAAAGCAAAAAGTGGGAGCAAATGTGGGAGCACAAATAATAAACTTGGTTATAACCTAACCTAACCTACCTTCACCTAACCTAACGTAACTTAACTTTACCTAACCTAACCTAACCTGCAGAAACCTCGTTTAAAGATTTAAATTAATGCATGTAATGCATGCAAAACCGCTCGAACAGGGGCAAAAGAAGCCTTTATGAAGAGGAAACCCTCCAAATTTGAACGCCTTTCTAGTGAACCACATGGCAACCTCTCGTCGTAAATTTGTATTTTCAATCTACCTTAGTTTCTATTTCACTGTCATTTTCACTATCACCCAGACCATTAGGGGTCGATAACCTAGATGTTGGGCCCCTTAAAACAACATTTATCATCATCATCATCATCATCATCATCATCATCTAAACCGAAAATGACGGCCTCTGGACGTTACCGTCCTGTGGGACGGAACACTTGAAGTGACACTCTCACAAGATCTACATCTTAGTGCGCCCTATGGAGGTGTCTAGTGTGTTATCCGTGTTTACTATTGATATATTTATTTATTTGAAAAATCTAAATGTAATATTTATTGAACGACGTACATCTTTCAGTATTGCATGGATATCTTCTTCAGTGTCAGCATAATTGATTTATAACATATACGTCATTTAATAAATATTACAAATATTTTTTTTAGATTTGACTGTCCGGATGTTCATCAAATAAATAAAAGAAAAGAATATCAACCCAAAGACCTTGATCACTCCCCTCCGGAGGCCACACATTATTATCAAGATCTTGTCTTGTCTGCAGGTGTAATAGACGCTGGCCTCCCGCCAGTGGCGCCACCCCCATTCAGCACGTCGTTCGGGAACACTACGTACAACTTCATAGACATGTGTCGTTATCTGGGCTCAGGGATCGCTGTGGTGCCCATCATCTCAATCCTCGGCAACGTGGCCATCGCCAAGGCTTTCTGTGAGTGCATTGCCCTGTCTATTCTCACTGTCCAGAATACTCGAGTTCTATTGGAAACACTTTATCTTCGTCATCACATTATCAGGTTTCACAAACTATGGTACTTACTGTATAACCTCAAGTATTTACGAAAAGTAAATGATTTGAAAGTTAATTTATTTAATTTAAGTAGTGAGATGGTGACAGTTTAAACCCTAGCGTCAGCAGTTTTTAAATTGCGCGCGGCTGAGCCAAGTAAGATTGTCGATATCTCCCGAACCCATGGACGGAGATTCACGAATGAGGTGTCGTTGGACTCGAGCTGACAGAGGCGTTGCTATGGACCACTCATTTCAACCTTAAAATAAAACCTACCCCTACTAGGGGGTGAAAATGTAATTTCTTAGTAAAAGTCGCTTTTCGTATGATACATGTATGCAAGTCAATGCTAATATGAAATTAAACGTTTTTGCACATGAACAACATGCAAACGGGTTGATGCAATAAAGATTTTTTTTACTCATGCGCACTTGGGGATTTTGTAAGAGGGTGGGCTTTTTAAATAATTATTTATGGATGAGTTATTATCATCATTTATTGTACATATCAGGCCATTAAGGCCCATGAGAGAAAACAAAGAAACATAACAAACACATCAAATATACAATATTACAAAACACTATCCTAATCAATCACACAGGAGGCATTAACCTGATCACAATCTCAAGCATTTGTTACAAATGCCGTTCCATTTTTCTCTATCCATTGCATCATCCAGTACTGATGTAGGTTCCACCTGCTGCAACTTTCTCATCACCCTATCCTTCCATCTCGTCCTTGGACGGTCTCTTGGTCGTTGCCAATCAGCTGAGCATTGAACACTCTGTTAGGGATAGATTCCGCAGCTCTTACGATATGTCCCATCCACTGGAGTCGTCTTCCTTTGATGATCCTACCCACATCAGCTTTCCCAAAACGTTGGTATAAGTCCTCTTTTCCTTCCTTTCCCATCCTCCTTCTTCCCTATTGTAAATAGGTCCATATATCTTTCTGAGCACTTTCCTTTCAAATGCACAAATGCGCTCTTCCAGTGTTTGTGAGGTCGCCCAAGACTCGCATCCATATAACAGAACCGGTTTCACTAGAGTCATGTATAACTTAACCTTGCTGTTTTGTGAAATTAAGCGTGACTTAAATAAGTTATTGAGACCAAAAAAGGTACTATTGGCACTAATTGTCCTCTGTTGGATTACTTTTTCAATCTCACTTTTACTAGATAAGATCGAGCCCTAGTATTTAAATTTCTCCTATCCTTCAAACATATGTCCGTCAATACTAATAGTGGCATCAAAACCCTGTCGGCGTGAAATGATCATATATTTAGTTTTCTCATCATTGACAAGTAATCCCATTTTGCTGCCTTTTTTCATGAACTTTGTGGTGTCGGATTTTATCTGATACAATGATTCTCCCATAATTACCACGTCATCAGCAAATGTCAAGATAGTATTACTACCAATAATATCCATTTCTCTGTCATAACCAATTACACGTCGTACCTTTTCCAATGCAATATTAAATAACATTGGCGACAGAGGATCTCCTTGTCTCAATCTTTTTCGAACCGTGAAAGGAGTTGATATTTTGTTTGCGAACCCTTGAAAACTTGAATCTGCATAGCATGCTTCCACCAATTTGATATATTTCAGTTTGATACCCATTTCTTGCATTACTCTTCACAGTGCAGTCCGATTTATGTGGTCATACGCCTGTCGGAAATCAATAAATATGAAATGTAGATCTCGATCAAATTCGTAGTACTTTTCCATTAGCTGTCGTATAGTAAAGATGTGATCAATGGTTGAGCGTCCTGCCATGAATCACACAGGTATGATCCTATGAACTCTTGGAAAAGAAAAGTACATGGCCATTGGCTGAATTAATAAAATTATTAAAATAGGTTTCAAACGTCCAAGTAAAAGGGAGGTAAAGATTTTATAACCAATCTCCTCGATAGTTGGTTGAGTTATATTTTTTAAATTTAACCAAAAGATTGAAAACTAATAGGTCATGTGCTTTTTAATATCTTGCAAACCAATAAAGCTAAAGACATGTATGAGAGGTCGTTGGATTTGGGATGACGCCCCGTTTTTGAATTTATTTTTGATTTTTGTCAAAAGGGACTAAGAGCACTTTTGTTAATATTTCGAGAACTAAGAAGGCTGCGGACTTGTATGAGGGGTCGTTGGATTTGGGATGACGCAAAACGTGTCTTCCTCCGCTTTGTAGGTAGGAAAGTGCGTTTATATATTGGAAATAATTATCAGCTTCTATGTAGTTAAATTTAAATAACCTTTCTTAAATATTGAACACCTATCGTTTAACGTCTTCATACTATATTTAAACATATAAACAGTATGCTAAAAATACATCAAACTTGGTAGCAATTGTCATATCCGCAGTAAGTAATCTTGCGGAAACTACGTATCATGTCTTGATAAAGAGTAACAGTAACAAAACAAACTTTAATCATCCCAAGTAATAATATAAAAATCAGTTTTAATCACAGCAAATTTTCTAAGTTTATGCCATGTCTTGTGCGAGATTTCGCCTAGTAACTCCGAGATGGTTCATCAGCGAGCTATTCTGGTCCATTTGCGGACGACCAAAGGAGTAGCAAAAAACGCGATACCTCAATTCTTATCTAGAACACCTCCGGTACTTTACTGCGAGAGCTAAACGCTCAAACAGTCTTTAACCTCCCTATGAAGGCTTCCAAAATGATTGTATATTGAATTTCAGGGCCATGCAATTAAAACTTAGCAACTTTTCTAGGTTTACGCCGTGTTTTGTGCGGGGTTTCATTGGCCGTGAAAGGCAAAATACCAACTTTATTGAAATAAGTTTGCCCAATTCTGCAGTAAGATTAATTATGGAAACTATGTAAACTAATGTGACAGTCGGTAGACTACGACACATTAGTCTGTGAATTTGGGTTTCTGATCATGGTAAAAAATGACAAAATGTAGAAAAATATTGGCCAACAGAAATATTCAGTTAACAAAAAACAAATCTATAAACAGTAAGAAAGCATACCGTGCAAAGTAGAAAGCACTATAACATTGTAAAACAGCGTAAAGATACAAATACTCACATACAATAACTGGCACAAAGAGTATAAAATTAGACTCAAAATCACGCCTCGTTTCAGACTCCACAAACCACCTCTATAAATAAAACAGTTCGTGTAAGGACTAGCATAGACTTAACATAGCTCGGCATTGACCGTGTTTTATAGCGCAAATTTAGGTTTTACTCGCTAACCGTTGGAGATACACGAAGAATGATAAGGACCTTTCGGATAGAAAATTAAATTTTAAACCTCGTTTATTCCATCAAAAGTTTGCTATTTCTTAGCGTTCTCTTTTTAATTGAAATGGAAATGTGAAATTTTGAAACCAAAGGGTGTAGTGACGTCACTTAAATGGTCACCATTTTTAAACAGTGCAAAATATCGAAATCAAAAGTAGGCTGTATGTTAACCTGGTAAATCAGCTACATCCATGCAAAATTTCATTTAGTTCGGACCAGTGGTTCTTGCGTGATTGAGTAACACACAGACACACAGACAAACACACAGCATCTCATTTTTATAAACTAGAATGGATAAGAAAGCTTTTGACTACATAGATCGAGAAAAGCTCCTCCATAAGCTCAATCAGATGACTGGGGATACTGACCCCGTTACAAGAGTCATTATGGATATATTGAGCCACAACTATATACAAATAGAAGATGGACTAACATTATCTAAAAAAACTGACCAATGGAGTTCTCCAAGAAGACCCAATGAGCCCAACACTTTTCAACGTCATGACAGCTGTGATTACAAAAATCCCCGAAAACACCAGAGCTACTCTGATTATGTACGCTGTGCCACCCTAAAGACTGGCACACGTTTCTGCCCCTGCCCGCAGCTCCCCCGGCGGCCTTTTCTACGAGACTTTGTGTACCTTTCCACGGCATATTTGAATGTCCCGCCGCTGACGCCCGTCCTCCCCTTTCCCGGCGAGTGAACTGTTCCGGCCCGGCGAGACTAAGTCTTGGTGTCCTTCTCAGAGGCTATTGGCCCGGCTGGTTTGAATGGGACCAATGGCGTGCTCCCGCGTCAATGACTTGCATATTGAATAAGCCTGGCCCTGGGCTACCAACTGAAATGTCCTTCTGGTTAGGCCAGCGAAGTGCTGTCTGTGACTCTGGGGACCTGTCTAGGTTGGCAGCGTCCACTTCCTAATTTCTCCGCAAGGCGCGCGCGACACTATTTGTCGCTCGCCAAGTAGCGTGCTCTGAGAGTGCGTCTCTTCCCACTAGCTTCTGAACCATGCAGCGTATAAGAGTGACTGCGCCCGAGCTCTTGGAGCCCGGCATTTTCCTAGGCCTCATGGCCTGTCTTCAGACTGAGGTAATGTCCTGCTCTGATTCTACATAAAGCAGTATGTGTAATAATTTCTTTCAAGTGACTAGGGAATTCTTAATAACCCTCATGGTGTCGTCATGAGAGAGCAACATTCTACGTATATTTCATATCAGTCTCCGAACAATAACTTTGAACTAACGGTTATACTCCGTTCTTAATGTCTTTGTCTTATAGAAAGACCAATAACTTTTGCTATGCAAATCAAGCTTCATTATTTTGCGTGTGAATGCTATTTAAATTTGAGATCTTATATTAAGTTTTTTTGTTATGTATTTTGGAGGGTATCTAACTGAGGAAGACAATGCTCTGCATTGTCTTGAACATGGTGCGGTTGGTAACGGCTTGCCTCGTGGTGGGCAGTCGGGAGCAACGCAAACTCGTGTTTTGGCAGCGGTCATGCGTAGTTATGTTTTAAATGAGCTTCGCGATAAGGCATTGTTCTGCCTTTTGGTATTTTCTTTCCATTTCTAATTTTACGATACTGAGTTCTTGTTTTTTTACTCCTTCCGAGTTCTTTTGTGTTTCGAACCTTCTCGAAGCCTCATGGTTGTAGTTCATGTTACGATAGGGCATTTTCCTGACATTTTATTGTTTTCGTCTTTATCTCAGCCCATGGCTGGGCAACCTATATTCCATGTTGCCAAGGAATATATCTTCTGTGCTGATTTATTTTAAATGCTGGCCAAACATGACCGTTGGCATTTCCCCTCACCATGCGGGATACAGATAGAGTTAGGAGTGTTCTTTTACAATATGTTTTGTTTTCCACATTGTATTTCCATTTTTATATAATATATTATTTTTCATTAGTTGTTTAACCATGGACCTTTTCTTTAGTAATGTGACATGCCACCTATTAGCATCATCCAGACCCACGCCTTTGTAACACGAGGCCCAAATCCACACCACAAGCATTTACTTGCCTGGTTAGCCATTCTTGAGAATGGTTGCCAGAGTCGGTTGCCGGTGAGAGCCATTTTGATTTCCGCTCCTAGTGCGCGACAGTAAGTGGTAGCGAGAGCGTGATTTCATTTCCGCATCTCATATGCCGCGACATACGCAGATGATATGGCAATAGGATCAGCAGCTATAAAAGAATTAAAAGAAGTACCACAGGATCTAGAAGTATGGGCAAAAGTAAATGGATTACATATAAATCTTATGAAAACGAAACAGATGTCCTTTAGGAAAGGCAGCAGGATAACAACAAAAGCCAATTTGACACTACAAGAAAAACTAATAGAAATTGTCCCAAAATTCAAATATCTTGGAGTAACACTTCGCCGGCTTAGAACCAGAATAGCGAATCTTAATAGGATTTCCAATGTAGATACGCTATTTAGGTCTTCAAACAACCTTAACCACATTCCGAATCCACGTCCAAGAAAAATCAGCCGCTGCAATAAGATCAATATATAACATAAAATATCTTCCACTACTCTCAACAAGCACTACAATGACACTCTTTCGAACTGTAATAATGCCCATAGCAACCTATGGTATAACTGTGATTTGGGATACTCTTCAAGTTGGAAATGAATCAATTTTAGAATAGGTCAAAGCCCGTTACATGAAGAGGGTACTAACTATAAGCATAACTGCACCATCAAGGTTAACATACATTCTGTTGTGTTAATATTTGAAAGAAAAATAGCACAGTAGCGCCACCTGGTGAAATAGACATGTACAATAAAGAAGAGAACAAAAGACGAGTCAGTGCAAAGTCTGTGCGTGTTCGCGTGACATGTGACAAGCGTCTCAAAAGATGATTTGTATTTTGTATTGTATTTCACACTTGATAAATAAAGATTTACATTAAAACTAACAGGTTATGGGCCCAGGCCACGTGTAAATGGTATTATCTCGTGAGTGGATCCGAAGCTGAGCGCTTGTGGAACACGTGCTATATTTTTTTGTGAGTAAGGAAAACCTCAAAATGGCAACCGGCAGTGACTACAAAGTTCAAGAGGATAAACTTGAAGGACCTGAAGACTGGGCAAAGTGGAAATGGCATGTGTTGATGGTTTTGCGGTCGTATGAACTGGAAAATATTGTTGATGGTTCGAAAAAGTGTCCTGTGTTGCCGGCAGATACAACTCCGCAACAAAAAGCGGCATATAAGCAGTGGTTGAAAGAAGACGCGAAAGCGGCCAGTTTGCTAGCAGGTGCGCTAGGAAAATCTGTTGCCGAGCTCGTGTTGACGTGCACCAATGCCAGTGAAATTTGGACAAAATTGAGCGCACGGTTCGAACGATGCAGTACGCAGCGACTGAACATGTTGATCGAGTCATTCTTCCGAGTGACACGTGATGACAAGGAGGACATCAGCACCCATGTCGCGAAGTTACAGAAGCTTTATCAGGATCTGAACGACGAACTACAAAAGCACAACGAAAACACGTTATCAGAAAGGATTTTGAACGGTCGAATTTTATCCACGCTGGGAAAAGAGTATGATAATTTCAAGGATGTGTGGGACACGATTCCGACGGAAAATCAAACTGTGAACTTGTTGATTGAAAAATTGTGCACGATTGAACTGCTTGACCAAGGAAACGTGGAATCGACTGCGTTTGTGGTACGTAGTGCTCCCAAGAAGCATTCCCAGTATGGCAGTGGCAAAGGCAGCGCTGATGACAAGTCGAAGAAAAATGTTCAACGAGTAAAGCAGAAGTTTCCATGTTTCAAATGTAAGGAATTGGGCCATTGGGCAAGTGAATGTCCAATGAAGAAGAAAGAGAGTGACACTAGAAACAAAAATAAGGAGAACAATGCTTCGTTTCTGACACATGCGATGAGTGCGTTAGACGGCGACTTTGTTCAAGCCGACGAGTGGTACTGCGACAGTGGCGCCACAAATCACATCACCGCGAAAAAACAGTATTTTAAAACATACGTCAAGTTTGCTGCACCAGAGAAGATTTTGCTAGGAAAACGAGGTATGAGCATGCTAGCTCACAGCAAAGGAACTGTAAACATTCAAGTGCGGCTGAACAACGCTTGGTTGAGTGCTGAGATGACTGAAGTTTTGTATGTTCCCGATGCAATGGCTCATCTGTTTTCTGTGAAAGCTGCTGCAAGGAAAGGTTTTTGTGCAAGACTTGACGACCTAACTGTTAGAATTGAAGACAAGGTTACTGGAAAGGCGATGATGGCTGGACGTGTGAGTCATGGTCTGTATGTACTTGACATGCGCGTCGTGAAACCGGCGCAACCCATTTAAGTGAATTTAGCTACATCGTCGGACAAACTGCAGATCTACCATGAACGATATGGTCATCAACACAAAGCGCATGACAAGAGTGTACTGAAGCAGATGAACATTAATGTAGACATGTGTAAAGAGGATTTCTGCGATGGATGTACACTGGAAAAAATGCATCGACTGTCATTCAAGACACGAATGGATCGACCAACAGCCACCGGTGAACAAATCCACGCCGATGTGAATGGACCAATGTCTACTGAATCTCTTGGAAAGGCACGCTACTACGTATGTTTCAAGGATGATTTCAGCAAGTTTCGACGAGTTTTCTTTTTAAAGCACAAAAGTGAAGTGTACACCGTTCTGGAACAGTTCCTGAATGAAGCCAAAACAAATGGGCACGTCGAGAAGCTGTTCAGGTGTGATGGAGGAAAAGAATTTGATAACAAGAAGGTTTCTGAACTACTCGCAAGCAGAGGCATAGAACACAGCATTACTACGCCGTACCCACCACAACAAAACGGAGTTGCGGAACGTGAAAATCGGACGATTGTGGAGTGCGCAAAATCTATGCTGAATCCCAGCAAGTTAACGAAAAAACTTTGGGCTGAAGCCAGCAAAACTGCGGTGTACCTCCTGAATCGCACTGGGAAGTCATCCATTGAAAACAAATCTCCCTATGAATTGTGGTATGGACGACCAGTGGGAAGTCTCAGTCATCTGAAGATCTTCGAAACAGAATGCTACGTGCATATCGACAAGAATTTTCACTCAAAGTTCGACGACAAAGCTGTTTTTGGACATCTGGTTGGGTACGTGAACGACAGGGATGGATTTAGAATCTGAATTCCAACTCAGGGAAAGGTTGTTCTAAGCCATGATGTGAAATTCAATCCTGAAGTTGTCTGCAATCTGCGCGCCAACGCCGGAAATGTTGAAGTGACGCTTGAAGAACGTGTGGAGAGGAATCAGTCTAATCCATCGTCTGATGTAGGCCTACAGAGGAGGTCAGAGTCAGATGAGAACTTAAGCGAAATTGAAGATTTTGCTTCGGCATCCAGTTCCGGAGGAAGCGAAGATGAGGAAGAAGGAGAGACTGAAGAAAGAAGGAAAAGCAAACGTGAAAGTAAGAAGCCATCGTGGATGATCAGTGGAAATTACATGTACATGGCTGGACCATCTATCGCTGAAAAGAATCCTGACTCATACTCTGAAGCGCTGCAGTCTAGTGATAAAAATCAGTGGCTGAAAGCAATTAATGAAGAATTGGAGTCCTTAAAGGAAAATGATACCTGGAAATTGGTTGAGCGTCCAAATGGTGCACGGGTCCTGAAAAATCGGTGGGTTCTTCGACAGAAGACAACGGACAGTGGAGAAGTTCGCTTCAAGGCACGATTGGTAGCCAAAGGCTATGCGCAACAGCAAGGAATCGATTATGAAAAAACATTCAGCCCTGTTGCACGGTATGATACCATTCGAGCTCTGTTGGCAGTAGCTGTTGAAGAGGAGATGAAACTTGGTCAATTTGATGTCAAGACGGCCTTCTTGAACGGCGAGCTTGAAGAAGATGTGTTCATGGAACAGCCAGAAAGTCATCAGGACGGTACTGGCCGAGTGTGTCATCTAAAGAGAAGCTTATATGGTTTAAAACAGGCTCCACGCTGCTGGAACAAGCGTATCAAGAAATTCATGGAGAAAGCTGGATTCAAAAACAGCAAAGCTGATCCTTGTCTCTTTTACAGCAACAAAAATGGAAAGTGGTTGGCTGTTGTAATCTTTGTGGATGATGGTCTGGTAATTGGCAACGAAGAAGACATCGAGCAGTTCATGGAAAAACTTCAGCAGGAATTTCACACGACCAGAGGATCTCTCAACAATTTCCTGGGCATGAAGATACAAGAAAACCATGATGGATCAATTGCAATCAGTCAAGAGCATTACACGAGGAAAATCCTAGAAAAATTTGGGATGGCCGAGTCAAATGAAGCGTCTACCCCAGTTGGAAAGTGAAGACGGAGAAAAGGTTTCGGTCAGGGTTCCTTATCGTGAGGTGGTAGGATCCTTGATGTACCTGACTACAGCTACTCGTCCAGATATCGCATTCGCGGTCAACAAAGCTGCTCGAGCCATGGAGAATCCTACAGTTCAAGACTGGAGTCAAGTGAAACGGATATTTCGATATTTAAAGAGCACAGTGAAAACCATGGAATCGTCTATAGGAAAGAGGACGTTTTGAAGGTCTACAGTGATGCTGACTACGCCGGTGACAAGAGGACGAGACGTTCAACGACGGGTGTCATTTCGACCTACAATCATGGAGCTGTATCGTGGAGAAGTCAGTTACAGAAGTCTGTGTCAACATCGACAACTGAAGCTGAAATTGTGTCTGCAAGTGAAGGAGCAAAGGAGTTGATTTGGCTGAAAAGACTGTTTTCTGAATTACTGGGAACTGCTGACAAACCTCCTACGCTTTACATCGACAATGCTGGTGCAGTTAAATTGGCTAAAAATCCGGAGTACCATCGAAAATCCAAGCATATTGAGGTACGTCATTTCTATGTGAGGGAAAGATTTTTGGACGGAGACCTTGAGCTGGAGCACATCGACGGAACCAATCAATTAGCTGATCTTCTAACTAAACCTCTGGAGAGGGTCAGATTCGAGATGCTGCGTGAGAGGATTGGCGTGTAGAAGATGACATCTTAGAGGCTGAAAAGTGTTCAATAGTTCATCTTGTTTATTTTTTTATTTGTATTTGATTTTAGGTAGAATTCATTAGAAAGCTAACTATTGCAATGGGTCCCATGTTTCGACTTCCGGAAAATTTCGACATATCTTCGCGTTTCACATCCCCCAGACCCCAAAACCACCGTCAGATCAAAAGTTTATATATAATTTATGTATATATATGTATATCAGTTTCTTGTGGACACGATAACTGTCGTAATTTTGCACCAATCACTTTCAATTTTTTACATAATATGTATACCCTTAAAATCTCGGTCGAGTTCGTTAATGGGCAAAATCGGTCAAAGGGGGTGAAAATGGGAGGCTTTTTTTCGAAAAAGTGAAATATCGCTATAACTCTCTTAATATCTGAAATATTGAATCCATTCAAAGTTCATACTATGTATCGGACAAGGCCCTAAAATTTAATGTTTGAAAAGTTTTTTGATAGCACCAACCATTGACCAAAGGGGTGGGAAAATGTGGGTTTTTCGGGAAACATTAATCATATCTCTGTTAATAGGCACAATATCAAAACCGTACAAAATGGACAATATTCCTCCAATAATTACCTAAAACTTTTGTCTGAAAGAATTTTTGATATGACCCACCATTACGCCACGGGGTGAGCAAAATGATATAAATTATAAGAAAATACCAAGTGCCAAGAGAGGTTGCCATGACAACTTTACTTTTAATTGATAAGGGATGACCATCAGCAGTTGCTATGACAACGCCACTGCACGAGATCACATTCTGTTTTCCATCTGTCTGTGGGAAGCGACTTCGGTATCGGAACTGGTAGCATGCTGAACTTCTATGCCCAAGGTCGCGGGTTCAAACCCGGCTGAAGTCGTCGGATTTACTAAGAGCGCTAAAAACCCTGAGTTTGCTTTCCTTCGGAGGAGAAGTTCCAACGTTCGTTGCGAGTTGATGGTTCCGGTGGCATCTAGTAGCCAAGTTCACAGATAGGTGTCGTTGATGGTAGTATTTTAGGTAGATTTCATTAGAAAGCTAACTATTGCAATGGGTACCATGTTTCGATTTCCGGAAAATTTCGACATATCTTCGCGTTTCACATCCCCCAGACCCCAAAACCACCGTCAGTTCAAAGGTTTATATATATATATAATATATATATATATATATCAGTTCCTTGTGGACACGATAACTGCCGTAATTTTGCACCAATCACTTTGAATTTTTTACCGAATATGTATACCCGTAAAATCTCGGTCGAGTTCGTTACTGGGCTAAATCGGTCGAAGGGGATGAAAATGGGGGACCTTTTTCTAAAAAATGAAATATTCCTATAACTCTCTTAATATGTGAAATATCGAATCCGTTCAAAGTTCATACTATGTGCCGGATGAAGCTCAAAAATGTATGTTTGAAGAGTTTTTTTATAGCACCAACCATTGACCAAAGGGGTGGGAAAAAGTGGGTTTTTCGGGAAACATTAATCATATCTCTCTTAATAGGCACAATATCAAAACCGTACAAAATGGACAATATTCCCCTAATAATTACCTAAAACTTTTGTCTGAAAGAATTTTTGATATGACCCACCATTACGCCAAGGGATGAGAAAAATGATTTCGGAATTATAAGAAAATGCCAAGAGCTATCAGTGGTTGCCATGGCAACACTACTAAATTGATGAGGGATGAGCCATCAGACGTTGCCATGACAACGCACTTGCGCGAGATCAGATTCAGATTTCCATCTGACTAAGTGTGAAGCGGCTTCGGTGATGTAACTGGTAGCATGCCCAAGGTCGCGGGTTCAAAGTCGGCCAAAGTCGTCGGATTTTCTAAGAACGCTAAAAATCCCTCAGTATGCTTTCCTTTGGAGGGGAGGTTCCAAGGTTCGTTGCTCATTGCGGTGGCATCTAGTAGCCAAGTTCACAGCTAGGTGTCGTTGACGGTAGTAACTGGTAGCAACATTAGGATCTACTGCTTGAAATTGAGCGTCTGCATTCCTTACCTGAATTACAGACTAATACAGCCATCACAATTCACACCGTTTATCAGACAGATTCTACACTCACCCAAAGTACACGGGGTTACATGACCGCGTTGTCGCAGCCCCTAAACTGAGGAACCAACCAAATCTCTGCGGGAGATATAATTTTGCGTGAAGAAGTAACAGACCGTTACATAGTTACACATCAGTGTCGAAACCTTGCATAAGGACAGTGACGACAAGTATAACAAGTAGTTCTGTGAAGAACTATACAGCCTATTTTCATATACCCTACTTATGTTAATTGCCACTATTTAACATACACAATTTCAGTTTGATTGCTGTAATAGATTCGTAGATATTGAGGACCGACTAAATATTTAGGATGGTCGCCATGTTGGATTTTATATATGTAGGTCCTAGAGTTATGTACTGTTACATGCAGATTATTGTGAACGTGTAGTATTCAAACTTCAATCGCATAATCAGGACACAAGAGAAAACAAGGAGATTTAAAAAATTTTCACAGCTGCCATCTTGAGGTTATGGAAACAATTGAAATAAATTAGATGCCAGTGGATTAACATTCGGATAAAGATTTACTGTACCAAGTTTCACTGCACGCGGATTGTTAAATTGCGAGAAACGTCCATCTGAATATTTATAATTCGCGTCACCGCCATGTTGGATTTGTGATCACCAGGTTATTTAAAATCCTATAGGTGAACTTAAGTTCATAGCCCCTATGAACATTAAAAAATGCAGTTTGATTGCTAGAATAGATTCGTAGATATTCAGTATCGTCTAAATATTTCGGGTGGTCGCCATGTTGGATTGTTAAATGTATAGGCCATAGAGTCATGTACCATTAAAGGAAAATTATTGCGTAGGTGCATTATTCAAACTTTCACTTCGATCGCATGAATACATCACAAGAAATAAAAACTTAATTTTAAAATTCGCACTGCCGCCATTTTGAGGTTATGTAAACAATTGAACTAAATTAGATACCAGTGGATTACAATGTGTATAAATATTTCCTGTACCAGGTTTCAGTGCGCTTGGAACATTAAATCGCGAGAAAAATCTATTTAAAATGTTCAAATTCGCTTGGCCGCCATGTTCGTTTTGTAGTTAACCGGTTTTTGAAAATCTTATAGATGGACTTCCAGTAGTGCCCTTTATCTCAGTACAAAATTTTAGGGAGATACCGCTAATAGTTTCAGAGATATAGAATGCCGGTGAAATATTTCGCACATCCGCCATCTTGTGATTATGTAAACAATTGAACGAAGTTAGATGTCGGTGCATTACAATGTATATAAACATATACTGTACCAAGTTTCATTGCGTTTGGTTGGTCAAATCGTGAGAAACGTCAGTAGTGTGTTTGTGAGAGTTCCGCAGCCACCTCCACCTCCCCACCTCACAAGATGGCGGCAGCCCGATATCTCTCGAATGCATGGTGGGATTTTGACAAATGAGGTGTCGTTGAACTCGGGCTAACACCCCCTTTCCATTGGACAACATATTTCCACCCCAAAAATAAAACCTACCCCTACTAGAGGGTGAAATTGAATTTTTTAGAGAATCTCTGTTACCAATTGCAACATGTGAGAGTTTGAATGCCGATATGGATTTAAACGTTGTTCTACATAAGGTGCATGTGTTCGGTGGAAAGCCACTATGAATTAGCATGTCCACTCATAGGTTTGGTAAGAGGGCGGGCTTTTTAAAAAATGGTGGCTGTAGTGTAACCTAACCTAACCCAACCTAACGGGTCCTTGTTGACAGGTCCTTGTGGACAGGTCCCTGTTGACAGATCCCTGTGGACGGGTCATTTTTGACGAGTCATTGTTGACGGGTCCTTGTTGACGAGTCCCTGTGGACGGGTCATTGTTGACGAGTCCTTGTGGGCAGGTCCTTGTGGACGAGTCCTTGTCCCTTTGGACTGATCCCTTTGGCCTGGTTCCTACGGACTGGTCCATGAATTTATTTAAATTATGTCAAAGGGCCTAACTACATTTGTGTGTGTGTTGAATTGACGTTGTTCACCACTACTATAATGGGATAACGATATGAAAGGAAAGTAGCGAAATACATGTGAACATACAAGGATCTAACTTGGTGGATGGATGTGTTCTAACGAGTCATTTGTAGTTGAAAGAGAATAATACATGTTCTTAAGATGTTAAAACTTAAGAAATGACACGTTCAGTAAGACGTCTTGTTACTTCCTGTGTCATATTACAGACATGGCAGAGAGCGCGCAGATCTGTTGCTATGACTAACACTGCAGTAATTTGAAACTGCAAGTGTTCATTAAGACAATGGATGATGATCATGCAAAGTTAGCAGTTATTGGATATTACACAGGTGTTCCTTCCGGTGTCATGTTGCTGACATACCAGAGAGCGCACACTGCTGTTGCTATGACTGACGCTGCAGTAATTTGAAACCCCATATGTTCATTAAGACAATGGGTGATGATCATGCAAAGTCAGCAGTCATTGGATACCACACAGGTGTTCCTAGTGTACTTTGGACTCTCAACTGTATTGGGAAAGGAATTGCAATGATCTGCAAAAAACTGCTGACACGAGCGATGAGAGTTTATATAAGAGGGGTGTCATATATCTCCCTACTGTCAGTCTATATTACTCGCTTTGAGTGAACAGTGCTCTATTACTGCTCAAGAGTTGTAAAAAAAAGCCGTTTTGGTAGAAAATCATTAAATTATTTTGCAAGGTATGTACTTATTATTAATGGATTGTAGTCTTTTATTACTAATTGATGTTGAAGTTATTGATTGGAATGTATTGATTGATTGATTGATTGATTTGTTTACAGATAATTGGGTACCTGTAGGTTACCAAATTCCTTCAATCTGTTCATTCAGTGACAGTAGTTGATCAATTATAAAAAGGTAAGTGCCCCCTCTAATAACTTTTAAACAGTTAGAGTGATATTTTCCAATGTTCACTACTACATGTTAGTGAAAATGGTATATTTGACAGTCAAAAGTTGGAACTACTTGACCATGGTGTGTAAAGCTAATTTTGTAGGTTAGATTTTGATTACCGCTCTATTAAGTTTGAATGTTCATTGCTAGATGTCAGTGACAGAGGGAATATTTAAAGACTTAACCTCAGTTCACTTAACTTTACCTAACTTAACCTTGTCATGTGACATGTTTTACAAGTTTAAACTTGTTTTAAGACTGGCTATGACATTACACTTAGCTCACTTAACTGGCGATCGCTGGTTTTTATCACGTGACATGTTCTACAAGTTTAGACTTGTTTTAAGACTGGCTATGACGTCACACTTAGCTCACTTAACTGGTGATCGCTGGTTTCTATCACGTAACATGTTCTACAAGTTTAGACTTGTTTTAAGACTGGCTATGACGCCACACTTAGCTCACTTAACTGACGACCGCTGGTTTCTACCACTCTATCATGTTCCAATGTTCACCGCTAGGTGTCAGTGACAGTGGTATATAGTAACCCCCCCAGTTAGAACTACATAAAGTTAGACTTGCTAGGAGTTCACAGATCGATTTAAATACCCTGCTATAACCATTGACTGGAATATAATTAAACTATTTATATTGTACTTTTTGTTTTATCTTTTATTAACATTGATGATTTCTTTCTTTTATAGATATCTTGGAAAGTAATCACCATGTTCAAGTGTGGTGACTGTAAGAAACAGTTCTCAAGACCTGACAGCCTTCAACGACACGCAAATGTTAAACATGACATTAAAATGTTTGTGTGCAGTCATTGTGCTACAACATTTAACAGACAAGATAATCTTGCACGTCATGTAAATTTAATGCATGTCAGTTCAGCACCATTTTCGTGTTCAGTTTGCGAACTTGGTTTTTCTGCTGTAAAGCGATATCAATTCCACATGGTTGAAGTGCATGGAGAACAACAGGAATTGAAATCTGTAAAACCATCAACTAGCACGGAACCTTTAAATGAATGTGATGCTCAAAAGCGTAAACGTTCTCAAGATTGTGAAAATAGTTGTGCAACAAAAAGAAAAAAGAATGGTGAACCTTCAATAACACATTGTAATGTATGTAATATTGATATACCTTCTTCAATCATTCATGGACATTTACGCAGTATTCAACATAAAAATAACGCTTGCCATGAAAGAAATTCTGGAAATGTTCAACAAATTGGTAGTGCATTTAAAAGTCGAATTGCTAGTTATAGACTTTATAGTAAAGAAAAAACTCAAAGTATTGAATCATTTTTAAAAAATGTTCAACCTACTGTGTTTGGCTTAGTAGAAAATGTTTTATTAGAGCATAAAACAATTAAAATGAATTTTGAACTTTTTGGCCTCTATGTAAAAACTGGGAGCGAAGGTGAAATTACAGATATCAAATCTTTTAATACAAAAAACATAAGAGTTTAGTGCTTTTCAGTCGGTCAACACGAATGTACCCAAAAGAGATGGGTTATGCCCTAATCCTGAAATAAATTACATGAGATTAATAAAACACTAGGATGACCAGTTTCGATCGTCAAGCGATCATCATCAGATCCAATACACTTAGGCTATAAAATCTATGTTTGAAATACAGGTGAAAATATTTACAATATGTACAATTATTTAGTTGCAGTATTGGTACTGCAACTGTCAGTGTATGCTAAATGCAGTATATATGTTAGGTGAAATGCTAAATGGTGATGGCTATCCGGAGATTGTACTTTAGAGAGATTATATGGTTGTAAACTATGGTTAAACTATAAAATTTTTAGGCTAACTACTTATCTGATTGTCTTCCGTACTACAGCTATTCGCTGTTTCCGTGCTCACTTGAACTCGCTGTGCGGTCGACTGCGGTGGTTATCTTAACGACTGGTTTTTCCCTGCCTTCCCCCCCTGTCCCTACGTGCTGTGGGGAGTGATCGCGATGTGTTTATGTGAGGTGTTGCCAACCTAGATAAGATGTATGTTATTGAATGAGGTGGATCTACAACTATTAAAGACCGTGGATTAGTCCTCGCCACGCGTGGAGCATAACCCATTCGAACTAAGCGTTGACGGTCTTATGAGGACGTCCCGGCACCTTTAATACTGCCTCTAATATGGGCCTTGGTTTATTGCAGAAGAAAAGTACATCGTACACCTGATCCAGATAACATTTACCTATTAAAATCCCCCTAATTTCCCCCCTTTTTTATCTAGCTTGGCTGTGTCGCTAAATTGTGTTTTGTTTCCGACAGGGTGTGTTTTTTAGTAGCGTGAAGAGGGGTGAGCTCTCCATGAACGTGTGTTCATTTAGATTGTTGGGATTGTTTCGTTTGGCTAGGTGTATCTCGATTGCTTCCTTTATGTCAAGAGCTCTGCCTTTCGATTCGTGATGGATTATTTTAAGGTCCGACTCTATGTTGGTAAAGCTATGCCCTGCGTCACACATATGTTCGCACACGGCTGAATGTGTTCCGTATCTTATCGCATTTCTATGTTCATTATAACGTGTGTCTACTCGCCTTCCACTCTGCCCGATGTAATTAGCTTGACAATCGGTGTCTTGGCACGTTATAGAATATACCCCTGACCTTGAATACGGGTCACGTTTATTTAGATTACTATTTAGGAGGTGCCTAGCGGTTGTGTTTTTCGTCGTGAAAGCTATCTTTATGCCTTGCTTTTTGAATAGGTTAGTGATTTTATATGTATTCGCATTCACATAGTTGAAACGCGCAAATTTTTTCTCATTACTGTCCGGTTTGGGAATCGTTTTATCTTTATTTTTATGTTTGGCTATAATTTGATTTATTTTGCTTGGCGAGAAGTTGTTTTCCTTTGCTATTTGCATAATAGTTCTTATTTCCTTATTATAGTTGTCTTTTGACATGGGTATGTTTAAAGCCCTGTGCACCATTGAATTGAAACCCGCTAGTTTGTGCGTACTGGGGTGATTAGACTGATTGTCGATTGCATGCGAGGTTTGTGTTGCTTTCCGGAATATGGAATATGAAAGGTCGTTGTCTTTACGTTCAATAGTTATATCGAGATAATTTATTTTCCGGTCTATTTCGGATTCCTTAGTGAATTTGATAGAATGGTGAAGGCTATTAATGGATTGGAGAATTGTTTCTTCGCTTGTTAGTTCAGTATCGTAGATGCAAATTACATCATCTACGTATCTTTTCCATATTACTATTCCCTTTGTTGAAGTCTTTTCTAAGAACGCATTTTCTAGTGCATTGATGAAGATGTCAGCGATTAACCCACTTAGTGGCGATCCCATTGCTAGGCCTTCTCTTTGTGTGTATATTTTATTGTCGAATTGAAACACGTTTTGGGTGAGAACGACCCTCAGTAATCTCACAATCTCTTCAATTTCTTCAATTTCAATATGGCTTCAAACACCACAACAAGAAACATAATTGTTAGCGAATCAACTAATATTAGTGATATATATCAAAATATTTCAAGTGCCATCATCGTGAAGAGTGGAGAGTTCCAGGAAAGGGAGTCAGGCTGGGCGTTGGTTGAAGTACTTTATTTAGAAACCAACCTGAATAAATATAATCCCCTTCGAGCATCATCATACATTGATTTACCTGCATGGATTAAACGTAAGAATGCATGTGTAAACGTTATGAATAATGATGACGCATGCTTTGCATGGGCTGTAACCTCAGCTCTCCATCCAGCAGCGATGAATGAAAAGAGAACGTCATCATATCCTCACTATTCTTCAGTGTTAGATTTAAAAGAAATAGAATTTCCTATGGCGATAAAAGACATTCAACGTTTTGAAGAGCTGAACAATGTAAGTATTAATGTTTATGGAATTGAAAATAAGAGTATAGTTGGTCCTCTATATTATACTCAGGAAAAAAGGATGCTCATGTAAATTTACTATACATAACTGAAGGTGAAAATGCCCACTATTGTTGGATAAAACATTTAAGTAGACTTGTCAGTAATCAGGTTTCAAAACACAATGGTAAAAAGTGGTTGTGTGATGGCTGTTTGCTACATTTCCAGAAAGAGGACCAACTAACTCAACATCAAAAATGGGGGTGTAATCATGTGTGTACGGTATTACCGACTCCTAAAAATAACATTCTAAAATTTAAGGATTATGAGAAACAGCTTCGAGTACCATTTGTTATATATGCTGACTTCGAGGCTTTGCTAAAACCATTTAATACATGTTCATCAAATCCATCCCAACCTTTCACCAACACTACTCACATTCATGAACCTTTTAGCTTTGCATATTATATTAAATGTAGTTATGATGACTCTTTAAATAAGTTTGAGCTCTATAGAGGACCTGATGCACCTAAAGTTTTTATGGAAAGGCTTGAGAAAGATGCCGTCCGTATATCCTCTATTTTAAATACGATCATTCCAATGGAGCCACTAACTTCATTAGAGCAAATGAATTTTGAAACTGAAACTAATTGTTTTATATGTGGTGAATGTTTATATACAGACAGGGTTCGCGATCATGACCATTTAACAGGAAAATATCGTGGTGCGGCTCACCAAGAATGTAATTTAAATTATAGAGTAAGTAAATTCATTCCGGTCATTCTACACAATGGTAGCAAATACGATAACCACTTTATCGTTAAAGAATTTGGAGCTTCAGATGTGAAAATTGATGTTATTGCAAATAATAAGGAACAATACATATCGTTCACAAAATACATCAAAACTAGCAATAAAAAACCATTAAACTGCGATTTTTAGATTCATTCCGCTTTATGCCGAGTAGTCTTGATAAGCTGGCTAGTAATTTAAAATCAGATCAGTTTCATGAAATTCAACGTGTCTTTCCTAAAGAAGATGATTTTAATTTGATTCGTCAAAAGGGTATATTCCCTTATGAATATATTAACTGTGTGGAACGTCTTGAGGAGTGTTCTTTACCACCGAAAGATGCATTTTACAGTTCCTTAAACACAAGTCATATCAGTGATCAGGAATATTTACATGCACAACGTGTATGGGCACAGTTCCACATTCAAACTTTAGGAGAATTTTCAGACATATATTTGAAGACAGATGTGTTGTTATTAGCAGATGTTTTTGAAAATTTTCGGAATGTTTGTATGAAAACTTATGACCTTGATCCTTGTCAGTATTTCACAGCTCCTGGGTTAAGTTTCAGTTCAATGTTGAAAAAAACGAAAGTAAATTTAGAATTAATGACTGATATAGACATGATCAATTTTATAAAATCATCAATTTGAGGTGGATTAAGTCAATGTAGTGGACGGTACTCTAAAGCGAATAATAAATACATGCCTAGCTACAACCCTTGTGAAGAGTCAAAGTATATTGTTTACCTCGATGCAAATAACCAATATGGTTGGGCTATGAGTCAATATCTACCACTGAAAGATTTTCGCTGGCTGACACAACCTGAAATTGATGTCTTACATGTTGACACTCTTAATGATAACGATGATAAAGGATATATTTTAGAGGTAAATCTTGAGTACCCTAAAGAGTTACATGATGATCATAATGATTTACCATTTTGTCCTGAGAATATGAAATCTCCATACATCACATCACGAACAAAAATGTTAATTGCTAATGTAAATGATAAATGAAAATATGCAATACATTATCAAAACTTGAAACAGTGTCTACAGCATGGATTGAAATTAACTAAAATTCATCGCGTATTGCAATTTCATCAGTCAGCATGGCTCAAACCGTATATTGATCTAAACAATAATTTAAGAACGCAGTCAACAAACGCGTTTGAAAAAGATTTTTATAAACTCATGAATAATAGTGTTTTTGTAAAGACTATGGAGAATGTTGATAAACGAGTTGATGTAAAGCTGATAACAAAGTGGGAGAATGATGGTAAAAGGTATGGTGCGAGCAACTTAATAAGCAAGCCTAACTTTCATAGCTGTTCAATTATTCATGAGGATTTAGTTGTAATACAAATGAATCGTCTTAAAGTAACTTACAACAAACCCATATATGTGGGTTACACCATTCTGGAATTATCAAAAACACTTATGTATGAATTTCACTATGATTATGTAAAGAAAAACTATCTTGATAATGCTAAATTACTCTACACAGACACAGATTCTTTTATTTATGAGTTTAAAACTGATGATTTTTACGAGGATATCAAAACTGAGCTAAATAGGTTTGATACAAGTGACTACCCCAGGGATAATATTTACCATTTACCTCTAGTAAACAAAAAGGTTCTTGGGAAATTTAAGGACGTATGTGCTGGTGTTATTATAGACACCTTTGTAGGCACAAAATCTAAATCATACAGCTATATGACAATTGATGATGTAGTAGTAAAAAAATTAAAAGGAGTGAAAAAGAATGTTGTTAGTAAAGAGTTAGATATAAGTGATTATAAAAACTGTATAGTTAGTAACCCACCTGTATTATATAAGAAAATGTGTGTATTTAGAAGCAAAAATCATCAGCTACATACCAATTTGTTGAACAAAGTTGCTTTAAGTAATGAAGACAACAAACGATTCATTATACCCAACACATTTAATACTCTTGCTTGGGGAAACAGTCGTATTGACGACTATTACTTTACTTAAGTCTAATGATCACTATATTGTAATATTTGTAGTGTGTTTTATATTGTAATATTTTTTGTAAAAACTGTAAGTAGAATGTATAATGTTAGACTACAGTAATTTAGAAAAATAAGATAAGTAATACATTTTAGTGTAAAATGTTTGCTTTTGTATATTACGAAAAAGATTTTAAAAAATTTACTGAATGTGTGAACTAAACAAGGGGAATGTAAAAAATGTAAAGTGGAAATTGTAAATATCCATGTGTGAAAAAGTGAAACGGCTATCACCATTTTAAAATTAAAAAGACATTGTTATCTGGTAAACCTCGTTTTTTATTTCACAACAACAAAAATGTATAGAATGTGTAAACTAAACAAGGGAATGTAAAAAATGAAAAGTGGAAATTGTAAATATTCATGTGTGAAAATAAAATGAAATGGCTATCACCATTTTAAAAAATAAAAGATATAGTGATTTAGTGAACCTTATTTATATTTCACAAAAAAATGTACAGAATGTGTGAACTAAACAAGGGGAATATAAAAATGTAAAGTAGAAATTGTAAATATTCATGTGTGAAAAAATGAAAATGATGACATGACTATCACCATTTTTAGAATTAAAAGACATTGTGATCTGGTAAACCTTGTTTTTATTTCACAACAACAAAAATGTACAGAATGTTTAAACTAAACAAGGGGAATGTAAAAAAATGTAAAGTGGAAATTGTAAATATTCATGTGTGAAAAAAAATGAAATGGCTATCACCATTTTTTTAAATAAAAGACATTGTGATCTTGTAAACCTTGTTTTTATTTCACAACAAATAGAGCTTTACAAAAATAGAATACAAAGAAATACCAATTCCTCAATCCTTTTCAATGTCCATGTCCACTCATTATTAACTTTCCTTTTATAACACTAATCACAATGACGACTGCCAACCTCTCTCCCACTGAGACATCACAGAATGTCAAAAGTTGTTTAGCTTTTCAACGATACTTTATCCGCTACACGTCTTAATGCAGGATGACTGTGGTGATAAGAAAGGTGCATGCTTGATCCAAAGGATTAATAGGTATATCACTACACTGCAAAAGGTTCTTCAAGACAAGTTCCAGGACTACACAAATAATAACCAGGTAGGTAGATTTCGAAAGTCAAGTATTGAATTACTTTGTTAATGACGCCATTGCCAGTACAGGTCTGGCATATCCTTTTCCATTGGTGGTAAAAAGGTTTGATCTTCCTCTTCCTCTGTGGATGACGTTTGTTGTTGCTGCTTTTTTTCTCCATCACACCCGTGGAATGAGGAAACGAAGTCTTTACACTGACTTTTATGACCATGATACAGTTTGACCAGCTGGCAAGTAGCACACTGTCGCATAGAGGGTATTTTTGCCATAGCCACTTGCTTATGGTGATCATAATCCGTACATGGTTGCAATTCACTTAACACAGGGTCTTGAGTCCATGATTTTGGTACATGTTGCCAGATTTCTTTCACTGCATTTGCTGCGACATAATAAATGAATGATTTTGGAAGAGCCAATAATTCTTCTTTAGTAAAACTGTCTAGTTTCTTTTTACACACAAAGAACTTTCCAATCGCTTTATCGGTAGCATCCCCTTTCTCCATGGCATTACGTTGATGTTTACACGTCGCTTGTAGAAATCTCACTGGTGTCATCCACAGGTAAACCTTTAGTTTTAATTTTATTTAACAACTCCCAGCAGGCATTGGTGGATAGCCAATGAAACAATTGCCACACCTGTGCCAAGGCTTTATGGGTAATATTGACACAGGGGCAGCGATCCATGAGTGTTTGCAGCGATGGACAGCCCATGTCCATTAAATCGATACATTGACAGTAAGACGCTAAAAATGGTTGTAGCCATTGACGTTTTTCACTACCTTTCACAAATATTACATGGGCAGAAGACAAGTGGGCTTTCATGACCATGTCCAGGTGCTTATATGAAATGGTTCCCTGCTTCCAGTCTAGTTGCATATGAGTTTCAATCCACTGGGTTTGTTTACGGTCTTTATCACACAACAAATCAAACGCATAAGGTGGTTTAAACACCAAATGAGTAGCTTGTGATATCCAAAAAGTGGAACAATCGATGATGGCCACTTCTTTAAATATAAATTTGTTATCTCCAATTTTAAACCCTTGACAGTCGACAATCAGTGTACGCAACATGTTCACTCTTGTCTGGATCAAGTCCAACTGACCACAGACTGACAATTGTTCAGTAAGGTGTACCCATGTCATTTACTTACATTCCATTCTAGTAAAAGAAAAGAAAAACATCGAGTAGTCACTATAGAGGTTAGGATATGACAGGGAGGCATAAAAAATAATAATATAACAACAACCAAGGGAGCTAAAAGTAAACCAGGGGAAAATCAAACGGACAGATAAGATTAAATATCTTGGCGAGTGGATAGAACCCAACGTATGTGAGAAAGAAACCTTCACTTCGCGCATGAACAAAATGGAAATGGCGTACCAACTCACCAAGGACGTTTACAACAAAAAGTCAATATCCCTGAACGCAAAACTTAGGCATTATTGCACTGTCATACGACCAGAGGCTCTGTACGCAGCGGAATGCCTCACCATGAACAAGAAAGGCCTGGTAGAAAAATTGGAGATCAAGGAAAGAAAGATCTTGAGGAAAATTCTTGGCCCGATTAAAGACAACGGTGAATATAGACGACGGCATAACTATGAGCTGTATATTCATGTCCAGAAGATCTCTGATGTAATGAGGAAAAGGAGGATTGCATTTTATGGCCACTTGCTTAGAATGAAACCCACACGATTGACGAACCGGATCTTTAACTATTTTAAAAATAAGAAGACCAAGCCAGCCTGGTTCGAAGAGGTAGAAAGTGACCTGCAAGAGATGGAAATTACCTGTGAGGATATTCAAGAACGCAATCCCCTCAGGAAGAAACTACACGACCACCAGGGTTTTCAAGAAAAACCGAAGTTGAAGACGGGAAAGATGTGGACGGAAGAAAGAAAAGAGCAACACCGGCAACGTATGAAGGAACACTGGGCAAACATCAAAGCCCAGAGAAGCCAGTTGAAATAACGTGGTCCTTAGTTGGCCGATACGATTAAAGAAGATAACAACAACCAATTTTTTTATTTCATTATTTTATTAGCATAACAAGTTTTACATTCTTTTTTCATTCTAGGATAGAGGCGGTACCATCTCATACAACAAAAAAGTCTTTTGTGTTTATAGTGTCCATAACACCGATGATATCCCAATGTCTCTAAACTGGATGTTTTTGACTGTGAGCTGCTCACTGAAGCACTGCCGGCACCATAAAGCCCACACGTATCATAACTTTTTTCATCACTCAGAGGCATGAGTGAGGGGTAACTTGAATGACAGGGTATATTACCCACCTCCATTCTGCACAGGTAGGGACAGGCAGGTGACCAGCGCTGATGTTCCTGCATGGGTTCATCGCTCTCTTGCCATTGGTCTAAGATGATGGGACAAAACACACATTTCACTTCATCTCTTGTTTTTAAATAGTAGAATCCAGCGGCTGCTAAGGCTTGAGGGTTTATAAAAGGCACCGGCCACGTCGCAAAGGTCTTGAAACGTTGTTCCTCAGATTTTAAATTCATGGATGTAACTTCTCTTGAGGCTTGAAAGCAAGACATGACTGAGCGGTTTGATGTGTGTTGACCTGCTATTTATACACTTGTCACTTGGTTGGACAGTGGATAATAGTTGACTTGTTTGTGATGAATAATCAAACAGTAGGCCGTGGTATTGGCTGGAACATTGTCATGCGTTTCAAAATCTAGTCGAATGTCAATATTGGATGGTTTGACAGACTCTTCCAAGTAGGAACAGTCAAAGACAATCAGTGGCGCCCTTGTCTTAAAAGCTTGGGGTGATAACATTGGACAATTCTCTTTTTGATAATACGACCATCTAAATTTAGAAAACAAGTCGTACAGGGGGGCAAACTTATTTTTCGAAAAATCTAAATCCAGCCCTTCATAGGGAAACACAGCACCGTTGAGGAAAAGACGTGCATTTCTCAATTGCAGGTGATCAAATTGCGTGACATCTTTGGTTTGTTGATACTTGCGATTCGTTTGAAAACCCACAATCATGTAGAGAGGTCTCTCTGTATAGCGGGCTGTTTTTACAGACCAACTGTGTGTGTTGGTGGTGGGCAATAACGGGTACTCATGGAGTGCCCAGCTTCTAAATTCCATGGGTAGAGGTATATCTCTCTTTACCATTTTGAGTATGTCCAGTTTTTTGCTATCGTTAAGGGTCACATGAGGCACTTTCCATAGCAAGCGTTGTAGTTGAATTTTTGAATCAATGGGGGCATTGTCGACTCCCTTGAGTGCATTATTATCACTCCTGTCTCTCACCAGATAAAGCACTTGCCTTGCGTTAACCACAATGCGCTGGTGATCTTCAGCAAAGCCTAAAATCAGTTTAAGAGGTAAATATCCAGTGAAGGTGCCATCGGTGTGTACCATCCAGTCATTGGTCG
This sequence comes from Meconema thalassinum, assembly GCA_946902985.2. Taxonomy (NCBI): domain Eukaryota; kingdom Metazoa; phylum Arthropoda; class Insecta; order Orthoptera; family Tettigoniidae; genus Meconema; species Meconema thalassinum. The sequence continues at coordinate 429,439,107 of OX336394.1, forward strand.
AGTCAGGGCCCCAACCCGCCATGCAAAGTGCTTTAGCTTCTTCCTCACTATAAGAGGGATATAGTTTCATGACACTGGAAATACCCACATTTCGAGTGCTATCCACCACGATATCGTTAATGACATAACGTACTTCAGAAAACAGGAAGGCGAAAGCATGGTTGGCTAACTTGGATGTAGTGGGTGTAGAACCATCGGCTTTGGTGAGCCGACCTTCAATCTGAATAACACTTTCATGTGGTAGAGTGTAAATATCTTGGTTGTTGATAACAAATTGAATTTCATCATTGTTATTGAGTCCAGGTGTTTGAGCTTGATAAGAATGCAGATCAATTCTTACCACTCCTAGTTGCTCCTCGATGTGGTTCGCTACCTCTAGAATAGAATTCATCGCGGGGGTTAATGTGGTAACCCAAATGCTGTAAAATCTGCTTGTTCTGAGATGTTAACGTGTATTCACGTGGTAAACAACTAACACCATTCCTAGACGGTGCTGTTGCTTTATATACAAACTTCATAGTGGTTTTAGCACCAACTTGTAAGTCACTGGTGTGGTAGAATCTAGATCAATGAGTTGTTGATCTCTATTGATCAGTCTTAATGTTATATTACTAATACCATCGACAGCCACATAATGAAAAAGCACCACTGGAGGGTTTTCACGAATAATATAGCCATTGGGCGATGTTACAATAAAGTCATAAAGCGAATGCGACGGTTCTTGATTGGTGTACACTTGACTAATAATATTACACGTCACCGACACATGATGGTCCTCAATGAATTTCACTTCAAGGTCTGATTCATGTTTTTTGTTGGGCTCTAACACACGTGGTTTAAATCCTAGTAATGGACCAATGGAATCGGAGTGAGTTTTAAAGTCAATTTTGAATGTAGAAAAAATACTGCAGCGATGAGTGTTGGTATTTCCTACAAGTTCAAACTTGCGCGTTCCATCGAGAAATGACTTTATACCATATTCATTGATCAACACCACATAAATGTGTTCATAAATGTCATCTATCGTGTATCCACCAGAGTTCAGGGTGAGCACAGAATCATCATAGTAAAACTTGTTGTTCACATTTTCACGTATGTTGTATATTCGATTGTACGTTTCAAGAGAAACAAGTCCTAAACCATAAGGTTTTTCACTCAATTCGATAGGTGGGTAAAAGTCTAGACTCACTTCAGGTCCACGTCCATGCAGTGTAAACGTCTTACTTTCCACCGACATACTGTTGACGTTTTTGCTTATGTTGCGTCTTATATAAAAAAATTAAACATAAACGTCCACACTGTTGGCTGTTAAACGTTTGCTCACGTTTCACATTATAATATATCTTGTTCCTGTTTCCAAAATAGGCCACTAGTTCCATGGGCGGGGGTAAATTCCCAAAACTGTCAAAGTACCATGCAGTAAATCCCTCTTTGACATAAGCTACATAATGTGTTCCAGGTCCTCGGTGATCATCCAAATTGACAACAGCACATTCATGTTTCCAGGGTCGTGAGGGTAATTGGTTTCGCATAAACACACCTCGAAAATGAGAAAGCTTTAGTTGTTTAGCATAGCTTTCCACTTGCTGATGCGTCAGGGCATTTCTTGCTATGGTTGAGGTTAAAGATGTTTTTTTTATTTATTTCGAAAAGGTGAAATTCCAAATCCTTGTTGATAAAAGGCTGGCTTCAAATTGACATTTCTAGCCCCCATAGCAATGGCCTCCATTGTTTCATTGTGTCGCTGACTTTCTTTGAGTTGTTGCTTGCCCTGTTGCGCGGCTTTAATAGTTTTTGCCACTGCACTGGCACCGCCTAAAAGTGAACCCAGAGCAGCCAGACCAGCGAATAATGCAGGTAAAAATCCCGCTCGTTTAGGGACGGGGATCACTCGCCCTTGTTTTGAACCCTGTCGCTGACGTTTTGGAATAACATGTCTCTGTGCTACTCGAAGAGCTTTCCTTATGGTCAACACATTATTTTTTCTTTTTTTCTTTCGTAAGGGCTTGTCCACGAATGTCATAAGCCCAGGCTTTGCCAAGGACAGGCTTTTTGTCTTTCTCACCACATATCTTTGTTTCACCATGATGATGATGATCAACAACCTTTCACAAGAAAGTTTAAGTCACAACTAACATTAGATTGTTATTTCATGGCTGTATATTCCAATTCTACATAAAGTGGGAAATCATTTATGGTTTTTCCAGCTTGCTTTTCATTCCATGTCAACAGGAGATGAAAGCATAATTCGTCTCCTGCATTGACCATTTCATGGTTATGGACCAACATCCTATGACCATTTATCTCTATTTGTAAATGGTTCTCATCAGGTATGGCATATTTGATGTGAATGGTTCCATTATAGTGTAGTCGATAGTGGCTTAAACCCGAAGCAAGCACATAGGTCAAGTGCTGGTCATGAACTAGCGGTATATGGTTTCTCTCATTCACAGGTTTTACATTTGTCAGATGCACTAAAAATACAGATGGGATAAATTTATAAAGCCTTTTCATTTCATAGGTCACGTATCGCTTGGTACAGACATCATCATCTTCTTGTGGGTCTTCCACGTGAATAATGCGGTGATGATTAGCGCTATAGCCATCCACCGTAAGCTGAGGCACTTTATCATAAAACTCATACACCTTGTTATCCACATACTTTTTTGTAGTAACGTCTGTAGACACTTGAGGATGTTTTACATGAGTTAACCGCTTTCCTTTAAAGTCATAATCTCCTTGTTTTGTGCGTGGCACTACTGACCTATCCACATAGTGTTTATTAGCAGGATCTGTTTCTTGTTTAGGATCATGTATGGGAACAGACCTAGCTTTGACCATCAACGCACGTCCAAAGACATCCATCGTCAACCTGTAGTATGAGTCTACTGTTTCTATGACAAGGCTCGGTGTAATGTATATAGACAGCCTGCTAGCCTCTCTAAGCCTTAGTTGAAATGAAGCTAATTAAGCAGCAAGAGTCATTCCCTGTGAGGGACATGGTTTCCCATCTCTGCCCCACATCACGTGAACAACGCCATGGTTCACTGTTTCCATCTTCCATTCGCTGCATCATTGTGGGACCTTCCGGCTGTGGAAAGACCAATCTTTTGCTGACACTTATTACAGCGCCCAATGGTCTGTGTTTTCAAAATATTTATATTTTCGCAAAATCTCTCTACCAACCCCTCTACGTGTTTCTGGATCAAGTCATGTCTGGATTAAAAAATGAGAATATGGGGTATTATACATTTTCCACGCATGAAAATGTTATTTCACCGGATGAGGTAAAGCCTGATTCACTCATGATTTTCGATGATGTATCCACTGAACGACAAGGTATCATTCAAAGCTATTTCAGCATGGGTCGACACAAACATATCGATTGCTTCTATCTTGGACAAATGTATTCTAAAATGTCCAAACAGTTGATTCGTGACAATGCCAATGTCATTGTTTTATTTCGCCAGGACGAGAGGAACAGTCGTTACATTTATAATGAACATGTGAATCCGGATATGACCTTTCAAATGTTTACAGAATTGTGTGGCAAGTGCTGGAACACACAACGTCATGCCTGTTTATTGATTGACAAACAAAGTGAACTCAACCAAGGGCGGTATCGCTTAGGGTTTGATCATTTTATTGCTATTTAAGGCACTGTATCATTCACTCTCAAGTCATTTGTCGCGACATCATGGCGTTAGCAGAGAGTCAATTGAAAAAGCATATTATTAGAGCAAAAAATACTATTCGCCAAAAGTTTCGTCAATTGAAACGATCGCGTGCGGATCATGCTTTGTTTATTCAACAACATTTAGCACCTCCGCTAAAAGCTATGTTGAAACCCTCTATCAAGCCATTTGAAACGCTACCTACCGTTTCACAAGCCAGTCAGACGCACCACGAGGACTCTGAGGAAGAGAAAGAGGAAGATGAAGAGGAACAGGAAGATTTAACTAGTGTTAGCGAAGTTGAGGATAATGAGGAACAAGTTTTTACGCCTCAAAAAAAGGCATCACCCCTTGCAGAGTTTTTAAGAAAAAGGAAATCCTTGGCCATGGTCGAAACCCCTTGCCCTTCCAGATCGTCTCCATTTTCACAACTCTTGGCCACTCCTCAACATAAAGCTCAACTGAAAAACATTTTAATAAAATATTATGGATCAACACTGGAACCCTATTTCACCAATCTATTTGTTGGAAACACAGATACCACATATGGCGTTCGCTATGAGAATGATAGTTTTAAAATTGGTGATTCATCGATTAAATTTAGTCGTACTAAAGCTGTCATTAAAAAGATCAACTATAAATTAACACCAGGACTGTTAAAGCTACTATTCTCTAGGACTCCCTCATCTCAAGATTATACGTCAGAGGACCTTAGTAAATATAAATCCATTTTATTGGATACCCATGCTCACAAAAGACAGTATGATCCCACTCAACAAGTGAATGCTAATACATCCCAAAAATATAAAACCATCATTGCAAAAATGTTCCCCACTAGTCAAAGTGGTCGTCGTAAAGTGTCCGCTTCAGGGGTGACATTTAAACCATTAAAACCCCTTGTGGATGTTACCTACTGGCACAATCCAAATAAACTCGTCCAGCGACTACAGCTGTTGCATGCTTCACGTCAAGCCGGCCATACTGGTCACGATTGGGAAATTCAAGAAATTGAGGAAGAACTTCGAAATGCCAAAATTATTGTTTAAGCCCTCACCCATTAAAATGGGTATTGCTCACGAGTTGCATCGTCCAGCTAGACGTCACTATCAGCGACTCAAGGTGATTTCACAGGGTGTGGATGAACTTTTGCAAGCAGACTTGGTTGAAATGATTCCCTATGCTAACGTTAACGATGGTGTACGCTATATGTTGACGGTCATTGATGTTTATTCCAAAATGGCGTTTGTTGAACCTGTACGTCGCAAGTCTAGTCCACTAGTCACCAAAGCCTTTCAACATATTATTCAACAATCTAAACGTCAACCTCAGCTGCTACAAACCGACCAGGGAAAGGAATTTTTCAACAAGGAATTCTCCAGTTTTCTCAAATCTAAGGATATTCACCATTACACCACGTACAGCAATCTCAAAGCCAGCGTGGTCGAGCGGTTCAACCGAACATTGAAAACCCATATGTGGAAAGCGTTTACCGCTCAGGGCACTTATCGCTGGTTGGACTTATTACCTGAGTTAGTGTCACGTTACAACGACACCAAACACAGAACCATTGGGACCAAGCCACGACTTGTAACTAAAAATATTCCACAACTGGATAAACTGTTTAACCCCATAAAAACAGCAGACCCTAAACGTCATCGCCTTAACATTGGGGACCATGTTCGTGTGAGCAAATTCAAGTCCGTCTTCGACAAGGGCTACACATCAAATTGGGGGACAGAACTATTTCGAATTCGTCAAGTCAACCTGAACAGTCCAGTCACCTATTTACTCGAGGACCTCAACCATCAACCCATAAAAGGCAGGTTTTATCTTCAAGAACTTCAAAAGACAGCGTTTCCTAAACATTACCTTGTGGAAAAAGTGTTGAAACAAAAAGGAAATAAACTATATGTAAAATGGTTGGGATTTAGCTCAGCCTTTAATTCTTGGATTAATAAATTACATGTTGTGTGAACCTGTGTGTCTTGTATTTATTTACTCATGTTGTACTTAACCTACAGTCCTATGTACAGTCCTCAGCTATACATGTATTATGAGCAAATACATATTTCTTTCTCTCTTCACCTGTGTTCTCTCTTACACTAACTCTCCCCCCCCCCCCTTCACCTCTCACCACTGTCAAAACAGGTTGTGACTTGTTAGCTCTTATCGTGCACGTGTACAGGTGAACACCTGTGTGTTAGATCATATTACACATGAACTTGCATTTTCTCACGTATGAAGCAAAACAGGATGTGACTTGTTTCACAAGGAGGACGGTAATAAGGTCATCTCACACGTGTTCACATGTATTTCGCTACTTTCCTTTCATATCGTTATCCCATTATAGTAGTGGTGAACAACGTCAATTCAACACACACACAAATGTAGTTAGGCCCTTTGACATAATTTAAATAAATTCATGGACTAGTCCGTAGGAACCAGGCCAAAGGGATCAGTCCAAAGGGACAAGGACTCGTCCACAAGGACCTGCCCACAAGGACTCGTCAACAATGACCCGTCCACAGGGACTCGTCAACAAGGACCCGTCAACAATGACTCGTCAAAAATGACCCGTCCACAGGGATCTGTCAACAGGGACCTGTCCACAAGGACCTGTCAACAAGGACCCGTTAGGTTGGGTTAGGTTAGGTTACACTACAGCCACCATTTTTTAAAAAGCCCGCCCTCTTACCAAACCTATGAGTGGACATGCTAATTCATAGTGGCTTTCCACCGAACACATACACTTTATGTAGAACAACGTTTAAATCCATATCGGCATTCAAACTCTCACATGTTGCAATTGGTAACAGAGATTCTCTAAAAAATTCAATTTCACCCTCTAGTAGGGGTAGGTTTTATTTTTGGGGTGGAAATATGTTGTCCAATGGAAAGGGGGTGTTAGCCCGAGTTCAACGACACCTCATTTGTCACAATCCCACCATGCATTCGAGAGATATCAGGCTGCCGCCATCTTGTGAGGTGGGGAGGTGGAGGTGGCTGCGGAACTCTCACAAACACACTACTAACGTCTATTTAAAAGTCGCGAATTCGCTAGGCCGCCATGTTCGTTTTGTAGTTACCAGGTTTTCAAAAGTCACATAAGTGAACTTATAGTAGTTCCCTCTATCACCATAGAAAATGTCAGGGTAATATCGGTAATAGTTTCGGAGATAATGAATGCTGGTGAAATATTTCGCACAGCCGCCATGTTGGATTGGTGAGTCTTAACAAAATTTGAAGGGCACGGTCGAGGTCGCCGGGAATAGTGCTATGATCTTTCTGAGTTTCATTGAAATCGCTCCTGCCGTTTAGATTTTATTAGGGGGGGGACACACACACGAATCACACACACACACACACGCACACACACACGGACAAAAGGTGATCTCATAAGCCTATTTTTTCAAAATTGAAAATAGGCTAAAAATGGACTCCAAATGACAAGAAGGTTACCGTCATCATAAGACAATAAAAATGGACTCCAAATGACAAGAAGGTTACCGTCATCATAAGACAATAAAATGTTTAAAATATGCATAAAATGACGAAAAACTAAGTTAATTAATCTCCAATTATAAAATACTTTCACGCAATAAATGAGGTCTGATCCTTCTACGAAAACCTGCATATTCTGCCTATTTTCGCCTATCCCCAAGTTTGTCCGGTGAAATCTACCTCCGTTCCGGCGTGCCGAGAGGACTTTTAGGTAGATTTCATTAGAAAGCTAACTATTGCAATGGGTCCCATGTTTCGACTTCCGGAAAATTTCGACATATCTTCGCGTTTCACATCCCCCAGACCCCAAAACCACCGTCAGTTCAAAAGTTTATATATAATTTATGTATATATGTATCTATCTATCTATATATATATATATATATATCAGTTTCTTGTGGACACGATAACTGCCGTAATTTTGCACCAATCACTTTGAATTTTTTACATAATATGTATCCCTATAAAATCTCGGTCGAGTTCGTTAATGGGCAAAATCGGTCGAAGGGGGTGAAAATGGGGGGCTTTTTTCGAAAAATTGAAATTTCGCTATAACTCTCTTAATACGTGAAATATCGAATCCATTCAAAGTTCATAATATGTGTCGGACAAGTGCCAACAATTTATGTCAAATAAGTTTTTTGATAGCACCAATCATTGACCAAAGGGGTGGAAAAAAGTGGGTTTTTCGGGAAACATTAATCATATCTCTCTTAATAGGTACAATATCAAAACCGTACGAAATGGACAATATTCCCCTAATAATTACCTAAAACTTTTGTCTGAAAGAATTTTTGATATGACCCACCATTACGCCAAGGGATGAGAAAAATGATTTCGGAATTATAAGAAAATGCCAAGAGCTCAGAGGTTGCCATGGCAACACTACTAAATTGATGAGGGATGAGCCGTTGCCATGACAACGCACTTGTACGAGATCAGATTCAGTATTTCCATCTGACTAAGCCGGCCCCGTGGTGTTGGGGTAGCGCGCCTGCCTCTCACCCGGAGGCCCCGGGTTCGATCCCCGGCTCCGTCAGGGATTTTAAAACTGACGTGAGGGTTGGAAAGGGGTGCACTCAGCCTCGTGAGGACAATTGAGTAGCTGTCTGACAGTGAGACAGCACCCCGATCACGAATACCAATATTAACGGCCGAGGGGACCCGACGCGCTGATCACGCGTCACCCCAATATCTGCAGGCCAAATGGCTGGGCAGCGGTCGCTTGGTCGGCCTTAGCCCGTCATGGGCTGGATGGTGCCAGGGGTTGACTTTGACATCTGACAAAGTGGGAAGCGGCTTCGGTGACGTAACTGGTAGCATGCAGAATGTCTATGCCCAAGGTCGCGGTTTCAAAGCCGGCCGAAGTCGTCGGATTTTCTAAGAGCGCTAAAATCCCTCAGTATGCTTTCCTTTGGAGGGGACGTTCCAACGTTCGTTACGAGTTGCTGGTTGGGGTGGCATCTAGTAGCCTAGTTCACAACTAGGTGTCATTGACGGTAGTACCTGATAGCAACATTAGGAACTACTGCTTGAAATTGACCGTCTGCAGTCCTTACCTGAATTACAGACTAATACATCCATTACAATTCACACCGTTTATCAGACAGATTCTACACTCGCCCAAAGTACACGGGGTTAGATGACCGCGTTGTCGCAGCCCCTAAACTGAGGAACCAACCAGAGGTAGATTTCATTAGAAATCTAACTATTGCAATGGGTAGGCTACCATGTTCCAACTTCCGGAAAATTTCGACATATCTTCGCGTTTCACATCCCCCAGACCCCAAAACCACCGTCAGTTCAAAAGTTTATATATAATTTATGTATGTATATGTGTATATATATATGCATATCAGTTTCTTGTGGACACGATAACTGCCGTAATTTTGCACCAATCACTTTGAATATTTTACTGAATATGTATACCTATAAAATCTCGGTCGAGTTCGTTACTGGGCTAAATCGGTCGAAGGGGGTGAAAATGGGGGTCTTTTTTCGAAAAAGTGAAATATTGCTATAACTCTCTTAATATGTGAAATATCGAATCCGTTCAACATTCATACTATGTGTCGGATAAAGCCCAAAAATTTATGTTTGAAGAGTTTTTTTTTATAGCACCAACCATTGACCAAAGGGGTGGGAAAAAGTGGGTTTTTCGGGAAACATTAATCATATCTCTCTTAATAGGCACAATATCAAAACCGTACAAAATGGACAATATTCCCCTAATAATTACCTAAAACTTTTGTCTGAAAGAATTTTTGATATAACCCACCATTATGCCAAGGGATGAGAAAAATAATTTCGGAATTATAAGAAAATGCCAAGACCTATCAGTGGTTGCCATGGCAACACTACTAAATTGATGAGGGATGAGCCATCAGACGTTGCCAAGATAACGCACTTGCACGAGATCAGATTCAGATTTCCATCTAAGTGTGAAGCGGCTTCGGTGACGTAACTGGTAGCATGCTGAATGTCTATGCCCAAGGTCGCGAGTTCAAAGCCGGCCGAAGTCGTCGGATTTTCTAAGAGCGCTAAAAATCCCTCAGTATGCTTTCCTTTGGAGGGGAAGTTCCAACGTTCGTTGCGAGTTGCTGGCTGCGGTGGCATCTAGTAGCCAAGTTCACAGGTAGGTGTCGTTGACGGTAGTACCTGGTAGCAACATTAGGAACTACTGCTTGAAATTGACCGTCTGCAGTCCTTACCTGAATTACAGACTAATACAGCCATCCCTAAGTACACGGGGTTACATGACCGCATTGTCGCAACCCCTAAACTGAGAAACCAACCAAAATCTCTGCGGGAGATATAATTTTGCGAGAAGAAGTAACAGACCGTTACATAGTTACACATCAGTGTCGAAACCTTGCATAAGGACAGTGTGACCACAAGTATAAAAATGGACCCCAAATGACAAGAAGGTTACCGTTCCCATAAGACAATAAAATGTTTAAAATAAGCATAAAATGACGAAAAACAAAGTTAATTAAGCTCCAATTATAAAATACCTTCTCGCAATAAATGAGGTCTGATCCTTCTACGAAAACCTGCATATTCTGCCTATTTTCGCCTATCCCCAAGTTTGTCCGGTGAAATCTACCTCCGCCTTCCGGCGTGCCGAGAGGACTTTTTTTTTCTTTGGAGGAAGTGTTAATATTTGAAAGAAAAATAGCACAGTAGCGCCACCTGGTGAAATAGACATGTACAATAAAGAAGAGAACAAAAGACGAGTCAGTGCAAAGTCTGTGCGTGTTCGCGTGACATGTGACAAGCGTCTCAAAAGATGATTTGTATTTTGTATTGTATTTCACACTTGATAAATAAAGATTTACATTAAAACTAACATCATGAAAGAAAGCTACTTTATAGAGGATATTCGACTGAAATGTATCTTCCAAATAGGCCTACAAGAGCATATGATGAATCGCTTCAAATATTACAAAACAAAAGAAATTACATTTGGGATGACTTTTTCATTACGGATGGGATGATAAAAGAGGAATGGAAAGAAGCCAACTATCAACTACGACACACTATCACCCGCTCTGCAGTACACGGCTTTCACCATAAGATGTGTACCACCAAGAAATTTCATCATCCAAGCGAGGACTGTGTCTGTCAATTCTGCAATGATCAACGTAGTCGATACCATGCAAGTGAATGCAGGGTTAGGCAAATATCACTCAGTAAACTGTGTACTGAATGACTTACGATGTTATACTAACATAATTAATAACTGTTATGGCTAATTGCTGCAATAAATATTCATTCAACATTTTGCATGAAGTAGGACACTGTCCTAGCTCAAGTCACTCGGAACTATCCACGTGCCATAAATTGCGTTAGGTATCCAACAAGGGCTGAGGCTTGTCTAAGCTACTCTGTGTGTTCCTCGCAGCGGCTGGAATGGTGGTGGACGCCACGCCGGAGATGATCACGTGCCATAAATTGCGTTAGGTATCCAACAAGGGCTGAGGCTTGTCTAAGCTACTCTGTGTGTTCCTCGCAGCGGCTGGAATGGTGGTGGACGCCACGCCGGAGATGATCACGTGCCATAAATTGCGTTAGGTATCCAACAAGGGCTGAGGCTTGTCTAAGCTACTCTTTGTGTTCCTCGCAGCGGCTGGAATGGTGGTGGACGCCAAGGCTTGTAAACTACAGAGGTTGCCTCAATTTTCACTCACCAATCAGCGCTCACAAGGCGGATGACGTCACAAGATACCAAACGCGCCATGTGGGGAACGTAACGAAACTGTCACCATCAGCTGTTGAGTACGCAAAGAACAGTTTATTCTCATGAAATTATTGGTAAATGGGTAATAAAATAACTGAATGTAGCCTACTTACATTTTATGTTGTGATCTTCTTGAATTTCTTGGAAATTCGCCTAGACTCGGTAGGAGTATCGTGGGTGTTTGTGACTTCCAATAACCACTTCTTATGCAAGATAGAATTGGAATGTTTCAATCTGATGAAGAAAATTGTTATCACAGCTTCCTCAACCCCACCAGACGGTACGTCAGGAACTTATCTCGACACAAAATCTGTTGTTCTTCTTAGAACGTTCTTGCCTCGTTGAAATCCGTAGTTTCCGTGAAATGTGACGAATTTTGCTGAAATGTGCCGGAACTGGTTTAGCCAAGTTTCTGAGGGATCGGTCATACCACCGAATGACAAGTGTTTAATTCAGGTTGGTATTGCATAATCGTGTTGAGTTTGCATTCCATAGGTTAAGTTCCTAAGTTGTGGAAATTTATCTTGGAACTTGTGGGCTACATAACCTGCAACATAAGCCTTGCCATCTTCTTCACTTTGTTCCATGATATTGGCAATGAAGGACTCTGGTCGCACATTGCTCCCTGCAGGGGCGTATATAAGGGGGGGGGGGGTGCTGAGGGGGCCCCAGACCCCCCCCCCCACGGAAAAAAGCCAATACAATTAAGAAATTGTTGCTTTGGTAAGAGCATAAAATAATTGTAAACTTGGTTATACCCTAATCTTAACTTATCGGGTAAGTTATAAACAATATTAAAATTGAAATTATACTAACTCGTGGTGTAGTGGGTAGCATTCTTCGCTGCCACCCCGGAGATCCGAATTCAATTCCCGGCTCTGCCAAGAAATTTTAATTCTAGTCTGAGGGTTGGGATGGGGTGCACTCAGCCTTGTGAGGTAAAGCTGTGAATTGCACAGTACGTTTTTTGAGAAATACATGTAAAAAAAACTGTTTACCTTTCTGCTTAGTAAATTGACAAATCCCTATATATATTATAATTGTGAAAATCTGTGTGTCCGTGTGTGTGTGTGTGTGTGTGTGTGTGAGTGTGTGTGTTAGTTTGTTACCTCTTGACACTAAAACGGCTGGACGGATTTGGATGAAATTTGAAATGGAGACAGCTTATACCATGGGATAACATATAGGCTGCCTTTTGTCCGGAAATAAATCATTGTTCCCGTGGAATGGGCAACATAACTGAAAAGTCACCAAAAATACTCAACCAGGACAAAATATCGAAGTTGTCGCATAAAGACCGGACAAAGCTCACTTTACTCCCCTCGATGCAAGAAACAATACTCGGTATGTCCCTACGGGACACCGAAAACTACATTTTAAGGCTCTAAAACCAACAGTTTCAAAGATATTCGCAGAAAACTATCTTCGCTCTGATTGATGAACTAATCGCAAGTCCGTTTCCATGGCAACACTACCTCAAGGTATGACATCCGATTTTCTATATATCCCTCTAGGAGGCAATGCCAATTCATTTATTATCTTTTTAAGATATATATAAACACAATAAGAACAGTGTAGCGCGCCTGCCTCCCGTCCGGAGGCCCCGGGTTCGATTCCCGGCTCCATCAGAGATTTTAGACACTGACGTGAGGGCTGCAACGGGCTGAACTCAGATTCGTGAGGACAATTGTGTAGCTGTGAGGCAGCGCGCCGGTCACGAAGAACAAGATTAACGGCAAAGGGGACACTATGCACTGACCACGCGTCACCACAATATCTGCAGGCCAAATGGCCGATTTTCTATATATCCCTCTAGGAGGCAATGCCAATTAATTTATTATCTTTTTCAAGATATATATAAACACAATAAGAACAGTGTAGCGCGCCTGCCTCCCGTCCGGAGGCCCCGGGTTCGATTCCCGGCTCCGTCAGAGATTTTAGACACTGACGTGAGGGCTGCAACGGGCTGAACTCAGATTCGTGAGGACAATTGAGTAGCTGTGAGGCAGCGTGCCGGTCACGAAGAACAAGATTAACGGCTGAGAGGACACTATGCACTGACCACGCGTCACCACAATATCTGCAGGCCAAATGGCTGGGAAGCGGTCGCATGATAGGCCTAGGCCCTTCATGGGCTGTAGTGCCAGGGGTAAAAAATATTAGGGGAAGCGCCTTCTAATACCACCTTTAATTTTTAAACACTACAGTAGCGGCTATTAAATAAAGGTAGCGATATAGCTACGTTCAATTTCATAAACACTGGGCTCACAAATCCCGTATAGTTAAGTACAAATATCGGTCTGGTCATAATTTCAATAGCAACGAAGCTCTGAGGCGGCTATTGCCGTTTCCTTAACACTTAAGGCATCCCGCCGTCATGTACCTCGAATGTGCACTTACCAAATTGTGAACCAGTCTATTTTACTGAAAAGAATTTCTACTAGCGAGTATCCACTCCGGCAAAAACCACTCTCACTACATTTTCCAAAATTTACACAAGACATGATTTTTAAAGCACTCTTCTGTATGTTGAGGTACAGAGACATACCACATGGAAAGATACAATAAAATGTTGGCAAATCTGAGTTCAAGGAACTGCTGTCCAGAATAGGCTTTCGGTACAGGTTATTCGGCCCATGTTCGTAACATGGAATGTTTTCCTTTGACAATGCATCTACACCATGTGCGAGGGCAACGCATTTCAAAGATCTCTAAAAACACAATAATCAGGAAATTGGAGAACAATTTAAAGTCGGAGTGAAGATTCAAGGAGAAATAATTTCATCTCTGAGATTTGCTGATGACATCGTCATCTTGGCCAATACGCCAGAAGATTTGAACGAGTTTATGAATGGTATGGACTCCGTCTTGACGAATGAATTCATGATGAAAATCAATAAATGTAAAACAAAATTATTGGAATGCAGACGAAATAAATCAGAAACCTCTATGGACAACAAATTGGCAGGTGAAACGCTACGGAAAGTAGGAGACTTCTGTTACCGGTACTTAGGAAGCAAAATAACCAGTAATGGACGAAGCAAAGAGGATATAAAAAGCAGGTTGGCTCAGGCAAGGAAAGCACTTCTACACAAAAAGGAATCTCTTGACATCGAATATACATTTAGGTATTAGGATGTCATTTTTGAAAGCTTTTGAGTCACTATAAGGAAGTGAAACTTGGACTAATGATGCTGCAGTAAAGAGGAGAATTGAAGCTTTTGAAATGTGGTGTTACGGGAGATTGATGAAGATCAGGTGGTTAGATAGGGTATCAAATGAAGAGCTATTAAGACGAGTGGGAGAGGAGAGATGTTTCTGGCGACTGCAAATGAAGAGAAGAGATAGGTTGGTACGACACATATTAAGACACCCAGGAATAGCAAGCTTAGTTATGGATGGGAGGGTCAAGGACAAGAACTGTAGGGGTAGACCAGGGTTATACAGATTGCCTCGGATGTAGGGTGTGGTAGCTATGTAGTGATGAAACGATTAGCTCAGGAGAGCGAGGCATGGAGGGCTGCATCAAACCAGTCAAAAAACTTAAGACTCAAACAACAACAATCGGGAATTTTAATTACTTAGAGAGGCATGTGAGGCAAAAGGGTTGATGGAGAATTTCAATCCCTGGGATGTAACACTGGAAGTGACTGCATAATGTACATCAGCGACCAAGGTGAGAGATATTTTACTATAGGTCTATTAATAGCGACATGTTGACGTTCAAATCATCAATAAGTGTCGCAAAATTATACCCAGAATAGCTTAAGGAAAAATACTTTTAATTCCCCATATTCAGATAGATTTGCCATTCCAGGTGTACGTTTAGACAAAACCATTATTTCCCATGGACAACTGTATGTGGCGTGCTGGCGAGTATCCGGACAACAAAATCGTTATGTCTCAGCAGAAGATGGCAAAACCAAAACTAAAATTTTCAAATGTGTTCACAACTCTATAAAATTCCCACTTTGCTGCTCATATCTATATACTGTATGTATCAGAATTCTCAGAATTTGAATCTACCCACCTGTAGCCGCGATTGCTGTAATAGAATAAACCAACTATCAGCAATAATGCATCGTCCCCATTGTCTTGATCGCGAGCGAAGCCGCGGGTACCTGCTAGTATTTAGATATTTGCCATTCATACTCCACAGGCCTTAATAGAAAACTTATTAAATATAAATTTTTATTTTGTTTTGTGTTGTATTTTACAACTGTGTTTGTATTGACAGTAGAGCCGGGCAAAAAACTCTTGAGTTCCGATCGCTCTCGTTGGACGAGAATAAAAAACGGGAATGATGGTTCCGGAACTGGTATTACCGATAATGTGGGCTCGATAACGATTATTCTCGACATTATCGCTCGTTCTCGCTTGGGCAATATGGCGCTGCCTGAAGGCACTGAGGCTTGTTTGTGTAAAGATTCAATGGAAATTGTTCATTCCGTTGACTGGAGTCTGCGAATTGGAAGAATCCACTCTACTTCAACGATATCATATTAACAGACTACCCAAGGTATATTGAGCATATCATCCTAATAACATATGGAAGGAGATTTTGATCGTCAGTCGGTATTTTTTGGTCATTAAATTTCAGCAAAAGAAAATTATATTTGACGTGTAGGCTATATATTAAGATCTTTTCGTGTAGTGCCACATTCAAGCACTACCGTATGAAACGTTCTCGTAATAAAACCTGAAAATTCATGCACTCGCTATATTACTAAAGCCCCTGTGATGCAACTGTGTTCTGTCGTATGATTTTTGTAGTAAGATACTGGTAAAGTGGTCGTCATAAACAATAAAACGTAACGAAACAAAAATTAAAATTACTTCCCCTACCGAGTATCGAGCCCCGGCCCTTCCATTCATGAGTTCAGCGCTTAAGCAATTCAGCCACTGAGACTATTATACACTGAGGGAAAATGGTACAAACATACACAGTGAAAACTTTTGCGTTGGATACCTGACTCTCTTCTCAAATGCTCCTACCAGTTTGAATAATATTCTCTAGTCGTCGGGCATACGAAAAAATAATGTTCACTTTCAAGAATAATATTAAGATTGATTTTATCTTTCGTCATAATGGCTTTGCCATATGCTTAAATCACCGCCATTACAATCGCGTTCCTACGCACGTGCTCACACGTTGCATCATGGGTAGAGAGAGCAACGATATTACCTTGTGATCGAACGAGACTTTGGAGTATCGGACGAAGAGACATTCCCGCGGTAATGAGTTGTTCTCAGTGCAACTCCCGTCGCGCTATTCTCACTCAAACTGTCATATCATTGGCATTTATGGACAAATCAGTGAAGTGTTTGCACTGACATGATTAATACACCGCATGCCACAAACTGGTATTGTTTTCAAGCAAAAAATCAGAGTTTTTAGTAGATGAAATTAGTTGAAACTTTTCAGCGTAATATTTTTCAAGTGTATTTTCACCATCGCAGCCAATTTTTGAACTATAGTTGCCTCTAATAACAACCAGTTACAAGGTGGAGAAGAAGATTGAAAGTATTCTTTAAAGCAAATTGCTAGTCAGTAGGGCTAAAAATTCATGAGTCATACGCGAGAGACTTTCTTGTAGCTCTTCTCTGCTACGCCAATTATTTGAGTTTATTTTACTTTAGGGGCTACAACATCGTGATCATTTTTGTGTTCTTGTGTGTCAACTTTGTCTAATAACCTGTGTTATTATGGTGTCTGTAGAAGTAGTGTGTGTATATTTGTAACTGAGGGTAGGAGTGGTAGGGAGGTGGCAGATGCGAACTCAGTTCAATGTGATCTTCCTGGGGTGTATCACTTCATACTGCTTTAAATTTGTCAAATGTAAGAACGAGGAATGGTTTACATTCCGGAGATATTACAGAAGGCTTTGACTTTACACGTGCAGCGGCGTGAGTGGGTCTGCTTTTTCCTTTAAACAGATACTGTCGATAACGCCGAGAAAAAAGGAGTTCCGGTATTATCGAGACTCCCACTCAGTACCGGTATTATCGAAACTGAAGATTCTCGTTCAGCGGAGAGACCTGGCCTTGAGTGCGCTTGGTGGGGGGCGATACTAGCCATGCGGAAACTTACGATCCCGATCGGAACTAGAGCAAATTTGCCCGGCTCTAATTGACAGTAATTGTAGGCTATATAAACTTTGAATCTTATCTAAAATAATTACACAAAGTTATATGCTCTAAGATAGTGGTTGATATTTCTGGGTATTTTGCGGTGACAATCCCCTGACAATACTCACAATTTTCCAGGATAATCAGCCCCCCCCCCCACGAATTTTTTTTCTATATACGCCCCTGTCCTAAGGTTGGTTCTGGAAGCACGTTACTGGATTCAGACACTTTGCCAGCTTTGTTTAGTGCTTTAGCAACTACATATTCATCTGAATCTGGATCAGCAGTGTTTGTTTGCTTTTGAACAACTCCTGGATATTTTTCCTAAAATAATCATCCTCAGTCTGTAAATGCAGTCAAGGGGACAAGGATGATCGTGTAAGCCACCATGGGTTCACAATTGTGAAAAGAGATTTTCCAGTACATCTAGTACATCTTGATTTAGCCTATGTGTGAGAATGTACTTTGTATTATGCCTACGGGCCATACCTTGGTACAGAAGTCGAAGGGATTTTTTTTTGAAATGATGACTGCTTTCTAGAATATTTGCAAAGAATTTTTACCAATGCAAAGAGAATTACTCATGAAATTTTCCAGTCCAAAATCAAAATACCATACAAGGGGGGGGGGGAGGGAGGGGTGCTGAGGGGGCTCCAGATCCCCCCCCCCCCCCAAAAAAAAAGCCAACTTGGGTACAACATACAGTAGTCTACCTTTAAGAAATAATTATCAATTTGTAAAAGAGAATGAGTGTTTACCTTTCTGCTTTATAAATTGACAAGTAGCCCATTTAGATATTTTCCATTCATACTCCATAGGCTATGATAGAAAATTCATTCCATGATAGTCAGCCCCCCCCCCCTCGAGAAAATTGTATATACGCCCCTGATACCATGTACGAAATATGTCAAAAATATTAACAGCTTTAAAATCATCCTAGCATGTCATCAAAACTTAAGAGTAGGCCAGCTAGGCTCACTTACCATTTGGTTTTAGATTCCTTGGAAATCTTGGCTTTATATTAAGCAATTCGGCCCTGTAGTCTAATTCGAAGTCTTCAGTCTTAAAGTGGAGGGAACATATCCTACTTGTTTGAGGGTTGCAATTATATTTTCGCTTACATGCAGCAATTCACTGATTGCGAAGGCATGCGTCTTTGGTCACCGTGAAAAACGACACGGCATTTCCAACTTTATAATAACTGTGACAAACTGCCACAGCACATCTTTGGCCGGGCATGATTATAAACAAAAGGACTTAAAACACGTGTTTAAACCACTGCAATCCATACAATATAATGTGTGGGAAAGTTGACTCTCCTTGCATATCTCGCGCCTCGCCCGCTACGAGGAAACGTGTGACGTCACGTCCTTTCCCTTCCCTCCGCGATCCCTTCGCCTAAGAGCTCCATATTGAGGCAACCTCTGGACGCCACGCCGGAGATGATCACGTGCCATAAATTGCGTTAGGTATCCAACAAGGGCTGAGGTTTGTCTTAGCTACTCTTTGTGTTCCTCGCAGCGGCTGGAATGGTGGTGGACGCCACGCAGGAGATGATCGCTCTGGGTGTCTGCAACATCCTGGGTTCCTTCCTCAGCGCTGTGCCGGTCAGCGGCTCGTTCTCCTGTAGCTCCGTCAACAACGCCAGTGGGGTTCGAACCCAGTTTGGAGCTTTGTACACAGGTGAGAATGTTATCGTGTTGAAGCCATTCTTCAGTATTGTCTCAGTAAATGTCTTCAACAAGATATTCGTTGTCATAGATTAATAGCCTGAGAGTAAAGAATCGCTTGACGATCGAAACTAGGCATCCAGGTTTATAACTAATTTCATGCTATTTTGAAGAGAAGACATAGGTTGGTAGGACACATACTAAGACACCCAGGAATAGCAAACTTAGTTATGGAAGGAAGTGTCGATGACAAGAACTGTAGGGGTAGACCAAGGTTCAGAATATGTTAAACAGATTTCCTCGGTGTAAGATGTGGTAGCAATGTAGAGATGAAACGATTAGCTCAGGACGGGGAGGAGCGGAGTGCGACATGAAACCAGTGGAATGACTGAAGATTCGAATAATAATAATAATAATAATAATATTACTAGTATTAGACTATTGGTTTGTTGGTTGGTTCCTTAGTATAGGGCTTCGAGCATAAATACAATAGAGTGCGCATTGCCACACTGCGCCTGTACTGTGACGTGAAACAAACATCTCGATCAGCTGATTAAAGGGTAATCAGAGGACCTCGTAATGGAAGGTGATAGGAGTAGTTGGGGAAATGATTTTTAATTAGGGTTTAAACACACATTTTCGTAATTTATACGGCATTGGGAAAAGCATCGCATGTTTTCTTTACGTACCGTAAGGTAGCAAAGCTTAAGAATGTAACATAAATTTGGTGTTAAAAGTGGCTGTCATGTTCCGTATCACTCATACATCCAGGATCCCATCTTGTAAATAATTAATAACAAATCCAACTCTGAATTAGGCCTACTGATTTTTGAACAGAATTGTGTTCGTGTAAAAAGTGGCTGTCGTCTACCGTAATACTCATACATCCAGGATCCCCTCTTGTAAATACTCAATAATAAATCCAATTCTGAACTAGGCCTACTGATTTTTGAACAGAATTGTGTTTATCTAGCTGATCATTTTTGATTGTACGCCCGAAAGCTCCAAACAAGTTCAATCTATTAACTTACTACATCATTTCCCAAATTATTGATGTGTAACATCTTTCCGCTCGGATGCTGGATAGTTTTGTGGGAGTGATTTTGAAAATTGGGGACGGAAGTGAATCGGGCGGAAGTGGATCGGACGGAAGTGGATCGGACGGAAGTGAAGACGCACTGCCAGACAAATGGGACGGAAGTGAATCGGGCGGAAGTGGATCGAACGGAAGTGGATCGGACGGAAGTGAAGACCCAAAGCCAGCTGGATGTACAATTGAAAATGTGTGTATTGGAAACAAGGCAGTGTGTTCGCTGTAGTGCGAGAATGTTATGGCAATACAGTAGGCAGTGCATTTAGCAGGCACTGGTTTGACGAGCACAGTGGCAAATGTTTCACCGACTTTCATTTGTCATTGAGCAGTTTATGAAGCTTCACGTTCAAGGTTGAATATCACATGGGGTCGGACAAAGACGACAAATGACATTTAAGTAAGCGGCATTATTGTCAAGCTGTGGGCGAGTAGTCAAATATTAAATGCATAACAGAATGTTGTTATATGAGTGGATTAAAAGCTGTATTTTCATCATATGTGAGAGTAGGTCATTTCATGATTGTAGGAAGCCATGTTTTGATTGTTTACGACGAACTGTATGAGAGCCTTGAGAATAATGAATGATATAGTTACTGAGGAATGTGCTCAGAGTATTTGAGAGTACTGTCGACGTTGTGTGTCACTTTGTTATTATGAACTATTAATGTAAAAGGAAGGAAGGAAGCTTGTAGTTTTGCGTGTCCGTTAATCTCACGGTCGTGATCCACGGTACCTCCCTTTTACGTGGAATGCGAACCACAGGACATGGCATTTCAATTCGAAAATCTCACATGTATTGACCGGGAATCAAACCCGGTCTACCTTGGTGAGAGACTAACAGCTTGACCGCTGCGCCACAAATGTGACAGTAGCATATCTCCAATTCAATCTGTACATTCATCATAGTACCAGTATGAAAATGGAGTGTAAATTAACATTTTAAGAATGTCCAAGCTGTGTAGTATACGAGTAGGATAACATGTCAGATGTTACACATCATATGCGACTACTGTAAGGCTCGTATCCTTTTTTTCTTCATAATTATAAAATGTATTTTGGTTAATTTCAGTACCGGTACGTAAGAAAATTTTATCGTACGATGAGCTCTCATTCAGCGTTACCCTTCCGCTTCTGTATTTTATGAAAGTGAACAAAACAACAAGGGCAAATCGAAATAAGGAAGTCTATCGATTTGCTTTTTAACAACTATGCATTTTATTTGCTACATAGGAAAATATTTTAATCAATGAACTGTTTTCTTTTAAATTCCATTTTCCATGAATCATAGAAACCTTCGCAAAAATAATTTAGGGATGCAATGTAGCCTATCCTAGAAGAATCTCAAAAGTCCCTCAACCAAACGCACTGTCCATAACTTACGTTTAATATTTATTATCGAAGACTACACCGTCACATCTGTAGCATAACCTGCAATTTGACACTGAACATGATTGACGACTGCATTGTGTAGTCCACACTACATTTAATCCAGCATAGGGACATAAAGCATTTTTATGTTCAGAGATGCATTTACTAGCAGTCTCAACAAAACACCAAGAAAAACGTCTAGTCTATGGACATGTAAATACTTGATACCTTCGAGCATAAATACAGGCCTGTTCAGTGGAGTAAGGGATAGGGTAAATTATAATAAATGCCAGCATTTCCATGTTTAATTATTTTTCTTTCATGTTTTGGAGTTAAGAGGAAACGTAGGCTAAAGAAATGCAAGTAATTAAGTCAAGAATTTTAGGGTTATTTAGCAATGAATTAACATACGTATGGAAAGAAATGCCTGATCTTTTTTTAAACGTCTCCTTACATCCATACGCGCACAGTAATACACCATTCTGGCTTAGTAATGAATAGAACTCACTTTAAATAGCCCAATTCTGTCATCACATGTAGTATTTCAGTGCTCCAAACTACCCGCAGTTCCCTTTAGTCAGCTGATCGAGATGTTAGTTTCAACAACGCGACGTCATCAGCCATCTATTGGATTTATGATCTAAGGTTTAGGAGCTGTGACAACGCGGTCATGTAGGCCCGTGTACTTTGGGTGTGTGTAGAATCTGTCTGATAACCGGTGTTAATTGTGATGGCTGTATTAGTGTGTATCTGTGATTCATGTAAGGACTGCAGACGATCAATTTTTCAAGTAGTTCCCTCTTTTGCTACCAAATGCTACCGTCCACGACACCTAGCTACGGACTTGACTACTAGATGCCATCGCAGCCAGCACCTGGCGGTAAACGTTGGAACTAATATAGCGTTATCAAACTAGCCAACAAATTTTAGCTTCCATAAGTGTAGTTAGTGGAAGGATCTTTATTTTTATGCCATGAATCTATAACATGGGCCCTCGGTCTTTACTTCCCCTCCGAAGGAAGGCATACTGAGGGAGTTTTAGCTCTCTTAGAAAATCCGACGACGTTGGCCGGGTTTGAACCCGCGACCTTGAACATAGCAGCTTAGCATGCTACCAACTACGCCACCGAAGCCGCCTTTTAGACTGAAACGCATTTCAATTTCATTCACAGGTGAGAATATAGCAAGGTCGGGGTTCACCCCTTTCCCAAATTTGTAGGGACTAATATTTACCAAGCTTCTTCAAAGTAATTTGTGTCATGTTTTTGAAGGAGACAATAGGATATATTCATTCCACATCTTGTAATTTACTAGTTCAGCTGTTTCAGTGTTATGAACACTGTCGCAAAAGTCACTTAAATAATGCTGAGTTAAAATAATTTGCTGGAGGGCAAACTGATACGCGTTCAGGCCGATGTTTTAGACACACCAACCAGGAGGTCAACAACAACAACAACAACAAAAACAAGACTCTAAAGGAACGTGGATCACAGCGCGCCCAAGAGGACAACCTTCCAGAACCTGAAGTATCCTGAAGCACGGTTACCAGAAGAAAACCTGGTCAGAAACCGCATATTGTGGGTAGAAACGAAGAAAGAGGTGCTTGAGGACAGGAGATGGTTCGGCTTGGCTGTATGTTAGGAGGCTCCTCTCATCTACGTCAGAAGCAGACATCACCTACCTAAACAGTAAAGGGATGAAGAACAGGGTTAGTTGCGAGAAAAACGCGTTCCGATTGGTGGCCCCACTAGAAGCACTAGAAGACATTAAAAGACCGCAATTCCGGTCAAAACGTGTACTGGTTAGGCAGTTCATAGCACATTGTGCTTTGTACCCTACATCTAATATAAGTTATATACGAAAATGAATCTTCGTTTGTTCGTCCCTTATACGTACATTAATCCGATTGCGATGAAATGTTGGTGAGTTGTTATGTACACTCCTTCGAAGGCTTCTGACTTCGTAAATCCATTTTACAATAGGTAGAGCACGAGTAGATTCAACAAATGAGTGACAGCGTAGGCTACGATTCGTTTCAAAAAAGACCCGTATGCGTTCATATACCACTCATCCGATTGCGATGAAACTTTGGTGAGTTGTTGAGCACGCTCTCACGAATATTTCTGAGATAGTAAATCTATTTTACAATAGTTTAGAGGCAGTTAACGGAAAAAGAAAAAAACATATTGTATCCAAAAGCACTTCAACAAACAAAGTTACAACGCCTACACTTTTTTTGATTGGCCTTGCAACGCATGTCGTGTACAGCTAGTATAATATATAAAATAATGTCACTAATCACTAGATCTAGTGACTTGTCACTAAAGTTGACACTACTTACGGTATTTAAAACGTTGAGGTAAAGAAATCACTATTGTACTGCGATACAAAGTTTAAGTTGTCTATCTTTATAATGTGTGTAGTAGTTCTGTCGCAGACACATTAGAATGTCAGGGTTCATTATAGTCAAGAGATCGATCTGTAAAATTAACTGCTTTCCGTAACCAGATAAATTATGTTGGTCTGCTAAACCTTGAGGTCGCCTCTCCTCCCTGGATCGAGCGGTGGAGAGTCGTGTCTACTTCTTCGTTAATTATTGGAATAGAATCTGTTTAAGAAGTGGATCTCTGCTAATCCTTGAGGTCGTCTCTCCTTCCTGGATCGAGCGGTAGAGGAGTCGTGTCTACTTCTTCGTTAATTATTGGAATAGAATCTGTTTAAGAAGTCCAGCTCTGCTAATCCTTGAGGTCTTCTCTCCTCCCTGGATCGAGCGGTGGACGAGTCGTGTCTACTTCTTCGTAAGTTATTGGAATAGAACCTGTTTAAGAAGTGCAGCTCTGCTAATCCTTGAGGTCGTCTCTCCTTCCTGGCTCGAGCGGTTAAGGAGTCATGTCTACTTCTTTGTTAATTATTGGGATATATTCTGTTTAAGAAGTGCAGCTCTGCTAATCCTTGAGGTCGTCTCTACTCCCTGGATAGAGCGGTGGAGAGTCGTGTCAACTTCTTTGTTAATTATTGGGATAGATTCTGTTTAAGAAGTGCAGCTCTGCTAATCCTTGAGGTCGTCTCTCCTTCCTGGCTCGAGCGGTTAAGGAGTCATGTCTACTTCTTTGTTAATTATTGGGATAGATTCTGTTTAAGAAGTGCAGCTCTGCTAATCCTTGAGGTCGTCTCTACTCCCTGGATAGAGCGGTGGAGAGTCGTGTCAACTTCTTCGTAAGTTATTGTAATAGAACCTGTTTAAGAAGTGCAGCTCTGCTAATCCTTGAGGTCGCCTCTCCTCCCTGGATCGAGCGGTGGAGAGTCATGTCTACTTCTTCGTTAATTATTGGAATAGAATCTGTTTAAGAAGTGCAGGTCTGCTAATCTTTGAGGTCGTCTCTCCTTCCTGGATCGAGCGGTGGAGAGTCACGTCTACTTCTTCGTAAGTTATTGTAATAGAACCTGTTATGAAGTGCAGCTCTGCTAATCCTTGAGGTCGTCTCTACTCCCTGGATCGAGCGGTGGAGGAGTCATGTCTGCTACAATAAAACAGATTTTGTTCAAAACATTTTTCTAAATACACTAAGAGCCCTCAGGGTCCAGTAAAGTTAAGCTATGTTGACAATTGTGACAAAAATTAAAAAGCTACATGACCCGAAAAAAGTGTCAAAATGCGTGTCTACCATATTTTATAATAACATTTTGAAAATTACTTCAGGCATAAATGATATTTTGAAAATTACTTCTGGCTTAAATGGTATTTTGAAAATTACCTTAGGCTTAAATGGTATTTTGAAAATTACTTCAGGCTTAAATGGTATTTTGAAAATTACTTCAGGCTTAAATGGTATTTTAAAAATAACGTTAGGCCTAAATGATATTTTGAAAATTAATTTATGCTTAAATGGTATTTTGAAAATTACTTTAAGCTTAAATGATATTTTGAAAATTACTTTAGGCTTAAATGATATTTTGATAATTACTTCAGGCTTAAATGGTATTTTGAAAAAACGTGTAAAAACACTCTTGTTCCTATCAAAATGGAACTTGTACTACAGATTTAAATGAAATTAGAGTTTGACTGCTTTAATCCACTCTTTGATGATCATCAATTTGTGGAATGCAGATTTTTGAATGTCTCAAAATGGAAGTAGATACTTTGATTTTGACTTGATCCTGTATGAGTCGACACTAACGCTCGTAGTGATAGATTTTGTGAACTGCATACGGCAAAGGATGTGGTCTAACGCTTGTTGTCCATGACTTGTCAGTTTAGTGTGTCTCACAATGCCGCCAACAAAAAGGCGTTTGGTTGAATCTTAATTCCCAAGTCACGTTTTCAACATTAAGGTCCGAGCCTGAAGGGCTAAATGTGTGAATTGTTTAGCCTATTTTCATTTATGGAAAAATATGCTTATGAGATTACCTCCCTAATAACCTCTAAACGGCTGGAGCGATTTCAATAAAGCTCAGTAAGGTCAAAGTACTATTTTGGCCGACCCCGACCGTGCGCTTCAACTTTTATTACGTCTCACCAATCCAACATGGCGGCTGTGCGAAATATTTCACGGGAATTCTATATCTCCGAAACTATTACTCATGTCACCCTGAAATTTTGTACGGTGATAAAGGGCACTAATAGATGTTCACCTATGTGACTTTCAAAAACCTGTTAAATACAAAATGAACATGGCGACCAAGTGAAGTTGAGACATTTGAATAGACTTTTCTCGCGATTTAACCAACCGAGCGCAGTGAAACTTGGTACAGCAAATGTTAATCACACTGTAATGCACTGACATCAAATTTAGTTCAATCGTTTATATTACCTCAAGATGGCGGCTGTTCGAATTTATAAAATCTTGTTTTTATTTCTTGTGTCCTAATCATGCGATTGAACTTTCAATAATAAACATGCACAATAACCGGTGGCGCTGCAGAGTAGGAGAACATGTGTTTTAAACATTGTAAGTAATGAAATTGGCCAAAATACCTGTAGTAATGGTATATGGAGATGATATAGTAATAGATGTTCACTCGTCCGCTGCCGTAGACCCACCATCCCGCCCTAATAGGAACACGACTTATATACAGTAGTTGAAATTGCTGCCCTGACTGCCATCTTTGTTAATGTTTGTGAAGGAGTCCATTCCACGCATTCGGAACTATATTGCATGTGGCAGACCAATGGTTTTGCCGAGACCAATATTTTCGTCCAGATCAATGGTGGATTGATAGCGCAGCCCTGCGGGCCGCGTTAGCTAATAAATAACACCCCTAGTTTTTATCACGCACAGTAAGAAAGTCACGCATCAATAATCTTTATCCAGGCCAATGGTTTTGCCTATTATTTCATCATTCATGTTGGCAACGTGTCACGTGGGTATAACGTAGTGTCCGGGGTGAATGGAAAATGGCCGACCTTGTTCAAATGAACACCACCAATAATGCTTTATTTACGTTAAAGGTAATTATTTCCGGTGCAGCAGTGGCAATTGAAATTGTGAAACGGCTCCCAACAAGTCCGAGAAAGGTTTGTCAATCATAAATACTGAATTTTCAATAATATACCTTGTTAAAAGTTACGAAAAGGCATGTTCTCCTACTCTGCAGAATTAATCAATAACCTTCATGTAATACTACATACTGTAAATCGTAGGCCTACCGTACGTATATAAAATCGAACATGGTGACCATCCGAAATATTAATGAAAAATGAAAATCCACAGCCTGCTTCCAGTCTCCGACCGGGTCAGGAATGGAATGAATGAAGCCCCCATCTAGCGGCGAGGATATGGACTGTGCCGGCTGCCGAGGCCTGACGCACTCCTCTGGGGCAATGATTAAATGAATGACAGATGAAATGAAATGATAGTGGAGAGTGTTGCTGGAATGAAATTTTGACAGGGAAAACCGGAGTACCCGGAGAAAAACCTGTCAGCCTCCGTTTTGTCCAGCACAGATCTCACATGGAGTGACCGGGATTTGAACCACGGACCCAGCGGTGAGAGGCTGGCGTGCTGCCGCCTAAGCCACGGAGGCTTTCCCGAAATATTAATATGGTTCTCAATAGCTATGAATCTATTGCAGCAATCGAACTGAAATTTTGTATGTTAATAGAGGCAATTAACATAAATAGGAGATATGAAAATAGGCTGTATAGTTCTTCACGGAAGTATAGTACTTGTTATTACTAAAATTCGTGAAAATGTAATATAAACATATAAATGTTTTGAGTATATCAAATAATTAGGTATTATATATTGTGACCGTTTGACAAATGTCCCACGTCCACATAAGCGCACATCTAAACAACAGCTTAGCATAAGACACAAAAACATCTCGGGGTTAAATATGGGCAAACAACCAACGTTGTAATTTAAAACAAAAGCTTAGCTGTTATCCAGATGCACACTACAGCTAGGATAGAAAGGAGTTAAGTTTTCAAGAAATCATGAATGACCCCAGTTTTCTATAAGATAAAACGCATCAGGTTAATTTATTCATTCAACCATCCTAAATTAATTACAATCTTTTTCCACAGGGAGATAGCTAAAACACCCTCCTTAAACAAAATACATCCTGTCGCTCCCCCTGGGCTCCTGCTCTAATTATGCCCTGTTAAACTAACGGCAATTATTAAACTTCAAAATCAAAAATTAAGTTAATAAATTATTCAAGTATTCTTCGAAGATTAGTGAATATTATAGTTCAGACAATTAATAGTCCAGTCTGACATCATAAGAAATTTATTTAAAAGTCTCAACAGCTTTATATTTCCAAAATTTTATCAAAATTATTTTTATGATCGTTATCAAAATCTTGTAACATGTCAGGAATAAAAATTCTGAAATATCTATTCTTGTTATTTAAATGCCATCAAAAACTATTTGGCTTAAGAACAATCTTATTCTTCCTTTAATATGATCATAAATCAAGCTATTTCAAAATCGTATGTTTCCACACATGGAATCTATTAATCAGTATCCAACAACCTTGTTGATTTAATATTATTTCTAATAAAGAAATACATTTATTCTCTTATTAAACCTGGGTGCTACTCGCTATTATCATATAATTATTGAATTTTATATTAATTATTAAATATGCAAATGAACAAACCATCTCCAACCTCCATAAACGCCTCATCGATGTATGGAATTCGGAACAAATACCAGAGGAATGAGAATGGCTGTAATCCACCCAATTCATAAAAGGGGTGATAGATCAGACCCGAACAACTACCGTGGGATTTATTTGCTTGATGTAACATACAAGATTCTATCTAGAATTATATTGACAAGAATTCAACAACAACTCGATCAAGAACTAGGAGAATATCAAGGAGGGTTCCGACCAGGTCGCAGCTGTCCGGATCAGATCATCAGTCTGAAATGGATAATGAAATATCATAGAATGAGACAAAAGGATTTGGTCAATACTTTTGTGGATTTTAAGAAAGCTAATGACAGTATCCATCGAGGGACATTACTTAACATCCTTAGGGAATTTGGGTTATTTGAGCTTATCAACCTCATCGGCGTTACTTTGAAAGATACTAAATCAAAGGTTAAATTTCAAGGAGCCTTGTCTGAACCATTTGATATCCGGACTGGACTTCGACAGGGAGATGGTCTATCACCGTTATTATTAAATTGTGTTCTTGAAAAGATCATGCGTGAGTGGAACAAAACTTGTCCTCCAAATGTAAAGATTGGTACGAATATAAAACTAAATTGCTTGGCGTTTGCGGATGACCTTGCACTGCTTGCAACCAGTATAGATGAGTCTAAACACCAAATTGAAGAACTTGGGTCTATTGCAGCAAAAGTAGGACTTCAAATTTCATTTGAAAAGACTGAAATAATGGCATCCTTTGATGTGGAAACACAAGCTATTACATTGATCAACAATAAAGAAATTAAACTTGTACATACATTTAAATATTTAGGGGAGATTATAACATGGAATTTGAATGAGAAAGCGTCAATCGAAAATATAACAACAAAGTTAAGACAAGCGCAACATATTACTTGGTCTAGTTACAAAAGAAATCACTCTCCATAAATGCCAAATTACGACATTACGAATCAGTTATTAAACCGGAAGCAATATATGCTTGTGAAACACTTTTCAAGTTAAACACTCGATCAGTTACTGACACATTACAGAAGACTGATAGAAGAATTCTCAGAACTATAATTAATAAAAAAAACATCAGGTGGATGGTCAATGGCGTCTATTACCAAAATTAAGTGGTTTATAAAGAAACTGAGTCTATAGTCAATACAATACAATACATCCGACTTCCCTTAAAAGCCTTTACCCGCAAAACTTACACCATAAGCGATGCAGAGAGAGCGGCAAGGTCGACTAGAATGAAAATGTTTTGGGAAAAGAAGAAAAATAAGGAGCTGAATCTTTAATATTGTTTTTGAGACATGTATATACTTGTTTTGGTTAAGTGCTCCAATGAGGGCGTAACATATGTAAATAAATAAATAAATAAATAATAAATAAATAAATTATGGATCAGTTATAACAATTTACAAATTCATCTGAAATCGAGGTCAGCATTCCCTGAATGCCCCATCTCACTAAGCATTACATAGTCTTCATATCATTTATTTCATTATAATACGGAAAGTTTCAAAAATACTAATCGTTCTGCAAGATCAAATTCTTTAAAAGAATATTTGTGAAAGGTTAGAGCAAAATGAAGGTAGAATATGGAATTCTAAAGATGACATTATCTGGTTGAAGGCGTGGGGTCGCTACTCTAGCTAAACCCTTCTTTTTGAGCAACGTAACACGAGGATACCATCCTCCAAATTATTAACAAATTTCACATACTACATCGTATAATTATAATTTACTATTTCCATATTTCTAAATTTCATTGAGCCTCATTGCTATAATTAATGGAATAGAATAAATAATGTGGGATAAGTGCACGTATACCTTCCCAATTCAACTCAACAACCTGCCAGATAAATCACTTAGTTGTTATAAAGAAATGTCTCCCTCGCATATTCATGTTGCATTCAAATTGTCATCATTACAAAAGTTCCCCTATTTGACATAAACTGCTCTACACCGAAACTTTCCTTTCTGAAATTATTATTACTATTATCTCCTTAGAGAATTCCAAATTGCATTATTTATCAAACCTCATTACATCTCTCTATAATCTGATCCAAAATTCGATTATGTGAACACCACATAATTGTTAACTATCACCCATAAATTTATTATTATTATTAAATATTTCAACAATGTCAAATATAATTAACTTCCAGGTTTACGATCCAATCTGATCTTTGAAATCATCATAATCATAATTCATGATTTAATCCTATCATATCCAAAATATGACCATTATCAGTTATTATTATTACTGAAGTTATCCTAAATCGCATGAAAAATCGAACTCATTAGACTATAACTGAGTATCTAATCTCGTGTAGTATTACTAAGATCCAAATCACATAGAAAAATAATTAACGGATTTACCATCGCAAATAACTATTTAACAACGATAGCCTTTAATAAACCCTGCGACAAAAATGATGTACAGAATTGTGCACCAAGAAAATTAATGAAATTACAAGCTAACTAGAAAAGTATGGATGCCTTCGAAAGTATGTCATCATCCAACGATTAAACAGCATCGTGAATTAAGTATAGAAATCCATAAGAAGGCTCCAGTCATTATGCTCCTGCATAATTCAAAATAAATACTGGTATCAAACGACGATTCCTAAATGTTTGAATGAAATAGTCTACAGTCTGCAAATCACTGGTACTAACTACTAATAGTAAAGATGATGTTCACTTCCCTTGACATTGATCTACAAAGATGAATCCCGTGGCTGTGGAACGCCATGGACTAGCCATGCCGTCCGGCTCGTACAGGTGTATGCGGAAAGCATAAATGCTCCCCTCGGCTTCCTCGTCACGGTCCAATGTTCCATACATCTTCCTCTATCGCACCACCAATTCGAATTAATGCTCCATTATGACGTTTCGGTTCATGGTAATTTTCAAAAGTTCATCACGACGATTCACTACCATGATTTCCTGTGCGTAATTCATTAACACTATGGCTTGTGCCATGAAAAATCACGTAATCTAAACTGTTCGTGGTTTGACTACTGTCACCCGGTACTTCACCGTTCCAAAATCAGTCAACATTTAATGTATGTCTGTACGCGACAACTTTGCTTGCACTCTACTGAGATTATCGCAGTACACTGACGAACCTTTATTGCCATTGTTTCCAGTAACAGCTACTACAATAATCTGGTTGAAGATATGCTCTTCTCATAATCCATGTTAGGAATCAGTTCCAGTGCGTAGGCTAACTAACTGTGATATTGGGTATTAGCCCAGCCCAATCCTGCACACACAATGATTGACCTCGCCTATAAAATTCTAACAGTTGGAGAACACTGAAACAGTGTTTCCTCGTAGGCTCTTTTTTGGCATTAGGTCTGGTACTCGTAATTCAGATAGAATGAGCTTTCGAATTCATGTTCGCTCGCTCACATGAAGACGAATTCTGTACTGTCTTCCACTCAACAGGTGTTCACAGCGCGGTCACGCCTGTCTTGCTATCTCATGCGCATCGCTGCTCGCGCAGATGACGTATCGTTACGCTCTACAGGGCTACTTTCAAACTTCTTCTGACGCTCTCTTCAAAAATCCTCAAAATGTAACGGAGAAAAACAACTCTCATATACTTGTTATGAGCTCCCTCAAAATGGGCACAATATCATATGTCAACAAGTCATTTACCCTGTTAGCTGTACTCTGCTCTATTTATTATGGATCCAAGTAGGCCTATTTCATTGACTAAGCTTGAATGAGAGCCTGAATATTAGCGACTTGCCACGGCCATCGTAATGACATTACGATGGCAGTGGACTTGCCCACTTCCAGTTAATGTTCTCGGGTTATGATGGTCGTGCAGTTCTAAGAGGTGAACCTGTGAAAGGGAAAATGCCTCTTGGATCACCACCTGTTGCCCAAGGACAATGCCTATGACCTACTTGTTTCTTTGTTCCAGGAATCATCGTGTCCCTCTCCCTGTCTCTTCTCACACCGTATTTCTTCTTCATTCCTCGAGCCACCTTGTCAGCGGTGATCATCTGCGCCGTGCTCTTCATGGTGGACATCGATATCCTCGCTCCCATCTGGAGATACAGCAGTAGGTGCCATCATGTTCATCTACTTGTAATAGCTCATTGGCTGCTTCCTAGTGGGAGAACATTGCGTATTAATGTTCATTAGTTACTATTTTTAGCCAATTTTCATTTATGAAAAAATAGTACATTATGCAACGAGCCTATAATGGCAATAATTAAGACACGAGTATGTTTATAAAACGAGTTTTATAATTTCCATATGACTGTCTTAATTACCATTATAGCCGAGTTGCACACTACTGTTTATGTTCGACGATAATTATTAAAACTATCGAGATTTCGCCAGTTTTACGTACTGAACAGAGCGCATGGGACGCAGAGAATACCTTGTATTTGACCGTGGCCTCCTCGATTATCCCAGTGCATTACAATATGTATAAACATTTACTATACCACATTTCACTGCGCTCAGAGAGTTAAATCACGAGAAAAGTCTATTAAAATGTTTCAATTTCGCTTGGCCGCCATGTTGGTTTTGTACTTTATAGGTTTATGAATGTTACATAGATAAACTTGTATCAGTACCATTTATCACCGTACAAAATTCAGGGTGATATCTGTAATAGTTTCGGAGATATAGAACGTCAGTGAAATAATTCGAACAGCCGCCATTTTGAGGTTATGTAAACAATTGAACTAAATTAGACTCCAGTGCAATACAATGTGTATAAACATTTGTTGTATCAAGTTTTATTACGTTTGGATGGTTAAATCACGAGAAAAGTCTATTTTTAAATCTCAACATCGCTTGGCCGCCATGTTGGTTTTGTAGTTACCAGGTTTTTCAAAGTCTCATAGGCGAACTTCTAGTAGTGCCCTTTATCACCGTGAAAAAATTCAGGGTGATATCGGTGATAGTTTCGGAGATATTGAATTCTAGTGAAATATTTCGCACAGCCGCCATGCTGGATTGGTGATACGTAATAAAATTTGAAGGTCGGGGTCCGCAGAAATGTTGCTATGACCTTACCGAGTTTCATTGAAATGGCTCCAGCCGTTTAGAATTTATTAGGGACACACACACACCACACACCACACGGACAAAAGTTGATCTCATAAGACTATTTTTATCATAAAATGAAAATAGGCTAAAATGAGATGGTGTGTGTCTGTGTGTCAGTGTATCTGTGTATTACTCAATCACGCAAGAACCACTAGTCCGATTTACAAAACATTTTACATGGTAGTGGCTGATTTACCTGGTTAACATATAGGCTACTTTTTATTTTTCGATACTTTGACTATTTAAAGATGGCGACCAGTTTTGTGACGTCACTACAACCTTTGTCTTCAAACTTTCATATTTCCATTTCAAATAAAAAGTGAACGCTATGAAATAGAAAACTTTTGAAGGCATAAAACGAGGTTTAGGTTCTATCCGAAAGGTCCTTATCACTTTTCGTGTATCTTCGACGGTTAACGAGTAAAACCTCAAATTGTGCTATAAAACACGGTCAACGTCGAGCGGTGTAGTTGGACAAAATGTTCCATCCTCACTCTCCCTCCGCGCAGCTCCTCGCCTGTCCCCTGTTTTAACTGTCACCTTCACATTTCAATTTATTTATGACCCATAGCGAAGCACGGGTACTTAAGCTAGTAGTACATAACTCTAAGGCCTACATACAGTATATAAATATCCAACATGGCGATCATCTGAAATATTTAGACTGTTCTTAATATCTACGAATATATTGCAGCAATGAAACTGACGTTTTGACGTGTGTATTTTTTTTTATATATAGAGGCAATTGACATAAGTATGATATATGAAAATAAGCTGTATAGTTCTTAAACAATAGTATGCGCTAGAATTCTATTTTTATGTTAACTTATCACGTAAAGCTATCGCCGCACAGCAGTTGTCTTGTCAACCGACTGGGTCCCTCTCAGTTGTAACTCAGGCTTGGCATGCGGTATTAAAAAACCTGTATCATCTATTTTGTCGTTCACAGGGCTCGACCTGGTGCCTCTGCTTGCTACCTTCATCACCAGTCTGTGGCTCGGTGTCGAGGTGGGTATCCTGGTGGGCATCGTAGTGGATGTGGCCTTCCTGCTCTACTTCACCGCTCGTCCTAAAGTGTCTGTGGAGAGAGTCACGGTAAGCTTCTATCAGCCTTCCTACTCTACTTCACCGCTCGTCCTAAAGTGTCTGTGGAGAGGGTCACGGTGAGCTTCTATCAGCCTTCCTACTCTACTTCACCGCTCGTCCTAAAGTGTCTGTGGAGAGGGTCACGGTAAGCTTCTATCAGCCTTCCTACTCTACTTCACCGCTCATCCTAAAGTGTCTGTGGAGAGAGTCACGGTAAGCTTCTATCAGCCTTCCTACTCTACTTCACCGCTCGTCCTAAAGTGTCTGTGGAGAGGGTCACGGTAAGCTTCTATCAGCCTTCCTACTCTACTTCACCGCTCATCCTAAAGTGTCTGTGGAGAGAGTCATGGTAAGCTTCTATCAGCCTTCCTACTCTACTTCACCGCTCATCCTAAAGTGTCTGTGGAGAGAGTCACGGTAAGCTTCTATCAGCCTTCCTACTCTACTTCACCGCTCGTCCTAAAGTGTCTGTGGAGAGGGTCACGGTAAGCTTCTATCAGCCTTCCTACTCTACTTCACCGCTCATCCTAAAGTGTCTGTGGAGAGAGTCATGGTAAGCTTCTATCAGCCTTCCTACTCTACTTCACCGCTCGTCCTAAAGTGTCTGTGGAGAGGGTCACGGTAAGCTTCTATCAGCCTTCCTACCCTACTTCACCGCTCGTCCTAAAGTGTCTGTGGAGAGAGTCACGGTAAGCTTCTATCAGCCTTCCTACTCTACTTCACCGCTCGTCCTAAAGTGTCTGTGGGGAGGGTCATGGTAAGCTTCTATCAGCCTTCCTACTCTACTTCACCGCTCATCCTAAAGTGTCTGTTGAGAGAGTCATGGTAAGCTTCTATCAGCCTTCCTACTCTACTTCACCGCTCATCCTAAAGTGTCTGTGGAGAGGGTCATGGTAAGCTTCTATCAGCCTTCCTACTCTACTTCACCGCTCGTCCTAAAGAGTCTGTGGGGAGGGTCACAGTAACCTTCTATCAGCCTTCCTACTCTACTTCACCGCTCATCCTAAAGTGTATGTGGGGAGAGTCATGGTAAGCTTCTATCAGCCTTCCTACTCTACTTCACCGCTCATCCTAAAGTGTCCGTGGAGAGAGTCACGGTAAGCTTCTATCAGCCTTCCTACTCTACTTCACCGCTCGTCCTAAAATGTCTGTGGAGAGAGTCATGGTAAGCTTCTATCAGCCTTCCTGCTCTACGTCACCGCTCGTCCTAAAGTGTCTGTGGGGAGGGTCACGGTGAGCTTCTATCAGCCTTCCTACTCTACTTCACCGCTCATCCTAAAGTGTCCGTGGAGAGAGTCAAGGTAAGCTTCTATCAGCCTTCCTGCTCTACGTCACCGCTTGTCCTAAAGTGTCTGTGGGGAGGGTCACGGTGAGCTACTATCAGCCTTCCTACTCTACTTCACCGCTCATCCTAAAGTGTCCGTGGAGAGAGTCATGGTAAGCTTCTATCAGCCTTCCTGCTCTACGTCACCGCTTGTCCTAAAGTGTCTGTGGGGAGGGTCACGGTGAGCTTCTATCAGCCTTCCTACTCCTACTTCACCGCTCATCCTAAAGTGTCTGTGGGGAGAGTCATGGTAAGCTTCTATCAGCCTTCCTACTCTTCTTCACCACTCGTCCTAAAGTGTCTGTGGAGAGAGTCACGATAATCTTCTATCAGCCTTCTTCCTCTACTTCACCGCTCGTCCTAAAGTGTCTGTGGAGAGAGTCAAGGTAAGCTTCTATCAGCCTTCCTGCGCTACTTCACCACTCGTCCTAAAGTGTCTGTGGAGAGAGTCACAGTAAGCTTCTATCAGCCTTCCTACTCTACTTCACCGCTCGTCCTAAAGTGTCTGTGGAGAGAGTCAAGGTAAGCTTCTATCAGCCTTCCTCCTCTACTTCACCGCTCGTCCTAAAGTGTCTGTGGTGAGAGTCACGGTAAGCTTCTATCAGCCTTCCTACTCTACTTCACCACTCGTCTTAAAGTGTCTGTGGAGAGTGTCACGGTAAGCTTCTATCAGCCTTCCTCTTCTACTTCACCTCTCGTCCTAAAGTGTCTGTGGAGAGTGTCCCGGTAAGCTTCTATCAGCC
The DNA here is from genome assembly GCA_946902985.2 of Meconema thalassinum. Taxonomy (NCBI): domain Eukaryota; kingdom Metazoa; phylum Arthropoda; class Insecta; order Orthoptera; family Tettigoniidae; genus Meconema; species Meconema thalassinum. Next base: position 429,476,127 of record OX336394.1, read on the forward strand.
TTCCTCCTCTACTTCACCGCTCGTCCTAAAGTGTCTGTGGAGAGAGTCACGGTAAGCTTCTATCAGCCTTCCTCATCTACTTCACCGCTCGTCCTAAAGTGTCTGTGGGGAGGGTCACGGTAAGCTTCTATCATCATCTTTCTATAGTGGTGGATGTGGCCTTCCTGCTCTACTTCACCACTCGTCCTAAAGTGTCTGTGGAGAGGGTCATGGTAAGCTTCTATCATGATCCTTTTATCGTGTTACGTGCTTCGATGTGCTCGGAAGTAGACTCAAAATAATGTTTGAGTCGCTCTTATTTGCAGGGTCCCTCCATGGCTCAGACGGTTCGGTTTACGGAACCATTCTGTGTTAGTGGGCCCTGGATACCAGGCAGTCTGCGAGCCTTAAGCGGGCTCATACACCGCCGGTGGGAGTTTTTGCACACAGTTAACAGCTTCACTAATATGTAACATAGAACTATGAGAGCTCACAAACTTATAGTCAATACATATGGATTTTATTTCACATACAAAGTCGATCAGTATATAAAATATTGCGTGATTTATTGGTAGGACAATATTTGTTATGTCCCAGATATGTCATGTGTCACGCTGGCTGAAGGTACGCCATGAGGGGTGACATGTGAATGGTGTGACGTCACTGCCGGTTCCTAATCTGCTTGATAGTTTGTGAAAAGTCTCTGAAGACGTGGCAACGTGCGAGACGAGTAGGCTAAGATGCAGGCCACGTGACCAGGAAGTACTGTATAGAGGGCTCTGCACTCAGAAAGCGAGTTTAGGAGGTGAGCCGATAACTAGTAGGGCCACTTACTTCCTATACACCGACCGGTGAAGATAGTTCCAGAACCGTGCATGAGTTACACTCAAATATAGTCTTGAGGCGAAGAACACAGCGCGTCATAATGCCATCATGGCAAACGTTTAAAGTAATTTTTACAACCAGCCGGAATGACGTATAGAACACGAGTTTACGGAGTATGATGTGTTTTTACAGTTTCAAGTACGAACAGTACGTGTACGATGATACCACGGAAGTAACGCCCCTGTAGAAAGTGCAATTTGGGCTGCGCTGAACATTGAAATATCAATAGAATCAGTAATCTGTAAACGGCTGGAGGCGAGCCAGTGTTTACGAGGAAGCGGGAAGTGGGTCAAGGCCAATCACTCGTGAAGAGTACGACACACACTCCTGTGTTTCAAGGCCAGACTCGTGGCAGAGAGAGGAGTGAATGAAATTGGCGACATATCGCGTACTAACATTGCTTTACGGAAACGGTCCTAGTGTGCGAGCCAATAGGTTTATCGAAGTGCGGATTGAGCGAAAGTGTCAAGAAACTCATAAACTGCCATATTAGACGGGACATCCAGAGTTGTAACTCGGGACCTAGTCCCTCATCGGTGTTACCGTGACAGTCAACCATGGAAAGTCTTTCAAGGAATACTCCACCGGCTGAACCTAGAGTTCAGAGAAAGCAGCATTCGGATCCGGTGGGCTGCAACCTACGAGATACCGTGATGTCGGAGACACGGAAACATCCCAGTACAACAAACGCGAATAAGACGAGATCAAGAATCAAACCAATGCAGATAACTTACTTCTCTACACATAATGTGAACTCCCTCATGCAAACTGGTAAGCTAAAGGTGATCACTGACATAATGGATCAGCACAAAATTCTTATCATGGGATTACAGGAATTGAGGAACACTGACCAGGATGCTTTGGAATCTCAAGGGTATCGACTATATAAGGGTATATCGGGGAAGAGAGTCATGAAGAATGTTCCACAATTTGGAACAGGATTTCTGATCAACCTTAAAATTATAAATTCAGTTCAAGAATTCCGCTCACCATCTCCTCGAATCTCAACACTCACCTTTAACACATCTAATAAGATTTATACTATCACAAATGCCCATGCTCCCACTAATGATAAAAACACTTCCCCCAAAGACCGTGAAGAAACAGAAGAATTTTGGGACCTACTGGATCAAACCATAGATAACATCCCCAAACACCATGTTAAATTATTAATTGGCGACTTTAACGCTCAGCTAGGTAGAGAAAGAAAATACCGTGACATCATCGGAAAATGGCCAGCACACAATAGAACAAATAAAAATGGAGAGCGACTAGCTGACCTGTGTCGAAACCATAACTTAATCTCAAAATCTACATGTTTTAAACGAAAACCTCAAAAACTTAAAATATGGAAACGCCCTGATTACACTATGGGAGAATGGCAACTGGACCACGTGTGCATGGATAAACACCACCATAAAGAGATCTATAACGTCAAAGTCCTCCGCGGAATTGACACAGGTTCTGATCTCTACGTAGTCAAAATTAAAATTAAACTCACGCCCCAGAAGAGACAACAAAGGAAAACCCCCAAAACTAAACGAACAATAGATCCTATCCAGTTAATCAACAGTGAACAGTACCAAAAAGCAACTGGAAACATTAAAATAACTGATAAACTCGAAAACTTGGTTCACAACCTACAACGAATAGCAGAAGACCTGGCTCCAATTAAACCGCGGAAAAAACATCAATGGTGGAATAATGAATGTGATGAGATGATTGAAAAACGACACCGAGCGTGGTTATTACACCAATCCCAAAAATCTGAAACATCTTTTCAAAATTTAGTTACACAACGAAAAGAAACAACTAAAACTTTAAGAAGAATAAAACGGCAATATCATACTGACACCCTACAAACAATTGAAGAGGAATTCAAAATTTCACAATCGCGGAATTATTACAAAATCTTTAAACAACATCTGAAAAAATATGAAGCACCTACCTTATTGTTAAAAGATGAAAATGGTAAATTGGCCCACAACAACCAGGATAATGCACAAATTATGGCTAAATATTTTAAGACACTCCTAAACTGTGAAGAACCCATAGAATTTCTCCAATTAGATGTTGACACTCCAATAACAACACCACCGGAGAACATTAACCCGCCCACATTAGGAGACGTTTACATAGCACTGAATGAGATGAAGAATTTCAAAGCCCCTGGAGAAGACCAGACTTTTGCAGAGATTTGGAAGTATGCTGGAAATTCGGCAAAAATCGCTCTTCACCAACAACTAGTCAACATCTGGATTACAGGAAAATTCCCTGAACATTGGAGATCAGCTATCATCCATCCACTACATAAAAAAGGGGATAAGACAGACTCTAACAATTACCGAGGGATTTCACTCCTGGATGTTACCTATAAAAAAAATCTCGAATTCTTCTCAATAGAATTAAAGTACAACTTGAAAATGAATTAGGAGAATATCAAGGAGGTTTCAGGCCCTGGAGAAGTTGCCCAGATCAAATTATGAGCCTAAAATTGATAATGGATTATAATAGAAAAAGGAATAGAGATATGGTGATAACATTTATCGACCTTAAAAAAGCATATGATTGTATTCATAGAGAATCTTTATTAAAAATTCTAAGACACATGGGATTACACCCCAAATTGACAAATCTCATAAAACTAACTCTTACAGGCACCAAATCAAAAGTTAAATTCAGAGGTGAATTCTCTGACCCATTTGAGGTCACAACCGGTTTACGACAGGGTGATGGCTTATCACCATTACTATTTAATTGTGCATTGGAAATGGTAATGCGAGAATGGTCTAAGAAATGCCCTCCAAATATAAAAATAGGGAGAAAAATTCAAACAAACTGTCTTGGTTTTGCAGACGACGTGGCATTATTGGCGAAAGATTTAGAGGAAGCCAAAACACAGATATCAGAGCTTCAGACAATTGCAAATAAAATTGGCCTTAAGATATCATTCGAAAAAACAGAAATCATGCCACAAAAACCAGCACCATTAAAGGAAATACAAATTAATGATACAAAAATTAAAATTGTAACACGATTCAAATATCTAGGAGAGCTAATAACAAACAATTTAAATGAGAAAGCGTCAATTCAAATAAGAACCAACAAGTTATCTAGGGCACAAAAATTAACATGGGAAACTTACAAAAAGAAATGCTTATCAATTAATGCAAAAATTAAACATTACAATACAGTCATAAAACCGGAAGCCACATATGCAGCAGAAACATTATTCCATCTAAATGAACATTCTAAAACCGACAGATTACAGAAGATCGAAAGGCGAATTGGAAGAACTTGTATCAATAAAGGATATAAAAAAGATGGGCAATGGCGAATAATACCTAACAATATGGTCTATAACAACCTAGAACCCATTACTGATACCATGCGAAAGAAAAGACTAGGATTCTTTGGGCACATCATGAGAATGCCAGATTCACGTCTTCTAAAACAACTAGTGCAGTACAATCTTGCTTCAAAAAACACAACAACTGGATGCCGATGGTTAAAAGAAATCAGAGAGGACTTAAAAGAAATTGGCCTAACAACAGATGCTGCAAATAAGAAAAGTTTAACTACAGCACATAAAAATATGACGTTTCATTTTCCACTCACAAAGAAGAAAATTCCTACAAGAATATTTTCCGCCGAAGAACGGGCAAGACGATCAATACGCATGAAGAAGTACTGGGAGGACCGCAAGGCTCGTACAGTTCCTACAAGTAGACGAACTAATGGTTGGGTAAAGTGATCCTTTGTGGTCTCAAAAGAAGAAGAAGAAGAAGAAGACGGGCGGAAGTTTTCGAAAATTTTGATAATGACGGCCAATAGGCGTAGTGACTGTTCGTATCTTGCGAAGGACTTCTTATATCACAGTATGGATCACTAAGAAGCAGGCGACATGGGAAATTTAGGAGACGGCTGACAGTCCCGAAGACGAATGTGGAGGCTCACGACCACCCGCGAGTCAACCATAAGGCTTGGAAATGGGTAAGAACCAAGTGGAAAGCGGGGACGGAGGAGTCACCATTTGTCCTACAATAACTCCAGACATCGTCCAGAAGGATTAGCAGGTACTGACATCACCAGGATTCTTAAAAACTAATATAGTTAGTGAAGTTGATTTTAGTGGTTTGGATTGCACTCATCAAATTCTATTGCGATAACTTAAGGGGGGATCTATAGACCTAAATTAGGCAATGAAACATTAAACCATTTCTTTTTTTACATTTTCAAGACGACAGGTACTCATAGAACTAGTGGATGTAATTATGGTTAGTTGATAGGATAACAGTCATGAAAGCAGTAAATTATTGAGTTATAAATGAGAAGCAGTTCATCATAAAGTTACTGTCACATCATAAACTCCATGAGTTTGTTAGGAGCACTTGTTAAATGAAATTCATTTAAATCAAGCCCATGCCAATGCATTAAAACCAACACTACAGAGTATACCCAATTTAAACACTTAAAGAAGCCAACTAACATTTTCTTTAAACACATAGATAAAATAGAATGGAAGAGCTAGACACGACATATTGTTCGATGATACAGTTATGACAGGTAGCCATAACGCTGTGATATTATAGTTAAGAGAATAAAGTTTGGTAAAAGTAAAAGTTGCAACTCAATGAAGTGATCAGAGGATCATGAGTATGTGTAGAAATAAGTAATTGTATGATTGTAGAACCACTGTGGTATAATGAGGCACATAATTAAGTGCGCTTATGCAAAGTATTATACAGGGAGCCCGAGAATGTTCTCCGCACTGGGTACGTGCAGCTGTGAGTGGTTGAGTCATGAGTTTAGTTGGCTGCACTGCATTGTGTCCTTCAAAGCGGGACTCCCCCGTGTGGGCTGTCAGTGTGAATTGCGATAAGCGAGCGAGCCTGCATGTCGTCAGTGTGTATTACAGTCAGTGAGGCTTCAGATAGATTATTGGAAATGTGCAACACAGGCGGTAATGTTTACTACTGAAGAGAGAGGTTTCTTGGTGGAATACGTTTTTCGCGAAGGCGATCGGTTTACAGAAAATGTAAAATTAAGATTTCAGGGACGGTTTCCTAATTCAAAGTGTCCAAACCGTGATTCCGTTCGGGATATGGTAAGTAAATTTCGTGTGACTGGCTCAGTTCACGATGTACCGGGAACAGGCAGGCCTAAGCTTTTAACAGACGAAAAACTTGATGAAATCTCCGATATAATGCTCTGTAGTCCAAGTAAATCAACACGAAAATTAGCTCAACAAACAGGAATCTCTAAGTCGACAGCACATAAAGCTGTAAGAGACAAGCTTCAGTTGTTCCCTTATAAAGTTACCGTGGTTCATGAATTAAACAAACTGATTACGGAAAGAGAGTGATGTACTGTGAATGGTTCCAGCATGTGTCATAAATGGCTGTGGTGAGTACAAAGTTTACTGTTTATTTGTTATGATGCAAGCGGCAGCCGTGCTACCAACGTAACTGCTGTGGCTATCTCTCGCAGACGCATGTAGGCGACTATGTTAAGGGTTGTCTGCTTTTTGGCCCAGTTAGGATGTTGCTATGTCATAACGAAATCATTTTCTAGTATAGTGACGGACCCAAGACCACAACACACATAGTTATCATGGAATGGCTTCATGATAGTGTGATTTTAGTGAAAGGTCACTGTTTCAATGTTGTAGTTAATAATTCTGTCTGATGAATCATTTCATGTTGTTTTTTTTTTTCTGAAACGTGATCATTCAACATTGATGAGTATTACCCTAGTCAAAGCTATCAATGGAATAATTTAACCATAACAGAAATAAAATGTGAATCTAGACAGCAGTAATAAATTGTGACAAGCTCTAGAATTTGATTGATGACTGGAAGTTCATGAAAGCATGGAGATTTTGGACACGTTTAGGGTTAAGAAGGTTGTTATAATTTGAAGTAAACATTCACGTGTGTATATATATTGTAAATTTAATTGTAGAATAAGCACGAACATCCACGATGAACCAGTTATGCTTTAGCTAGAAGGAGATCTGATGGAACATTTCCAGTGACGTTGTTTTTTTTAGTATTTAATTAAGTTAATAAAGTTTCTAGAACATCCAAAAAGAAAAAATGATCTCTAAGATAAGCTATGGATGAAACATAAACATGTGTAACTAAAATTTAGTCCATCAGAGTCAATATGTTGGATCTCCGTAAGTTTGTTTATATTAAAGACAGGACACAAGGAGAATTTTGTCCCCATTAAAACGAATTTCATTTTTGATTGCACATCTAGGTTTAATTTAGTCAATCTCCAAGTGCAGGGGGTTAGGAACTTTTTTTTATTGTCTGTATTAGTGCATTATTGAATAAAAATGTGAAGTTTTATCTAATTTGTGCAAACTTTTCCCATGGCTTCGCAACGTAACGTGGATGATTGGAAATGACGTTGGGTGGTAAAATATGAATCCCAGCCCATACTCACACCCCGAGGTCGCCTAGATCTCATCTGTTTGTCTTTCATTGCATTTTTATGCCGGCGTATATCTTGTCATCCATGTTTTTCTTGGTATACATTTTTGATAATGTTGTACCGAATTTCACCCAAGGGTCGTGATGAGTCGGGCCACGCGATCCAAGGTTGAAATATCGGGCACGGTCATGAATCACAAAAGACAAGATTTAACAAGAAATACCAGTCTGAATGGAATGATTTTTCGTTCATATAAAGAAAACACATCAATACCGAGGATGAACCACCATTAATGTTATATTGTCAATATGCACCGAGTCTGAGTTTACACCTGGGGTCTGGCGTTATGCGATACGGAGACGGCGAGTGTGTGACGTCATTCAGCAGAGTGCACCTCCCGCTCTCCGTTCCCCGCGCGGGAAGCCTAAGTTAATGGGTAATGGAGTCTGTTGAAAGAGTCCTGGGGCTTTGAACGAAGCGAGAAGCCCTCCTGAGGCTTTCTAACATGTGTAGCATTTGTAGCATGTGTCATTTGAAATGATATAAAGTCTAGTCTCTCAGCCTGACTGTAACTTTTTTTTTATACATTTTCCAAGTAGGCTATATCTTAATTATTTTTAATATAATTTCATGAATGGGTTTATCCTCCGTATTCATGCGTTTCCTTTACAGGAAAGAGCCCGCTGATGAGCCAGCTCGGTTTTCCTAGGCGAAACCTCACACAAGACACGGCATAAACCTAGAAAAATTGCCGAGTGTTACGAGAAGTTCTCTTTTGTTGTGGTTATGATTGACATCCACTGTGCATTTGGAACCATGCAAATTATCGCATTGTGAACTCAAATTGAGTCAACTTACCTCTCTGATCTTGTCTACCAACATTCCGTTCTATGTGGAAGGAACTTTATATGTGATCAATTAAAACCATTCCATTGGACAGTTTGTTACCTTTTTCATAATAAGTGATCACATTGTTCATTTAACAAATTTCTGTCCTCAGAGAGGTTCGGACCCGGAATACATGCTCGTCACTCCCAGCACGGGCCTCCAGTTCCCCGCCATGGACTTCATGAGAGAGGTGATCACTAGGGCGAGCTTACCCGAAGAGGAGTACGGTCGCCCCCTGCCGGTGGTGGTGGACTGTAGACATATCCACAGAATAGACTTTACCGCAGTTCAAGGTCTGCAAGCGCTCATCAGAGATTTCCGGCAGAGCGATAAGCACGTGGTCCTCCATAGACTGAGGCCGACAGTGCTAACCGCCTTGCAGGGTGTGAATAGTGCAGACACGGTCTACTGCAACACTCATGAGGAGCTCTTGGACATCCTGAGAGGTTAGTAGAGACTTGACCTACTGCAACACTCATGAGGAGCTCTTGGACATCCTGAGAGGTTAGTAGAGACATGGCCTACTGCAACACTCATGAGGAGCTCTTGGACATCCTGAGAGGTTAGTACTGTACCCATTTCATATGGAAATGCTCAATCACGTGCTGGCTAGCTGCTGCGGTTCGGGGTATGTTACATCCAACCCACAACGTGACTTCACATTTGATATGATAGCACTTTTCTTAGGATCTACAAGACTAAATTGAAAACAAACAAGTTATAAAAGACATGAGTTTATTTTATAAAAACTCCCAGGAATATTACAAACAATTAACAAACATTTATATTTTGGACAAATCCAAGTATCAAAATTTCAAATACATAATAAATTCATATAATCTCACACTATCACGTTACCTTGCTTAGGTATCATTTATAACTGAGTATTCATCTATATTTTCTTCCGCAACAATTTATTTACGTAGACATCGAGCATGCCTACCATTTTATACCATTTTTCTCTAAGGCTTTGCGGACATTTAACTAACATCCATTTTCGGCTTTATTCATTCTTTATTTATTTTAAATCTCTTTATAATCATTCATTTAAATTCTGTTACTTTTATTATTTAGCCTTAGTTTTCACAACAATTTAACACTTACAACAAATACATGCTACATCCTCGAGTTCACGTCCCTCAACAGATAATTTTCATGCAGTAGGGTGGTTTATAAGTGATGTACCACATGCAATCATTTTACACTTATTCAGTTACCTTATACGTTCAAATTTGAGTTAACCCGTTAATATTTCACATGTCTCTGTAAGGTAGGAGTCGAATATTTAGTGATCAACTTATTTTGACTAATTATGGTCAAATATTATCAGATTTTTTTCAAGTTTAATGTGGGGATGATTTTCAAAAACCCACCAATTCAATTATTTATTTCACAATATCATAGCACCTCTTGTTTAAGAATTTGCATGATCCGCCATAACGCAATTCATATCTATTCAACACCCTAACCTTTGTATACAAAGCTCTATTGTATTCTCCCCTCGTGTTTAGGAACGGTCGGCCGGCAGCTCCACCTCCCTCGTTTAACGTGATTTATAACCTTCTTCTCACTCCTTCATTGACTTTAAAACTTTCAAATATGTCATTTCCTTTTAAAACAACAAAAGCGTATGAGGATCCAAGCTACCACATTACTTCATTGACAGTATCCCTTATTTACTTATATTCATTTCACTTTCCTTGTGACCCGTGCCATAATTGGAGATCATAACTCATTACCATTTCATTTCATACACTTTATTTGGTCGGACATAATATAACGCTGTTTGGCAAAGTACAGGCCATGCAATTCTAGGCTCAGGGACGTTCTTGGCCCCTCCAGTTGTAATCACATATCGTAGAAGCTCTCGTACTTTCCATATTACCATATTCATATTTAGCAATTGCCCTGCGGGACTTAGATTGCAACACAATGCCCTTGACTCGAATCCCTGTTCGATCAAGCGGGTCGAACCCTCGCGCAAACAATACCGACAATTCTCACTATAATGCCCTTGACTCGAATCCCTGTTCGATCAAGCGTGTCAAACCCTCGCGCAACAATATCGACGACTTTCCGACAATTATACCTTTTATCTACCAACTTATGCACGTCACAGGATATATTCATTTCACTTGCTAGCATTATTGTATTTATTCTTTAAAGGCCTATTTCGGCAACACAACTTTATATAACTTGGATCGTCATCGCATCGTCAACGACTTTGCTCGCGTTAGCATTTACTTTACCGTAGCTTAATAGCTTATAACTTCATCCTTCATTTTTCTGGTGTTCGATTTCCACCTATTATCTGTAGCATATTACTTTATTACTTGTTGAATAGCATTATTTATCATCATATTATGGTATCCCAACGATCCTTCCATTATTTAATTATTTCACGTACTTAAATTATTTCAATTACTCAATCGTTCAACTCAAGTTTATTATTATCACTTTTATTTTATATTCACTACTTCATTATTAATTTGCGGAATGCAATTATTTATTTTAACATTATCATTTCGGAGTATAAAACTCAACATTTCTTATTTGGAGCGTAAAACTCAATATTTATTATTATTATTATTATTATTATTATTATTATTATTATTATTATCCTAACGGTGCTTGTTTCATTTACGTTACTTTCATTTATTTGGCATACTTTTACTTGCCATTTACGTTATTACATTCGTTTCCTCCTTTCAGATCTTTATTTCATCGTTATTTAACCATTTTCCGGGTTTTCAATATTATTATTATTATCACTTTTGCACTTTATCATTATTTTAACATTTTTGCAAACCGTCTTGGCAGTTGCCATCTGATATCTTAATATTATTCATTGTGCATACTTTTCATACATAAATTCATTGAATAGCATAAAATACATTCACTTTATCTTATAAACATGATTGACTCACCCCATTTCAGCTGATGACGTGACTTCTGGATGATTTCACCCAAACATATTTCTTCAGCACATCATCTTCATATTATAATGGACCCTTTTCAACATTTGGTCTTCATATCGACACCCGACAACATATTTATACATTTTTCTTAGTTCACTTTTATCACTTATTAAACACAACTAAAATTCACTTATTCACTTTATATAAACTCGCACATGGACCAATTCTCAGCGTACCAATGGTGGAAAACAGCCTAGATGGTCTCCCCCTGTACAGCTTTGAACGTGTGATTCTTCTATCTTCCTCCCCTTCGGTAAGTCTCTCTTCCTATTACTCCCGAGATCGTAATTGTCTCTCTCTCGAACCTCCTTCTAGATAGCTTTTTCTCTGCTTATTAATGTTCTATCTGTCCTTCTGCTATCGCGCTGTGTTTTTTCTTTACCATTGCCTATCGCAATCTATGGTTCTTTTCCTACCATAATCTTCCCTGAAGATCGTATAAAAATGTTCTGACTATCGAACCTGCGTCCTCCAACGTTTCTTACATAAATGTTCTGAGGTTTCCCTCCAATATACTGTCACTTCCTGAGCGATATAGTTTCTCTCTATATATTCTATATTCGGAGTCTCTAACTCCTACAGTGTCCTTATATTTCCGCACTCCGTCCTTAAATGTTCTTACGATGCTTTCGCATCCTCTGCTTTTACTATGCCTGAACGCGGCTTGGTTTCGAACCAATACTACTTTGCTGACTTCGTTCGATTCAGTTACTGTCTATCGCACTTTCTATTTAATTTATCTCTTGTGAAACTCGAACTGCAATGTCCTTGAGTGTAGTTCTTATGATTCCTCGCGGACTTGCGTACTTCGTTCCCGAGGCTACATCTAACTTGTTCGTACTTATAAGATTTTAGGTAACATGCCTATACAAAGGCTGTTAACAAACTGGCTAACTTGCGTCGCGCACTCGAACTGTGGTCTCTGAAGACTCTCGTGTAATCTGCCTATAGCAAAATCTCTCTCGACTGACGAACTTTCATTATAGCGTGACTGTACTTTGTATCTGGTAGACTGATTGACTCTGGTGCGACGTGCACTCCTGCACGGCCTCTCGTAAACTGATGAGACTTCGTACTTCTCCTCTGACTTTAAGCCTATTTATTCATTTCTGCCTGGAAATTAGTTCCTTTCAAATTTTGGAGCCGAATTTCTAAATCCGTGGCCTAATTTTCTCCATAATTTAATTTAAAGTGTATTTTGTAATTACATTCCGATTGCCTACTGGCGGAATGAAAAACTTTCGTTAGTTTATTTTTAATTAATTTAATTATTTAATATCTCTTTTGCGGGGCCTGCCTCTCATCCCCTTTTCGTCCGCGGATAGCCATTCGCTGGAATTTCGAAGACGTTTCCCTTAGCTTGCAGTATGTCAAGTATCTTATACAGGCCTGCCAACACTCTGATTTTTGTCGTCCCTACTTCTCTTCCATCTCCAGATTCAATACTTCTGGTGGATTTATTTTGTAATGTTTAATATGGTAAAGCCCCCTTCTCTTTATTGAGAAAACTGCTGACTTACAAATTCCTGGGCCAAGCATTTCAAGAGCCTCTCGAGAAATAGTTCCCATTCTAACTGTCCTCTTGAAAAGTAATAATTTTAGTGAACTTGTTTATACATCGGAATTTCGAGTAGTATTTATTGCCTCATGACTGTGGCTCTCCCTAACGTTTTAATAGTCCTTTTAATGGCCTTTTCCTTTTAACTTCTCAAAACTAATGGAGTTTATGTGCCTGAACTGACCATCTGCACTCCCATGCAATGTCTCTGTGGTCGCTCTCCCTTGGACTCACTCCCGTACTTCTTGTACTCTTTAAAAAGTTTTAGAATATCTTTCTATAAATGGTCAGGGGTGCCAATCCCACATGGGAACAGTACAGACACGTCCTGAGAGGTTAGTACAGACATGGCCTACTGCAACACTCATGAGCTCCTGCACACCCTGAGAGGTTAGTAGGGACATGTCCTACTGCAACACTCATGAGGAGCTCTTGGACGTCCTGAGATGTTAGTACAGACATGGCCTACTGCAACACTCATAAGGAGCTCTTGGACGTCCTGAGAGGTTAGTAAAGACATGGCCTACTGCAACACTCATGAGGAGCTCTTCGACGTCCTGAGAGGTTAGTAAAGACAAGGCCTATTGCAACACTCATGAGGAGCTCTTGGACATCCTGAGAGGTTAGTAGTGACATGGCCTACTGAAACACTCATGAGGAGCTCTTGGACACCCTGAGAGGTTAGTACAGACATGGCCTACTGCAACACTCATGAGGAGCTCTTGGACACCCTGACAGGTTAGTACAGACAAGGCCTACTGCAACACTCATAAGGAGCTCTTGGACGTCCTGAGAGGTTAGTAAAGACAAGGCCTATTGCAACACTCATGAGGAGCTCTTGGACATCCTGAGAGGTTAGTACAGACATGGCCTACTGCAACACTCATAAGGAGCTCTTGGACGTCCTGAGAGGTTAGTAAAGACAAGGCCTATTGCAACACTCATAAGGAGCTCTTGGACGTCCTGAGAGGTTAGTAAAGACAAGGCCTATTGCAACACTCATAAGGAGCTCTTGGACGTCCTGGGAGGTTAGTAAAGACAAGGCCTATTGCAACACTCATAAGGAGCTCTTGGACGTCCTGAGAGGTTAGTACAAACATGGCCTACTGCAACACTCATAAGGAGTTCTTGGACGTCCTGAGAGGTTAGTAAAGACAAGGCCTATTGCAACACTCATAAGGAGCTCTTGGACGTCCTGAGAGGTTAGTAAAGACAAGGCCTATTGCAACACTCATAAGGAGCTCTTGGACGTCCTGAGAGGTTAGTAAAGACAAGGCCTACTGCAACACTCATAAGGAGCTCTTGGACGTCCTGAGAGGTTAGTAAAGACAAGGCCTATTGCAACACTCATAAGGAGCTCTTGGACGTCCTGAGAGGTTAGTACAGACATGGCCTACTGCAACACTCATAAGGAGCTCTTGGACGTCCTGAGAGGTTAGTACAGACATGTTCTACTGCAACACTCATAAGGAGCTCTTGGACGTCCTGAGAGGTTAGTAAAGACAAGGCCTATTGCAACTCTCATAAGGAGCTCTTGGATGTCCTGAGAGGTTAGTAAAGACATGGCCTATTGCAACACTCATAAGGAGCTCTTGGACATCCTGAGAGGTTAGTACAGACAAGGCCTATTGCAACACTCATAAGGAGCTCTTGGACGTCCTGAGAGGTTAGTAAAGACAAGGCCTATTGCAACACTCATAAGGAGCTCTTGGACATCCTGAGAGGTTAGTAAAGACAAGGCCTATTGCAACACTCATAAGGAGCTCTTGGACGTCCTGAGAGGTTAGTAGAGACACGGCCTATTGCAACACTCATAAGGAGCTCTTGGACGTCCTGAGAGGTTAGTAAAGACAAGGCCTACTGTAACACTCATAAGGAGCTCTTGGACGTCCTGAGAGGTTAGTACAGACATGGCCTACTGCAACACTCATAACGAGCTCTTGGACGTCCTGAGAGGTTAGTACAGACATGGCCTACTGCAACACTCATAAGGAGCTCTTGGACATCCTGAGAGGTTAGTACAGACACGGCCTACTGTAACACTCATAAGGAGCTCTTGGACGTCCTGAGAGGTTAGTACAGACATGGCCTACTGCAACACTCATAAGGAGCTCTTGGACGTCCTGAGAGGTTAGTACATTCTGAAGTCATCATCCTTCATTCTAAATGCCAGACGTAATCGTTCTTTCTGTTCATAACTTGGTCTTTTTGCTATGATTATTTTCATTATTCACCCGTAAACCAGATTTTTCTATCGGGGGAAGTTGCCTGAGGCGTGTTTCATTCCCCACTCCAAACTGGGCATGAAGGTAAATATTGTTAACATTTTTTCAGTTTTTCCATTTTTCGGATGATTAGTTTTCAAAATATCGCTTACTTTCCAAATTGAACTTTTTTAGATTTTGTCCCAGGGACCTGGGACTTGGTTTGTGGGTAGTGGTGGTAAATACCTGTCATTTATGTCAAACACACTTTTTTTTGTAAAATTCCTAGTTTCCAAAATATAGCCCGTTTTAAAATGAACATTTTTGGGAAAAAAAAACAAAAATTCCATATTTTGTTCTAACAATTAAGGATATAAAATCCATTGGTTTGAGCCTATATATGATTTTATAGGATGATTAGTTTTCAAAATATGGCCTATTTTCCAAATATTGTTTTGGAAAAATTTGAAGAATATTATAATTTTTGACTGAGAGTGGGATAGACGTAGGTGTTGAAGTTAGCATATGATTTTATATGATTTTTATTTTAAACATATAGCCTACTTCCCCAATTTACCTTTTTTGAAAAATTTGAAAAAATATATATAATGTTTTTGACTAGGCGTGGAATGGAGTTGAGAGACAATCATTAATCTTAGAGTACTTTGGATTCTTGGAATTTTAGTGTGTTGTTGTTGCTTACAAAAATGGTGGTAAGCATTATGCTACCATAAAAAGGGCTGAGATACTTTCCAAGACCAAGAGAAAAATCTTCTAAATACATTGACAAAAATAACTTGTCAAATAAGCCATTACAAATAAGGTATTAACGTAAACCACCAAAAATAAGCCATCAACATATGCCACCAACATAAGCCACCACCATAAGCCACCATAAGCCACCACCATAAGCCACCACCGTAGGCCACCAACATAATCCTTCATCATAAGCCGATTGTAAAATGTTAAACACTTGCCGCAATTGATAGTAGATGCAATTGATAGTAGGCGTAATTCATAGTAGGCGCGATTGATAGTAGGCTCAATTTGACATGGGCACGACTCAGATCATATTTGATATCACAAAGTTACAGTGTCAATGTTTACACCAAGTACAAGGCAGAGAGGGGATATTTTCAGACTTAACCTCAGCTCATCTAACATAACCTAACTTTACCTAACCTAACTTTGTCACGTGACATGTTCTACAAGTTTAGACTTGCTTTAAGACTGATTATGACGTCATAGATAGATGGGAGAGGTGGAATGCTGACAAAAAAGGAAATGTTTTGGTTTAATGAAAAGTCATGTCCTAGTAGACGCGATTGGTAGTAGACGCAATTGATAGTAGGCGCGATTAATAGTAGACGCAATTGATGGTAGGTATGATTGATAGTAGGCGTGATTGATAGTAGGCGCAATTTGACATGGGCGCGATTTATAGTAGACGCAAATAATAGTAGGCGCGATTGATAGTAAGCGTAATTAGACATGGGCGCGATTTATAGTAGTCGTGATTGATAGTAGGCGTAATTGGTATTAGGCGCGATTGATAGTAGGCGCACAATTGATAGTAGACGTGATTGATAGTAGGAGTGATTTATAGTAGGCGCATTTGATAGTAGGCGTGATTGATAGAGGACGCGATTCATAGTAGGCGCAATTTATAGTAGATGCAATTGATAGTAGGTGCAATTGATATTAGGCGTGATTGATAGTAGACGTGATTGATATGGGTGCAACTCAGATCACCTTTGATATCATGAAGTTACAGTGTCAATGTTTACACAAAGTACAAGAGAGAGGGGATATTTTAAGACTTAACCTCAGCTCACCTAACATAACCTAACTTTACCTAACCTAACTTTGTCACGTGACATGTTCTACAAGTTTAGACTTGCTTTAAGACTGACTATGACTATGACGTCATAGATTGATGGGAGGGGTGAGAGGCTGACAAAAAAGGAAATGTTTTTTTGGTTTAATGAAAAGTCATGTCCTAGTAGGTGCAATTGACATTAGGCGCGATTGGTAGTGGACGTAATTGATAGTAGGCGCAATTGACAGTAGGCGCGATTAGTAGTAGGCGCGATTGATAGGCGCAATTGATAGTAGGCGCAATTGACAGTAGGCGCAATTGGTAGTAGGCGCTATTCTTAGTAGGCGCAACTGGTAGTAGGCGCGATTGGTAGCAGGCGTAATTGATAGTAGGCGCAATTAGTAGTAGGCGCAATTGATAGTAGGCACAATTAATAGTAGGCGCGATTGGTAGTAGGCGCAATTGACATTAGGCGCGATTGGTAGTGGACGTAATTGATAGTAGGCGCTATTGATAGTAGGCGCAATTGACAGTAGGCGCGATTAGTAGTAGGCGTAATTGATAGTAGGCGCAATTGGTAGTAGGTGTAATTAGTAGTAGGCGCAATTAATAATAGGTGTGATTGGTGGAAGGCGCGATTGGCAGTAGGCGCGATTGGTAGTAGGCGCAATTGGTAGTAGGCGTGATTGGTAGTGGGCGTAATTGATAGTAGGCGCTATTGATAGTAGGTGTAATTGACAGTAGGCGCAATTGGTAGTAGGCGTGATTGGTAGTAGGTGCAATTGATAGTAGGCTCAATTGACAGTAGGCGCAATTGGTAGTAGACGCTATTGATAGTAGGCGCAATTGGTAGTAGGCACAATTGATAGTAGGCGCAATTGTTAGTAGGTGCAATTGGTAGTAGGCGCAATTAATAATAGGCGTGATTGGTAGTAGGCGCGATTGGTAGTAGGCGCAATTGATAGTAGACGCGATGTACAGTAGGCACCATTGATAGTAGGCGCAATTGATAGTAGGCGTGATTGATAGTATACGTAATTCATAGTAGGCGCGATTGATAGTAGGCGCAATTGATAGTTGGCGCGATTCATAGTAGGCGTGATTTATAGGAGGCGTAATTGATAGTAGGCGTGACTATCCCAAAATGATAAAAGCATGTAAAACTTGTTATACCAATAAAATAATCTAATAAAAATAGATTGTTGTTGTTGTTTCCCATGTCTATTGTCATACCCTAACCTATACACGGAGTACATTTTTACTTTTATTTTTACTAGAATGGGATGCAAGTCAATGTCATAGGTGTACGTTAGTCAGTTGGACTTGGTCCAGACAAGTGTGAACATGTTGCACACACTGATTGTGGATTGCCAAGGGTTTATGCACCCTCTTTGCACCCACTTTCCACTCACTTTTACACCTACTTTGCACCCACTTTTCTCTCACATTAACACCCACTTTGCACCCGAACATTACATCATTTGACATAAGAACAAGAAGTTCCGTAACAAACTGAAGAGCCTACTTTTCTTAAAATTAAAGATTCATGCCAATAATTAATCTATATGGATCTATCTAGAATAAAGACGAAAATAAGTTGGTAATATCGACATTTCTAATTAGTTCGAAATACTGTATACCTGGCATAATGTAGCCTAATAGAGAAATACAGTTGGCAGCCCTGGTGACTGAATATATTCTTAGTTCCATCTCTTAAGGTACAGAATACAAAATTTGGTTCAAATCCAATGGATAGCATGGACGTAACATGCAGTTAAACATTGGATCTAACAGCGCGCGTAAAATCATGTTGGCAACAATGACATACATGTATTGGTCAGAAATAATCTGAAATAATATGATCTATGGTTGTGTCAATTTTGAATGAAATCCATTAGTTAGTATAGAAGTTACATGCATTTTAAAATTGGACCTATCAGCAGGCTTAGAATCATGTTGGCAGCACTGGCGTAGGCCAATATTAGTTACTTAAAATTAATCTAGAATGCCAGGTACTATACGTGTGCAAAGTTTAGAGCTATTGGCTTGCATACTTTCTGATATATTGATATTAGGGTAACAAAAATAGAGACAGTATTAATTTACAGTTGGCAGCTCTGGTTACCCTTAAGAATCGGCATAGTCATATCTGTTATGGTACACATAGCACACATGAAATTTGGTTGAAATCCAAATTATAGTATAGAAGTTACACGTATTTAAATTTGGACCTCTCAGCAGGCTTAGAATCTTGTTGTTAGCACTGACGTATATTAGTTACTCCAAATTAATATAGAATATCAGGTACTATACGTGTGCATAGTTTAAAGCTGTCGGCTTGCATACTTTCTGATATATGGGTATTTGGATAAAAGAAAGATGAGAGCTTTTATTAACAGTTGGCAGCCCTGGTGGCTCTTAAGAATACGCTCAGTCATATCTGTTTATGTACACATACCACATACGAAATTTGGTTGATATCCAATTGATAATGTAAAAGTTATATGCATTTAAATTTGGACCTATCAGCAGGCTTATAATCATTTTGGCAACACTGCCATGATTGGCCTCCAGGAAATTAAACTGCAATATTATTATCTACACGTGTGCCAATTTTGAAATAGCTCCCATTCATACCTTCCAAGATATCCAACATGTAGCTCAAATTTCCATTGCGATTTTCAGCAGTTGGTAGTACTGACATTTTCAAATATGACCGTGAGATATTCAGGTATAGATCTTTACTCCTACCAAATTTTGTTTCGATTGCTGCCGCCGTTTAGGAGTTGATAGGGGGGACGCACACACGGCCAGACAGACGGAAGGCCAGACAGACAGACAGACAGACACACATTTGCCCGATCTCATAAGTCTACTTTTTCCTCATTTTTGCAAAATGTGATAAGTAGGCTAAAAATAGGCTTTGTTGTTGTCGAGACAGAGATAAGAGCGTAGGTAATGAATTTATAGTGCTAGGATCGGAAATCCCATTATCACTTTAGTAGTGACATCGAGCAAAAATTTAAAAAAGACCGTGTTTTTGACAGAGTGGGATGGACATAGTTATAAGAGTTGAGAGTCGATAATTAATCTAAAAGTACTCTGGAATTCATGGAATCTTAGTATGTTGTTGTTGTTGCTTACAAACAGGTATGGTCACGTCAGGTGAGGTTAGCAAGGATTAGATTTGGATAGGTTCAGTAGACAAGTCAGGCGTGGTCAGGTTAGGTTAGGTGAGTTGAGTGAGTGTTGATATCGGCCGCTAGGTAGCTTGCTGGTAGTTGAGTGGAGTGTTGATATCGACCGCTAGATAGCATGCTGGTCGTTCAGTAGTGATGATATGGAGTGCTAGGTACCACAGATTACCTACTACTACAGATAGCCGACAGCCATGCTAATTCTTGGCACGTAAGACTTCAGCGCTGTCTGGTGTTTGACTGCAGTACTACTTGACGTGTATCACGGCCGTGCGGGTAGCCTACCCCCACCCCTTCCCCTCGTTCCGCTAAATATTGTCGTCCTAAATGCTCTGCCCACTTCAATGTTCCGAAAATCACAATCTTCCCATTACTTATAGCACGTTTTTAAGTGTGGAGATAATCATATGATCTACTAGAAATAAATCACATTCAAAATACCCATAACAGATTTTTTTAAATAATACCAAAGTGGGAAATTGTGAATTCCAGAACTCTAAAATGAACAATCACAGCATTAAGACATGTTAGTTAGTTATTGTTGTTTTAAGGGGCGGAACTACGAGCTTATCTGCCCCTATTTTAGAACATGACCTCATCAATAATTTACATGTTTACATTTCTTTCAGTTGCAATTGGAGCATATTGCATTGGTGACAAAAATTAGGCTACTAAAAGGCCTGCAGCATATTATTACTCACCTTAAAAAAAATGGTCCCATCCAATTAACCACAGTAGGCCCAATTAGGCCTATAACCAATTAGTTATTAGAATAAACAACAAAGGAAAAGTACTGGGAAGGGAGAATATTCATATCTTAAAATGCTTCATGCTGTTAGCAATAATAGTAAAATGTTAAGAGAGAATGCTAAGGGAACAGGTGATGTAACCAGATCACACTAAAATTGTTAGTGCAATTAGTGCCAAATTCATTAGGAGACTTAAATTTCTGAAAAATAATTGGATATCACAAAATTTCTATACAGTAGTTCATTCATATTCCCTTTAAAATATATCCAGTTCACCAATTTTTGCAGGGTGAAATACAGTAAGTACATCAAAAAAATCATCGCACACTAATACAGTAAATGCTGTGAAGGGGAACGAGAAATAGGACATTCAATGAAAAACAAGAAAAACACTCAATACTGCTAGAAATCATCATGTTTTATTTAAAAAGTTGTCAACGAAGAAAAATAACAGCGCGAGTCAAGATCACACTTAGGAAAAATACAGTAATCAAATCTGGTCCTCCTAAAAGTACGTGTTGAGGCATGTTCCTTTCTTCGTTCTTGCCAAGGCATAACAGTAGGCTATAGCGCAGGATAATGAACCTCTTCCCTCCTTTATGCCATGGCTAACACTGATGAACAGCAAATTCCTACAACACATGCAAGTTTGTATGTTGAAACAGTAAACTTAATAAAAAATGTAATGCTTCAAATGGAGAACTTCAATTTGCTGATATGTGTATGGTTGCATCTACTATAACTACATTTTAAAAGAATATCTTATAGTAGAATCATTGTGTTGTTGATAATAATTCATTTAGGGCTTTTGATAACATTCATTTAGCCCCGTGTATTTGGAAGTGTGTAGGATTTGTATGATAATCTGTGTTATTGTAGTATCTGTAGTAGTGTGTACTGCTCGGGTCTAAGTTGCATGAACCTGAGAGGAATGTGCATCGCAGACTATGAGAAGTGGTGTTGACGAGTGATGAGGTTCCTCGGTCCGTGCATAGTACAGAACCAAATACATTGGTCGGTGACTCACTCAGTCATTCCTAACACCACAGTGGTTTGAGCAACGGCCCTATGTAAGCATTATTGGAATAGATAGGAATAACAGATATCACGGCGGGCTGTTGACAGACCCTTCTCTTCTCGCCTGACCCTTCCTTGCTCTTTCCCCTCACCCCGCAAGTTCACAGAGCTTGGACCCGAGCAGTATAGCCTACTTTTTGTAATTCAGGCGACAACTGGAAAGGAGACAGCCATAGTCTTAAGTTAGGATCAATCCCAGCATTAGCCTGGAGTGGAAGTGGGGAAACCACGGAAAACCACTTCTTGGATGGCCGAGGTGAGAATAGAACCTACCTCTTCTCATTTCTGGCTCACGAAGCTGGTTGTGAGTCGTTCCAACCCTCAGACCAGAATTAAAATACACACATCAAAAAAAGTTTTGCATCACCTCGGTTCCAAGAGTTCCGGAACCGTTAAATACAAAGGGAATAGAGATCAACACAAACAACATTTCAGCTCGTTTTATTGCTCATGAGACCCACACATTGCATGTTGTACCATCATACAGCTAGACTTTCAGCATTTGTGGTCCAGATTGCAGTACACACCACTACCTCTAATA
Organism: Meconema thalassinum; assembly: GCA_946902985.2. Taxonomy (NCBI): domain Eukaryota; kingdom Metazoa; phylum Arthropoda; class Insecta; order Orthoptera; family Tettigoniidae; genus Meconema; species Meconema thalassinum. Next base: position 429,498,443 of record OX336394.1, read on the forward strand.
CCCAGTAGCACGTCCTCTTGCATTGATGCATGCCTGTATTCGCCGTGGCATACTATCCACAAGTTCATCAAGACACTGTTGGTCCAAATTGTCCCACTCCTCAACGACAATTCGGCGTAAATCTCTCAGAGTGGTTGGTGGGTCAAGACGTCCATAAACAGCCCTTTTCAACATATCCCAGGCATGTTCGATAGGGTTCATGTCTGGCGAACATGCTGGCCACTGTAGTCGAGCGATGTCGTTATCTTGAAGGAACGCATTCACAAGATGTGCACGATGAGGTCGAGAATTGTCGTCCATGAAGACAAATGCCTCTCCAATATTCTGCCGATATGGTTGCACTATGGGTCGGAGGATGTCATTCAGGTATCGTAAAGCCGTTTCGGAGCCTTCCATGACCACCAGTGGCGTACGTCGGCCCCACATAATGCCACCCCAAAACATCAGGGAACCACCACCTTGCTGCACTCGCTGGACAGTGTGTCTAAGACGTTCAGCCTGACCAGGGTGCCTCCAAACACGTCTCCGACGATTGTCTGGTTGAAGGCATATGCGACACTCATCGGTGAAGAGAACGTGATGCCAATTCCGTGGGGTCCATTCAGCATGTTGTTGGGCCCATCTGTACCGCGCTGCATGGTGTCGGGGTTGCAAAGCTGGACCTCGCCATGGACGTCGGGAGTGAAGTTGCGCATCATGCAGCCTATTGCGCACAGTTTGAGTTGAAACACGACGTCCTGTGGCTGAACAAAACGCATTATTCAACATGGTGGCATTGCTGTCAGGGTTCCTCCGAGCGGCAATCCGTAAGTAGCGGTCATCCACTACAGTAGTAGCCCTTGGGCGGCCTGAGCGAGGCCTGTCATCGACAGTTCCTGTATCTCTGTACCTCCTCCATGTCCGAACAACATCGCTTTGGTTCACTCTGAGACGCCTGGAAACTTCCCTTGTTGAGAGCCCTTCTTGACACAAAGTAACAATGCGGACGCGATCGAACTGCGGTATTGACCTTCTAGGCATGGTAGAACTACAGACAACATGAGCAGCGTACCTTCGTCCTGGTGGAATGACTGGAACTGATCGGCTGTCGTACCCCCTCCGTCTAATAGGCCCTGCTCATGCATGGTTGTTTACATCTTTGAGCAGTTTTAGTGACATCTATGAACAGTCAAAGGGACTGTATCTTGGATACAATATACACAGTCAACGTCTATATGCCGGAGATCTGGGAACCGAGGTGATGCAAAACTTTTTTTGATGTGTGTACTTGGAAACTAGCCCAGGACCTCAGGAGTGGCAGCTACCACACCACAAGGTGGTATTATAGTAACACTGAATGAAAGTAGAACGAGTGATAACATTCTCTCTAAGGGGCAGATGACCTTGTAGTTCCGCCCCTTGAAACAACAATAACTCATTACCTATAGGTGTATTTTCCAGAGTTGGAATGTGACAGTTTAGCACCACTGGGCAAAAACAGTTGACGACTAGATCGCACGCATGGCTTGTTGCCATGGAAACTACTGTAGACAACGCTGTCCATTTGAGCGATGCTATTTGACCACATGCTTGTCGCCGATCAGTCGCTTGTTTGGTTGCCTCCAGTGCACACTCACCTTGCTGCGTTTCATAATCTGTTGTTTTTATGAGTTATAATTGTTTGATTTAATTGGTTAATTACTTTTTCGTGTAGGATTTATAACTTACTTATTTATACATTATACTTATAGTTCATTAGAGATAAATTTCATACTGTTAGTTACCATGCCAATAAGAGTTTGTTATCTAGACCTCCTATACGGTTACCTAGGCAACAAATATTCATCCTCATCATGTTTCTCAGAGAAGCGAACGAATTTCATCTGTATTATGCCTATTATTTGGAATGTTATTCGAAGAGAAAATTCTGTTTATTAAAACTGATTGAGACGAGAACCTTCATTTGACACTCACAACTTGGTTAATACGGATGCGTGACTATCCCACTTTGCGTGACAAAATTCAGGGTTGCATATATGGCTATCACGCTACCTATTAATTAATTATTGTTCCAGGCCAAACCCATTGGTCTAGAGAAAGATTTATTGATGTGTGACTATTCGCACTGTGTGTGACAAGAACTTGGGTTGCATAGGCTGCACTATCTAAGTTAGTAATATTTGGTCGAGGCAAATACTTAAACGTTGTTGCATCTAGACTGTCATTGGAGTTGCGATGGACTGTGGTGAAATCGTTAACATGATAGAGGGACTGGGATTTCTACGTTCAATATCTGCCATTGCTAAACTATTATTTGCTGGCTTATTCTCGTTGTAGTTGTTCGAATAGCTTCAAAAGAAATATATATATTCTGCAAAAAGTCTTGACATGTTTATCATTTCGTGTAGTTTTAGGAATGCTTCCTTACATAAAGTTTCAATCGAATTAATGCTCTCGTGTCCGAAAGGTTTCATCTGCATCGGAGTTGAAAAATGAAATTGTTCCAACGTTAATTGTATCTTGAGAATCACCTGTTGCTGGTTATATTACTATGTATAACGTGGTTGTGACCATTAGGTTATCTAGTAACTTATGTTATGTGTAGTACTTACAAATGCACATATTGGTTGTAGCATATGGACATTGTACTGTGATCAGAATGTTGTGAAATTGAATACGAGTATCTCAAAAATAAAGCACACAAATGTTTTCTAATTATATCTTAATGCTGCAACCAATATGTGCATTTGTAAGTGCGCATATCATAAGTTCATAGATACTGGTCTCGCAACCATGTTATACATTGAAATACCACCAGCAATAGGTGATCCAGATACAATTATCGTTGGAACAATTTCATTTTTCAACTCCGATGTAGATGAAACCTGCTGGACACAAGAGAGCATAGCATTAATACGATTAAAACTTTTATGCAAGGAATCGTTCATTAAACTACACAAAATGATATAGGCCTACATATTAAGTTAAGAGCTTTGTGGAGTAAATAAATATTTCTTTTGGATAGATAGATAGATAGATAGATAGATAGATAGATTTATAGATAGATAGATAGATAGATTTATTTACCATCAACAGGATAGGCACCCAATTACAGATGATATAATAAAACATAATAAACATTAAATTTACTTAAGAGCAACTATTTAACTAACCTAGAAACAAACATTGATTCAAGCTTATAAACTAAGTTCTCTATACACTTAAGTTAAAATAACAATTATTACACACTATATATACAACAAACACCTAAGATCTTGAGTTCAACAATGATCTACGAATTTCCGTAGGCTTCGAGTAAAATATATCTATAGCGCTATCAAGATGGTTTAGAGAGCGCGACGCCATCAATAACCAGGAATTGGCATGGGCTACAGTTCTACACTTCTGGATCCGGAAAGTGAGTCTTCGCCTTGTATTGTGGCCTGGAACATGAAGCGGAATCAAACACAAAAGGGGCGCACAGTCGATTCTATTGGTCAGACACTTATATAGAAACATGGCGTTGGCACACATGCGGCGAGACCTCAAAGACCGCATACCCATGGTTCCACAGAAGGTCTCATAATCCAATGTAGAGAGTCGAATGCCCATATACCTACAGCTGATCCACTTCATGAATCTCACCTGCACTCTCTCTAACCGCTGAATAGCATATTGCTAAGAAGGCAGCCATACCTCACAACAGTATTCAACAGTCGACCTTACATAAGCTAAAAATAAAATTTTGAGAGAACCTATATTGGCGAATTCACTACAATTTCTCTTCAGAAAACCTAGTAATCTGAACCCCTTACTTGTCACCTTATTTATCTACATGTTTTAGAAATGACAGCCCGTCATCGTTGGTAATTGTTATACCTAGGTCGTTTACTTCATTCACACGCACTAATACAGAGTTACTTATACTATAATTCCTCATGACAGGCGCCAACTTCCTAGAAAATGTTATCACATTGCATTTTGATATATTAAGGTCAAGTAACCACTTAGTACACCAATCTGTTAGTAGATGTAGGTCTAATTGAAGCAAGTCACAGTCTGACTCGTGGTCTATTACTCGAAACAGTTTCAAATCATCAGCGTATAGAAGGCAGTTACTATTCTTGAAGACCCCAGTTAAATCATTAATAAAGATTACAAATAAAAGTGGCCCCAAGATGGAACCCTGAGGAACACCAGAAGTTGGAAAGTATGGATTTGAAGTTTGACCATCGGATTTAACAAAGCAAATTCTTTCAGTGAGATAGCTTCTAATCCACTCTAAAACGCTGCTGCCTATTCCATACGCCGACAATTTGATTAATAATGCCTCATGTTGTACGGAATCAAAGGCTTTGGAAAAATCTGTGTATATGGCATCTACTTGTTGACTCCTGTCCAAGGCATTTGATATGAAGTTGACGTACACTGCCAGGTTCGAAACAGTCGAGCGCTTCTGCACGAATCCATGCTGAGCAACATTAATGTACTGGCCGACTGACCTGTATATTCTATTGTACACAATCTTCTCCGCCACCTTTGATAGGAGGGATAGCAGGACGACTGGCCTATAGTTGTCAAATACCCTTTTGTCACCCTTTTTGAATACTGGAATTACGTATCCCTCCTTCCACTCACACGGAAAGCATCCAGATTTAAAAGATATATTTAAAATTGCACTGAGAGGTATCGCCAACTGAGGAGCACATTCTCTAAGTACAAGACCTGGTATCTCATCAGCCCCAAACGATTTTGCAGTATCCAATGATGACAGAATCTCACACACTTCAAAGGGCGTAGTCCGGATCGACATCAATCCCTGATTACACACGATTGGGACAGACGAGTGACACGGCCTCGCAGGAGGGTGATACTTCTTGAAGCCCTCTGCAAATTTATTAAGAATAGTTTTCTTGTCCTGGATTTCGATTCCATTCTGAAACATAGTGGATGGTAAACGTGAAGATTTTCTTTTATTGTTTACAAAATTCCAAAAATGCTTTGGATTGGTGGTTAATTTTGATTCAACTGAGATCACATAGTCTTTGTATTTTCTGTTCTGGAGTCTCTTATATTCCCCCATTTGAACAACTACAAAGAGAATAAGCTGGCAAATAATGGTTTGGCAATGGCAGATATCGAACATAGACATCTCAATTCCTCTATCGATGTTAACAAAATCACTATAGTCCATCGCAACTCCAATGGCACAGTCTAAATGCAACAACTTCTAAGTATTTTACACTCATATACTATGGTATATCGCTGATCCAGTTTTGAAGAATTTGCTAACACCCAAAATACGAACCAATAAGGAACTTTAAATTAAATTATTTTAAGGATATCAATTTCTCTTAACACTTGGTAACCTAGTTCATAATCCATTTACGCTGATGCTGAAGAAGGTACAGTGCCGGTATCAATGTAATGCCAAAACATGTAGCCTACATCGTTTAATAAATATTACATCATAGTATTGACAAGGCGGTGGTTCATCAAATGTATCACCAGCCAATATGGTTAACTATTATCACAATAAAATGGTAAATATATACGCATTCTAATAAATTTGTCATAATTCAGGCGTAGGCTATAATGGTAGACACAGCTGGAATTTTACTATATAAGTCGTGATCTAATAAAGGGTACGGTGGGTCATAGATAGCGGAGGAGTAAACTAAGTTACCGTACATAATTTCCAGATTCAATTTGTATCATTACAGAAGGTAGTTATTTTGGCTAATATCCTCAGCAGTCTATAACCCACCCACCTTTCTCTTTTTTGATCACAACTTATATATATTCCATCTGTGTCAGCCTTTCTCCGCGTGAATTATGCACAAGTACAGTATTGCCAACCCCACGTATATGGTACCAATAATTACTAGATAGCACGGACCGACCTCATGACAGGTGGATTTTGTAGGCCTATCTTACATGTTGGCAACACGAACGTAATGTCAATGTATGCACCTAGGTAACAGTTGAAGAGACCTCATGCGCTTGAGGAACATGGCTGCCATCGTTGAATGGGCAAGAAACAAAAGCACAAACTTGTACTATAATGAGCCTCATTATATTTTCTGACATATAATATTTACATTTCGCCAGGGTCGAACATAAACATATTAACCAATCTTCTTTACACTGTTTTATGACTTAACACCCCTTCAAAACTGATTACCGGTAGTATTTATTTTAGTAAGACACAGAAGCTTATTTATTAATGTAATGGACCTCTGAGATTGATGCAACCCATAAGATTGCCACTCTCACCTTTCAGTAAATAACTAAAATTTTAAATCTGCGACTAATTCACATGTGAGTCCACTTGGTACCATCACATCGATCACAAATACCCACAATCCCACCAAATTGCTTGATATTTGGCAAGGGGGTGGAGGTGGTTGGTATCCCTCCCCCAACATAAAAGAAAAGTTGGAGCCACATATTAGGCCTGTACACATTATCCAATAAAAATTCATTAATTTCATTACCGGTAATTCATGGATTTGGACCAAGAGATCTTACAAAATTTATGATTAGGGAATATTTCTTCCCAATAATTCCTATTACACAACAATCAAGGGTAACTCCAGCATATCTTCTAGAATGATATGGTGAGTGGTTTTGTTACTGGTTCTGCAAGTATCATCCTTCTGAAAGATGTATCATCATTTCTAATTCTATTCTTACTCTTCTGCCAGAGAGAAACAGTTTTGCAACGCATGAATACAGTGCTGTAGCTGCTGAATTTTCTAAAAATAATTATGGAATGATGGGAAGAAAAATAAATATAGCCTATTCTAAAATAACAACATACGCACAAAATGAAACCATTCTGATGAACTTGATAATCTTCAAATTAAGAGTACAAATGCGTTCACCATTTGGGGCTTCGTTCATTTGTATATTTTGACCAAAATTTAGACCTCTGAAATAAATTTTAATGATGGACTTTGCACCACAGAACAAGAGCACACAGCCACCCACAGGACCAGTGTGTGTTAAGATTTTAGAACCTGTAATTACAGTTCTACATCAGTAATGGCATTACTACCTATTCTACCAAATGAATAGGTACTTGCCACAGCACCAGTAACTAACATGTACAAGAACTGATCTTTTTTGAATACGGTACCAATAATAATTTGAAATTCACGGAAGGGGAAAATATTAAAGCTTCGACACGTTGTCAAGAATCATGACATTTTTTATCTACTGCAATGTAAAAAGAATTATTAACACGCCTCAAGAACTTGAGTACACATATGCAATAGGCTCATGGTACTGGACGTATCTCTGCAAGATGTAATCAAGTTGAAAACATTACGGTAACATAGACTCTTACCTGGTCATTTCTAAGGAGAGTAGGCCTAATTGCCACATTCCTCTGCTATTTCGAGAACAGCAATTTACGATTTGTTTGTTCACAGAATTTGGTAGGCCTACCTGTGGGATAAATAATAGTGAAAGTTAATTAATATGTCAAGTGGAATGTCACCTGTACACTGCGTCTAATATAAATTCAAAACTAGGCTACGGTATATTTTGCACACGCAGAAACACGTTTTTACTTAAATTCTTAAAATAAGCGTACTTACTTGGTGTAGCAGAAGAAGAACTGTTCACTTCTCATTACCACGAAGACGATTTGATATAAGAAAGATGAGAAAGAACACAACATTAGCTTATTTATATACGGCCTATGAAAAATGAAAATCCACAGCCTGCTTCCAGTCTCCGACCGGGTCAGGAATGGAATGAATGAAGCCCCCATCTAGCGGCGAGGATGTGAACTGTGCCGGCTGCCGAGGCCTGACGCACTCCTCTGGGGCAATGATTAAATGAATGACAGATGAAATGAAATGATAGAGGAGAGTGTTGCTGGAATGAAATGTTGACAGGGAAAACCGGAGTACCCGGAGAAAAACCTGTCTGCCTCCGTTTTGTCCAGCACAGATCTCACATGGAGTGACCGGGATACGAACCACGGACCCAGCGGTGAGAGGCTGGCGTGCTGCCGCCTAAGCCACGGAGGCTTACATACGGCCAATATTGTTTACAACATGCAACACACATAAACAGAGCGACCATGATCATGATCAATGCCGCCAACCCAGTAGAAATAATGTTTATTTAATGATACGTGCCGTAATTATCGTCTGTGAGCAAGATAATTACAAGGAAATGTCAATTAGGAATTGTGTGTATATTTATTGACTAAATATAGTGATATGTTTGCAATTTAATTACAACGTTGTATCATGCATAAGTTGGCAACACGATATACAGCGCTCCAAACGACTGACTGACGTACTACACCGATGGTTCCAAATAAATCCTATCTGGTTGACACCCCCTGCTAGGTACCATACTGGTCGTTCAGGTAGTTTCCATAGTCACCGCTAGATAGCGGAAGCATATTTTGCGTGTCGCATGTGGCTATTTGACAAAGTTTTACTGTGTGAAAAAACGTGCTTGTATAAGCTGTGTATATAAATTTAATATACAAATAACCACTAAGTGTTTAGAACTAACATGTATAGCCTTGTATAGGGAATATAGGGGTCCTTAGCAAGATAGAGTGTCTTAACATACGAGTTTACAGCCTTTTGACATGCAGTAAGTACCTGATAACCTTGAGTAGGTTAGGTTAGGTTAGAGTACCTGACATCTGTCACTACCCCCACCCCCCCCCCCTTCCCTCCCCTTCATCCTCCTTCATTCCCCCCCCCCCTCCTACCTTTCCCCTCTTTCCCTCTACACCACCTACGCTTCTTCTTCGACCATCAAGAGAGAAGACAATATGACATCAACCGACATCTACGCAAAGAACTATTTCACTACCATCTCAAACCTTCTACAGTGTATTTTCTAGACAAATTTTGATACTTCATTTATATTTTATACTATTTTGTTCATCAAGAAAACATCAAGACATTATTGACAAATTGTAATTTTTGATATCTATATTTTTTGTACAAATTCTTTTATAAATAAAAAGGTGGTATTTCGTAGGTGCTCTGAGCGAGCCGCAAGGAGTCTTGCCCTGGGTGGCCTTGTTGATCCGGTGCCCCACTAAATGATAAATCACTTAATCCCCCCTTTTCCTCCAATTAAAGTACAATCTCCTTTTTACAGTTCTTGCCCCATGGTCGAAGATCACCTAGTTGTGATGGCGGCCAGCTCTCCTGGGAGGGCAAACTAACCCCTGATGATGATGATGATGGTTAGGTTAGGTAAAGTACATCCTTCTTCTTACTAGTGAATTCGGAACGAATCTCTGCCCGAATCTCCATCGAGAACAGCGCATATTATATAATCGTTAAAAATACTTCAAGAACATCTAGTACATCACGAGCGATATTCTTCAAGCCGGTCTGACGTCATCACCTCACCTGACCTCGAGTCTCGTCAGAGTGACTTCGACCACGTGCTGGAGCCTGGCTGCCATTTTGCTGTCGACAAAATATCTGACTACATTCATCGCAGCTCACTTGGTTTTCAACATTAATTCGATTTCATCGCCTGCAAGTAGTCATTACTCCGATCAGGCTCGCATCACCACTTCAGTCGTCACAATAGCCAGGCATACTAGCAGCTACAGCACAGCTCGCAACTCCAACTTCACGTCGCACGTTCTACTGCACTGACTGTGAGCGGGGCTCACAGAAACAACATCTCTCATCGCTCATACACTACACAGCGTCCACAGTACGTAGCTACCTTCGTGCTGCATTGAAGTGGTTATCGTACCTGACTACCACTTGTCATAGCTGTACTTTGCAATTTTATTTCATTCTCCGCCGCGTGACGTCACCATTCGTACTCCATTCACACACTCATACATCCATTCTACACTGTTTGTCTGGAGATATTCTCTCCTGACATTCTCATACATTCTACCCACTACATTCATCACATTCCTTTCACACACTCATACATCTATTCTACACTGTTCGTCTGGAGATATTCTCTCCTGACTTTCTCATACATTCTATCCACTACATTCATCACCTTCATTTCATTGTTAGTCACCGGCTTCGCCCGCTCTTTTAAGGAGTGAACCCCATATCATTCATCACACCGTTTGCTCCGCTTATTCACCGGCTTCGCCCGCTACGGTACCCACATCATTCCTTATACATCCCCACGCCTGGCCACCGGCTTCGCCCGCTCCTTCATTCTTTCCATCTTACATTGTACATACATTGTATCGCTTAGCCACCGGCCTTACCCACTATACTAATAAATACCCACATTCTCCTTCGCCATGGGTAAAGGCAAGGGCAAGACTACGCCACCCATCCCTCCTCCCCCTAAGCAACCACCCACCCGCTCCTCTTCTAGCACCAAAGGTGCCATTCCTAAATCAACGACTTCTACTAACCCAGCAACCTCAACCACCCTGGGGACGCATCTGAACCTCCCACCGCTGGTCCCTAAAACTCCCAGCCGCTCCGAGAAACGCCCAGGGTCCGACACTTCAGACACGGAGGGGGGGGGGGGTTGGGGGCTCACCGCTCTCGTCAACGGGTCCATGAATGCATGGACGAATCTCAAACCGCCTCCAGGCGCCATTGCAGCCCGCCACCCAATACTCCTTTTCTCCCTGCATCCAACGACCCCCGACTCCCCGTCACGGAACCCGTACCCAACTTTACCCTCGCGACAGTTGCACCACCATACCTTCCTTCATCGTTACCTACATACGCCTCCAAGGCCTCCGAGCCACCATATGAACATGTATTCCTGTTCCGTGGTCACACCTTCTCCACGAAATACCAATTCACGGATGCACTTCGCCGCATACTCGGGCACTCCAACTTCTCCGCCACTGCAGCCACAAACGGTGTCTACGTGAAAACGAACGACGACGCCACCGCCGCCGTGTTTCATAGCCCGGAAGTGGTGCAGCAACTCGGCCCGCAGGTGATCGCGGAACCTCTCCGGGCCAGACAAAATCCCCCTACCCTTCCTCCTCCACAACGCAACCCGCACTTCTCGAGCGTGATTCGGGGCGTCGACCCCGATCTGACCGAGGAGGCGGTCCTGCAAGAACTCCACCTGGAGCAGGTCGATGCACGCAAGGCATTTCGCATCAGGAATGCGGGCGGTCCCGCGTGGATGGTTCGCATTCTCCTGCTGACGCAAGCGGAAGTGGACAGGCTTCTGACAAATGGCGTCTACCTCTACCGGTACCACCATCGTGTGGAACCTTCCAAAGCTCCCCCCCCCCAGTAGCCTTGCGATGCAACTGCTGTTTGGTTTACAACGACCACAACACCGAGCAATGTCGTGCTTCCCCACGCTGTGGCCACTGCTCCCAGCCATCTCACACCACCAACAAATGTCCCAACACCGCCCTCCCACCTCGCTGCCACCAATGTCACGAGGCGCACCCCACATATTCACACAAATGTAAGTCGAAACCCGCTCCCATTCCCAACCGCCCCGAAACAGTTGCACCCATTAAGTCCATAGATCCCGCCACCCCTCAAGCGCAATCACAGTTCCCTTCCCCCTCCATAGAAGACCCCATCCACTTCATGGTGGTATCCATCCACAACATCCTCCCCTACCAAAGACCACTCATACTTACACAACTCCAGATGGCGGCTCAGCAGATATTCGGAGTATGCTTCCAGCCATCATTCTCGGGGCCGTTAGCCCACTTCACCTTCTTCCCCCCACCCCCGCGTCACCGCCGTATAACCCCCACATGGCAGCGCAACCGACAAGACAACGACCTCCACGGCATATCTCCATACTTTTTCATAATGTCTGCTCCTTTCACGCACGACGTACCCTACTTAGCCATACCCTCGCCACTCATCACATCGACGTCGCTCTCTTGAACGAGACCTTCCTCCGTGGAGTTGACCATGCACTCCTCCCGGGCTACACTCTCCTTCGAGCTGATCGCCCACACAACCTAGGTCGAGGCGGATCCGCCCTAGCTTACCTCCCACGCTATCCCATCAGACACCACATCCCCCCCCCCCCTTCATTTTCCGGAAAGCCTTATCGCCACGGTCTACTTCCCATCCCGAGTTCTCCATCTTGCCACAATTTACACCCGTCCTCGCCATCCCCTACCTAAAGTTTTCATAGCTCACGTGGCCGAAACCTTCCCTCATTTCCTCATAATGGCAGACTTAACCCTCCACGACCGCTCGGCCCAGGAACTCCGCAGTCTGGATATATATCTCAACCACATTAACGCCTCGCTGGTTCCCCTCCCTAAGCCCACACGTCCCTCCTCCCAAACTACCCCAGACGCCGTAATAGCGCGTAACTCGCTACTCCATTTGGAGCATGTCACACCGTCCTCCCACTCATCGGGGGTGACCATGCCCCAGTTCTTCTGCTGTTCGAAGTTCCTACTCGTAACACCCCAACACCACCACCTCGGATGGTACAGAACTTTTGCGCGGCCAACTGGCCGGCCTACCGCAATTACATTTCAGAACGGTTGCAGACCAACACTCAGCCCTTGAGCTCGCAATCCTCAGTGGATGCATACACCAAACATCTCCAAGACACCTTACAACAGGCGGCACAGCGTCATATTCCCCTTACCCCATACACACCTTCCCGACCCCCCCCCCCCCCCCCCCTAAGGCCCGACGCCTCCTCACGCTTTCCCACTCCTATCACGCAACATTTCTCCGCACCAGGGATCGCTATTTCCTACAAAGGCATCGCCAGACTCTACGACATGTAAAGTCTTACATCGAGGCCCATAAGAGGCTCACTTGGCATAAGACCTGCTCAAGGCAGAACGGCGTGTCTCCCTCACTCACCAAGTTCTGGCGCCATCTCAACTGCCTCACGGGTAAATCTACTCCTATGTCGTACCCCATCATTTACAACGACACCGCACCACCAGACGATCCTGCCAAGTTGACCATATTTGCTAATAGACTCGCTCGCGTCTTCCGCGATGCACCTCACCCCACATTCACATACGACGAAGACGAATTCATCGCCACAGTGCCTCTACGCCCACACCTACAGCCTTCAACCACACACGCCTTCTCGCCGCACCCTCTCGATGTCCCTATCACCGAACTGGACATTTCCATAGCTCTCTCACGCACGACCAATACCGCCCCTGGTCCCGATTCCATTCGCTATCGGCATCTCAAGGAGGCACCTCCATCGTTTCTCACAGCCTTAACTTATTTCTACAACCATCTTCTTCGCACCGGGTTCTACCCCACACCCTGGCGACATGCCACGATGCTTCTCTTTCCTAAACCTAACAAGCCCCTCTCCTCCCCTGATTCTTACCGTCCCATCTGCCTCACCGCTGTCCTCTTGAAAACCTTCGAGAAAATCCTCACTAAACGAATCCACACCCATCTCCGTCACCACCAGCTCCTTCCCCTCTCACAATGTGGCTTCAGACCCCATTTCTCCGCACAGGATCAACTCCTCCGCCTCTCTGCCATGGTAGCGGAAAACTATAACCGTCCCGCTCCTACTTTATTTATCGCCTTCGACTTTGAGAAAGCGTTCGACACGGTCTGGCACGACGCCCTAGTCGTCAAACTACGTTACTTCGACCTCCCCCATACCTACATCCGCTTTCTAAACACCTTCCTCCGGAACCGCACCGCAAGCATCACCATCAATGGCCACTACTCTCGCCCAATCCCCTTCGAACAGGGCGTCCCACAGGGCTCCGTCCTTTCCCCCCTTCTCTACGTCTTATTCGTCGCTGACATCCCCCAAACCTCCCCCCCCCCCCCCCATGCAACTTCTACAGTTCACCGACGACACTGCTATCGTCGCACCGTTTGCCACTGTACAACATATCAACACCCTCGTCCAGCCCTACCTCGATCTCTTCACCTCCTGGTGTGGCAAATGGCATCTGCGCCTGAATTCAGAAAAAACACAGACCATCCTATTCCGTCCACGCAGGCGAGCTCTCGCCACAACCCGCAATCCCGCGAATCTCACTCTCCACCTCCATCACCGCCGCTTGGTCCCCACCCCTACCGTACGATACCTCGGCCTCCTTTTTGATCAATTCTTCACCTTCCGCCCCTTCTTTAAAACCAATCTCCCTGTGGCACGAAAGCGGGCGTATCTTCTCCGGCGTCTGGCTGGAACAACCTGGGGACTGAATGAGAAATTACTGCTCCATACTTACAAAGTACTCATCCGCACATTTTTGGTGTACGGCCATCCTGCGTGGGCTGGATTCCCAGACTGCCCCCTTCGTCCATTTCTCTCAATGGAGCGCCGCCTAGTCCGCGTTGCGATGAGACTTCCATTCACCTACCGCACAGTAGACCTCGTTGACAGAATGCCACTGCCTCCACTAACGACATACGTCGAGCTACTACAACGCCGCTACCTCAAACGGGCGTAGGCAACCAACAACCCCATTGTGTACCCTCTCCTAAACAAGCCGCTCCGTGCCCCGGTACGTACTAAGCTCGGCCTCTACAGCCTCAGGGCACTTCTTCCAGCACCCGACTAACAACCTAGTCTCCGATTATTTTGCTTATGACCGCCACTCCACTGGGCACTGACGGCATCTTCGCCGGATTGGAAATAGCGACCATATTTCTCAACACAATCAATTAATTCAAATAACAAAACAGAAAGAAAAAAAAGCCTTCAACATCTTCACCTTCACACACATTCACCGTCAAATTTCACATCGTTGACATCATCCCTCCTCATTTACTCATTCAATTCATCCGTTTTCAACCCCCCTCCCCCATCTCAACTTGTTAAATCGCCACTATCCTCACATCACCAGCTATGCGTTTCTTCTTCTTTCTTTCTTTCTTTCTTTCTGCTTTCTTTCTTCTTTCTCTCTCGCTCCACCAATATCACTCTCGCATCTCAACAAACAACATTCATTACTCCCTTCTCATCGACATCATTTGATTTCCTCAAACTACCAGCTATATAATTCTTTCTTCCAGTCTCTTTACTACCATAACACTCCCCTTCTCATCTCACCGCACATCTTTCAATACTCCCTTCTCATCACCATCATTCATTAAAAAAAACTTGAAAATAATAATAATAATAATAATAATAAAACATCACCTTATGATCTGGACTTAAACACAGCCCCCCTTTTCTTTTTCCCCAATAAACTTTAAAATTCATATTAATCTCAGAGCGATCAATGGAAGTTCCTTCGTCTACTTTACCAATTGCGGCAGTTATTTCCGTGATTTCCGCGTTTTCTTTGTTTCATCAAAATTTCCGACTTTTAAAATTATACATACGCACAATGAAGCAGTCACCCTTCTCCTCCACATCCCCCTTCCTGCATCTAACTCTCCCTTCTCAAAACAAAACTTCGCCCCCGCACCCTTCTCCAAATTTCCCCAGCAATGCCCCAACCAAAATTCTCACACACTTTCTTCCAAATTCTAAAACCAAACCCACCCATCACCAAAATTTCCACCTCTCCTAAACACCCTAACCCGTAGGCCCGAAGAGACGGTGAAACCGTCTAAGGGGGCCCGCCACCGCAGGGGCAATAGCCATGCGGCGGAATGAAACGACTGCATATATATTGAACCCTTGCAAAGAAGCTTATGAGACTCAGTTTCGGGGGGTGTAACAGTCCATATCGTAAGTTGTTGTTAAAGCGCTTCATTAACATGCAGGGTAACATATAACAAAATAACATGCAGGAAAAAGTGAAGCCAGGGTTATAACAAATGAATTTAATAACAAATCAGCTATTTACAATAAGAATTAACAAACAAAACTCCCATAATGACTCCCACTGAATATATTAAATTTTGCCAAAACTAGGCCAAATCTCAGGAGAGATTATTATACGGACCAAGTGTCCCAAGGAAAATCAACCATAATGACCATGTATGCGCGAGTGCTGTTCTACATGCTTCACGATGAGTACAATTGAATGCATGATTCGTCATCATCCGGAATAAACTTTCAGAAGACGAATCCGCATTACATAGAGCTAGACAGACGCGGGGAACAACTATACAACACTTAAAACTAAACCGACACTTCCTATACTTAAAATAAACAACACAATAATTTCCGCATGAAATTGGAATCAAAACATGCCGTAGCAAAACATTACTGCCTAAAAATTAGGACTTCTCACACAAATCAACACAAGTTAACACGTGACCAACAAAACAAATACACATATGACCGCCGTCATTTTTACAAGTATACTACCACTACACCACACGGGCGTCACAACTAAATTACATGAACTGAGTCATAAACAACATCACTAGGCTCAAAGCCAACATTTACATTATTAACACAACATTCCATCCATACGACATGCAATAATCCGTCACAGACATGGCAAACTCCCCAATTAATTATGGTTCAAAATAACCATCACAAAGAACAGGTTTGCTAAATGAAAGCCTAAAGGGGCCAGTCGGAGAAATAGGACTGCCTAACAAAATAAGTCACCAGGCGGGACGGGCGATTCGTGGAAATCTGCATATCTGTCAACCCACGTGTCAAAATAACCTCGGCCTCCCAAGGCACGGGATCCAGTCTCGAAGAAGCGTGCCCCAAAGCACAATAATACGTGTGTGTGTGTGTGTGTCAGAACAAAATATATCTCAGCATTTCCCCTAGGAAATCCAAGAATCAGTATATGGACAAGGAACAGCGGTCTCCTCAGAGCACCCTGCCTTTCCATCAAAAATACAACGACAACAAAATATGAGGGCGGTAGGACCTCTACCCCTCTTCACGTAGCATCAAAACACACACCTGACACGATAACACACACAAGATCACACGTATGGGTTTGACAGACCCTGAAATAAAATGACATAAATATTTTCCACCTGCTGGCGCCTCCGTTCGATGCCAGTGACTAATAAACCTGAAAAGGACTCAAAAAAATGTCTAAAAAATTAGAACTAGAGTGTTCTACAATTACATCTTAATTCGTTGCGCTCGGCAACCCTAATATGAATAATAACCTGTTCAGCAAACATCTTACAGTAATTACCTCCCTTTCCTATCAACAAAATATGAACTTTAATAAAGCACCACTTATCGAATGTAACGGGTTTCGCATTCGCATGGATAAAATCACGTACACGCGCCGTGTACATTAAATATGACTCCAAAGAAAAAATAATAATACACAATAAACAACTTTGGCCACGCGCCAACGTACATTTAAAACGTTAGTGTCGGTACCAGAAAAACAAACTAAAACAAGAAAAAGACTAAAATTAACTATTTACAACGTTCCCCCGCCAATCTAACTACATATTGAATAATCAATTTTTGTACATCACCGTATCAGCTTGCAGAACATATGACTTGCATCTCGGCCCATTTCCCCACGGGAAATTAACCCTCCATCGTTGTCTTCGTAGAAGCGTCGGACCACACGTCGGACATCTTGGTGTAGTCTCTTTGGAAGAAAAGTTCAATGTTATTATAATTTGACCTGGCTATAATCGCTTGTGAGTTACTAAATTCGCCCACGAATTGTCCTATGCGATTAATCAACGAAGACTTTCCCTAGCTCTCGTTTACACACGCACAATACAACACTTGAAAAAAATACACAGTAAAAATTTACATGAAATGTACACTTCAAACCCATCGTCACTGGTTTGACAATACGAGTTTTAAATCTGCCTGTCGCAGTCGTTATCTCGCTCGGTAATCTCTACTGCTCTTGGACCTTCGCTCGCTGAGCGCTAATTGGAATGTTACTCAAGTCTTGCCCCTAAGAGCTGAAAATAGTTGTTTTCAAGATAATATCAGAGTACTTAAAATCACCACGCAAACTGGCGTGAAGTTAGCTCACCAGAGCTCAAAACGAATTACTCCAACTAATATTAGAGCGTTATGATCACTACGCAAACTGGCGTGAAGTTAGCTCACCAGAGCTCACAAAGTATTACTTCAATTAATATCAGAGCGTTAAAAATCACTACGCAAACTGGCGTGAAGTTAGCTCACCAGAGCTCCAAACAGTTGTCATCGAAACAGCGTCTCGTCGATCAATTTATTGGAAACTGACAGAGTGCGGAGGAGTGGGGTAAAATAAGAAAAATTTTCTAGAGTTTTCATCTCACACACACGGGACTAGTGTCAATCTTCATCATATAATTCAAACGTCTCAGCGCACTCATGCGGAGATAATTCGGATCGGCGGTTCATTAGATAATCAATTCCGCGCGCTTTTTACCAGTGACGCCACCCATCGCGTGGTTTTGGCTTGGTTTCTCCTGATTGGGTGATTCAATCGTAGGTCGGTTGCAAGAAACTCGTGACCATCCCTTTATGATTCCAATTCTGGTGCATGTTGTTACACAATTTGGCCTTGAACTCAGTTTACCCGGTCGTTTTCAAGAATAGCTACTAAGCTCTACTTCTGTGGCAATCATTGCAACACGCTAACTTCCCTTCCTCTCTGTCACCATCCATAAGTACTGCCTGGGCCGCAGTAATAATAATAATAATAAATCATGAATACTTATTTATCGCAGATTAATAAGGGTTCAATATATATTAGGTAAAGTAATACATTCATCACTCCAAATAAAAATAAAATAAAAACACCCCAACATCAACCAATGGTTCAACCTTCCACCTTTCAACTCCTGATTCACTTCATACGCTTACTACTCTACATCTCATCTCATTAATTCCCCAGCAATGCCCCAACCAAAATTCTCACACACTTTCTCCGAGCAATATAAGTTACATCGTCTGCTTTTGGCGGTTGCAGCAATGTTTCCATGTCTTCTTTGTTAGTCGTAAATAACCGACTTTTAAAAATTCTACCCACGTCGAACCATTTTCTATGCTATGCTACCCATTTTCTTTTTCTCTTTCTTCTTTTCATTTTTTGCTTTCTCTCTTTTTATACAATACCATTCTCCTCCCCATCTCAGCGAACATAATTATCTACTCCATCCTCATCGGTATCATCCATCTCCCTACCTTAATTATAAAAATAAAAAACATATATATATATATATATGTTGGGGAAAGCAATGGCAAACTACCTCACTCCTCTTCTTGCCTAGAATGCCTCAATATAGCGCTGCCTTGGGTTTTTGTGGGTATCTACTCACATAACGTAACGGCGGTGCTTTTTGAGGATCCAACCAGCTTTCGGGCTGAGTACCTAACAGACATATATATGTATACATATATTCAGCTCCAACCCCACTCTGCACCATCACCACCACTTTATCTCCACCACGACCTTATGATCTGGACGTCACTACAGCCCCTTATTCACCACACTTAGTCTCTTCAGAACCAAACACACGTAAACCTCCGAGCAATATAAGTTACATCGTCTGCTTTTGGCGGTTGCAGCAATGTTTCCATGTCTTCTTTGTTAGTCGTAAATAACCGACTTTTAAAAATTCTACCCACGTCGAACCAAACAATCCCCCTTCTCCACCCTCTTCCCCAACCCAGCATCTAACTCTCCCTTCTCAACAGCGACACTTAGCCCAAGCCCATCTCCAAATTCCACCGCTTTGCCCCAAATCAAAATTCCAACACACTTCATCCGAATCCTAAAACCAAACCCACCCATCTCCAAAATTTCACCCCTCCCATAAACCTTAATCCCCTGGCCCGAAGAGACGGCGAAACCGACTAAGGGGGCCCGCCGCCGCAGAGGCAATAGCCATGTGGCGGAATGAAACAACTGCACATAATAATAATAATTAGGTAAAGTAAGGTTAGGTTAGGTAAAGTTAGGTGATGCTTGGTTCGGTGAACTGAGGTTATGGTAGGTTAGGTAAGGCTAGGTTAGGTGAGGTTAGATAAAGTTGGGTAAGGCAAAATGGCTGAGGTATGAATTAATCCCGCCTGTTTTTACTTTTGCCTCACAAGACTGAGTGTACCCCATTCCAAACATTAGACTAGAAATTAAATTTCTTGGTAGAGTCAGGACTCGAACCCAGGCCTCCACAGTAACAGCCAAGAATGCTAGCCACTACACCAAGAGTTGCACAATATACGGCTGGTCTAAATTGTACATGATCAATTAATAATTACCTAATAATAATAATAATAATAATAATAAATATTCCATTTAGCAACTACACGGCCGACCTCTCCCTGTGACAGCGTGGCGGCCATTTTACGCATTAGCCCTTGCGCCAGCTATGACTGTCCCCTCCATAAGAATAACATAGGGCTGGTTGCGCGCGGCAGCCATCTTGCCCATTAGCCCCTGCGCCAGGACCGGCTTATTTATCCTACTGTTGTAGCTTCGTATGAGCTTTAGAACAATATCGTGGGAACCAAAATGGGTGTATGTATTCTGCTACAAAACAAGGTGCATTCGTAAATAAAAGGACAGAACATTCCTTGATCGAACACCACCACATTTGGCCCCGTTGTGAAAACTCACACTTCTAAATTTGTAGTTTCCTATAAACCACAATTCTCCACCTGTTTGACTGTACATGGATAATGTTAATTGTACTGATTATATATATGGAAACTCCAGAGGGTCCAGGTGTAGAGCATGCCACCCTCGCTGTCTTCACAAACCCATGAGCGCAAGCAGACTGGGTTCTGTAGGTCAAATCCAATTAGCGCAGTTCGACCCATCCCGACGTGCTGATGCTACTTCTCTGTTTCAGGTCTGAACATTGGCGCAGAAGTGAGTCAGCTGTAGCCAGCCTCTTCTCGATTGAGAACGGAAAGTCTTTTAATGTGGGACCGAGTCAACGAGAACATCACTGGAATCAGAGTACAAATGAGGTCGCTTCGCTTTTATCCTGTTACTGTAAATTCTCTACTTTTAATTTTTCATCGTGTGCCACATGACTTGATCTGGTTGACTCTCCGACAACATGGCATCCCAGAGTACCTTGTCAACTGGGTTTAGTTGCTCTACGTAGAGCCAAGAAGTTACGTCCAAGCCGCCGCAGGAGCGTCGGAAAGCTTCCATGTAACAGTTGGTGTTCATCAAGGTCATGGACACGGTTACTGCAGATCTACAACAACCGTTACCTTGGACCATTCTTTACACTGATGACGTTATGTTGGCCGCTCAAAACAAACTGGATCTCCAACACAAAGTCCAGGAATGGAGTGATCGGTTAAGTCAATATGGCCTGCGGCTTAACAAAGCTAAAACAGAATAGGCTATATGACAACGGATGCTGGAGAAATCGGAACAATCCAAGTCGACGGCGATGACCTGGCTCGAACGATAACATTTAAGTATCTTGGATCTACGATAACTGCTGAAGGTCGTCTCACTGAGGAGGTCAACTTAAGAATTAATGCTGCGTGGATGAAGTGGCGAACAACGACAGGTGTTACGTGCGATCGTCAGATGCAAGACCACCTAAAATCGATGATTTACCGCACTGTCATTCGCTTTTTAGTACTGAATGTTGGCCGACCACCAAGGAAACAGAACGTCGGCTAAGTGTCATTGAGACCTAGATACTTAGATGGTTAGCTGGCAGTACTAGGTTGGATCACATCCCCAATGTAAGAATAAGGGAACGATTTGGTATCGCGGCAATCAATAACAAAATGTGTGCGATGATTTGGGCATGTGCTACGGTCAGGAGCGGACACCATTTCAAAACAGGGCTACACACTAGAGGTCACCGGGAAAAGACCAAAGGGGCGACCAAAACAACGTTGGGCAGATACATTGCACACGGATCTGAAAAGCGTCAATCTACATCTGGACATGGTCCATGACTGAGTAAAGTGGAGACAGCGGATTCACATAGCGGACCCTGCCACGAGGCGGGACAAACGCTAAAGCAAAAGAAGAAGCCTCCTACTTCCTTTAGTTTTTTCACCTGCCAATTTGATGTCATAGAGGTTTCTGATTTATTTCGGCTGCATTCCAATATTTTTGTTTTACATTTATTAATTTTCATCATGAATTCTTTCCTCAAGACGGAGTCCATACCATTTAAAAACTCATTCAAATCCTAAGGCTTGTCGGCCAAGATGACGATGTCATCAGCAAATCTCAGAGTTGAAATTATTTCTCCTTGAATCTTCACTCCCACTTTAAATTTTTCTCCAATTTCCTTCATTGCTTGTACAATGTAAAGATTAAAAAGTATGGGTGATAAGTTGCAGCCTTGCCTTACACCTTTCTGAATACCAGCTTCTCTCCTGTCCTTCAGCTCGAATGACTGCTGTCTGGTTTCTGTTCTATAGATTGTAGATCACCCTCCTACCCTCTACTTTTCGTACTTTATTCCAATCGATTTCAAAATGTCAAACAATTTAGTCCAATCAACGTTATCAAAAGCCTTTTCTAAGTCTACAAAAGCCATGAACGTTCTCTTATCTTTCCTTATTCTACCTTCCAAAATCAGCCTAAGACTTGGTACAGCTGCCCTTGTTCCTACATTTCTCCTGAAACCAAGCTGGTCTTCACCTAACTCTGTTTCTATCTGGCTTTCCATCCTCTTGTCAATTATTCTAGACAGGATCTTTGAAGTATGAGTAATCAAGCTGATTGTACGGTAATCTTCACATCTGTCAGCTCCCAATCAGAGGGTACATCATGTGTCTCATAAATCCAACACATCAAGTGATATAACCTGATCAGACCTTCATCTCCTATGCAGGGTAGCGACTAAATCGGTATATCATATAAACTAGTTGATTTGTTCCTGCTTAAGTCTTCCAATGCTCTGTCAAATTCTGATCTCAATATTAAATCTCCTTCTGCGTCCTCATCCATTTCCTCCTCCCTTTCCATTACATGTTTCTCATCTCCTTTCCCTTATCTTCCCTATCTGTTAGAGGCATTCCATTTGTGTCCTTAATATTACAGCACTTAGTCTTCCTTTCCCCAAAAGTATTCTTAATCCTTCGATAAGCTGGGTCGACTTTTCCTAATTTCAGACAATTTTCTATACCTGCATATTTCTCTTTCTACCATTCTTCTTTCGCTTCCTTGCACTTCTTGTTAACCTCATTTCTCAGACGTCTGTATTCTGCTTTCCCCTTTTCATCTCTTAAATTCTTGTATTTCCGCCTTTCATCCATCAATTCTAGTATATCCTGAGTGATCCTCGGTTTTCTACCTATTCTTTCTTTCCTACCAATATTTTCGTCTGCGGATTTTGTTATTTCATTCTTTAAAAGTGCCCGTTCGTCTGCAATTGAAGTTTGTTTAGGGTTTTTCATTAGTCTTTCCTTTATACTTTCCTTGAATCTTTCGTTTACATCCTTCTCTTTCAGTCTGTCTATTGCCCACCTTTTTGGCTTTTGACTTTTCTTCAGTTTCTTCAACTTTAATCTGCATTTCATAACAACTAGATTGTGGTTAGAGTTTGTCAGCACCGGGATAGGTTTCGAAACTTCTGCTTGACCATAATGATGTCGATTTGGTAACACCCTGTATCTCCTGGTCTCATCCATGTGTATATTCTTCTATTGTGGTTATTGAATAAGGTGTTAGCTATGACCAACTCATGCTCGGTGCAGAATTCCATCAGCCTGCTTCTTTGATCATTCCTTTCACCTAATCCGAAATCTCCTACTATCTTCCCTTCTCTCCCTTTTCCTAACACAGCATTCCAATCTCCCATTACTATAACATTTTCATCACCCTTGATATACCTTAGAATTTCATCTATTTCTTCGTAGACCATTTCAACATCATCATCAGCTTGACTGGTAGGCATAAAGACTTGTACCACTGCGGTGCAGGTAGGTTTAGTATTGATGTTTGCTGCAATCAGGGCTAGATTTGTGACGGTACGCACCGGTACGCCGTACCGAAACCTCTGATCGGGGAAAAAATCGAATATATAACGTAATTTTTGAATTGTGGAACGTTATTAGTAAGTCAAGGTCAACTTGGCCTTTGACTGGATAATTATTTCAAAAAACTGTAAAGACAAAATTATAAAACACGGAATAATAGAATGTTGGTGAACATGGTTGTATTTTCAAACTGAATAAATTTAATTTTTAAATTGCATAATGAGATAAATTGAAATAATGTACATTGTTTGAATGGCAGCCCAGATCAACGGCTATGGTAAGAAAAATGTTGCTACAGCAGTCTCAATTTCATTTAACATTGCAATCAAAATTTTGTCCGCTGATTAATTTTTAAAGGTGTTCAGAATAGCGGAAAAATATAGTTTCTAGAAATCTCTATTTCAATATTCCATAAAGACACCCCACCTCCTCCCATCACCACCACCCGGTTGCCCACAATACCGGAACCTCCTTTTTTACAAATCAAGCACTGGCTGCAATAATCCGTTCACTATATTGCTCATACTATTCCACCCGCTGTCCAAGTTTCCTACTCAATATGAGACCAAGCCCTGCTTGGCCATTGTATGATTTAGTGCTAATGACCCTATAGTCTCCTGACCAAAAGTCCTGTTCTTCCTGCCAGCGCATTTCACTAATCCCAACCAAATCCAACCTCAACCAATCCATTTTCCTTTCTAAGTTTTCTAACCTTCCAATTCCCAGCAGACTTCTAACATTCCACGCTCCGATCCGTAGAATGTCAGATTTCCTCTTTGTCACTTCTGTGATGTTAACCCCCTCTCGAGTAGTCCCCACCCGGAGATCCGAACGGGGGACTAGTTTACCTCCGGATTGGAATTTTACAAGGGAGGAGGCCATCATCACATGTAATTATGCATAGAGAGGTGCATATCCTCGGGAAGAGCATTACGGCTGTAGTTTCCCGTTGCTATCAGCCATGCAGCAGAATGCAGTGCAGCCATTGGTTGGCTTATATTATCAATATCTTAACCGTCTTTAAGACAAGTAAAGAATTGATTTATTCTGAAAGGCTGCTACTCCCTTTCAGAATAATACTAACCTTCTACTAACAATTAAATAAGGTACCAAAATTCTACCTACGAAAAAAAAAAAAAAAAACTAAAGTTCCAGCAACAAGAAAATACTACCACTAAAACAGTCTGTCACCAGGCACACTCACATGCACCCCCATACATCACAGTGTAATGAAACAATGAACTATATCTAATAAACAATGAAACTGCCACCAGACGCACTCTCACACCACAGTCTAATGGAACAATGACATATCTAATAAACAAACTAACTACATACTTGCTGTTAATTCTATAAGAGGAAATGGAAAACAAAAATAAGAGTAAGGGAAACAAAAGACTGGGGGAAAAGAAATTCCCTCAACCCTCATAGAATGAGAATTAAGGGACTTGGAAGAAAGGAGAGTCAGGAAAGGCAGATGAGTGTGTCAGTTTTCTTCCTCCAAGAAAATGCCAGTACAGTACGTTATTCACATCCATAGAGCTATGCCATAAGAACACAGGTTATTACACACACACAGGACTGATAAGTAAAATCTTTCAACTCCCTAAAAGGAATTATTATATATGAATTGCAGCCAATGGTCATAGCTGGGTATTTTTAATGAACGCCCGTGGGCTCCCAACAAGTTATATTCCAAGTAGTTCGAACTTGGAATACCAGATGCCACTGTCATCGACACCTAGCGGGGAATGTTGTAACTTGATAGAGCGTTTGTAACCAGCCAAATATAACTTACAAATTTGGCTACACATTACCAATTGTAGTGGTAGGTTCTTTTACATGCCACAAATCTATGACGCTGGCCCACCGGCTTAACTTCCCCTCCGATGGAGGACATACTGAAGGATTTGTAACGCTCTTAAAAAATCGTACGGCTTCGGCCGGGTTTGAACCCGTGATCTTGGGCGTAGCAGTACAGCATGCTATCGACTACGTCATCCAAAATGAATTAACGTCAACGATTAATGAATAATCTGGCCGTCCTGACATGGTTATTAATTTTGAACTTCAAGCAAAAGCTGGGTATGGACTTGTGTCCTTTAACTCCACAGGGCTGCACAAAACTGCACCATCTCCTATGATCTCTCCCCAGTTCTTCCCCTTCCTATTCCTCTTCCAAACTGTCAATTAGGATCACTCCACAAAAACTAGCCAAATGTTCAAAAACAAGCGCGAATAACAATAAACAGTCATAACAAGTAGTTTCATGAAGAACTAAATAGCCTATTTTCATATATCCTACTTTTATTAATTGCCCCTATCAACACACAACATTTCAGTTCGATTGCTGTAATAGATTCGTAGTTTTTGAGAACCGTCTAAATATTTCGCACAGCCGCCATATTGGATTGGTGAGACGTAATAAAATTTGAGTGGCACAGTCGTGGTCAGCCAAAATAATACTAAGACCTTACCGAGTTTCATAGAAATCGCTCCATCCGTTTAGAAGTTATTAGGGGGACACACGCACACACAGACCCACATACGCACACACGGAAAAAAGTGATCTCATAAGCCTATTTTTTCATAAAATGAAAATAGGCTAAAAATTACGGAATAAACAAAAAATTCAGAATTAAAAAAACAACAAGTCATTGAGTCAATGTACACTGGAAAATTTAGATTGCTGGCCCTAACCCACTCTCACTTATAAAGCAGCCACCGCGTCATCAGCTAAGATAAATTTGAGTGTCATCTGCAAACCAAGGTTTCTTCGTAAGTCAGCAAGATCCACACACTCGGTTAAAATGTGGGCCACGGTGAAAATGGTTCCACAGGTACAAAGTGGGGTCTTCCCTTCTCAAAAGGTACGAGTGGATGGATCTTGTATGGCCTATGACAAACTCTCTCTGTGACCGGAAAGAGCTCCTCCACAGGCGAGTAGTTCTCTTGAACACACCATAGAGCAAAACGATGAACAAGATGATGGGTCTTTTGTAAAATCTGGGAGAGGAACAATAAACAGTTCAGGGCAAGGAATGAACTTAAAATATTTTATTACACAAGGTACATCAAGTATCACATGGAAAATATATTTACACATACAATTATAATACTGCAAGCCATCAAATCAGACTGTTCCTCAGTCTGCATTCATATTTCAAGAACGATTCTTGTTTCTATCATCCATCTGTCTATTTGTGCTACAAGCTTCACGGTTCACGAGTTGAGGTACTTGTTCACGTAAAGCAAATACCATAATCTAGCGGAGAGTCTTTGTGGGTGGGGGGAATCAACCCTTAACTACTGCGACCACCCTCCTACCCTTCGAGCTGCATATCTACGTTCCAGCCTGTGCTCAGAGCATTGATGAACCATGATTTCCACAAGGGAGGGTCGCATGAATATTAAAAAACCTATCTGTAATTAATATTCATGTGTATTCCAGCATCTAGTCCATTGTGCCATGATGTTCACCATTGACAATACTAACAGAGTGCATTAAAATAACACCATGGTCCTTTTATTGATCAAAGAGTAAAAATCATAAGGTGGCTGTCGTTTCTGCAGGGTCTTTCATATAAAGTAAGAACGTCAAGCGACGGTTTTGTTATCCTCTGCTGGGATGGGTATGGCCGTGGCCCCCTGCTTTAAGTGTGTGCACAATCTTGTATGAAATCTTACCTTATAAAAGATGCTGGAAGTGTCGTCCTTCCTGGCGTATACAGACATTGTATCTAGTAACCGCATTCTGGCTGACACGAGTGAGTTTCTGATCTTTTATTTTATGTTTTTATTGAGCACTGTGCCAGTAGTGTCAACCTTATTTACAATTAGGTGAATCTGTGCTAGCGAAGGTAGCATTTCATCAGGAAATTGCTGATCAGGAAATGCATCACGTACCCGCCGAGCCGACTCGTACTTAAAATAAGTTTTACATACGAACACCTGCACGCCTATTAAAAGGTCAAGTATGCGTGCACTTTCAATACTACAGCAGGGGGCCGTGGCTCGCCACTGCAGAAGCGGATAACAAAACCGCCGCTCGCCGTTCTAACTTTATATGAAAGACCCTATATACTGGCACTTAACTTCTGTAAAACTTTGGCAAAACATGTGCCTCAAATGTTATGTTCTTCACTTGAGGATAATGTCGTACCATCACATCTCTCCTTGTTCCTCCTGTGAAGGTTCACCATGTCCGTATTTCATACAACTTGCTCCAGTAAAGATTCGAACACTTAAGTTAATACTTACATCACATATAATAGGAGTGTTGTCTCAAAGGACCACTCTATGAAGCAAGAGCTTCTCTTCTTCATTGTCAAGTGAGAAATCTACTATGGAATGACAAAATACCCCAGAACACAAAATTAAGCATGTTTCACACCTACTTCATTCCAATTCTTACCTATGGACTTGAAACATGTACCCAACTCAACAAGGCCAATAGTAAAAGCCAGGCAACAGAAATGAAATTCAATGAACAATGAACCAGAGGACCAGGAAAAGTAAGATTAGGAATGAAATTAACAGGCAGGAAGTTGGTATCAAAATACCTGTCACTGAACTGTGGTGAAATGGGGAGAGACTCTACTCAGAGCGCTTGTATACCACACCCGGGAAACTGGAGCTGGGAAATGATGATCATGACATATCATAAAATATTAACATTACCATCACCATCAAGTATTCAGTCCACAGACTGGTCTGTTGCCACAAAATGATGATGATGATGATGATTATGATAGGAGTGAATTTCAGTCCGAACACACTGAAACGTTCCATGATGTTTTAACAAATTCTCAGGTGAAAGTCAGCGTGAGGGTCTCCGGCTGCTTGCAGTGATTGCTGTAGGACCTCAAGTCTACCTGAATTACAAACGATAAACCAGGGGAATCGAAAGTTCTGATTGATCTTCCCAAGTTCGGTGAACTAAGTTACATATGTGAGGGACAACATCACAGAAAATGGTCCTCCAATGAAAATGAAGATGAAGTTCATATGATTTTGAATCTACAAGACCTGTCACCACCAGTGGTGAAGAAGAGGATTGATGAGTTGTAAATGGAATTCTAATCATTGTTATCCAATACATCATGTATACGGTAAAGAATATTAGGCTACTGCACATTTCTTTAGGAGTGGCATGTTAGTATGATTGGCCGAGTGGTGCTGTCTGTTGGTATTTTAGGGTGTTTAATGCAAGCGAGCCAAGCCAGTAGGTTTTAAATTCCGTAAAAGCCTTAGTAGCTAAAGGGACATAAAACCAATAACATTAAAGTATGCACCGTTATATCAACAGAGCTTCACAAATTAGGTGCTGGGTCAACTGACAAACATCACTGGAGGATGTCAGGACTATCTTGCACAAGCACAACTCCCCAAAACATTAAAACTGTCAAATTCACGTGAAGCATCAGTTTACATTTCAGAAAGTTGCAGACACCTTCTACAATTTATTACTGCCCACGTGAAATGCATGGCGTCAATTTTTTTTTTTTGTCGTGTAGCCTCCTGAGAGGCCAAGTGCAGGTCTTTCTAGTCGACGCCCGTGGGCGACCTGCGCGTCGGGATGAGAGATGGAATGGATGAAGATGAATGAAACTGGGCAAGGATATGGAAGGAAGCGGCCGTGGCCTGTCAGAAGGTACTGTCCCAGCATTTTCCTGGTGTTGAAAATGGGAAACCACGGAAAACCATTTCAAGGACAGCCGACGGTGGGGCTCGAACCCACGCGTCTACCGAGTCAGCAGCGAGTTTGGCCCCTTGACCTAACGCAGCGCTTTAGCCCGCGTAGCCACTACTGTCGGTAATGGCGTCAATGTCCTCCCCCGTCTTTTGTCTTTGGATGAGAAAGATCTTCACGTCAACATTTGCAAAGATGTCTTCATGTCTTTATCGGACTGTGTGTGTTGCAGGTTAGGAGATGAGGATGAGGGGAAGAGGTGTGCTCATTTCAGTATGCCATAACCTTTAAATGGCCAATCTTGAGTGTCCCTGTCCCGTGCTGTAGTCCCCAGAACTAGTATTGCGTTATTTGAATTTGAATATTCCCAAAGGAAATATGATGTTAGTTTTCATTTTGAGCAGATGTATTATCAAATAATATGATAAATTATGTTCCTATAATGACATATGCAGCAGAAACTTGGACAATGACTAAGAGGGATGAGAGCAGAGTACAAGCAGCTGAGATGAGATTCCTGAGAAGTATGGTCCAGCAAACGAGGAGGGACAGAGTGAGAAATGAAGATATACGGAAAGAACTGGGAGTACAGAAACTAAATGACAAACTGGAGCAAAACAGATTGAGATAGTTTGGTCATGTCAAACGGATGAATGAAGTAAGGCTACCAAGACGAGCACTGGAACGACGGATGACAGGGAAGAGAGGACGAGGAAGACCAAGACGCGTGGCTAGCGAAATGCTGGCGATTTATATTTGAGCTAGCTGGACCATTTATCATATTATTTGACAGTATATCTCCTCAAAATGGAAACTACTCATGAATGTCTTTTATAATCATTTTCAGTGTTGACATTTTTTATATATGTAGGCTATTATACTTAATTATGCCCACTGTACAACACAACATACTTTGCTTGAGGTGCAAACTCCTCTTCAGGGACAGGTTTTGGACTTCCAAGCAGTCCTTCAGCCTAGTTCAGTAAATTATAGTCTAAAGTATTCATTTTGTTGGTGATGGTCACGCATTTTAAAATACATAAATGACACTGATTGGAGAATGAATAAAAGTTCTTTTAAATGTATTTAAATTTAAAAAGTGACAGCAGTCACTTGTTAGAGGACGATCAGCGCGGACCTCCTCTCACTCACAATAATTTCCCATCATCAAATTCAGCTGCTGCGGACTTCTAGAGCGACGTATTTTTTAACTTTTACCCGGCTTTTAAATTTCTTTTAATTGTCTTCTAAAAGATCTTTTATTCATTTACCAATCAAGATCATTTCATCCTCATTTATGTATTTTAACAGGCGTGTCCATCACCAACAAGATGAATATTTTAGACCATAATTTACTGAACTAGGCTGAACAAGGACTGCTTGAAGTCCAAAACCTGTCCCTGAAGAGGAGTTAGCACCTTTAACAAAGTAAGTTGTGTTGTGCAGTGGACATAATAAGTATAGTAGATAACTAACATCATATTTCCTTCAGGAATATTCGAATTCAAATATGGATTACCAAGGTAAGGTTATATTGTTTTTATGAAAGGGTGTTTGACTCCGGTAGCACATTGGCATTGCTCGTGACGTCAATACTACATGTATTTTGTGTCTTGCAATGGCCTTCTCAGTATGCGTTAGCCATGCGTCTTGGTAAGGTGTACCATACCAACGGACGAGGCGAAACACTGGCAATCTATATTTGTGCTAGCTGGACCATTTATCAAATTATTTGATATTATTGCCCTAGTTGGCAAACTAAACAGAATGGGTAAGACGAGATTATGAGCATTATTTCTAAGCATGGGGAAATCTAAAATAATATTTCATAGAAATATATCCATTGAAGCGAGAAATCAACAACGGACTATAAGATGCTTCAAAATTTTATCACTCTGTGCGTTCACTAATTTGGGATCCAACATTCTAAGATTACCATATACAAAACCTACTTTGTACCAATTCTAACAAACGGACTTGAAGCAGCAACACTGACAGGACCAGCAAACAGCCGTCTACAGACTGCTGGAATGAAGTTCCTCCATTCCTGCTTACAAAAGACAAGGAAGGATGAAATAAGGGATGTTAATATTCGAGAAGAGCTTGGATTGGAAAGAAGCCTTTTGGAATTAATGGAACTCTACAGACTACGGTGATATGGCCATATGAAAATAATGGTTCCAGAAAGAACTCGTAGAGCTTATTTTGAAAGGGTAGTTCCTGGTAAAAGACCCCAAGGATGACCTCGAGAGTTATGGGTGGAACAAGTTTTAAAGGATGTAGAGAAAAGAGGTGTAAACTGGCGTACTATATCCGAAGAACAGCTATGGATAGGTAAAACACATTGGAAGAGGCTTTCGCACTGCCGCACCCGGCTTGCTGGAGCGAACACCTGATGATCATGATGAGAAAATGACCAACTGCTAAAAGAGAAAATTTACAACATGTCCGAATAATAATAAGAAATGAAACTCTGCATGAATATGAACTTTAACTTCTGAGGAAGTGAAAAGGTTGGTAGACATTTCAAAACGTCCTTTGAATAAGCCCCAAGCTCTTTCTCTGTTCCGATGGGGAATGTTGAGATGACAATTCAGAAGCTGAATCATAGGAACACCAAGACCTGCTCGGTACCACGCCAGCGTCCTGCACCGGCGTGATTGCAGATTAGTTAACATGCCGCCACTCCTCTCTCATATGTGGGTATCGTTCACCACCAACTCCTGTGTTGACGCTGAGGTTTCTTCGACTTTCAAGATCTGCAGCTTATTCTCTTCCACCGGATGTTGTAAACCTGGAATGATAGACACGTCCAGGAGGTCAGCACATGGCACAGTTCCTGACCAAAACAAGAGCAATGTAGACAGCGATCTCTGTCTTTATCGAAATGTAATGTTTTTCAGACGCTCAACACGGTTGTACCCAATTTTATTGTAACGAGTGGTTCCTTAATCCTGAAAAAAAATTATATGAGATTAATAAATACACTTGGATGACCAGTTTCCATCGTCAAGCGATCATCATCAGATCCTTTACACTTAGGCTATTAACCCTCTTAGTGCCACGCGCCGATCAGATCGGCTCTCGCTGCTCGCGCCAAAAGTGCCAAAGCCGATTATCTTATATTTGTAGATTTCTGTAGACATATGCCCGTGGTTATTTCATACTGGTGCAAAGGTGAGGTTCCAAGCTTGCCTGTGCGGTGTCTACTTTTTACCTTTGAAGTCTGTTACTCGATAGGTTCGAGTTTGTATTTACGCCCTCTCTTATCGCTCCCCCAATCACGACGTTCCCGCCAAAATTGCGGTGCAATTGTTTTCTTCTTGTTGAAGTTTTCTGCCTACGAATGCATCTAAGAACTTTATACAGATGGAAACGTAGTGTTTGACTCTTAGGTGTCCTTAACTTAGATTCAAAATAGATTTTTTACAAAAAAGAAAAAAAAAACAATTATCCATTAAAAAAGTTTAGATGCAGTATTTACTTTTACGAACATAATGTAAGAATGAGGTATTGGTTATAAAACGCAGCAAAAATAATGATTCTGTCATTGAAAATGTGGTATTTATGATTTTTTTTTCGAATAGTCTACATGATCATTGAAAATGACTTGGCACTAGGAGGGTTAAATCTATGTCTATGAGTGATGGTATTTGCAACATATACACTTATTTAGTTGCAGTAATTCACCAGCAAACTGATAGTGGTTTTAGCGATGTGTGGTCTGTATCTGCGCAGCCTGCAGCTTAGTGCACAATCCACAATAACCTGACCATTTAATAACGATCACACTAAGCACTTGCCACGGTGGGTGAGTGGTTATTGTGTTGGACTACCACCCCAAGCTTACCGGTTCGCTCCTGGCCGTGGTAAGTGATTTTTGAAGGGCGAAAAATCACGCTTGTCATACGTTGTTGGCATATATTGAACTCTGACAGTCATACTGTTCATGGTTCCGTATTGAAAATTGTGAAATTACGTATGCCTATATATAAAAAATTGTAACAATTGTTACAACAATTGTTTATATGTACGTAATTTCATTGTTAGCATGTTAAAGAATTCAGTAGGCCGTATTCATAATGGCCAAGTTAATCTCGGGATTTTCCGCCAACACAAATAGTTCCTCCTTTCTCTACTAGAAAGCGCTATAGTGTCAAGGAGCTTAGATATAAACAAGAGTTTGGTGCTTTTCAGTCGGTCAACACGAATGTACCCAAAAAGAGATGGGTTATGCCCTAATCCTGGAATAAATTACATGAGATTAATAAATACACTAGGATGACCAGTTTTGGTCGTCAAGCGATCATCTTCAGATCCATTACAGGCTATAAAATCTATGTTTGAAAATACTGGTGAAAATATTTACAATATGTACAATTATTTAGTTGCAGTATTGGTACTGCAACTGTCGGTGTATGCTAAATACGGTATATATGATGGTAGGTGAAATGTTAAATGTTGATAGATATCCGGAGTTTGTAATTTGGAGTGATTATATGGTTGTAAATAATCAACTATGGTTAAACTGTAATATTACAGGCTACTACTTATCTGGTTGTCTTCCTTGCTGGAGCTACGAGCAGTTTCGTGTTCAATGTTATTCCAGGTGTGGTCGACTGAGGTATATATACTACTGCTTAGCAAATGATCACACGGAAGAAAATATCTGTTCAGTGTATTGTGCCCTCATTATAAACCATTTAATAATATTTTTTTTATTATTTCGTTCACTACATTATATAACAACACCCCCAACCTACTGAGATATGGATCAGACACAATGGGGCCGGCCGCCATTTTGGCGTATGAGTGAACGGCTTAAACCATCCTTATGTCTTAAGCCACCGAGCATGGCTGCTCAATCTAAGCCTACTTTAAGCCATTGCTTATGATCTGGTGCAACGGGCCACATCCTTGAGGATAGTTTAAACCACCCTTAGTTCGTTAAGCGGAACTGGTGAAACCGGCCCTTAAGGATTGCTTAACCGTAAACCACCCTTAGCAAAGGAGGGTTTAAGCGGTCTTGTGGTGAAACCGGCCCTTAACTAATTTCCCGCCATTCCCATGTGGCTTGGAAATCACAGAAAGGTGATTTGAGTGTCAGCGCGACACAACCCGACTAGTAGGACGTGGATTCGCTGCACTAGGGGGTGTTGCGGGAGACATGTAGCAATTGATTGCAACGAACTCAAAGAGTCAGAACACATGAGAAAGTGGATTGGTGTATCCTGCAGTGCAAACTGCAGAGCTTTATAGATGGCAACGAGCTCCGCAGTAAACACACTACTGGCCTCAGGTAAAGAGATGTTGGTATTTGCTCCATCAATAACGAAAGCACAACCCACCTTATCGTCCACTTTCGAACCATCCGTGTAGAGAATACCAGCGTCTGGAAATTGGTGAACTATGCTGTGGAACTGTTTCTTTTGGATCTCACTTACTTACAGTAAAAGTAATAAAGCAAATTGATTTATAGAAATACAATATATGGAAGAAAGTGTCATAATATTATTAGTTTTGAATGAATGTTTGCACGTGCCTCGATTTGGAAGGCAAAATATGATTGGTAAAGCTTTGTTTTGCAGAATAAAAAGTGTTCATTTGCAACACATCCCTAGACAACTATCCCATAGCTCAAGTACACTTTCAGTAATATGCTCATATCTACAATTTTTGATAGTCTATGTAACAAAAGAATTCCAGATGTTACTCTTTTTTACAAACATAATTAACATGATCCTTCCATGATCTTATCTACGAAGGGCGTACTATATTGATTTATACTTAATTATTTTCTACCCAAATGAAGTACAGTACACATCAGTTGTTACGTCCACCTTCTCAACATAATCTCCTTGTAACTTGATGCACTTTTGCCATCGATGTGTCAGACTCTCCAGACCTTCCTGAAACCATTCTTTCAAAGTGCTGCGTACCCTTGCCTTGACAGCTGTGTCCAGAGGTTCCTTCATGTTCCCGAACAGGTGATAATCACTTGGTGCCAAGTCGGGAGAATATGGTGGGTATGGCAGCACCGTGAATCCCATTTGATCAGTGGCAGCGGTGGTCTCTCGGCTAGTGGCATGTTGCAGAAGCGCACCTTTAGCCCATTTTCCTGGCCGCTTAGTTTAAATGCCACGATATAAGCGGTTAAGGGTTGCCACATACACTGCCCCGATAATCGTGGCCCCCAATTAAGCCAGTCAATGAGGATGATGCCCTTTGTGTCCCAGAACACTGTTGCCAGCAATGTTCAACATTTCTTTGGCGGTGGACTGCCCCTATGCTTCCATTGCATGGTCGCCGTTTTACGGATTTTGCAGGCTACAATGGCATCTAGTAGCCAAGTCTGCACCTAGGTGTCATGGATGGTAGCGTTTGGTAGCAAAAGTAGGAACTACTTGAAAAATTGATCGTCTGCAGTCCTACTTGAATCACAGATAACACACATTAATACAGCCATCAAAATTAACACCGGTTATCAGATAGATTCTACACACACCCAAAGTACACAGGGCTAAATGACCGCGTTGTCGCAGTCCCTAAACTAACGAACTATCAGGTAAATGATGCAGAATTCAATGGATCTGAGGCCTCTGTCCGTACAAATCAATGACAGAAATTAGTGCTCCTTCCTTGACACAATGTCTCATTTCAATGATCGGGACTTGAACTTTGGGTTAACAAAACACTAAAATTCATAAAATGCTGTGTATAAATTCATGGCTTACCTTTGAGGAGCTGTATTAGTCCCGCCTCGGTGGACGAGTGGAGGAACTCAGAAGGGGAGACGCCTTTCAGGATCCTCGCCACATCCGTCTTCATGCTGTGGAAGATGACGTGCCTGTTCTTCTTGTTGAAGTCCTGAATCAAGGCTTGGATACCTTGGGCCGCCGTGAAGTCCGCTCGGTGCATGTGTTTGCAGTTGACTACTACGGCCAGGTTCGCTCCATTCCGTTCCTCGGGGTTGCTCGCCTTGGCCACGGCTTCGCGGACAAAGTCCACGGCTGGGAACAGCAGACTTGCACTGGGAGTCACCAGAATATAGTCCAGACCTCCACAAGCCTGCAATGTTACAGCACAAAACTAACGCCATCGAACGTGTACAAAAGAGATTTGTTAATTGGCTCTGATACAGGGGTGGACGATCGTACCATAGAACTGAATATGAGAGTTATTGCAACGTGTACGGTCTTCCACAACTGAACAGTCGGCGCACAGTGGGTGACGTGAGATTTCTTTGGAAGCTGGTAAATGGCGGAATTGACTAATCAGTTGCTAGCTGACTTGGGTTTTCACGTCCCTCAGAGAACCACCAGACGGAAGCACACGTTCGATGGTGTCAGATCGAGAATTAATGTGCACAAAAATTCATGACTAATCCGGTTGCAGTCCACATACAGCTTGATGGAAAGTAGAAGTGCTCCTGATATTCCCATCGACTCTCTGTCAACATCTCAAGTGGGCTGTAAAATCTTATATATAAATATGGAAATGTATATCTGTCCGAGATTGATGGACTCCGACACCGTTAAACGGATTGCATTTAAATTTTGTAGGGTTGTAGTGCACACCCCAAGGAAGGTTTTTGGCAACAATAATTTTAGATACCCCTCTCCATTCCTTTCATTTATGCCCTTTGGCACAAATTTACACCGTTTTTCTTGGCTCAAATCTACACCGTTTCACTGATCTGAGCCGAATTGTACGTCCATACCATTTGGAACAAGATGAGTAACTCTATCTGGCGGGCCATCGGCTCGACTAGCAGCTCTTTGGCCATTGGATAGTGAAAATGATTTTTGAAATATTACTGAGAAAGTGTGATAATCCACACGTAAATGGATATATTACTGGTTGATGGCGCAGAGGTCACCTTGACCAAAAGGACAGCCCCCCAGGACAAGACCCCAGCATCCCACCCCGCCCGGGCAGAGAATCCCTGCTACTGTCCCGTTTATTGACAAAAAAACATAATACATACAATATAATACACTGGTTACAATGAAGGTAAAAAAAGAAAAAGACATATACAGAAAAAGAGCAGTAGATAACAGAACAGGTTGACGTGGAAATGTTTATATATATATATATATATATATATATATATATGTAAAATCATTTTTCATATATTTTTCAATGCAGGTCCTAATATAATAGTTTGAACTTGAAAGCACACGAGCACTGGTTTTCTTCTGTGAGAACTGAGGGAAGGGGAGATCACTGAAGACTGTTCTGTTGTATGCACTGGGAAACGAACTGTTGGCACTGGGGAAATGCACTATTTTGTACACTTGTGAAATGGGGCCGTGGATTTGCGCTGTGAGCAATGCGAAACACTGCAGGCTATACGCCTAATCTCTCAATCACTGTGCATAGCGGCAGAGCATGACCCCCCAGGAGCAAACCTCATGCACCGGAGAGAAAGAGTGGAGCCTTAGGGGGGTGGTACTGCTGTGAGAGGGGGGTTTCGAGGGAGATAGGTTATTGGTGGGGGGAGATGTGAATTGCCTGGGGTGAGATTTTCGTTGAGGATATCCTGGGCAAGGGGGGACAGCATGATAGTAGCTTCGGAGAAGAAGGGATGATTGTGGAGTTGAGCTTTGCGAAGGTAGTTGAGACGAAGGGTATGTATAGAGGAAAGAATGGGAGGAAATGTGAAATATGGGGCATAATCAGCAGATGGGAGATCGTAGGGAACGGGGTAGGTGATCCGGATGGCATGACGATCTAGCTTTGCAAGTTTGATATAGAGGGGGGGGAAATGCGGCTAGCCAGGAGAGGGAAGCGTAATGTATTATGGGATGGATGAATATTTTATAATTGTTAATTATTTGAGCGGGTTTGAGTCCCCAGGTATGGCCCATTAGGGTTCTAGTGGCAGAGAGACGATGATGGGCACGTCTATTATGGGAGATAAGGTAGTGATTCCATTGGAGGTTGTTTTGGAATGTAACGCCAAGGTAGGTGAGAGTGGGGGTTTTGGGGATCAAGGTATTGTGCAGGGTGAGGGTAACTTTGTCACGAGGACGGCAGATTCGAGTTTTGGAGCGGAAGACGATGAGTTGGGTTTTCTGGGGATTGACCGTGATATGTGACGCGTGAAGCCAGGTTTGGAGGGTATTGAGATAGATTTGGAGCAGTCGGGAAAGCGTAGGAGCTGTTCGGGCAAGGGCTAGGATGGCCAAGTCATCGGCAAATTGATAGAGTCTAAGGGGTGGTGGAGGGTGGGGAATATCAGAGGTAAAAAGGATGTAGAGTAATGGGGATAGGGGCGACCCCTGGGGGATGCCCGCTCGTAGGGAAAAGGAGCAAGAGATAGAGGATCGTATGCGTATTGATGCGGTGCGATGATGCAGATAAACGTGGAGCAGACAGATGATGGACGAGGGGAAGGCAAAGTGACGAAGTTTATACGTACATTAGGACTGGGAGGTAGATGGTATCGAAGGCCCTTGAGACATCAAGACAGAGGCGGGCAGTCGTTTGACGGTGTTTGACATAGGCATGGAGGGAGGCTGTGAGATGTGTGGAACAGCGAGGAGGGAAACCAGCCTGGGATTCAGGGAGGAGGGCAATAGTTTCGAGGTAGGAGCTGATACGTTTGCTTAGGTTCAATTCAAAAATTTTGGAAAGGATGGGAAGAAGGCTAATGGGACGATAAGAGTTGAGATCGGAGGGGGGCTTTCCAGGTTTGAGAAATAGTTTTATAGTATAACAAATGAGAAACTGTTCCGCCTAGTCAATACATTTATTTAAAAACAAGTTATAAACTTGTTATTATATGGTGCATGTTTCGGGGCCTCTAGTACTGGTCCCTTCTTCAGCCATAAATTAAGATGTAAAATCCAGCATAATTAAAGATATCATAAAAAAATACATAAAATGATGAGTGAATGGATGAAATGAGGTGAAAAAGAACATATTAACCATGAGAAGTAACATGAGTGCACATCAGTAAAAAGTAACACCATTTGTAGTACTAGGTTTCTTGTGAATAAACACTTATATAGCACTGTTCTAATGTTTGTGCATGTGAAAATCACTTCACTTGGAATGTATTTACAATGCTGTTGACTGAAACTTGCTGTTCAAGCTGGGGCTTCTGAGATTATAGTCTCTTATTAGAGGGAAAAACACTGATTGTCTCTTAATTTATGGCTGAAGAAGGGACCAGTACTAGAGGCCCCGAAACATGTACCATATAATAACAAGTTTATAACTTGTTTTAAATAAATGTATTGACTAGGCAGAACAGTTTCTCTTTTGTTATATAGTGAATCTGTCAATACGGAAAATGAACTTCTTTCAGAGCACAATTTAGTTGTATAGTGGCGTTACACCAGTGGGTGGGATAGTAGCCAGTATACTGTAAAGCATGGTGGAGTATACAGAACTGAGGAGGTGGAGAAGGTAAGGAGGGGCTTCTTGGATATGTCGGAGCCGGGCGCTGTCAGGGTTTTGAGAAAGGCGGGTACAAGAAGTGGTCCAGTATTTTCGTTTGATAGCTTTGACGTAGGATTTGACATGTCGCATATGAAGGCGGTGTTGGTGGAGGAGTGCGAGATTTCTGGTTCGAGCAATTGCTTTGTATAAATTGTGAGCTTGACAGAGAAGGCGAAGTGCTTGTGGGGCGATCGGGGGTCGGGTTGGGTGATAGGAGTGTCGAGGAAAGTGTAGACGGTCAGCGGTAAGAATGTTTTTTATTTCGTTAATGAGCATGAGGAGATTAGGGAAGGATTTTGGAGGCATGGGGTTACTAAGGAGAGCTAAGAGGGTGAAGCGATAGAGGGGCCATTTGGTTTGGTTGAAACGGCGAGTGGGTGGGGGTAGTGAGGGGGCAGGGTTGTGAGAAAATATGTTGGGAAGAGTAATGAGAGCTGGAAGGTGATCACTGCCAATTGTGGTATGTAGGCTGAGGTTAGGTGACAGGAGGATGAAGTCAGGGGTGGAGTTGGATATAGGGCGGGTGTGGGAAGGGAAGGGTATTTGCACTCCACGGATGTTCTGAATGAGTGTTTGGAACGTCTGGTTATCCGTAACAGTATAGGAGTCTATATTTTTAAAACACTAGGGCGATTTTTGTTACATCGAGAATGAGATAACGTCTTAACCGATTGACTTCGTAATGCATTCTAACGAGAGCTCTTGGCAAGCAGATTTGCAGAGTGTCTTTAAAATAAACAAATATGTTACAGAATATTTTTAAATTAATAAACAAAAATTCAGAAATCTTGTTAATCGCGCATGCGCACAATCGCCTTGCCTCATGACAGTCATGGCGGTTACAAATCCACCGCGTTTTAATTTCATAGTTATGTATAAGAATTATAAAGGAAGGGAACATTGTTTATGGCGTTTCCATGATATACACTGGAATAAAACTATACAAGACAGAAAATGTTGAAAAACGTAAACCGACATCAAATTTTGAGTGTGCATGATGTTTAATTACCTTAATATTGCGTGCCGTTACCAGTGGTTCTGTAGTTCAGGTGGATCCCCCGTAGTCTCATAATTTACGCATCACCCAATGTATGGGGTTCGAATCCCCCCTCCTTTTTTTCTTATTTCCGTATTTTCCTTTCTTGAAATTGCTATTATATTGTCAAAACATATTTAACTTTTGGCATTCCCGTAAACTAAGGAATTCTACATTCCCATCTCAATATAAAACGCTATGGTAATTTTTTTGAAACGTTTTATAAGTTCCGGGTCGCCTTCGTAGCGTAGCGGTCTGCATGGTTAGCTGCCGCCCCGGAGGTCCTGGGTTCGATTCCCGGCTCTGCCACGAAATTTGAAAAGTGGTATGAGGACTGAAACGGGGTCTACTCAGCCTCGGGTGGCCCAAATGAGTAGAGGGGGTTCGATTTCCACCTCAGCCATCCTGGAAGTGGTTTTCCGTGGTTTCCCACTTCGTCTTCAGGCAAATGCCGGGATGGTTCCTACTTCAAGGCCACGGCCGCCTCCTTCCCCCTTCCTTGCCTAACCGTCCTAATCTTCCCCTCCTCCCTTCCCTCATGAGGACCCTGTTCGCTTTGCAGGTGAGGCCGCCTGGGCGAGGTGCTGATCACACCTCACCAGTTGTATCCCCTCCGACCAGATGTTCCAAGCTCCAGGACACTGCCCATAGAGGCGGTAGTGGTGAGTTCCCTCGCTGAGTCCGTGGGAACCACCAACCTAGAGGGTAAATCGACTAAATTTAAAAAAAAAATTATAAGTTCCAACATTCGACAGATTACTTTTGCAATAACGTGGTTATTTATCTTTATTGCTACAGAAGTTTTGGCATATTGTTGCACATGGTATAACTGTTAAGCCGACTGTGAATCAAGGATTTTACGAATTCCAACACATGAGAATCCTGGGCGACTTACTTCTGAGTGTTTTCAAATCGCGCCATGTACTACGGTACTCATTTGTTTTCCTCAGTTCTTTCTTTGCCTTATAAACTACAAGGCATGTCCAAAATATTGTTACATGAAATGCCACTAATGAACTGTACCTTTACCAGTTATACGGTAATAATATACAGTAGGCTACGTTGAAATTCTGATATTACAAATGTAGGCCTATTTTTGATTACATTGTTTTCCAAATTAACTTCTATATTTCAGTAGCAGATGCCGCTGCAGTCGAATGTTGGAACCGCCATTTGTATTGTGTTTCCAATCTTTCTGTTACATATAGTCTTTGGTGGTCTGTTATAGTATTTGGTGGTCAGTCCAGGTCAGTCGTTGTCTGTCGAGAATACATACCGCAGCTTCTACGAATTGTTAAACCTTTCATGTTATATACCATAACTATAGCATACTAGCAAGTGATTACTGGGCCGGTTTGTCTCGATAATTCATTGCCATCTTTAAGAGTGGGCTTCCCTGTGTAAATACGACTTTTGACACGCACAGGAAATATAATTATAAAACTGACTCCATTATTAAGGTGACTGGCGAAGTGGTTCTATGCTCCTCTTCATAATTTACTGTCATGGATATCCGAAGAATTGTACCAATAACAGGTGACGGAAATGGCTTATTTAGAGCAGGTTCGTACTGTTTATATCGAAACGAAGAACGTCATAGTGAGTTGCGTTTGCAAACTATTACAAAAATTGTTGTTGACTGGAATATTTATAAGGATTTTATTATTGGCGATGAGTCTTATCGCCTTCCCCTCAACAACCAACTTGAGTATGAACGGTGAATATGCTGGTCATGTTGAACTCTATTGTATAAGCCATTGTTAAAGGAAGGAAGGAAGCTTGTAGTTTAACGTGACCGTTAATCTTAAGATCATGAGCCACGGGACCTCCTCTTTACGTGGAATCCGAACCACAGGGCATGGCATTTCACTTCGAAAATCTCACATGCATTGACCGGGAATCGAACCCGGACCGCCTTGGTGAGAGGCATACAGCTAGACCGCTGAGCCACCACGCCCCTAAGCCATTGTTAAATGATTATTTGTTTAGAGTGCATAACAATGAGACTAACCAAGTTGTAGATTATGGCAATGGAAGTGTTATTTGTCATTTATTGTTTAGCGGCTCCGTTGATGCAGGACACTATAGTGTGATCGAATACGACATTAATTTGGGGATAAATTCTACTGTAAATAGACGCATTCGACGAAAAAGAACATTAACCGGTCGTGTGGAAACTACAAATAGACGCAAAACAATGAGAAATCGGAGAAAAGGCGAAACCACTTTTAATATAAAATAT
This sequence comes from Meconema thalassinum, assembly GCA_946902985.2. Lineage (NCBI taxonomy): Eukaryota > Metazoa > Arthropoda > Insecta > Orthoptera > Tettigoniidae > Meconema > Meconema thalassinum. Next base: position 429,541,592 of record OX336394.1, read on the forward strand.
AAATCTGCCATTTCAGAAACAATGCCCGATATTATGCCGTACAGCGTTGGGTCCTTGACGAACGAATGTAAACATTGTTCTGCATTGTTCTTCTCTTGCGAAAAAACTACGCTTGGTTACTTTGGCCTTTGCTGTTGCAATGGTAAAATTGATCTGCCGGAATATAAAATACTTGACAGGCTTAAACCATTTTTCACTGGAAATTATGATACCTCAAGGAACTTCAGAGAGAATATTTGGCAGTACAACAATTCTATGTCCTTCGTTTCCTTTGGTGCCAATGTTACCGTACCACCTGAACACGGTCCATATTGTTTTAAAATTTCAGGAATTGTACATCATCACATTTCTTCCATATACTCCAAAAATATACGCGACAGTTGTTACGGCCAGTTGTATATATTAGACTGCTCAGAAGCTAATCAAATCAGACTAGCAAATCGAGGGAATTCTTGCATCAGGGAGGGTACACTTCATATTCTAAATAATATTTTGCAAGAGCATAACCCTTACATTCAACTGTATAAGACAATACATTCAAAAATATGCGAAGAAAATGAACTGGCTTTAAGAGTAAAACGTCAACCGTTAGATTTGGTCATGCGCTTTTACCATGGACCTCAAGAAGATCCTAGATGTTACAATAACCCAGCCTCCTCAGAGATTGCAGCTATTTTTGAAACAACAGACGGCGCTCCGGCTTCACACCGCCACATAGCCGTATTTTCCAATCAGGGAGTTTTAAAGGAAATTGATGTTGAGGGTATGCATTGTGATCCATTAACTTACGTTTTAATATGGCCTTGCGGAGAAACAGAGTGGCATATTTCACTGCCAACAGGAGGGAAACGTAAGACGAACGTTAGGCAAAATATGACAATGCATGAATATATTTTGTATAGGCTGTCGATTCGAGGTTGTCCTCCCGCAGGAGGTTTCAACCCTTTACTTAATGCAAGTAAACTTACCCAACAATGACTATTATTGTCGAATAGAAGGAGATATACTAAAATATATTCGCAATCAACAAACGAAATTGCGTGTCGATATCTACGTTGGTCTTGCTGATGCTTTACACTTTAGAGCTGAAAATAAAAGTTTAAGAGCTGGTCGCATAGTTATTTTGCCTTCTACTTTTATTGGTAGTCCCCGAAATATGTTGCAAAATTATCAGGATGCAATGGCAATTGCGAGAAAATTTGGCAAGCCAGACCTCTTCATAACTTTCACTTGCAACCCATCATGGCCTGAAATTACTACTAGCCTCCAACCTTATGAAAATGCAAACAATAGACCTGATGTCGTTGTTCGCGTCTTTCATGCGAAAGTGAAGGAACTCTTGCGTTTAATAAATCAAAAGCAAATTTTTGGCGAGGTACAAAGCTTCTTATACACGGTTGAGTTCCAGAAGCGAGGTTTACCTCATATACACTTACTGGTTTGTCTTCGAGACAGTTGTAAATTACGAGAAATCTATCATATTGATATGACAGTTTCTGCAGAAATACCAGATCCTTCCAATACAACATTGTACAACTTAGTAAAGACACACATGGTACATGGACCTTGCGGCCTTCTGAATCCCAATTCAATTTGCATGAAGGATGGAAGATGTAAGAAGGGTTTTCCAAAAGACTTAGTGCCAGAAACTAAAAGAATGTGAACGGCTATCCACTTTACCGTAGGCGACAGAATGGAAGATCATATACTAAACGAGTACAAGGCACTAATGTTGAAATCGACAATTGCTTCATTGTTCCATACAATCGATATCTATTGATGTACTTTCAGGCCCATGTTAACGTCGAAATCTGTGCAAGTGTACACAGCATCAAATACATACATAAATATGTTTATAAGGGCCATGATTGCGCTAACTTGAAAATCACGGCAAACGATGGAATGTTACATCATGACGAAGTTTCTACGTATTTGAATGCTAGATATGTTGGGTCAAGTGAGGCTGCATACAGGATTTTTGGTTACAACATGCACGAACAGTCCCACATTGTTGCCCGGTTACCTGTCCATTTACCAGACCAACAAGATGTATTTTTTCATGCCGATGATGCTCCCAAAGCATTAATACGGGCTCAGTTAAAATGTACACAACTCACTGAATGGTTTCAGCTGAACCAAAATCCAACAACTAGGAGTGCATATATTTATCCTGAAACACCCGTTCATTATGTATGGGATAAATGCAAATGCTTTTGGGAAAAACGACTTAGACAATGTTTCTCCATCTGAATCAGAAAGATACCATCTGCGCTTACTTTTACTTCATATAGTAGGTGCCACAAGCTTTGAGGATCTTCGAACATACCATGGTGTTACCTGCCCAACATATAAGGATATGGCAATTAAGCTTGGTTTTCTTATCGATGATTCAGAATGGCAACACTGTTTGATGGAAGCATCGGTTTTCCAAATGCCTTTTCAACTGAGACAGTTATTCGCCTACATATGCATATGCAGTGTCTTGGTGAGGTGTGCTTTAACCAACTGAAGAGCCCAATTGCACACCGGGGCGAAACACTGTCATTTTGTTGAGTTATGCCGGAACATTTAGTACAATTTGTGTTTAAATATATAATGGCTCAACGGACAATACATACAGTATTTTTCTTTGGAAAATTATAAATAATCTGGTTCCGTTCAGGAGCCATAGTTCTGCTCCTCAGAAATCTGAACATGTTCATTTTTTGGTGTTAGAATGCATACTTTCGAGAAATTGATTATATCATTTGTAGAAATGAAAGTTTCGCCGTAAATCTCTGTCACTATGTCATCGTGCACTAAAATTCTGGGTGGTAGTTCAATAACATTTGTTTCCTCACCATCTACAGAGGGGTAGTCACCGTTACCAATTTGTAACAAAAGATCAGAAAATTCAATTTCTTCTGGTTTCAACCGCATGTTTTTATGTAAGCAGCGTATTTTGAAGAAGGGCCAGAGAGTATATAATACAGTTTTGAATAATTGTTTGGCGAGAAGCGTGCGGCACAACAGGCAAAACCTGCCTAAAGTCTCCTCCAAGAACAGTAATTTTCCCACCAAATGGAATGTCATTACCCATAATATCTTTAGAGTAAGAATATGTAGAGGCAAACCACTTAATTCCAAGGAATTCAAGAATTTTGTAGGAAACTGAAGTAGCTGGCTTTCATCTTCAAATTAATTAATCTGTTAACGCTGGTGTATGTTTTTGAACTATCGGGTATAAGTTCGATGACTTTCAAATTAATTTCATTCAAATGATTATTTGTAAAGAATATGTATGAAAATTGCTTGGATTTGGAAATAATCAGTGGAGATAAAATTGGGCAGAGAGCTCTAATCCCACGAATTGATTTAACACCATCCGACAAAACTCTTCCATTTTCTTTTAAGCGACGTCAATTTCCAATTCGCTTGGCATTCTGTATCACAATCAATAAAGCTCAAGGAGAAACTCTCGAACGTGTAGCAAGTTTTCAGTCATGGCCAGCTATATGTTGCAATGTCAAGAGTGCGATCTTTCGACGCCCTTAAAGTTTCAATAGTGCCAAGAAGTAGTCGTACAAAGAATGTCGTATATAAGGAAATCCTTCGGTAATTATTTTACCATTGACCATCATGTTTCGACTTCGTAAAGCTCTTGGCCTGTGGATTTTCAGAGTGTCTTTAAGAGAAAAAAATATGTTGCCGACCTGTGTTATTGTGATGGTTGTATTAATGTGTGTATCTGTAACTAAAGTGAGGATTGGGAAGGAGAACGCCGAGGTCTTAAATAAGGAACCATCCCGGTATTTGCCTGGAGTGGAAGTGGGAAACCGAAGAGAAACACATCCAAGATAGTTAAGGTTGGAATCGATCCTACCTCTCCTCAGTTTTACCTCACGAGGCTGAGTGCGTCCCCTTCCAGCCCTCAGACCAGAATTAAATTTCTTGGCAGAGCAGGGAAATTAATCCGGATCTCTGGGGCGATGGCCAAGAATATAGTCTTAATGCGTTTTTTGACATGCACGGAACATATAATTCTAAAACTGCCTCCATTACGGTGGCTGGCAAAGTGAGTCTGTGCTCATCCTGTAATTGGTGAAGTGATTCTATGCTCTCCTGCATAGTTTGCTGTCAAAGAAGACCATAGGATTGTACCTATAACAGGCGATAGAAATTGCTTATTTCGAGAAGTTTCGTGCTGTTTATATCAAAATGAAGAACATCGCCCTGAGCTGCATTTGCAAACTATTGCAAACATTGTTGCTGGCAAGGATAATTATAAGGATTTTATTATTGGCGATCAGCCTCATCGCATTCTCCTCGGCAACCAACTTAGTATGAAAGTCTCTGGACGGAGAATACACTGGTCATGTTGAACTTCATTGTAAAAGCCAATTGTTTATTGATTTTATTTGTTTAGAGTACATAACAATGAGTCTAACCACACTGCTGTTTTTGCAATGGGAGTATTATTTGCCATTTAATATTTAGCGGCTCCATTGATTCAGGCACTATAGTGTTATCGAATAAGACGTTAATTTTGGGAGAAATACTACTATAAAACCCCGTTCGACGAAAAGGAACATTGTCCGGTCGTATGTAAACTACAAATTGGCGCAATAAAGTGAGAAATCGGACAAAATACGAAGCCACTTAACAAATCCAATATAAATATGCCATAAAAAACTCCCATTTTCTTTTAAGAGCCACCAATTTCCAATCGCTTGGCATAATTTATCACAATCAATAAAGCTCAAGGGGAAACTATGGAATGTGTAGGTCACTATTTGCCCCATCAAGTTTTCTGTCATGGGCAGTTTATATGTTGCAAAGTCGATCTTTCTCTGTAATCATACAAAGAATGCATATAAGAAAATCCTTCCGTAAATATTTTCCCAATGACCGTCATGTTTTGACGGGTTTCAACTAGTTAATGTTAATATCGGCAACAAAAAGGTAGTTAGAGAAGGTACGCTCAAGATAGATAAGAAAGTCGATAGGCGGTGGCGAGTGTGGTGGCAAATACATGGTGGCTACAGTAAAGGTTTTAGAGGGAGTATAGATTTCTATTAATAGGTATTCGGAAAGGCATAGAAGTGTTGTTTGGTGGTGAAGCCACGGTGCACACCATCGGCTACCCCTCCGCGCTGGCCATCATGGGGCCGGTCGGCTCGATGAAGCGTGTACTGAGGGAGGGCAAGTTGGTCAGTAGATTTGAGGAAAGTTTCATTTAAGATCAGAACATCTGGGGAGTGCGATTAAAGCACAAGGTCTAGTGGTGCCCAATTGGCTTGAACTAACCAGATATTAGAGAAATATACTTTAAGAGCCATTGCGTTAGGTCATGAGAGGGAGTCCAGAGAGGGGAAAGAAGGCAAAGTGCATGCGGTTGGCCGCATACGCGATGTCAAGATGGGTGTTGAAGACTAGGTGGGCTGCCATCTGGATCTGTTGTGTTATGAGGGGGCAATGAAAGGGGGGACAGTTCTGTAGAACCATTGTTAGGAAGCGGAGAATGTTTTCAGTCCTGGGGGAGGGAAGGACTGAGGATGGGGCTGGGGTGGGAAGATCCTGGGAAATGACAGGAATAACCGTTTCCGGTTCGATTGGAGCAGGTGTGGGACGGTCCTTACATTTATAGCTAAATGCTGGGTGTGGGAGTGAGCAGTTAATGCACTTGGCTTCAGCGAGGTTATTGCACAAAGATGTGGTGTGACCCTGTCTGCAAATCCCACATACCTGCTTCTGGACGCAAGGAGCTCCCGGGGGCATGGTCGTAACGCTGGCACTTCTCACAGCGGATCCTTTGTGGTGGGGAGGCTCGAGAAGGTTCAACGGGGTGGTGACGGGCGTAGATGAGTGCACCGTCCCTCAATAGGGTGTCCAATGTGCTAGTGTCCCGGCTAAGAATAGAGACTAGTGATGTCGGGCCGGCTGCATTACGAATGCGGGTAGTGCGGAATATGATGCGTCCTTGGAGTTGTAATTGTTCTGTTACCTCTTCGTATGTGTATTCACGGGACCGAGAGGATTGGTGAAGGGCGGAAAGGGGCCTGGGGGTGAGTGAGATTGGTGGCTCGGGTGTGTGGTCCAAACTGTTGGAGTCCAATCACGTTAACTAGCTGATTGTAGAAGGGTTGTGACGTTTAGCTGTTATACCCTTCTTTGGAAAGCAAACACAATTGCCATTGAAAACAAATGTTTTTAAATATCCGTATTGATGTTAGAATTAAACGTTTAAAATTATACGCCAAATCAATACAGAAACAAATATATATTTTATATATTGAGACCTTCAATGAGGCCATTTTCTGCTTGAAAAGAAAATCAATTAAGAATTGAAAACTAAAATAGCATGTATGACTTAAATCCAAATTAGAAATGAAAATTAATGATAATAATAATAGTAACAAATACAATGGATATCCTTACAAATGTAGTATTAATTAAATAAATAGAAGGTTGGTCTTTTCACAATAATTTAAAAAAAGTAGTTAGAAAATAAGAACTGTTAACGGTGAGTGTAAAAATGTTAAGCTTTAAAAATATTTATCAAAATATAGACATAATAATTTAGAAAATCAAGTTCTAAAATCAATAAAATAATTCAGTTCGGCGCTTGATTAAATAAGTTGAATCCTCTTCAATACGGAGTTTATTAAGAATTTTGAATAGGTGCCAACCAGTATTACGATGACATGTTTTATTTTCCTATCTGACTGTATGATTTTTTCTATATACTAGGCACATCCAGAATGTAAGTTCCAGGGGCAGATGACCTCGTAGTTCCACCCCTTAAAACAACAATAAGTAACTAAATAATAATACTATCGTATGGCCTCGGGTGCAAGCTTCGTTATTTGACGCCCAGAGGACAGATTGCATGTCGAATTTTGTTGTTCCTTGGAGCGCTATGAAAGTCAAGGAGGTTACATATATAAGCTCCTTGACACTACAGCGCTTTCTAGCAGAGAAAGGAGGAACTTTGTGTTGGCGGAAAATCCCAAGATTAATTTTGCCATTATGAACACGGCCTACTGAATTCAAATGGGATCTTTAACATGCCAACATCGTATGACATGAGTGTCGTGATTTTTGTCGCCTTTCAAAAATCACTTACCATGGCCAGGAGCAAACCTGCAAGCTTGGGGTTGGTAGTCTGACACAATAACCACTCACCCACCATTATTATTACTAACTAAATAACTTAACTAAAGTAAGTTCCCTTTTTATACGTTGCCCCAGCATCGTAGTTCAGTGCAAGCGTGGTGGTTACTCTGAGGCAAGGACGCTAATTTAAGATCGTTGTCTGTTGTTTATGCTTTATTGTGTTTTGGTTAGAATGGTGAAGGTGATTGAAAATCCCGCTGCTTGTGAGATTAGATCTGTCATTTGTTTTGTGAATGCAAAGAACACTAAACCAGTCGACAGATTTGCGAGCTGTTTCAAGGAGATGGGTCAAACAGTTCAATGAAGGACGTGATCAAGTGGGCGTCCATCGTCGGTTAATGAAGACTTGGTTCATGCAGCTGAAGAACGCATCAAGGAAAACCATTCTACGAACTTTCCGCAAATTTCAAGATTACGTCTTCGTGAAATTGTTGACAACACAGGCGGCAACGTTTTATGAAGATGACATAGAGAAATGTGTACCTCGCTATGACAAGTGGGAGTTGTGTGGAAAGATACATTATGATTTGTAGTTTGTTGGATTTATTTAGGGGCATGAAGCCCCGTGTAATTTGGTGTGTGTGGGGCATATATCTGATAACCTGTGTTATTGTGATGGATGTATTAGTGTGTGTATTTGTAATTCAGATGAGGATTGGGTAAGAAGCGGCCGTGGCCTTAAGTTAGGAACCATCCTGACATTTGCATGGAGTAGAAGTGTGGAAACCACTTACTTTCAGGACATACCACATAGTTGTGCAGCGTCTGTTAGCCCAAGAGCGAGTCCTGTGGGATTCTGGCTCACGGCAAGTGTATCTATCCACACATTAGATATTTGTTCACTAATGCATAGTTAAGACTCACTGTGACTTTCTCGACCGTGACGCGAGGACGAGCATTGAAGTAGAGGAGGAAAGCGATGTCCACGGCAATGCCGATCACGATGCCTATCTCCACTCCCAGCCACAGACACGCACCGAAGGTCACAAATGCTGGAATCAAATCTCGTTCTGCAACAACAAAGAAGATTTTATAATACCATCCTATTTTAAAATTTCCCATACAAACCTCAAATTATAAAACACTAGAAAAAAGTTTAATAATTAAATCAATACGTACATGTATCGGTATACAATGATATCCTCGTCAGCGTGGATTGAATAATAAAAGAATCTTAAGACTATGTTAACAAATACCAAAGAGAAAATGGATATCCTTGCAATAAACCTTTAGAATTTAAATAAAATGAAAGGCCACAAAAAATTAGAAAATACATAAAAGAAAAAAGATTAAAGTTAATATAAATGTACCTAAATGTATACCATATTGAAGAAGTATAATATAGACAGTCTATTAAGGTTTTTTAAATGACCTTTCATTTATTTAAATTCTAATGGTTGTATTCAAGGATATGAATTTTCTCTTTGGTATTTGTTAACATTGTTCTAAGATTCTTGTATTAATCAATCCACGCTGACGAGGGTATCATTGTAGACTGAAACATGTAGAGGAAAGTACCCAAAACAGGACCCCCATTTTGTTTTCGATTAATAAATAGTAGAAAATATTTAAAAAATATGTTTTAATAGCATGTAATAATTACTTCATAATGTTATGCACCGTTTACATTTTTCTTTTAGAAAATATAATTAAAAATCCGTATTTAAAAAAAATTCCTATAACCTTACACTAAGGCAATTCAAAAAAATAAAATTGCCAAAATCGAACCCCTTGTAAAAAAAAATCCGAATAACACTAAACCAAATTAGAAAAATGTATTAAATCAGAGAGAACATAGCCTAATCAGTTTTCAAAGTAGAATATAACTATTACAGGTTACAGTTTAAAATATATGCACAATATATACCAAACCCAAGAGCCCTGCTATAGAATGTTCCAGTAAGCTTCCTTTCTGACAGTTTGGTTTTGTGGCGTTGAAGAAAAAGTCTAACCCACTTCTACCCAGCAATTTCGTCTTGAAATGATGTTCAATGCTATTTCTCTCAGCCAATTGTACGGCCATTCTTTGCAGGTCATTACGAGTAAGCCCAAAAAAACGTCCATAGAAAGACAATAGTGAACCACCTCTTCTTCAAGATCTTCACCCAAAACTTCTTTTCTTTTTACTGCTTCCTCAGGTGTACCGTACTTCATATTGGACATCCTCATGAGTGTTGTTTTCGGAACATTAAACTGCTTACTGGCCTTCTTGCAACCCATCTTCTTTTTCCGAACAGCATCAATAGCTTTAGTCTTTTTGTATGGGCTCCACTTTCTTTGATTAACCTGCAGTAGAATTTCAAGAGAATAAGAGTGCCTACAAATACAGGCAGACTTTATGCATCAAAATATAAGGGGTCTGGTTTAAGCAACTGTGGGGGGGTCCAGTTTTGCGCGACTATAGCGAACATTTTGTTAACCCAATACATTTTTAACCACAAATCTATCTGAAATGATTTCATGATAAACATTAACCTTAACCCTTACCATTCAAGATTATAGAGTTTGAAAGGCTCATCTGCCTATATCTGGGAGAAATAACGAATCATACAGCACAATGTAAAACCTTTTACCACTGTCAAAACATGTAATAGCGAACTGATAAGCAACACGTGAAGTAGGCAGTGTTTTTGCTTCTCTACAGAGTGGTAGATGCCTAAACTGTTATTTACACTCGGTCACACTAGAGTGCAGGAGAATGTAGAGCCAGGAGACCGGGGGTCCACATTAGGGGGAGGCGTCCGCTTTCCTCTACGTATTAATTTAACGGCATTAAACTTTTTTCTAGTGTTTGACAAGGCGGATCTTTTAATTTGAGATTACTGTCAGTAAACACGGATAATATTTACCGGTAATACCGTAGGCCTACTATCTTCATAATGGTAATGTCTAAGCATTTTATTTCCCAATCAGTACGGTATTTCTGTTCAAGTTCTGAGCTGCTAGCAAGTGCCGAAGATGCTCACAGGTCATAGACACGAGCATTATTTCCTCCCAACTGAAGTCTAGCTCTCCAAACAGTAACTTTATATGTGTTGCCTAATTGCAGTGGCGTACCCACGGACGGGCTTAGGGTTTAAACCTCCCCCCACAAAGATCATTTGTTTACTTGAATCCTTATATTGTCCAGTCTATCACCTGTTTGACACCACCACTAGTGAGGCGTCTTAACTCCTGTATACATGTTAAATGTGACCATGTTCTTCACTTCTAACGCCCTACACTCTATCGAATGGAGTTGTTGATTCTCCGCCCAATCAATACAATTTATTACAAAAATTTTCACAGTTTTATTATTTCTGGGACATGTTTCGGGCCAAACCTGGGCCCTTCTTCAGCCTTGATTAGTTTCCAAAAACATCCATTAAAAGACATGCATTTATAAAAGAACAACACTCTTAAAAAAGTTTCACGGTATTAAATACATTAAAAAACACTAAAACACACTCTAATCGGAGCAAGACTCCTCCTTCAGTGTTGGAGTTAGTCTTGGATCAGTTTTGCTCTTAAAATGTGCAATTGGTAACTGTCTTCACGTCACTTTAAATGTGCATATCTGTGTCACTGTGTGTGTCCACTATCAATGATGCAGATAACGTCATTACGATAGGCAATAGTAATGGCAGTAAGAACGTGGAGAGGAAAACTTTATATAATTGAAATATTTTTCATGCAAGCAGCAATAATAATCAAAACATAATTTTAATAATGTACAACTACCGTGTCTCCCACAAGTTCAACCCCTCCTCCACGTGGTGGGAGACGGGCAACGGCATGAAGTAGGGGATTGCCTGTAGGGGTAAAGTACAGTGGGGACTTTGTGTGCCCCGGGACCGCTACGGTAGCTGTGAAGCCTCTATGGGAACCCTGAAAAGTGACGGCTGACGGGGCTCTGGTGAAGCTACGATAGGCCTAGCAAGCCAGTACTGGATATTATATTTGCTTTCAAAACAGGAACAGGCCTCGGAAAGGACGGATGCAAACGACGACGACCCGGATATGCTAATGGACTACGAGTTGGGACATTAAACATACAGACACTGACAGGAAAAGTGGAGGAGATTGTAGATCTGATGGAGAGAAGAAAACTGGATGTACTGGGCTTGGCAGAAACAAGATGGAAAGGAGAAGGTCGCAGAGAACTGAGGAAAGGGTACCGGTTGTACTGGAGAGGGAACAGTGAAGGAAGGAGCAGCGGAGTAGGAGTAGTTGTGAGAGATGGAATGAAGGAAGAGGTAAAGGGAATAAGTGACAGGATCATGAAGATCAGAGTAACTGTAAAGGGAAGAAGCCTGGAGATAGCCCAGGTATATGCCCCTCAAGTTGGATGTACAGCTCAAGAGAAGGAAGACTTTGAGGAGGAGCTACAACAGCAGTTGAATGGTCAGAGCATCATTGTCATGGGAGATTTGAATGCACATGTGGGAAGTGCAAGGCAAGGATATGAAAATGTATTGGGAGCAGAAGGATGGGGTAGCAGGAATGAAGAAGGGAGAAAGTTGCTGGATTTTTGCAAGAGAAACGGTTTAGTGGTAGGCAACTCCTGGTTCCGGAAGAAAGAAAGCCACAAGGTAACGTGGTACAGCAGTGATTAAACAAAGGAATCTTTGGTAGATTACATGCTGTACGACTGGGAAATGAAGAGAAGTGTCAGAGATATAAAGGTAATACCATCAGAGGCCTTAGATAGCGACCACAGAATACTTGTAATGAACCTGGGAGTTGTTAAGGATAGCAAGAGGACAGAGGACCAGGAAAGGAGAATCAAAGTATGGAAACTCAAGGAAAAGGAAGTCAAGGAAGAATTCCAGAAGATAATAAGGGAAAGGATGCCAACAGACAATCCTAAAACAGGGGAAGAGGAATGGAAGCAATTCAAAAACACAATGGTGGAAGCTGCAGTGGCAGTATGTGGAAGAACAAGCAACAGAAAGCGGTGTAAAGAGACACCATGGTGGAATGAAAGGGTAAAAGAAGCAGTGGGAAGGAAGAACAAGGCTTTCAGAGTGTGGTTCCAGGAAAGAACTGATCTGACAAGGGAAGATTATAAGATAAAGAAGAAAGAAGCAAACAAGATTGTCGCAGAGGAGAGGAAGAAGTGGATGGCAAAGTGGACAGAGATGATGGAAGAAGACAGCAGAGGAAATAAGAAAGTACTTTATGGGATGGTCAAAAGTAAGAGAAGAGGTCTGCGAGAGGATGTGGTAATGATGGACAGAAACGGAAATGAGGTACACAACAAAGAGGCACTCAAGACAGTGTGGAAAGAGTACTTTGAGGATTTGCTGAATCCAAATGGTCATAGGGAGGAAGACAATGTATTGGAAGATTGAGAAGACAACACAGGAATGGAAAAGGACCTGACTTGGAGAGAACTGGAAATGGCTATAGACAAGATGAAAGGAGGAAGGGCACCAGGTGTGGATGAAGTGAGTGTTGAAATGGTGAAGGCAGCAGGGGAGGTTGGGAAACAGTGGCTGTACCGTGTGATGAGGGTGATATGGAAGGAGAAAAAGACCCCAGAAGATTGGAAGAAAGGATTAATTGTCCCAATATTTAAGAAAGGAAGCAGAAAGGAGTGCAGAAATTACAGGGGAGTCACACTCATACCTCACTGTGCCAAGATATATGAAAAGATATTAGAAAGTAGAATACGAGCCAAAGTGGAGAGAAAATTGAGAGAGGAGCAGTATGGATTCAGACCTGGGAGATCAACAGTGGATCTCATATTTTCAGTGAGACAGCTCCAGGAACTCCACTACGAATTTGGAGAGGATCTGTTGATGGCCTTCCTGGACATCGAAAAGGCCTATGATAGTGTGTGTAGGGAGAAGGTTTGGAAAGCAATGGAAAACATGGGAGAGGAAAAAGGGACTGTAGGCAGAGTGAAGGAGATGTATTGTGGAAGTGTGAGTTGTGTGAAAGTTGGAGGGGAAAGAACAGACTGGTTCAGACAAATGAGTGGCCTGAAACAGGGTAGTGCGCTGTCACCCCTTCTCTTTATTGTGGTTATGGACGAGGTAATGACACGGATAGCAGGAAAGATAGGAGAAGATAAGATGAAAGCAATGGTGTTTGCAGATGATCTCATGGTCTGGGGAAACAAGGAGGAGGAAATTCAGGAGCAACTGAAGGCTTGGGAAGAAACAGTGGGAGAGTACGGATGGAAGTTCAACATCAGTAAATGTGAGATCCTGTTAACGACCAGGAAAAAGGACAGACCAATGAGTGGGATAACACTTGGAGGTGGACAGCTGAAGAAGGTGGAAAGTCTCAAGTACTTGGGAAGTATAGTGGAGGAAAATGGGAGAAATGACAAAGAGATTACGGAACGTGGCAGACAGGCAGAAGCATTTCTGAGAAGCATTAGGAGCTTAGTGTGGAATAAAGATGTCCCACAAAAAAGCAAGGAAGTGTTATACAGAAGCTACTATGCATCAGAAACGTGGATAATGAAGAAAAGAGACATAAGCAGAATACAGGCAAGTGAAATGAAGTTCCTGCGAAGTAGGATCGAGTAACAAGAAGAGACAGGGTGAGGAATGAAAAGGTCAGGGAAATAGTGAAAGAGGAGCCCTTGCAAGGTAGGATTGAGACATCAAGACTGAGATGGTATGGACACTTAAAGAGAATGGATGAGAAGAAGATTCCCAAGAGGATACATGAGATGCAGACGCAGAAGAAATGACCAAGGGGAAGACCAAGAGATAGACGGCTGAAAGGAGTGGAGGAATGTGTCAAGAAGAGAGGCGAGGACTGGACCAGAGTGACAGCGGAGAGGTCGTGGGAAGAAAGAACTAAGTGGCGAGGCTTATGTTCCAAACAGACCCAGCCTGGGGCTGGAAACTGTACATGATGATGATGATGATGATGACAACTACCGTACTGTATGACTGAGAAATCCTGTGTACGCCACTGCCTAATTGATAAAGTATAACATGTACATTAATACATTCCCCCAATAACTGAAAGGAGACAAAAAAAAGAGTAGTGATTTTGAAAATAGGCTTAATTTTAGATGTTACACACATTGTGTAAGTAAAAGTTTAAAATTCTGTGTATAAATGATTTACTATAATGTCCACAGACTTCCTCAACTACCTGTCGGCAGTGGCGGCTGGCGGATAATTGTTCTGGGTGTTGCACTATTTTCATTAATGTGGTACATGGGCGCACACAGGATTTTTTCTAGGATGGGGGGGAGATGTATTATTTTTTATTTCATTACCTACATGTCACTAGGTGGAAATGAGACATATTTTTCATTTAATTTCTTACTTGCTTCGTGACATTCATTATTTGGCTGCTCATGATGTTCATTTATTTAAAACGGGCAGAGTAGTCCGATTTTTTATATAACTGAAGATATTCTCAAATAATCCAAAATTAAGTTACTAAGTTAAATAAAACTGTGGAATTATCCCTACATCTAAATCAGTAACTTCAATTTGTGAAATAAACTGGTGTGACAATTAACAATTGAAATATTCTCAAGATTTCAGGGGGTGGGGGCACGGCCCCTCCTTGCACACACCCACCTCCTGCGGGCGCCCATGAGGTGATGGGTAAATGACTGCTTGATATCAAAGAAAACTGTATTCAATTTTGCGGTAAAACGGATGTCCCTCATTCATGACAAATGCCGCATTTCAGAGACATCACATTTTCATCGGATTAAATGGAATATAAGTTAGTTTACATGAAAACCTTCACAAGAACAAAACAACGTGAGTTACGTATATATGACGGCGAGAACTGCGAGTGTCACAAGTACGCGCAACATTGCAAGACATGGTTTCGGCAGTTGTTGGAGCATCTCAGATGTCTCCGTCCGCGCCTGCGCATCGGCTGTCTGGTTGCAGTCAGTGGGCAACGACCAGCGGAGTTAACTTTTGGGATAGGACTTACTCTGTCACACCCTTCACTATTGAGATCTGGTCGGTGCTTGGGCCTGGCACCGACCAAACGGATGAGCGCTCCTAGACGGTTGGCACACTTCGCTTTCTCACACAGTTCACAGTAACTTACTATAAGATTTTCTGAATTATTAAAGAACAGAATTATGAATTCCTATAGCCTACATATAAAAGGAAACATACAACTTTTATTACTAAACATATTATTACAGTATTAATTGTTTTTCATGAATTAATCTGGTCGTTGTGTAACACTGCAACCTCATTACCGGCCGCCACTGCCTGTCGGGAATAGCGACTGTGATGTAAAGCAGTTTATTCATGTTCCCCTGTCAGCTGTGCAGCTCTGTGGTCTTAGTAGGCTACAGCTCAATGAATAAAATTGATTATACTGTATTATGGTGGAAGAGTGCAACTACCTTAAGGATTTTGGACCCAGCACATATCGCATACAGTTTCTGACTGGCCGAGCTGATAAGAATGTACCATGTTGCAAGAGCAATCAAATCAAATCTTGATAAGAAAATTCAAAAGCACTTTAACAATTTGCTTCTACAAGGTGAAAGAAGGATTAAGTTAGTGTTGCCAGTAGACCAGTGGCACAGCCAGGTCAGTGTTACTGGGGGTTAGAACCCCTCCCCACTTATGGAATTAATTTGACAATAGACGACAATGCCATCAGTTGAATAATCACCATTACCTGACACCCACTGATTTAATAATACTTTCTTCTATCATCTCTTTGGGCATTTTGAGCAAAATACTGTTACCACGTTATTTGTTGCTCAGAAAGTTGCTTACAAGGGATGTCCAAAACGCAGGCGAAACCAATTCTGTTCAAGACGTTTTTAATTTTACATAATTTCAAATGTATTCTGTTATGTACAGAATATGAAAAAAATCCTAATTAACACACAAATATGAATTTGCATATGCGCATATGCATTTTGAAACAATCCAGTCTCTATTAATGGGCTACCAGGGTCATTGGAAGTTACTGGGAAAAGTCACAACTCTTTCACAATGCGAAAGATCGATTACGTGGGTCTTGTTAAACCCTGGATGCCGCGCTGCACTACATACACGACACTACAAAGGTTGTCCATAATGTCATTCACAAGAGTGCACCATAAACAGACAAACTGCTTATTATTAACGACATCCAGTGTTCCGTGGTAGCGTCCTTACAAAGTGCGTAGCATACTACTTCAATTGAACACACGTTTTATTCCATCTGGTCAATACATTCTAATACAAGTCACTAAACTGTGACAAATGTGTGCAATTGTTTCTCTTGAGCAACCACCTGCGCCAAGAGGATAAGAAACAGCTGAATACATCAATAAGTGGAATGTCAACTGAGATCATCATGGATTTGCATCGCTTCTAGTGGGGAAAATGTGTCCTTATAAAGCAACCTCTTGTCGTTACAACTATTGTTAAAACATTAAAATCTCTCCGAGAACAAACATGAGTACCGTATAAAATGTGGGTAAACTTACCTTCTTGAATTATAAAAAATCCCTTCAATACGGAACTGGTCTGACTGGTTGAATGAGGCATCCTAATAGCCTGTGATTTTATAATCCAAGAAGTGTTCATTTGAAGCCTCCGTGGCTTAGGCGGCAGCACGCTGGCCTCTCACCGCTGGGTCCGTGGTTCAAATCCCGGTCACTCCATGTGTGATCTGTGCTGGACAAAACGGAGGCAGACAGGTTTTTCTCTGAGTACTCCGGTTTTCCCTGTCAAAATTTCATTCCAACAACACTCTCCACTATCATTTCATTGCATCTGTCATTCATCTAATCATTGCCCCAGAGGAGTGCATCAGGCCTCGGCAGCCGGCACAGTCCATATCCTCGCCGCTAGATGGGGGCTTCATTCATTCCATTCCTGACCCGGTCGGAGACTGGAAGCAGGCTGTGGATTTTCATTTTCAAGTGTTCATTTCATCTACAACACCTTGTACCCTGTACTTACTGTTGGATCTCCATATCGGCACAACTATCCCCACCTCCACCATGAAGACGACAGCACAGATGATGACGGAAGAAAGTGTCGCCTTGGGAATGAAGTAGAAGTATGGGGTGAGCAGGCTCAGAGCAAGTATGACCAGAATACCTGCAAGCACACAAGAATTTGCACACTACTAGCCAAGATATTAATACTTAATACAGGGAGCAGCAAAAAGATCTGACGGTTTTTAAATCACAACAACACAAACATTTTAAATGATACAAACTCTTTTATTACTTATAACAGCAAGGTGTACATGTCAATTAATGGAAAACATGAAAGAACAATAGATTTTAACTTTTAAGATTTGAAGATAACGTCTTTCAAATGATGCCCATCTTTTGCCATGCATTCTTCCAGTCTTGCACTGAAGCTTTGCATAGTCATTTGGCTTCAACTGCTGGACAATAACCATTTTATACGGATGAAAATGCAAAACGAAACGCAATATTCGTCTCACTGTTCGATCAGACATTTGCAAAGCAGCAGCTTGTTTACGAGCCGGCCGCCGTGGACTGGTTTCCACAGCTTGTCTCACTCGCTCAACATTTTCTGGTGTCCTGGCTGACCTTGGACGGCCTGTAACGTACGTTTTAAGGCTGAACCTGTAGCTCTAAAATTACTCACCCATAATAAAATTGTATTACGTGATGGAACGCGTCCTCTTCAGATCATTTTGCCGCATGGCAAAAGATGGCCATCATTTGAAAGACGTTATCTTCAAATCTTAAAAGTTAAAATCTATTGTTCTTTCATATTTTCCATTAATTGACATGTACACCTTGCTGTTATAAGTAATAAAAGAGTTTGTATCATTTAAAATGTTTGTGTTGTTGTGATTTAAAAACCGTCAGATCTTTTTGCCGCTCCCTGTACTTAATACCTATAGCCTACTAGCGTATGGACTGGAAGCAGCAACCCATACTGGACCAACAAACAGCCATCTCCAGGCAATAGAAATGAAATTCATCCTTTCTTGTCTTCAAAAGATGAATATGGATAAAATAAGGAATGAGGATATCTGACAACAACTGGGATTGGAATGGATTCGACACACTGGACATACACCGGGCGTTCTGGTCTGGGGAGCAATTTCCTATGACAGCAGGAGCACTCTCTTGGTTATTCCACGCACCCTGACTGCAGATGTGTACGTCCGTCTGGTGATTCGACCTGTTGTGCTGACATTCATGAACAGCATTCCCGGGAGTGTTTTCCAACAGGATAACACCAGTGTTGTAACCCAACGTGCTCTACAGAGTGTCGACATGCTGCCTTGGCCTGTTTGAACTCCCGATTTGTCCCCAATCGAGCCCGTATGGGACATCATTGGACGACAACTCCAGCGTCATCCACAACCAGCATTAACCGTCCCTATATTGGCCGGCCAAGTGCAACAGGCATGGAACTCCATCCCACAAGCTGACATCCGGCATCTGTACGACACAATGCATGCCTGCATTCAACAGTCTGGTGAATATACCGGTTATTAATGGACCAGCATGGCACATTTGCGATGGCTTTTCTTGCATGAACATTAACCTGTTGTCTTGTATCTTTAATCAATTAAATATGTTACCTCGCCAAATACATTGCCAACATTTCCGTACTCTACATCCCTCATTTCATGTTGTTGGGATATTTTTTTCCACCAGTGTTGTTTTTTCAAAATCAAGAGATTGAGATGGTATGGTCACATGAAGAGGATGGCTCCCCACAGGAAACCTCGAGTGTACTTTGGCCAGAGTGTCCCCGGGAAGAGACCAAGAGGAAGAGCTCGCGATGTGTGGGAGAAGCAAATTTATAAGGACCTTGAAGCTAGAGATAAATACAAGAACACCAGTTATGGATGGACAGGACAAATTGGAGACTGGCTGGAGTGAAGAAACGGGGATGATGATGAAGACTAGCCAAGCCAGTTTGCTCGACACAGAGTGGCTATCAAATGGTAGCTGCAGGATGCACTAAAACAATAAAGTGAGGATTGCTGACATTACATGCAAAATTGTATAGAAATTTGTGTATTTTGTAGTACAAGACATGAGGGTAACATGTTTAATTTGCAGAACTAATCTGATATTCAGCGAGGTTCAGCTATGTCAAACGTTCTAAGTGCCACTTTTAAAAGAATTAGTATCATTTCACAAGTACGTTCTATGTGCCCACCGGGTTCCAAAAGCCAATACACGGAGTAAGTAGTTCAAATAATCTGTAACAGATAGCACTGTTCTAAGAACCATGCTGTGCTGCCATCCCTTGTTCCAAGTGCCATGCATCTTTTTACGAGTGTTTTGTTCTGTGTTGAGAGCGGGAAATTGTCAGCAGAGAGCTTGGCCCCATGACCTAACGCTGAGCTTTAGCGAGTGTAGCCAGCGCTGTCAGTGCTTGATGGGCTGGGGAGGTTTGTAATATCTTTCCAGTCCAGAGTATATATGAGAATCATATGTAAAAACAAAATGAACTTTACCAATCAAGTCTGTTACATTAGTTTCTCAGGAGGTATTACAGGCAAGGGAGAAGAGTGAACTTAAGAAAATGTTATCATATGTCATAATACTGAAAGCTCCAAACTGACAAAATATGTTACGAAACGAAAAATTGTAACTATCGAAAGCCTATTCTTTTATAATATCGTAATGGTACTTATTTTATTTTCAATAAATCAAAGGAGACAATGATCAGACATGTCCTGCAAACAGACCACAGAGATAATAATACAGAGCCCGCTTGGAATATAAAGAAAAACAAAGAGTAGTGACCAAAGTCCTTCACCCTCTCGAAAGATATAACAGTCCTCAACACACTCCCACCTTGAGACATTTGTCTCAACACACATTATTTACAGTTCACTCCGAAAACCTTGATGGCACTTTTATTTTTCTTCCACTTCTTGTCTTCACCATGGAATAGCCAACTACAGGTATCTCCTCAGCTACTGGTTCCAACGGTGACTGGTCTCCTACAGGTAGGGTCGACTGGTTACCACTACACCAAGCTCCAGATGAGATCTCTAAAAGACAAAGTCTTTGGACTGGTCGAATCCGAGTTCCAGATGATGTCTTCAGCCGTGCTACTCTTTCAACTCCATCCTTTCCTGGGATAAGTTCCTGTACAATAGCAATAGGCCAATCAATTTTCTTGCTGTTGTCTGAGCCTATTAGAACAACTTCCCCAGCCATCAGGTTGTGCTTCAGATTCTTGGAAGTAAATTTGAGTTGGCCAAGATACTTAGTTCTGAACCGTTGCCTCAAGCTTTCGATTAATTGTTGTTGATACCGTAGTCCTTTTCCTAAATCAGTGGCATAAGCAGTATCACAATCGGGTACTCCAATCTCCTTTACACCTTGTATAAACATAGAAGGAGTGATGGGAACAGAATCAGAATTGTCTTCTGAGACGTAGGTCAAGGGTCTGGAGTTCAATATTGCTTCGCAGTCACACAGTACTGTTGACAACTCCTCCACAGTTAATCTAGATCTCACAAGCGTTCTCTTCAGAAGCTGCTTCAGAAGACCGATGAGCCGTTCCCACCAGCCACCCAACCATGCAGCAGTTGGTGGATTGAACCGCCAGTCAATCCGTTCCACATTGCTGTATTCTGCTATGGAGATCAAATTGACAGGTGAAGGGCTGAAGGAGGTAGAAGACTTCTGTTACTTAGGAAGTAGAATAACCAGTGATGGACGAAGCAAAGAGGATATAAAAAGTAGGTTGGCTCAGGCAAAGAAAGCTTTTCTACAAAAAAGGAATCTGCTGACATCGAATATAGATTTAGGTATTAGGAAGTCATTTTTGAAAGCCTTTGTCTGGAGCGTGGCGCTCTATGGAAGTGAAACTTGGACTGTTGGTGCAGCAGAAGGGAGGAGAATAGAAGCGTTTGAAATGTGGTGTTACAGGAGAATGATGAGGATCGGATGGGTAGATAGGGTTACAAACATAGAGGTATTAAGACGAGTGGGAGAGGAGAGATGTTTCTGGAGACTGCTAATGAAGAGAAGAGATAGGTTGGTAGGACACATACTAAGACACCCAGGAATAGCAAGCTTAGTTATGGAAGGAAGGGTCGAGGACAAGAACTGTAGGGGTAGACCAAGGTTAGAATATGTTAAACAGATTGCCTCAGATGTAGGGTGTGGTAGTTATGTAGAGATGAAACGATTAGCTCAGGACAGGTGGAGATCTGCATCAAACCAGTCAAAAGACTGAAGACTCAAACAACAACAATAGTTTTAACATATTGGAGGCTCCTGTAAAGTTGGTTCCGTTATCTGAATACACAATGGCTGGTCTTCCACGACGAGCCACAAATCGTCGAAAGGCTTGCAAAAAGTGTCCAGAAGATAACGAAGAGACTATCTCCAAATGAATCGCTCGGTAGACTGCACACGTGAAGAGACAAATCCAAACCTTATTTTCACGAGTATATAGTGGTCCCATTAAATCAACTCCTATTATCTCAAACACTGCAGCATCTCTTACACGTGTCTCCGGTAAAGGTGGG
Source organism: Meconema thalassinum (assembly GCA_946902985.2). NCBI lineage: Eukaryota > Metazoa > Arthropoda > Insecta > Orthoptera > Tettigoniidae > Meconema > Meconema thalassinum. The sequence continues at coordinate 429,563,180 of OX336394.1, forward strand.
GAGCTAACAACCATCTTCCTCCCACCATGTCTCTTGCAGATGACACATTTTGAAATAACTGCGCACAGACCTCCTTCCTTGTAAAATCCAATACTTCTCTCGTAAGATACTTAATAGTCCTTGAAGACCAACATGACAATTTTTCACATGTGTGTCATAAATCAATCGGCAAACCACTGCATGTTTAGAGGGAAGCACTACAGGCAATCTAAAATCCATCAAATCTTTCCTTTCTGTCACCTTCGTAGTTAAGCGGATTACTCCATCATGGTCTTCGTGAGGAGCGAGTGATGCAAGTTGCTTATCTTGAACTCCAATGAACGACTCCTTCTGGACAAGTTTCATGACCCTTAGTTCCGCCTCTTCCATTTCTTTTGCAACAAGTTCACCTTTCACCAGTTCAACTCTTTCTCGTTTCAGACGACAATTTAATGCAAATCAAAGAATCCACCCAATTGTTCTCACGATCCTGTTAAATCTTGAAAAGTAGGAGTAGTACCAATCACCATCACCATTCTCGCAGAGCAAAGCTATAATATCCCTTTTCTTTTCCACAATGACTTCTTCTTCATCCATCTGGTTCTCTTGTACTGGCCACATATCTCGTGCAAGTTGTAACCATTCCGGTCCTTTCCACCATTTTGATGTTACAAACTTCCTAATAGGACACCCTCTGCTAGGTTGATCAGCTGGATTTTCTTTTCCAGGTATATGTCTCCATGCTTCTTTTGGGGTAAGTTTCCTAATTTCATCCACTCGATTACTCACAAAGGTTTTCCATTGTTCCTCTCGTTTGATCCACGCTATAACGGTAGACGAGTCGCTCCAGAAGAACAGCTGAAGACCTTTAAATTCCATCTCTTGTAGTATGGAAGTGGTCAGTCGTGCACCAATAACTGCTGCAAGCAATTCAAGCCTAGGAATACTGATGTCTTTTATCGGTGCCACGCAAGATTTTGCTTGAATGAGCTGAATCCTTACCCCAGAACTGTTCTCTAATCTAATAAACACTGCAGCGGCATAGGCTTCCTGACTGGCATCACAAAAACAATGGATAGAACTCAAAGTATTATCACTGTCTACCATTGTTATCCACCTTGGAATCTTAATATCTTTCAGAAGTGGCAAGTCTGCCATCCAAGCCATGAAAGAGTGTTTGAGGTCCTCTTCCAGCTCTACATCCCAGCCATTTTTTGATATCCAAGACTTTTGGAGAAGAATCTTGGGGAAAAGTGTCACTGGACATAAAAAACCTATGGGATCAAATAACCTCTGTGCTAAAGATAATACTAATCTTCTAGTGATCCTGTTCATGTCTTCACTTTCCCAGAAATCGGTGTTCACAAACAAGACATTTCTTTCTTGTCCCAAAGAAGACCTAAAACTGAAGTAGGCTTAATGCCTTTCAATGGAAGTTCAGGATTGGTAAACTCCCACCCTCTTAAATCAAACTTGCCCTTAGTAAATATATCAGTGGATTCCTTTATGAAGCAATCTAGCTCCTTTTCATCACGAACACTTGCTACACAATTATCCACATAGAACGACTTCAGCAGTGTAGTAATAGTATTTGAGGAATAGGAAGAATTTCCATCTTTTCTGGGCATCGAACAGATCTTTAGATGGTGATCTAAAACAGCACACAACAGAAAGGGACTGCAAGTCACACCAAACACTACTCGGGTGTGTCGAAATATTCTCAAGTTACCCGACTTGTCAAACCACAAAAATCTTAGAAAGTCTCTGTCCTCTCTAGCAAGACTGATCTGCAAGAAAGCCTTTTTTTATATCTGCTATCACTCCTATCTCATGAAGTCGGAAGCGAAGCAAAAGTGGTGGAATTAACTCGATCAAGTTAATGCCTTTGTCAATGCATTGGTTTAGAGATGGGCACCCTTGCTCTCTTGCTGAAGCATCGAAGACTGGCCGAATGGGGGTTGTACTATTTTCTTTAAAAACAGGCCTATGAGGAAGATAATGTCCATTGTCCCACTCTTCTCTTGGTATTTCTTCTATAACATCATCCCTTAACCATTCAGTCAACACAGCATCATAACGCTCAAAAGAATTACTGCCCGCCATCTTCTTCACTGTCGAGTCCAATCTGCGCTTTGCCAGGTTGAAATTCCCCGGAAGGAGTGGTTGATCTTCTAACCAGGGCAACTGAACCTCATACCTTCCATCTTCATTTACACAAACAGTTTTCTCAAAATGGTCTTTGGCTAGGCGTTTCATCTCAGCCTTGCTGGTTCTCATTATTGGATCTTCAATTCCTAATACATCTAAGTCCCACAAGGTAGTTAACGACTTCTCAGTGGACAACATTGACAAGACCATCATTGAACGGTTAATGTTCCCTGAGCTTTCATTTTTGTTCTTCCCCATGATTGTCCATCCCAAGTGTGTTTCGATAGCCACAAGACCACAATTAAGATTCTTCTTCTTACCAGTCAACAGCTTACCACAAACATCTGCTCCAATCAACACATCGATAGGATCCCCATTATCACTAGTAAGCTTTATTCCTTCGTCTTCCAGTTCGCTCAACCATGGACCTTCTCGAGCAGTGGGCACATTTGAACAAATAACATCCTGATCCAAAGCATCAAAGTTGCATGCATATTTCCCATCCATACTACCCAACCTTACTTTGTAACACTGGTGTTCATATGGCTTAGAATGGGAACCACCAAGGAGTGCATGTACCACACTACCACTGCCTATAGACTGGTATTCCATCTGTTTGGCTAAGTCACTCCTAACATAGGATCTCTGAGAACCGTCATCGAACAGAACACGTATTGGTTTTTCAGCAACACCCTTAATTACAGCAGTCAAAGTTTTCAAAAGAACTTGTCCACAATTCACATTTGACAAATTGTTCTCGACTGAAGGAATATCGAATTTGTCAGATCTGACAGACACGCTGGCTTTGTTACACATGAGAGGTACGTGCCTACCCTCACAAACAATGCATTTTAAAAAAGTTTTACATTTCTTACTAGTATGGTTGGGTTTCAAGCAGCCGAAACAGCATCTTTTATCTCTGACAACTTTCCTCTTCTCTTCCAAACTAAACTTACGAGCTTTGTAACAGTCCATGCAGTTATGAGTTCCATCACAGAAGATACATACGTGTTTGGAAGATTTAACATTAATTAGACAGGCCGCAGTTGGTAACGTACTTTAACTAACATTCTTGCCTTTTGAATCTAAACGAAATCCTTCTATAGCCATAGATATCCTTTCCTCACTTTTCACTTCCTGCTTCAAAAATGCCATCAAGTTACCCAGCTTTGAATTTTGTGCTGACTCCCCAGAGGTGAATGAACTCCTCTGCCAAGCACGTAACAGATCCTCTGACAGGCACGATTCCACAAGAGGAAAAAGCATTGCGGCATACTTCTCTGATGTCACTCCTAGCGTCTCTAAAGCATGCGGAGTACTGAAACTTATCTTCCTGGGCTATATCAGGATCTTTAGATCTATGCGATCATACATGGACGAAAGATCAGGTTTATCGCTACTGGTGGTTAAATTAAGGGTTAGTTTCAGAAGCTCCCTAACATATACTTCAACAAGTAATTCATCACGCCCGAATCTAGACTTCAAACTATCAAGAGCCTTTTGATAGTTTTCACTAATTGGTGGGAAACTTTCAACTATCTCGCGGGCGCGAGAGTTAGGGAATGTTGATTGTAATAAGTACTGAAACTTATCTTCCTGGGCTATATCAGGATCTTCATGTATTTTTTGGAACTGTCCCCAGAACGCCAACCATTCCCTTACATCCCCTCCAAACTTCTTAAATTCTAACAAGGGTAATTTAAACTTGCGTTTTGCATGGGCTTCGTTTGAAGGCGTCAGCTATCTTACTTTTCATGTAGTTTTCATATTTTATTTCCAATAGTTTGGCCTTACTTGCATATTCGTCCGCAGAAGTCATTTCCTTTTCCAGATCTGCAGTTGCGTAGTCTTCTGTTAGCATAAGATCTATAATTTCTTCATCCAGTTTTGCTAGATCTCTGGCTTTGTTCTTGAACACCGCCAGGTTTGCCTCCACAAGCATCTCATCACTATTCTTCGTTATAGCATTGCCCACGTTGTTGTATATTTGCGTACGTTTCTTTATTAGAGAATCCATTTTCTCTTTTATCCTGACAAAGGTTGCCACAATATTACGAAACGAAAAATTGTAACTATCGAAAGCCTAACCGACGTATAGGTTCTTTTATAATATCGTAATGGTACTTATTTTATTTTCAATAAATCAAAGCAGACAATGATCAGACATGTCCTGCAAACAGACCACAGAGATAATAATACAGAGCCCGCTTGGAATATAAAGAAAAACAAAGAGTAGTGACCAAAGTCCTTCACCCTCTCGAAAGATATAACAGTCCTCAACAAAATATATTGCCCTTCTGGTCGAGTATTCTATTGTTTATTTATTTGTAGTTTGGGCACTGAGCCAAGGTGGCGAGATCTACAGCTAAGCATTACAATTATAAACAAACCACAGCCCTGCTTCTTTCTGATACCATATAGTATTAGTGGAGGAAATACATTTGTTTAAAAAATACTTCCAAATACACTGGCAGAAAAAAATATCCCAACACCAAGAAGGGGTTGTGCTAGATTAATGAACGTTGGAAGGCGTGTTTGTACATCAGAAAGATGACGTTGATTCAAATTTCCTGCAAATTGCATTAGCATGGCCAAGTAGTGGCCCCATGACATTGCACATCAGGTTTCTTTAAATATAGGCTGTACTGTGTTAGAGCGTTAGTTACCTGTGAGATTAGATGGAGTGACTGTGAGTGGGTCAAGAATGCCTTTACGACGATGAAGAGGCCAGTATCAACAGCTCACTGCATTTCAATGAGGCCGTGTAATAGAGCTACGTGAAGGTGGATTTTTCTTCCGCGCTATTGCAGAACGACTTAGCAGGAATGTCTCCACTGTGCATGCGTGCTGGCAGCAGTGGTAATGAGAAGGTACGGTCTCAAGAAGACCGGGCTCCGGATGTCCCCATGGCTCCATCGAGAGGGAGGACCGCCATATTCGGCGCATGGCTTTGGCCCATCGGACGGAGTCTGCAGCAGGTATTAGAGCGGCAATTGGCACCACAGTGACGCAATGAACTGTTCGAAATCGGTTACTTGAAGGACAGCTCCTAGCCAGGCATGCATTCCACTTACCCCAAACCACCGCCGTCTGCGACTTCACTGGTGTCAAGCGAGAGCTCATTGAAGGATGGAGTGGAGGTCCGTTGTGTTTTCCGATAAAAGCCGATTCTGCCTTGGCGCCAGTGATGGCCGTGTATTGGTTTGAAGGAGGCCAGGTGAGCGCCTGCATTCCACTTGTCTGTGGCTTCGACACACTGGACCTACACAGGGCATTCTGGTCTGGGGAGCAATTTCCTATGACAGCAGGAGCACTCTCTTGGTTATCCCACGCACCCTGACTGCAGATGTGAACGTCCCGCTGGGGATTCGACCTGTTGTGCTGCCATTCTTGAACAGCATTCCCGGGAGTGTTTTCCAACAGGATAACGCTGCTGTTGTAACCCAATGTGCTCTACAGAGTGTCAACATGCTGCCTTGGCCTGATTCAACCCCCGATTTGTCCCCAATCGAGCCCGTATGGGACATCACTGGACGACAACTCCAGCGTCATCCACAACCGGTATTAACCGTCCCTGTATTGACCGACCAAGTGCAACAGGCATGGAACTCCATCCCACAAGCTGACATCCAGCACCTGTACAACACAATGTCTGCTTGCATTCAACAGTCTGGCGATTATGTCTGTTATTAATGGACCAGCATGGCACATTTGCGATGGCTTTTCTTGCACGAACATTAACCTGTTGTCTTGTATCTTTAATCAATTAAATATGTTACCTCGCCAAATACATTGCCAACATTTCCGTACTCTACATCCCTTATTATCATGATGTTGGGATATTTTCTCCAGTGTAGTTTTTTCAAAATCAAGAACAACCAAACTTAGCACTACAACAGCAGACAAGAGTAATAAAGAGGCATTTTCAGTAAATATTTTGGAATTTTGAGTTCTTTCTTTTCTTCATTGATCTGTTTCTCTCTTCATACGCAGGAACAGTTAATGGTGATAACATTAAGGAGTGATAAGTTACCTGTATAGAGTCCTCCCATCTGAGTGCGCACCCCACTGGCATTGTTCACTGCGCTTCGGGAGAACGACCCGGTGACGGGCATGGAGCGGAAGAACGAGCCCACGATGTTGCATATCCCCAGGGTGACCATCTCCTGGGTCGCATCCAGCATGGCTCCGTTTGCTGTAACATAACAGAGCACCGCTGTTAGGAAACCTCTTTCTGACCAATGACCTGGCCTCTTCCAGTGTTAAATGTTCGTATGTATGCAGTGATTACTTGTAATCAGTAAAAGTAATCTAATTACAGCAACGATTACTTTCCTGGGCATATTACTTGTAATTGTTACTATTTGGAAAATTAAATTATTACTCATAATTTACTTCTAGAAATAAAATTGTAATCGTTACATTGTAGCCATCTGCTCTTTCTTGAAATATTGTTTCCTTTTCTGAAATAGTTTACAGTAAGCGGAACCTTCACTGTAAAAGAAATTAAGTGCCGCTCCACCCCCACCCCCCAAAAAACATTTAAGTAGCCTACTGCCATTGTAATTTTGCTGATTACATTTTGAAAAAGTAATTTGTAATTTGTAATTTATACAAAGTAATTAGAGACAGTGGAAATTTGCGACTCGCAAAATCATGAAAAACATTAAAGCGAATAAACATTGGTTCAGAACATGTTTCACATAATTACACGTTTCAACTTTCAAAACACTCGTGAAATATAACAAAAAAACTATGACTCACGAGTTTAGTATCTTTTCTTTTGTCGTTCTTCGCTAGAAAACTGAATTTTTCTACGATTAGTAATTAAATTAACAAAATTTGAAAATATTTGATTGTTTTTTCATAATATTTATATATGAAAAATTCCACAAGGTTTGGAATGTTGCCGCTACATGGTAGGAGTTGAAATAGTCCGTGCATAAATAACTGACATAATCTATATATATAAAGCACAAAGTTTGTCTGTCTGTCTGTCTGTCTGTCTGTCTGTCTGTTAAGTATACAAATCTACACCGTTTCACCGATCGGAACCAAAAGTTGTATATTTAACCTTTGGAACCCTGCGAGTAACACTGTCCACTTGAAATTTCGGACAGACCACCCCATTCCCTGCATTTAGGCCCTTTGGTCCAAATCCACACCGTTTCACCGATCTCAACCAAAATTTGTATATTTACCCTTTGGAACCCTGCGAGTGACACTGACCATTTAAAATTTCGGACAGACCACCCCATTCCCTGCATTTAGGCCCTTTGGTCCAAATCTACACCGTTTCACCAATCAAAACCAAAATTCGTATTCTTACCCTTTGGTGCCCTGCGAGTAACACTGTCTGCTTGAAATTGCGGACAGACCACTCCATTCCCTGCATTTAGGCCCTTTGGCCCAAATCTACACCGTTTCACCGATCTCAACCAAAATTTGCATATTTACCCTTTGGAACACTGCGACTAACACTGTCTGCTTGAAATTGCGGAGAGGCTACTCCATCCCCTGCATTTAGGCCCTTTGGCACAAATCTACACCGTTTCACCGATCTGAACCAAACTTTGTATACTTACCCTTTGGAACCCTGCGAGTAACACTGTCCACTTAAAATTGCGGACAGATCACTCCATTCCCTGCATTTAGGCCCTTTGGCCCAAATCTACACCGTTTCACCGATCTCAACCAAAATTTGTATATTTACCCTTTGGAACACTGCGACTAACACTGTCTGCTTGAAATTGCGGAGAGGCTACTCCATCCCCTGCATTTAGGCACTTTGGCACAAATCGACACCGTTTCACCGATCAGAACCAATATTCGGAAAATTACCCTTTGTTACCCAGCGAGTAACACTGTCTGCTTGAAATTGCGGACAGACCACTCCATTCCCTGCATTTAGGCCCTTTGTCCCAAATCCTCACCGTTTCACCGATCTCAACCAAAATTTGTATATTTACCCTTTGGAACACTGCGACTAACACTGTCTGCTTGAAATTGCGGCGAGGCCACTCCATCCCTTGCATTTAGGCTGATTGGCACAAATCTACACCGCTTCACTGATCTGACCCCAATTTTATATACTTACCCGTAGAACCCGACAAGTAACACTGTTCAATTTAAATTTCGGACAGACCACACTATTCCCTGCTTTTTGGCCCTTTGGCAGAAAACTACACCGTTTCACCGATCTCAACCAGATTTTACATAATTACCCTTTGGAACTCGACGAGTAACACTGTCCACTCGAAATTTCGGACAGACCACTCCATTCCACGCATTTAGGCCCTTTGGCACAAATCTACATCGTTCACCGATCGAAAACAAAATGTGTATACTTACCCTTTGGAACCCGATGAGTAACACTGTCCACTTTAAAATTTGGACAGGCCACTCCATTCCCTGCATTTTGGCCCTTGGCACAAAAATACACCGTTTCACCGATCTCAACCAGATTTTACATAATTACCGTTTGGAACTCGACGAGTAACACTGTCCACTCGAAATTTCGGACAGACCACTCCATTTCCCGCATTAAGGCCCTTTGGTACAAATCTACATCGTTCACCGATCGAAAACAAAGTGTGTATACTTACCCTTTGGAACCCGATGCGTAACACTGTCCACTTGAATTTTCTGACATACCACTCCATTCCCTGCATGTAGCTCAGGAATTCCTCGGGGTTGCCAGCTTCCTAACTTACCAGTCATGAGCCCTTGAGGGTGTACCAGAAGTGGTGGGCCTACACACACCCTGCCTCTTTGAGGGCCTTGAGCAGAAGACAGGAGATATTATGAAAAGGAAAAGAAGGCAGACCCCTCGAAGAATGAGGGTATCAGGAAAGATGAGACAAAGCCAATTAAGGCGGGAAATTGAAAGACTCCCAAGCCCTCGGATACCCTAATACAGTCTGGGTCGGAAGAGAACAAGAGTTGACCAAGGGAGGCCGACAGGAATGAGAACTGAAATGAGCCCCGCACCAGGAAGTAGAAGCGATGCCAGACTCAGCTGGGGTTCCGTGATCGCCAACCCACGTCCCACAAGTTGTGAGACCCTGGGGGGGGGGGTCAGTTGTGAGAATAGCTTGCTGATTCATCGCGAGGTGACTTGAGTGTACTTTCCAGAGCCCGCCGTGTTATCTCCTGCTGTCTATGCTGATGCCAGCACAGGGCCGTTGCGAAACAGTGAGTGATTCCCGGTCAATCTGTATAGGACGGGGAACCCCGAACGTGTGTCATCATATTTCGTCATCATCTGCGATCATCTCAGGTTCGTGCAGCTTGGACCTATATTCTTTGTCTTTGCCGAGCAGTACGCTCTTTCACTAGACGCATCCAGTACAGGCCTAAGCCAGAAAATAAGGTTGAGACTTTGGAAGACATCTGAATTACCTATATCAGTTTTAAAATAACACCATGTTCGTTTAGTAGTAATTTTTTCATTACCTTATTATTATCATCATAAGTGCAAATGACCTAGATGTTACGCGCATCATACCAATAATCACCGCCGCATAAAGTCTTTCTCGGCTGTGATTTTTAAAATATTTATTTTTGGTTGGTTGGTTCTTAAGTTTAGGGGCTGCGACAACGCGGTCATGTAGCCCCGTGTACTTTGGGTGTGTGTAGAATCTGTCTGATAACCGGTGTTAATTGTGATGACTGTATTAGTGTGTGTTATCTGTTTTTTAATTTAAGTGCAAACTGCAACTTAGAATTCTTCAAATAGTTCGTACTTTTGCCGCCAAGCGCCACCGTCAACGACTACTAGGCCAAGTTCGGAACTTAGCTACTAGACGCCACTGCAGTCGGCTCTTGGCAACGGACGTAGACATCAATGCGCGTTGTTTACCTATCCAATTTAGCTTCACACAGCTGTAATTAGTGGAAGGTTCTTTAACATGCCATAAATCTGACATGGGACCGCCGGCTTTACTTCCCCTCCGAAGAAAGGCATACTGACGGATTTTTAACGCTCTTAAAATATCCGACGGCTTCGGCCGGGTTTGAACCCGCTATCTTGGGCATAGAAGCTCAGTATGCTACCAAATACGCCACCGAAGCCGCCATATAGTTATTTTTATTACAGTACATTGTGTAGCCTACATTATACGTTGAAGTGTCAATTCAATACCGGTAGTAGTTTCCCTTATCATCCTCATCATAAGAGCAAATGACCTACAGTAGATGTTACGCCCATTACACCATTAATCACCACACACAATAAGTCTTCCTCGCCTGTGAATTTTGAAATATGTATTTCTATTACGGTAGTTTGTAAGTTTGACGTGTCAATTCAACAGTAGTTTTTATTATCATCCTTATCAAAAGGGCAAATGACCTAGATATTACTCCCTCATTGTCTTTGGGGGCAAATGACTTAGATTTTAAGTCCATTATATTTCTAAGGAGACCTTAAAACATTATCATCATTCCACCGGGCGAAGCCGGGTACTACTGTTAGTAACTTCATAAAATAGAGTGAAAAATTCAGTTTCACTCAAGAATCTTTACTCCTATTAACCAAGAATTTTAGCCCCTTTCATTCAAGAATTTTGATTCTATTTATAATGAAGTGAAACGTTTCTCAAGTAATTCATCCTAAATAATTTTCTTTTCTAGGCCTAATTTTCCCAGCACTGCTTTTAATCCCTCGTCACAGTGCACAAATACAGTGACCAGGAGGATTACGAGCTCCGAGTTTCCTAGTTCAAAGATGACCTGAATTTAGTCAGGGGGAAAACCTAAGGGACTAACAATTATTAGAGGTGTAAAAAGACATGCTGCATGATTCAGAGCAGGATGGAGGAGCAACAGTATAACCCTAGAAAAGTGACAGACAGCAGTACGGTGTGCATTCCGATCTACTATTATAACTACAGCACTAAGTATATTAAAATGCTTCCCCTTCTCAAGGAACCTCCGTCTAAAAGACAATTTCTTGTTGAACCATTGATGATGATCAGGTGTCATCAAGTCGGCGGCGACTCCTAGCGACTGCATGGATGGACTTTCTCCATATGATTCGGTCTTCAGCCATATACTTCAGATCCTTCACTGACATATTCATGTTGCATTTGATGGAGTCGATCCATCTCAATGCTGGCCGCCCTCGTCTCCGAGAACCTTCCACCTTTCCAAGCATAATTGTATTTTCCAACGAATCAGAACATATCGTCATGTGTCCAAAATATGTCAGCTGTAATGTTGTTATCAGTGCTTCAAGAGACAGATCTGGTTTGATTTTTTGAAACACCCATATATTTGTCTTCTTGGCTGTCCAAGGAATATGCAGTATCCTTCTCCACCACCAGAGCTCGAAAGCATCAATATACTTCCTATCTCGTTTCCTTATGGTGCAGCTTAGCAACCATATGTAGCTATGGGAATGACTAGTGCCTTAACCATTCTGAGTTTTGTAACGTCTACCTTTGTCGTTGGATATCGCTCTACAAGTTGGGCGATCATTTATAACGTTTCTACAGATATTACACTCAAGACTCCTTAAAACCACCTCATCGTTCTTATTTAGCATTGGCCTGTCTAGACAGACGACATACACTTTATTAATTTAGATTTACTGGGCGCCAGTTATCGTAGAGATAACACATTAAAATTTTATTTAGCCACGGCCGCTCCCTTCCTTGAGCCAAGATCTATCATCGGAGCGTAGGGCAATAAACTTGCTCTATGAGATACTCTTTGCATTCCAACTATCCTATATATTCAACTCCCAATGAACAAGACATTTTAACTAATACTGGTTTATTTACAACAAAATTATTAACATTTGATCTGAGGTTTCGAGCTGTGTACAATATGTGCATTAATATTCCCTAATTGCGGGGCAATATTGACTGTCTTCTCGCTAGCGCTGATCTTCTGTGTTGATAATAACTCGGTCCACATACCTGTTGCCTTGTGGTTCAAAGTCCATCTCGTTGGTCTGCTTGCAGTCTAATTTGAGATCTTACGCCAACACACGTTTATTGACCTTTGAAAACATATGTTTTCTTCTTCTTGTTGTTGTTGTTGCTGCTTGTTTCTGAGTTTGATCACCATGGTAAGCAAATTTGAACAAACCAGGCTAATTGAATTCACTAAGTCCCATCTTACTGAGCGACTGACGGAGTCTACGACTCACAAAGTCAATGAGTGAGTGCGTGATCGAATATGTGAATGACAGAATAGAATCTATAGAATAGCCAGTGCTGAAGTCGCGCTGGGCTTTTATACACTCTGAATGGTCCCGATGTTTCGCGGCATAAATTTGCCCGCGACCCATCAGACCAATTATAGCAAAGCATTTCTCAGTCCTCAAGCGACGCTAAAACTTCTCCGAGCGGGAATACAGGCCCGCGTACTTCAAATATTCCACTCAGAACCCGCTATTCCTCTCGTTGCGCATCTATATATTCCGCCGAAATCTTTCTCCAAGCCCTTGTCTCCAGTCAGCGTGGCTTCGTTCCAGAAATACATTTTCTTGCAATATGTTGCTTCACCGTCCGTAACTTCTTCCAACCATGCCCGTCCTGTCATTACAATTTAACTAATAAAACAGCCCTAGACCTCTATAAAAACCCTGTTTCTTAATCTAAGCACTTGACAATATTATATATGATTATGGTAATGACGTGAATATGGTATGGCCCCTCCCTTGATATTAATGGGTGAATAAAACGATATAACTTTGATATTTCAATAATAATAATAATAATAATAATAATAATAATAATAATAATAATAATAATTACACAATGACTTTAAAAATAATAATAATAATAATAATTTGTACCGTAATCAAGATTACGTTACAAAACGTCCCCATGGTTTCATAAAGAATGTAATGAATGATGAAATCACAAATCTTCCCTTTAAAACTTAACAGGAAATACACTGAATATACATATATGACCCTTCAAATTACATACATAATGATTATACCCTTTTCATTTTCCTTGATTGATCTGCACTCTTCTTGCAATGTTACATAAACATTCTGATTGTCCTGTGCAGTCATACAGGATTTACATGCTACATTTGTTCTTGTAGTCCCTTACAATAACAGAACACAATATATATTGCTTCTTGTTTCACGCAACACAAGTGATTTATCTCACTTCCACCAATTCCTTAGAGCCACGACACGACTCTAATTATAAACACACGGCAGTCTGCCCTTCTTGCAGCACTTGCTCTTTTCTATGATATTTCCTCAGATTGTAAATGTTATATGTACCAATGACACAATTTTCCTGATCTTTCAATAAGTAGGCATTCTTTCCTATCCTCTTCGAAACGACATAAGGTCCAGTAAACAATAAAAACAGCTTTGACATTTTCCCTTCCAATGCACAAGATGGCAACGGCTTACGTAACAAAACTTCGCTACCTACTTCCAATTCGTCGTAGACCCCCTTCTGTCGGCGTTTCCTTTGGTTTCCTGACTTTACTAAGTTGTCCCTGGCCAACAGAAGATAATACTCCGTGGAGTGTCCCTCACCCGGATCTAAACCTATCATTCTTGCTATTTCGTTGGAGGGCTTCCTTCCATAACGAATTTCATATGGTGAACATCCCGTACTCTCGTGTAACACTGAGTTTAACCAGCGTTCGGCATCACCCAACCGTGAGAACCACGCGTTGTGTTTGTCGTGCACGTATGTACGGAATATTCTTCCAATGGATTGCATAGACCGTTCAACCATGTTGCCTTGTGGATATCTAATTGAAGAGTAGATAATCCGGGTACCTAGTTCCGTCAGCTTGGTAGTCCATATTTTAGACGTGAACTGGCTTCCATGATCGCTAAGTATACTGAGTGGGCATCCAAACTCAGGAATATACTTTTCTGCTATCTGCTTGACACAACACCTTCCCGTAGCTTGTCTCAAGGGATATAATTTGACAAATTTACTGAATGCGTCAATTATTACCATTATAAATTGGTATCCGTATCGAGACTTCACCAGTGGCCCATACAGATCAACACACACAAGCTCTCCCGGCTTCTTGGCTATTACCGCTTGATACTCTCCAATCAAGTGCCGATTTGAGTGCTTCGCGCGTTGGCAGAGATCGCAAGTAGCAAGAATCTTCCTAATCTTCCTTCCCATAGCTTTAAAAAAGAAATGCCCTTTAATGGCATACAGAACTTTCCTGGCTCCGAAATGACCCAATTGAGCATGAAAGAACCAGATTAAATCTTCCTGTAAAGATTCTGGTACACACACTTTCCACTCACCATCTCTATCTTTCCTAGATAGCATACCTTGATATAGCCCGTACTTGAGCCTCCCTACTGATAACTCACCATCATTGCTGCTTCTCACCAAGCGGACAATGTCGCCCAATACTCTGTCTCTCTCCTGTTCAACAGACATATTTCGTAAACGTACTCTCTCATCCTCCTGCACTATACGTTTACCAACACACACTAAGATTCCTTCTTTCACTCCTATATTGATATCACACTCTTCACTATGAATGTGTCTGCTCAGGTAGTCTGCTAAATTATTATTCGTTCCACTGATATGTTTGATACTGAAATCATATTCACTCATGGCTAACGTCCAACGTGTCATCCTATTACTAGTTAACCTGCTAGATTTAATGAACGTTAGCGCCTGATGATCGGTCCAGATTTGAAAGTGCGTGCCTAGCACGTAAACCCTAAATTTACTCATTGAGTAAATAATTGCCAAGAATTCCATCTCAGTAATTGTATAGCGTTTTTCAGCCATTGACAAACCTCTACTTGCCAACGATACAATGCCTAACTGACCCTGATCATCGTATTGGCATAGGCAGCCTGCAATACCAACCTCTGATGCATCCGTGATTACTATAAACTCTCTATCATACCTAGGGTGTTTCAGCATCACTGTTCTACTGAATCCTTCTTTCAGCTTTCTGAAGGCTTCCTCGTGGACCTGTGTCCATTTCCACACACTCTTACTCTTCAACAATTCTCTAAATGGTTCTAATAACCCTGCATACTGGACAACAAAACGCCTGAAATAATTGAGAACACCAATAAATGACCTTAATTGCTTACTATTACGTGGAGACGGCATACTACTAATTTTCTCTAGCCTAGATGACTCTGGTGTAACACCATCTGCTGAAACAGTGTGTCCTAGAAAAGTTATGTGGTGTACACAAAATTCAGATTTTTCCAGTTTCAAAGTGAAACCCCCTTCCCATAATTTACGAAAAACTATACTCAAGTGATCTATATGTTCCTCGAATGTATGTGACGCAATAACTATGTCATCCACATAATTCGTAACAAACTCACTAGTCTCTGGACCTAGAGCCATAGATAAAGCTCGAATTAAGGCGGAACTGCTAGTTTTAGTCCCAAATGGTACTTTTTTGAACTGTAGGAGTCTATTCTTAAAAGCAAAGGCAGTTAAATACCTATCTGAAGCACGGAGTGGAACTTGCCAAAATGAGCTACTTAAATCTACTGTCGAGAACCACTTCCGCCCCTGAAAACGTTGAACTAATTCCTCCACTGTTTCAGTTCTCAGCTGGTCGCTTTCGATTCTGGTATTTAACATTCTGGCGTCTATGCACAGTCTCACTGAATTGTCTTTCTTGGCTACTACAACTAATGGATTTAAACAATGGCTAGCTGAAGGCTCAATTATGTCGTTTTCCAACATTAATTCTATCTGTTCTTCGACGGCTTTCATATATTTAGTTGCGACAGGATACCTAGGCCCTACGAAACTACTTGTGTCTTTAACGACAAAACTATGCTCATATAAGTGTGTTGCTCCGGGTTTTGTGCTGAAAATTTCCTTATATTTTATTAATACCTCATGTAACTGATGACCTTGCTAATCATCCAGCTTACACTGTGACAATGCATCATGGATCCTACTCTCAAGTTCAGACTCCATTGCAACCTGACACACCTTAAAAACTTTGCTCTCACTAGCATCTCCGCGGTCTACCTCATTTACTTCAGGAATCTCATCACTCACAACCACGTTGCTTTCTTCCTCAAACATACACACTTTCATTTGTTTGTCCGTCTTAGACACCTTATACGTAACCTGAACTTCTTTATCCTGCCAAAATAAACATATCCTGCCAAAATGAAAATCTAATTTAACTTGATATAATGACAACCATTCCGCACCGAGAATCACCGGATATACTAAATTTGGAACTGCCAAACAGGGCTGAAATTTAACTAACTCACTAATGTTAATTGGAACTGCGACTTGCTTACATATTTTCTGAGACCTACTACCTACAGCTGTGACAATGAAAGTGGACTTAACTGGAATTATATCAACATGAATACCTTCTCTCATTACATCTTCCAAAAATCTTAAATTTATACAAGAGTTTTCGCTTCCACTGTCCAATAAAACATCAACTTCTTTACCCCACACATTAAGTTTAATTACTGGTGACATAATCTCATTCTCAACATTATCTAAATTTCCACCATTTAGGTCATAAAGCAGTTCTTCTCTAACATCTATATTAAAATCTCCTAAATACTCAATATTCCTAGGACATTGAACTGCAATCACTTCGGGCTGTCTGTTGACCTCACTGCAACCCGTTATTCGTTTAAATTAGGCCTACCTGCCCCTGATGTAGATTGTTGTTGTTGACCTGTACGTCTGTCTGGCCTAGTACCTTCCCCTACTCGGTTCAAATTCTCGTTCCTCGTATTTGCTGTGCGTCCCCCATTGTCAAGTCGTCTTTCGTAATTCGCATTCCTGCCTTGTTCTCTTCCCCTCTCTCTCTCACCCTGCCCGAAATTATCTCCTCTACTTATTGGCTTGCGTTCGGTCCTACTATTTTCAAGAGAGTCAAAGTTTTCCAATAGCTTCTCGAACCCGTCAATAGTAGTAATATTCTGCATGAAGAATGCTTCTTTAATTATATCAGGAAAATGCCTTAATAATGTTTTAATTACCTGTGATTCAGTCTCTAAACCTTCTAAATTCTGGCATATAAGTACATGCGCTAAGAAATACTCTGTGTACGAAACACCATCTCTCCTTTGGTACTTCCCAAAAATAATGTTACATCTTTCTCTTTCTTGCACATTTTCATTCCAGTACTTGGCTATGAACTTCTCTTTAAATTTTCTAAAACTAGTCATCTGGTATTTATACACACTGAACCATGACCTTGAATCCCTAACAAAAGATTTATCTAGCATCTCAAGTACTTGTTCCCATTGAACGATCCCCTCTTCTAAATCTTTAGCGAACTTCTTTTCTACTGTTTTTAAGAATTCCATTGGGTTATATGCCTTGCCTGTGAATACTGGCAAATCTGCCTCTTTAGTTAGAAATCTACTTAAATTTCCTAATTGTGCATTACCGCTATTTGTTGCTATTTGCTTCTGACATCTCTGAATTTTCTCCTCCATTTTATCTGCTTTACTCGCTACTTGTTCACTGATACTGTTAAATTTACTGTTAACCTCTTCCCTAATTTCTTGATTATCGCTCTCTAGTTTATTTTCTAAATTACCTATTTTAGCAATATTATTATCACACTTGACCTTCATGCTGTTGACTTCTCCTTCTAAGTCAACCCTAACCTTACTACATTTAATTTTCACTTCCTCGTCAATTTTGTCAACTCGCTCCGACACTTGTTGCATTCTGGCGTCAACCTTAAGTGGCCATGATTCTTCCACCTCACTAATCCTGCTTTCTAACTTATTGTGAAATTCTCGGCCTACTTCATTAATTTGTTTATTGAAGTTCTCTGTAGCTTCATCAAACCTCTTACCTTGTTCATCTAGCTTCTTACTCTGCTCAGAGAACTTAAGATCTATTGCTTTTTCTAACTGATCACTACGCACGTCAAATTTCTTACTCTGTTCCTCTAACTTCTTACTCTGTTCAGTTATGAGCATCGTCAGGTTTCGAAGCCAGGAAGGATTCTCCCCCTCATTACTCTGGATGGTTGAAGCCCCGTCTTGTTTATTTTCCTCAGTTTCCTGATTTTCGCTTACTTTTGACATCTCATCATTGGTACCCTGCACATCTAATTTCGACATTTTAACTGATCTTATAATACTACGGTTTCTCAAATTTATGTTCCCCAAATTATCCCTGTTACTCATTACCCAAAAAACAACTCATCAAAAGAACACTACTAATTTATAACCGTAGTTCCCTAACTTGATATATGCCTCTTTATTGAAAAACTCGGAATGAATGCAAAGAGTACTCGTTTATATCGTACATGAAAACAACTTTAAACTTTAACATACTTGAAATAAACTGGATTTATACATAATATCCATTCACTACAGTACGATATTTCGTAGCCCCACATTGGTTGTGCCATTTGTAACGGCTACCTTTGTCGTTGGATATCGCTCTACAAGTTGGGCGATCATTTATAACGTTTCTACAGATATTACACTCAAGACTCCTTAAAACCACCTCATCGTTCTTATTTAGCATTGGCCTGTCTAGACAGACGACATACACTTTATTAATTTAGATTTACTGGGCGCCAGTTATCGTAGAGATAACACATTAAAATTTTATTTAGCCACGGCCGCTCCCTTCCTTGAGCCAAGATCTATCATCGGAGCGTAGGGCAATAAACTTGCTCTATGAGATACTCTTTGCATTCCAACTATCCTATATATTCAACTCCCAATGAACAAGACATTTTAACTAATACTGGTTTATTTACAACAAAATTATTAACATTTGATCTGAGGTTTCGAGCTGTGTACAATATGTGCATTAATATTCCCTAATTGCGGGGCAATATTGACTGTCTTCTCGCTAGCGCTGATCTTCTGTGTTGATAATAACTCGGTCCACATACCTGGTGCCTTGTGGTTCAAAGTCCATCTCGTTGGTCTGCTTGCAGTCTAATTTGAGATCTTACGCCAACACACGTTTATTGACCTTTGAAAACATATGTTTTCTTCTTCTTGTTGTTGTTGTTGCTGCTTGTTTCTGAGTTTGATCACCATTGTAAGCAAATTTGAACAAACCAGGCTAATTGAATTCACTAAGTCCCATCTTACTGAGCGACTGACGGAGTCTACGACTCACAAAGTCAATGAGTGAGTGCGTGATCGAATATGTGAATGACAGAATAGAATCTATAGAATAGCCAGTGCTGAAGTCGCGCTGGGCTTTTATACACTCTGAATGGTCCCGATGTTTCGCGGCATAAATTTGCCCGCGACCCATCAGACCAATTATAGCAAAGCATTTCTCAGTCCTCAAGCGACGCTAAAACTTCTCCGAGCGGGAATACAGGCCCGCGTACTTCAAATATTCCACTCAGAACCCGCTATTCCTCTCGTTGCGCATCTATATATTCCGCCGAAATCTTTCTCCAAGCCCTTGTCTCCAGTCAGCGTGGCTTCGTTCCAGAAATACATTTTCTTGCAATATGTTGCTTCACCGTCCGTAACTTCTTCCAACCATGCCCGTCCTGTCATTACAATTTAACTAATAAAACAGCCCTAGACCTCTATAAAAACCCTGTTTCTTAATCTAAGCACTTGACAATATTATATATGATTATGGTAATGACGTGAATATGGTATGGCCCCTCCCTTGATATTAATGGGTGAATAAAACGATATAACTTTGATATTTCAATAATAATAATAATAATAATAATAATAATAATAATAATTACACAATGACTTTAAAAATAATAATAATAATAATAATAATAATAATTTGTACCGTAATCAAGATTACGTTACAGTTTTGTAGGCAAAGATTCATCTGAACACTTGAAGATCTTATCCAGGCCTTTAAAAGCTGCTCTTCCTAGGGCAAGTAATCGGCGAATCTCTGCACTGCATGAGCCACTATTATTAATGGTTGATCCCAACAAACAGAAACTATTCACCTCTGCGATTAGCTTATTATCTATCAATGTTGACCTGTTGTCATTAGTTCTGTCTTGTTGATATTCAAGTACAAGCCCATGGTTTCACTCTGTTCTTTAACTTTCATAATGATATCCTTGAGCTCTTCCTTACTTTCAGCAACCAAAGTGGTGTCATCTACATACCTCAAGTTGTTTATATTCAATCCACCAATCTTAAAACCATGAGGTGACTCATCCAATCCAGATTTCATCATGATGTACTCAGCATACAGATTTAATAAATAAGGCGAAAGTATACAGCCTTGTCGCACACCTTTGCTCTGTTGAACCATTGCTGGGCCCTTAATACAGATTGCACTGTATAGAAAACATTTATTGAAATGAACCTGTGCCCTCTGGTCAGCAATACTTACAGAATGCTTTAGCAATCGCCACATTCCCGAGGATGGATATGATGGGCACGACCGCGATGCCCGAACTCAGGTATTCGCACATCTCGGTGAACGAGTAGGTGTGATTACCAAACGATGTGGAGAAAGGAGGTAATCCAACCGGTGGCAGGCCAGGAACAATATTACCTGTGAAAATAAAATAGCTGAAGATCAGTTCTGCTATGAACTCGAGTTCACATAGACACTACCCACTGTGCATGGGTTAGCGGGGTCGCACTTAAAGACAAGGTACGAAATGAATATGTCAGGGGTACCACTAGTCTAAAAGGAGCTCCCTTCAGAATCACTATTGGCTGATGCCTGTCCATAGCAACATGAAGAAGTTAGCTCTCACAGAAGAAGACGAATTAGCAAATGGTGCTCCAAGATTAAGAAAGTTGACCGCATATGGGGGGAAAACGGAAAGAAAAAACACAATTTTTTGTGATTTACTTCATAAGAATTGAATTGGCTGGAGATGAAAAGTATGAAGTCAATTTTTACTACTCTTCAGGAGACAGATAAAAAGTCATTGACAGAACAGAACTTAGCAAACACACTATACTAGGCATCTATGTTGTGAAGCAACTATTCAGGTTATCAATTTTAATTTAATGAACATACTTTCCAAATCAATTTTGGAAACGTGACTTAATGCCTTTCAGGTCCGTGGTCAGTTTTGTGCGGCATAAAGCCATCCAGAATGAGTATTTCACAAGATATTTTATTTTAAAATGCAATTGGAACATATAAAGCACCTAAACCTTGCACAAATGAAATTTACAAAAACACGCGCGAATCATGCAGTGCGGCCAACATTAAGTACAGAATACGGCACTGACTTACAAGGGGAGGATACGATGCATGGGTCACCGATTCGAACCATCTTTAGTACACGTGAACACGCCTTTTTTTTATTTTAAACATCGTCAATTCATACAACTGTAGGTGTCCTGAATAATGTTCATTTTGCAGTCAATTGCAATAACGTGTTTTGTGAGCGGGAAAAGGGATTCTGAAATCATCGCATGGGGGTTAACGTTTCTGAAATTACATAATGTACAGTCGGGGCATTGCAAATACACTGGTATTATACATGGTCAGGTGTATTCTATTATATGTATACGTTTATACAGTGAAGGCCCAGTCTGTTCCGTTCATTGCACGTCAGTGAACCATCAGACCACCCCGTTCCCCGCAAGTAGTGTCTCATGCTATGGGTATTGGTTGGAAAGTGTTCGGACCTGGCAAGGTCACCTGCACACAAACTAACGATAACGGTGGGCATTTGTACTATCAGCAAATACTGTGAATAAAGGTATTCTTTCATCAATCTCCTGTACGATTTATTCCGACTCCCTTTCCCCACTCACATAACTCGTTATTACAATTGACTGCAAAATGAACATTATTCACGACACCTACAGTTGTACGAATTGCCTATGTTTACAAAAAAAATCCAAAGGCTCACCGGTGGGATTCGATCCAGTGATCCCGCACTTACGAAGCAGGGCTCTTACCGCTGCACCATGTGCTCCTTGGCTTCATGTTAAGGTACAACGCACATGAACGCCGTAAACCAATTACGAATAATTAATAATTAATTTCTCGGAATCGGCTAAGAAGCGCACCTTACTACTTGCATCTGGTTTACGCCTGGTCATGCCCTACACGTGTAGTCAAGATGGTTTGAATCCGTGACCCATGCATCGTATCTTCCCCTTGTAAGTGCTTTTCTCCTCTGACCGCACTACATGTAGCAGTGGTTTCTGGCTTAATTCTTTCCTATGCCGTTCCGAGGCCCTTGGCTCAATACTTCAGATTACTAATTCTTTAAAAATGACCATTTTTGATTTAATGCTTTTCAGCCCCGACCGATTCAATTCTATTCCTTTTTTTGTCCTTTCTAATTAACTGCAAATTTGTTGTCTTCAAGTGAAAGAAGTTAATAAAAATAAAATATGATATTTTTATGAGTCTGACCTGCGAGAGCAAAGGGTACATCTCCTCTACTCTTGAAGAAGTAGGCGATCACAGCACACACGACGACCACCATCGCGTTCCTCCCGGTGGACACAAACCAGAGCACTTTCTTCAACACCTTCCTTCTGCCCGCCTTGGGGTCGCCTTCATCGTACGGGATCTTCACATCTTTCAGCTTCTGCTCAACATCAAACCGTACCATTAGCCGAGTAGACAGTACTTGGGTGTGTGAAAGGGATCAGGGATTGGGGTAGGTGCCAATGTACCATCCCAGCATTTGCCAGGAGCACAGGCTAGTACAGTGAACTGAGCAATCCACAGGCACGGATTCAAGTGGGGGTTACGGGGGTCATAACCCCCCCCCCCCTCAAATGGAATCCAATTATTTTTGCAAACTCAAAAAACGAAAACACAATAACCAGACAAATAAAACTTAACGAATTTTAATTGAAAAATGGTTTTTTTCATTTTATTCAATACTGAAAATATCTTTATTGCAATTATTATGTTCTGTTACAACTGTACATATTTACAACTTCATACCTGTTATATAAAAACGATTATTTATATAACAAAATCAACTCGTCTATTTTGTTTAGCAAACCTTCTGATTACCGAATCGATGTTTAAAGTGATGTCACGATGAATGTGCAGCAATGCACGGATAGGAAACTGGGGCTTTTTTCGCACCAAAAAATGTTGCCAACATCCAAACTGCAAGCTTGGTTGGCAATTTAAGCTGTGACTTTCTCCCTTTGTCGGTACCAACTGAACTTGCCGAAACTGTAACGTACCTTGATACTTTTCTCGAAGCTCGATGTAAAAGTCGCAAAACACGCCGTTGCAATTTGTACGAATATTTTTGGTGCGCTAAACGCATCAAATTTCTATTCATGTAGCTTGCAAAGAAATTGGTCTGGTTTTGTACGTTTGTTTATTTTGTGATTGAGTTCTTAGTGATACCATTTTTCTTAACAATTTCGATTCTCTGACCCCTCCCCGAAGCCAAACTCTAGATCCGCGCCTGGCAATCCACCAGTTCCGCTGCACTTGATCACATGAGAGAGGTTAGCCATCCCATAACTCACTGATTAAGAAACAGCTGGCAATAAGTTGACCTGCGGGCATCCACATTTGACATGAGTACAGGAACAAGAGCAAATTAGTCAAGTCTACAAAACCACATTTTAAACTCAGTTTCATTTCAGTGTTTAATTGATTGGCATAATTAACCAAGTACATTGAGATCTTTAAATTTATACCTTTGTTTTTTGGCTTGACTTGCCTTGCTATGTTTGGGGTTAACATTGTTCATGATTGGTCCATATTGACGAACGAGTTTCAAAAATTGAAACATACGGTAGTAAGGCAAGTCAAGCCAAAAAACTAAGGTATAAATTTAAAGATTTCAATAGTTGTTGGTTGGTTCCTTAGTTTAGGGGCTGCGACAACGCGGTCATGTAGCCCCGTGTACTTTGGGTGTGTGTAGAATCTGTCTGATAACCGGTGTTAATTGTGATGACTGTATTAGTGTGTGTATCTGTTTTTTAATTCAAGTAGGGACTGCAACTTTGAATTTTCAAATAGTTCCTACTTTTGCCGCCAAACGCCACCGTCAACGACTACTAGGCCTAGTTCAGAACTAGCTACTAGACGCCACCGCAGTCGGCTCTTGGCAACGAACGTAGCAACCTAAGAGCGTTGTTTACATTCTTAACCTATCCAATTTTTAGTTTCACACAGGTGTAATTAGTGGAAAGATCTTTAACATGCCATAAATCTATGACATGGGACCGCCGGCTTTACTTCCCCTCCGAAGGAAGGCATACTGAGGGATTTTTAACGCTCTTAAAAAATCCGACGGCTAAATAGTACTAGCAGACGAAGGGGCAGATCTGCCTCGAAACATGTCCTAGTGTACAAATAAACACAAAAATGTATTGACCACTAGACAAAACATAGTATTTTTCAATTTTTAGCCTATTTTCATTTATGAAAAAAAGGTTCATGAGATCACCTTTTGTCCGTGTGTGTCTGTGTGTGCGTGATGGTGTGTGTCCCCCTAATAACTTCTAAACGGCAGGAGCGATTTCAATGAAACTCGGTAAGTTAATAGCACTATTCCGGACGACCCCGACCGTGCCCTTCAAATTTTGTTACGTCTCACCAATCCATCATGGCGGCTGTGCGAAATATTTCACCAGCATTCAATATCTCCGAATCTATTACTGATATCACCCTGGAATATTTTACGGTGATAAAGGGAACTGTTAGAAGCTCACCTATGTGACTTTTGAAAACCTGGTAATTACAAAACCAACATGACGGGCAAGCGAAGTTGCGAGTTTTAAATAGATGTTTCTCGCGATTTAACCAACCTAACGCAATAAAACTTGGCACAGTATATGTGTATATACATTGTAATGCACCGACATCTAACTTCGATCTATTGTTTACATAACCTCAAGATGGCGGCTGTGCGAAATATTTCACCGGCATTCTATATCTCTGAAACTATTAGCGGTATCACCCTGAAATTTTGTACGGAGATAAAGGGCATTACTGGAAGTTCATCTATAAGACTTTCAAAAACCGGTCAACCACAAAACAAATATGGCGGCCAAGCGAAGTTGAAAATTTTGAATAGACCTTTCTCGCGATTTAATGATCCCAACGCAATGAAACTTGGTACAGGAAATGTTTATACATATTGGTATCTAATTAAGTTCAATTGTTTACATAACCTCAAGATGGCGGATGTGCGAATTTTAAAATTAAGTTTTTATTTCTCGTGTCGTAATCATGCGATCGAAGTGAAAGTTTGAATAATGAACCTACGCAATAATTTTCCTTTAATGGTACATGACTCTATGGCCTATACATATAACAATCCAACATGGCGACCATCCGAAATATTTAAATGGATCTCAATATCTACCAATATATTCCAGCAATCAAACTGACATTTTGTATGTTGATAGAAGCAATTAACATAAGTAGGATATATGAAAATTGGCTTTAGTTCTTCACGGAACTACTTGTTTTAACCATCATTCGTCGATACGGACCAATCATGAACAATGTTAACCTCAAACATTCCATCCATAAGTAAACAATTTCTGCTCATCGAATGACCAAGCCAATTTTGTTTCCTCATCCTGATTACCTTCTCCCCAACTCTTTTCAGCACATCTTCATTTCGCATTTTCTCTACCCATTTTATCCCTTCCAGTCTCCTCCACACCCACATCTCAAAGGCCTCCAATCGTTCTTCGTCCTCTTTTCTGAGCTCCATATAGTGCTACGCCAATCTCTTCCCCAGGCCTCACAAAGCAGCCTCCGTTTCTTATTAAATGCCTCCTTGACAACTGCAATGCGTGTTTTCACCTCCTGTTTGCACCTCATGACTTCAGTTATTATGCATCCCAAGTATTTGAATGCACTTATTTGTTCTATTTCGTCCTGTCCTAACTTTAAAGTTGTCCTTAAGATTTTTGAACTTATCACCATACATTTTGTCTTATTTTTATTAATTCTCATTCCGAATTTATCACAGGTCGTATTTAGATCTTCCAACATTCCAACCATTACTCTTTCACTGTCTGCCAATAACACCATATCTAATACATTCCATCCTCCTACCGCCAATCTGCACTCCTCTCTTTCCTTCCATACAATTCTGGGTGATGTGCTCCAGATACATACACTGAAGAAAATGGAAATTGCAACACCATGAAGGCATTGGTCGTTTGTGTTGATTTTCAAGATATGGAACGATGGCATGTAGGTATGTAAACGATCAAAGTTTCAGACCCATTGGATTGTTGCTACAGGTCTCCACGCGTGATTGGTCGCGGAGGAATCAACTCCAGTATACGGACTCTGGTGTAGCGTAGTTGACTTGCAGTCTGTGCAGTGAAGTGTTCCCCGACAAACATGCCTCGACGACAGAGAAGAGCACGCTATCAACAACTGCCGCCGTTTGAGAGGGCTCGGATAATTGGGCTGTGTGAGGTTGGATGATCGCTAAAGACTGCCACTGCACGTGTTGGCCGACAGGCATCTACGGTACAATGTGTATGGCAGCAGTGGTCAAATGAAGGTACCCATACTCGTAAACCTGGCACAGGCCCAGCGCGACAAACAACTGTGAGAGAGGATCGCCGCATTATTCGGATGGCCCGGATGGAACCCCATGCATCAGCAGCGCAAATTCGAGCAGCTGTGGCACCCCACGTTACACAACAAACTGTTGGTAATCGCCTGCGTGCAGATGGCTTACGATCCCGTGTCCCTGCAGAAGGTGTTCCATTGACCCCACAACAGCGACGTGTAAGGCTGGCCTGGTGTCAAGAACGATCGACGTGGGTCGACGAATGGCATAGGGTCGTCTTTAGTGATGATTCGCGCTTCTATCTTACCCGCAGTGATCGCCGGAATCGTGTGCGCCGACGTACCGGGGAGAGGGGCCGCCCAGACCTTATTGTCGAGAGGCACACAGGGCCAACACCAAGCATTATGG
The DNA here is from genome assembly GCA_946902985.2 of Meconema thalassinum. NCBI lineage: Eukaryota > Metazoa > Arthropoda > Insecta > Orthoptera > Tettigoniidae > Meconema > Meconema thalassinum. Next base: position 429,590,120 of record OX336394.1, read on the forward strand.
TCTGGGGAGCTATTGGTTTTAATGTGAAATCACAATTAGTGGTTGTTGAGGACATTGATTGATAGGGTACTCAATCCAGTGGTTGTCCCTATGATGGCGAACATTGCTAATGGGATGTTTCAGCAGGACAATGCTGGCACAATGCCCGGGTTCACACTGCACGCATCTCCCGAGAAGCTCTCCACGACATCACAACCTTAGAATGGCCCGCCAGATCCCCGGACCTCAGTCCTATTGAGCATGTGTGGGACATGATGGGTCGACAACTGGCCAACCGTCCTCAGCCACCCACAACTCTGGAACAACTGACCCATGCAGTGCAGCAAGCATTGGCCACAATTCCTCAGGAAGCGATCCAGGGCCTTACTGACTCCATGCCTCGCCGAATTCATCAATGTATTGCAGCTCGTGGTGGGCACATCCTGTATTGATTGTTGTCCAAAATTGCGGTCAGAGGGACCTGAAAGTGTATTCATCGAATCACAACCGAACACTTGTCCTGCATGTTCAATTGCAGCAATGTAGCACCACTCCTTCTGGGTGTTGCAATTTCCATTTTCGTCAGTGTATTAAACAGTATGGGGGAAAGACAATATCCCCAACATCTCCCCTTCCAATTCTGCCTTTCTGCAGGAACAAAATGTCCCTCTGTTACCATGGCCAGTAATTTTCCTGATATGAACCCAATTGAAAATATTTGAGAGCTGGTGAAGAGAGAAGTAAACACTATGAAAATTTGACTCGGGTAGGAAATAATTTGAGTCTGGTTTGATTACCCGCAGGCATGAGACTGTACTAGTATCAATGGTATGCCAAGACAACTCAGCATTAACAAAGTATTAAGATGCTTTGTTTGGCTGAGACTATTGTAAATGTTTGTAAAAATACCATAATTATGTGTGTTATAATTCATTAACATCTGTTAATGCCCAAAGAAATTATATCCCTCAAAAAGTTTAGCACGTCATTGGACCCTCGTAACATCTGTATTATACAGTAGTAAGAACTCAAGGTGCACCCAATAACATGGTCAGGGACTGCATACCAAACTGTATTAACCTTCCGAGCTTAATTAATCTTATATACAGATGAGTTGAGAAAATCCCGATCTGAAAGAATGAAAAAGTACTGGAAAGAGCGCAAGAACCAAGCAGTACTACCTTCAAAGAAGAAGTGATTGTGGAACGACTCAAGTGGTCCAATGTGACCAATCAAGATTAATAATAATAATAATAAAGGATGTTCGTTTGTTCGTATTTTATGCATTCATGAACCATTCATCCGATTGCGATGAAACTTGGGTGATATGTTCTGTACACTTCAGGGAAGGTTTCTGGCATAGTAAATCTACTTAACAATAGGTAGCGCACGAGTAGATTCAACAAATGAGCGACGACGGGCCAAGCGCGTCAACGATGTCCCGTTTGCGTTCATATACCATTCGTCCGATAGCGTCTAAACTTGGGTGAGTTGTTGAGTACACTTCAGGGAAGGTTTCCGGCTTAGTAAATCTACTTAACAATAGGTAGCGCACGAGTAGATTCAACAAATGAGCGACGACGGGCGTAGCGTTTCAACAAAGCCCTGCATGCGTTCACATACAATTTGTCCGATAACGATGAAACTTGGGTGAGAGGTTGTGTACACTGCAGGGAAGGATTCTGGATTAGTAAATCCATGTTACTGTATAATAGGTAGAGCACGAGTCGATTCAACAAATGAGCGACAGCACGTGAATCGTTTCAACAAAGTCCCGTATGCGTTCATATACCATTAATTTCATTGCGATGAAACTTTGGTGAGTTGTTGAGCATGCTCCCATGATTTTTTTCGAGATAGTAAATCAATTTTACAATAGCTTTGAGGTGGTTAACGGACAAAGAAAAAAATATTGGGAATCCAAAAGCACTTCAACAAACAAATTTACAACGCCAACACTTTCTTTGATCGGCATTGCAACGCCTGTCGGGTACAGCTTGAAGCCATTTGTCATTGTTGCCTTAGAAAACAAAAGTATGGTGCTTTTCAGTCGGTCAACACGATTGTACCCAAATGAGTTGGGTTATTCCCTAATCCTGAAAAGAAATACATGACATTAATAAATACACTAGGATGACCAGTTTCGATCGTCAAGCGATCATCATCAGATCCATTACACTTAGGCTATAAAATCTATGTCTGTAAGTATGGGTGAAAATATTTACAATATATACACATCTTATTTAGTTGACTTAATGCAACTCGTCAGTATTTGTTAGTTGTGGTCTATGTGATGTTTTGTTGAGACACTGGAGGTGGTGATTGACCTCCGGAATTTGCCTGTTTGGAGTGAATATGTGGTTGTTGTAAATGGTCAATCCAGGTTGTATTGTAACGGCTACTTGCGTGTCCTGGTGAGAGCAGTTAACTTGGTCACTGTCTGCACTCGACGAGTTGCATTATCTCAACGAATACTGCAACTAAATAAGTGTCTTCTTCTTGTTCTTCTTCGTGGCGTTGTTCCCAATCAATGTTTGGGGTCCGCCACTCTGCACCTCGCTCTCCATTTGCTGCGGTTTGCTGCATCTATTGGACGAAGACCTACGATGCGCATATCGTCGTGTAGGGTGTCCATCCAACGCCTTTTTGGTCGTCCTGGAGGTCTTTGTCCATCAGGCTCGAGAGCAAGTGACTTCCTTACAATAGACTCTGTATTTGCTCGGGCTACATGCCCGTACAAACGCAACTGAGTCTCCCTCATTTTGGCTGGAATAGGGGCAATTCCAAGAGTATTGCGGACGTCTTCGTTCCTAATATGATCCAGCCGTGTAATTCCCAAGGACCATCGTAGCATCCGCATCTCCATTGAGTGCACTTATGTTCATAAAGTGCTAAAGATCAAATTCAAGTTAAATACAGTAATTCTGGGGGGAAGGGGACGTTTGTGCCCCCAATTACATGACACTGTGTCCAAAGGATGTTTATAGGCTAGGATTGTGACAATGATATTTACCCTGAAGGACAGCAGGAGAATGATGCAGCACGCCCCAAGAATCACATCACCCAGGTTGTATTTGTGGATGTTCTCCACCACAAGTATCCACGTGTCCAGGAAACCCTCGGCTTCGAACTTGAGTCCCAGCAGTCCTTTGATCTGGGACGAGGCGATGATGAGAGCCGCAGCGGAGGTGAAGCCCGCAACGACAGGCACCGAGACAAACTCCACCAGGAAACCTGAGTGGGACAGTGATATTAGTCAGACCACAAGCATAGGAGCAGGCGTGTTGTATTTGGGTGTGAGGGTTGTTAACCTGTGTTATTGTGATGGCTGCATTAGTCTCTGTATAGGGCAAAACTATTTCCTATCTTTATGTGCTTTTACATTTTAATTTATTGTAATAATTATTATAATAATATTCCTTTTTCTGTCACATATGAAGACTGCCAGAAACCAGGATATTGAAACAACTATTTGTTTGCTTTTTGAAAAATAAACTCAATAATAATTGGTTCAAAGAAGTTCCGAATGATTTGGAAGAATTGGGTATAACTTGGCAACAAATCAAATACAGAGAAGAGAAGAGGATTTTGAAGAGCAAAAGCATAAGTCTCAAACTAATAACAGTTGAACGGAAACAATATGCTATATCGGACACACTAAGGGCTTCCAGCTCGGAGAGGATGAGAAAGTTCTGGGAGGAGAAAAAGAAGAAATTTACTCAAATGTATTGATTTAAGTGCTCCAATGTGGGCGTAAAATATGTAAATAAATAAATATTGCCGGTTGCAAGTCCGTGGCCTCATCTTGCAAGTGATGAGGAACGAGGAGCAGGAGGAGTATCAACCTCGTGAAAGAAAACGGAGTCCATCTGGCTCCGGATGGTAGCACCCTGTTATAGGGCCTCTACCTAGGGTTACTAGGCGAAACTGGTCAACGGTCTCAACGACGGAACAGGTAGCAATGTGTTTCCCAATGGCAGCGAGGGCGGAAGAACCTAGTGGATTAAACCACGAAAAATAATCATTTCGGACTAACAATCCGATCTTACCTCGGAAGTTAATTCCTTCCTCACAACCCACAACTTCATTCGCAGTATGGAAATGTCGCTGAAAGGACTACCCCAGGTGGCAGCTCGGACGAGAAATCCACCATTGCGCAAAGCAATGAATTGGGACCTAGGGTTCTGGGGAGTCCCAACAACTGTGAGAAAGACGAGTCGGAGCGTCTTGAAACACCTTCCAAACTCAAATTCAAGAATAATTATTTCATCGGAATAATAAACGTTAACTCGCTCACCAGAGTCGGAAAGCAAAAAGAACTAGAAAAGCTTATGGACAAAACCAAATCCAGATCGTAGCTGTACAAGAGACCAGAACATCATGGACACCAACCACTACAGAATATTCAGGGGAAAGCCTGCCATTAGAACAGCAACCAACAAGCCTCTGCTAGGAACCTGCTTCGATGTAAACAAGAGGATAGCAAACAGTGTTATTGACTTCACGTCAAAATCTGAAAGATTGTTTCTACTAACTGTTAAATGCAAAAATGAGAAGTACACTCTCATCAACGGCCATGCCCCGATCAATGAAGACAACAAGAAGAACCCACGGAAAGTGGATGACTTCTGGGGTCTTCTAGAAACTAAAATCGTCCGGATACCCAGCAGCAAGATTTTAAAAAATCTGCTAGGGGACTTTAACGCGCAGGTTGGGAAGGAAAAGAAGTACAGAGATATTCTAGGAGAATATCCAAGACATAGGAGGATAAATAGAAATGGTGAAAGGCTCATTGGACTCTGCAAAGCGTTTCAGTTGAAACTAATGTCAACACACTTCAAGAAACTCCCAAGAAAAACAAAAACATGGGTATCTCCTAATGCTGAACTAGGCGAATTCCAACTGGATCACGTAGCAATAACGAGGGAAAATTTAAGAGAAGTGATGGATATCAATGTGATAGAAATGGTGAATTTGATTCGGATCACTATCTCGTCAAGATCCGTTTCCTCCCATTAGGCCAAAAGAGAGATCAACCTAAAACGATAAGATATAATACGAACCAGATGAACATCACTCAGGACAATGTTAAAAACTTCAAGGATGAAATCCGTACTAGCAGAAAGAGGAACTGGCAGGATTTGTGCACAGAAATCAATGCCACTGTGATGAAATCACTCGGACATGCTAAAATAAAACGAGAACTATGGTGGAATGTAGAGTGCGAAGAAGCTCTCAGGGAGAGATGCGAGAAATGGAGAAAATGGAAATCCTCCAAGAGAATGGAACACATGGAACAATTCAGACAACAGAGGAAATAAACATCCAGAATATTCTGAAGGACTAAACGATCATTTGAAAAGGCTCAACTCGAAAACCTGCAGAGTGACTTCGTTAAGAACAAGTCCAGAGATTTCTATCAGACTTTCAAAAGTAAATTCAAAGGATACCAAACTCCAAGTTTGAGCTTCAGAAATGAAAAGGGTAAAATTGGACACAATAGCCAAGAAAACTGCGGAATATTGGCCAGATACTTCCACAACTGCCCTTCCCCAGACACACCAGAGAACCCAGAAGGTGACGAAGTGCCAACAAAGGAAGAAATCAAAGCAGCACTCAGAAACCTAAAAAACAACAAAGCAAGTGGAGAAGATTCGATAACGGCAGAAATGTTTAAATGGGCAGAACCAGAAATCTTAGATGATCTTCACCATATCATCAGTGAAATTTGGGAGAAGGAGAAAATACCTGAAGAGTGGAAAACAGCAATCATACATCCGCTACATAAGAAAGGGGACAAACAGGATGTCAACAACTAAAGGGGGGTGTCTCTTTTACCGATCTCCTATAAGATCGTCTCAAAATTGCTTCTGAATAGAATAGAGGCGACTTTAGATGAGCAACTGGGGGAATACCAAGCAGGGTTTAGGAAAGGCCGCTCCTGTATTGAACAGATATTCAACCTGAAGTCAATACTCCGCCACAGAATGCGGAATGGTAATCTAAACAAAATAACAGCAAGAATAAAATTGAAAGAAACTAAATTATAGCCTAACTAATAACAACAACAACAAAAAAAAGGTGATGACCAACAGTATTGCTGACGTAAAAATTGTTAACTTCGTCAGCATACATCCGAGAAGGAAGGAAGGGTTGTGCTCTCGACATCTGTCAATCAGTAATGCGTCATATCACAACGAAATGAATGTTCTGGTTCTCTTCGCGTATCCATAATACTAGTCAAATCCGTTAACACCTGCAAAACTGCTCCTTCCTTGGCGTGTTCTATTTCAGGTAGCTGCTGGGGTTGTGTTTTGAAAGCGCAGTACTACTCTCGTCTAAGCTCTGTGAACTTGCGGGATGAAGGGCAGAGGCAGGGTAGGAGCAGGCGAGAATTGACAAGCCCGCCGTGTTACCTGACATTCTCGTCTATTCCAATACTGCTAACATGGGTCTTTTCTGAAACCAGTGTGGCGTTGGGAATGAGTGACAGAGTCACCGACGAATGTATTTGCTTCTGTTACTACGCAAGGACCGAGAAACCTCATCACTCGTCTCCACCACTACTCATAGTCTGCGATGCACATTCCTCTCAGGTCCACGCAACTTAGACTCGAGCAGTACTCGAAGCGGGTGAACATAACATATGACGTCAGCGCTACCTCTGCCAAGATTAGCAACACTGTCGCCATAAGGCTCCACAGTCTTTTCTCAACGATGGATGATCTATAAACTAAACCAGTGTCCTGGGTTCATACCAAGGTGCAGTATTCCACAGAGGAGTTCCACACATCCCGAGAGGAAGCACAGAAGCACGGCCATGTCGGGGTTTGTGCCGTGGGTGTAGCTCGACGTCAGGAGAGATATCAGGGCCGTGGGTCCGATGTTCACTTCCTTGCACGTCCCCAGTAGGATGTACACGAAGCTGCCCGCAAATGCAGAATACAGGCCGTACTGCAAGCACAGAATATATTGTTATGTCTGGGTCGCTCATCTGGGTTCAACAACCTTCTTACTAGAGCTGTCAACAAGAAAAGATCTGGAAAGGAAATCTGTCAAAATCAAGTAAACTTCACCGAGTCACAAATTATTTTCTCGAAGACCTCAAAATTCACCCTATAGATTCGTTATGCCGAATTTGGTAGGGTACTGCTTATATTTGGCCTGTTTGCCATCTCTTGATGAATGCAGTACATTTGCATTTGTCTGTTGGCACAGGCTAGAGTAAAATGTGGCTTTTCACCGATGTCTCAGTCTCACTCATGGCTGTGATTATACGGAAGCTACTGAGGTATGGGTGGTGCTTAGTAATGACATTCAGGGCACAATCATTGTCTGTGGATGTTGTGAAAGGTTCTACTCATAGGGTTAGTACTGCTGTTCTGACTCGGTGAGGAAAGCAATGGCAAACTACCTCACTCCTCACTTTGCCTAGTACGCCTCAATATAGCGCTGCCTTGGGTTTTTGTGGCTATTTACCCACATAACCTAACGGCGGTACTTTTTGAGGATCCAACCAGCCTTCGGGCTGACTACCTAACAGACAGACTGCTTATATTGATAAACCTGCTTATGGTTTGAGGAACAATCGAGTGTTATTGTAAGGAGCCATTCTACCTTGTTTGACAAGAGGAAAGCACATCACTATAAGATTCTCAATTAAATAACCCCTGGCACTATACAGCCCATGAAGGGCCTAGGCCGACCAAGCGACCACTGCCCAGCCATTTGGCCTGCAGATATTGGGATGACGCGTGATCAGCCCATCGGGTCCCCTCGGCCGTTAATCTTGGTTTTCGTGATCAGGGCGCTGCCTCACTGTCAGACAGCTACTAAATTGTCCTCACGAGGCTGAGTGCACCCCGTTCCAACCCTCACGTCAGTTTTAAAATCCCTGACGGAGCCGGGAATCGAACCCGGGACCTCCGGATGAGAGGCAGGCGCGCTACCCCAACATCACGGGGCCCGCATTCCCAATTAAATGGCTCCAATCTGCACCAGATAGCTGAGTCCATACAGATATTGTTTATCACACCTACAGTTAGTAAGCAAATCAATTACGGTGGTTGAACCTAACGATCAGAACGTGGTGCGTCTAAGAAGTTAGTGTGATGCCTCAATCCCAATGCAGAGACACGTGGCGTGGCCGTCAAGAGTCGCGCAGTGGAACGTAGGGTCACAGCAGTGCAACGAAGCAACGAGTGAGCATCAAGTTGTGCTGCGAAGTAGAGAACACGGCGATGGAGATGCACGAAATATTGTGGCAAGTGCAGTCAGGTCAGACGCCTTGAGCACAAAATGTGTTTCAGTCTAATTCAAAGGCTTTTGTTGGGGAACTAGCTCTACATAGGAATTTGGCACCAGCATGGACACACTGCGCATTATCGTTCATGAGGATTTGAGCGAGCACAAGATCTATTCCTGGTTTGTGTTACACAAGTTGACAGACAAGGAGGCAGTAAAACTGATGGATAATTCATTACCATGTGTGTTAATGATCCACCCTTTCTGCTTGCTGCTTGCCGTCCGATCCAAGCAGCTTCCTCACAACCTGCACAAATCCAAGACCATGTGACTGCAGCAGTTTACGAGCTGGCTAGGGGCGAGTCTTATCACCCCAGTTACAGCCCAGCTAGCGGGCGAGCCTATCACCCTAGATACAGCCAGCAGTTAACTGTCGAGTTGTGTTTGGAGTTTCCCTGGAAGTACGACTCTGCTTTTCTTCATTTCGCCTGTGAACTTTCCGTTACGCAAAATACATAATTCCCGTTGCTCATAATCGCATGATTAACGGTCACGTAAAACTAAAAGCTTCATTTTAGTTTAAAATACATAATAAAAAAATATACGAAGCTGAAATTTCGCAAGAGCAACAGTGTAAACAAATCAGTCCGAGAATACGTTATCACGCTCAAATATATCGTCGCGCATCCTAGTTGCACACACCCAATAATGTAATTTATATCCTCTTTGCTTCATCCATCACTGGTTATTTTGCTTCCTAAGTAACAGAATTCTTCAACTTCCTTTAGCTTTTTCCCTGCCAATTTGACCCCCATAGGGGTTTCAGATTTATTTCGGCTGCATTCCAATATTTTTGTTTTACATTTATTAATTCTCATCATGAATTCTTTCCTCAGGACGGAATCCATACCATTCATAAACTCATTCAAATCCTCTGGTGTATCGGCCAAGATGACATAAGCAAATCTCAGGGTTGAAATTGTTTTTCCTTGAATCTTCACTCATACTTTGAATTTTTCTCTAATATCCTTTATTGCTTGTTCAATGTATAGATAATAAATATAATAATAATAATAATAATAATGATAATATCGTATGGCCTCGGTGCCGGGTGCAAGCTTCGTTATTTAACACCCACAGGGTAGCTTGCATGTCGAAGTTTGTGGTTCCTTGAAGCACTATGAAAGTCAAGGAGGTCAGATATCTCAGCTCCTGGATACTATAGCGCCTTCTAGTAGAGAAATGAGGAACTTTGTGTTGGCGGAAACTCCCGAGATTAATTTTGCCATTATGAACACGGCCTACTGAATTCAAATGGGTTCTTTGACATGCCAACATCGTATGACATGAGCGTCGTATTTTTGCCGCCTTTCAAAAAAAAAAAAACACTTATCACGGCCAGGAGCGAACCTGCAATATTGGGGTTAGTAGTCCGACACGTTAACCACTCACCCATCGTGGCAAGCTAATGTATAGATTGAAAAGTACGGGTGATAAGTTGCAACCTTTCTGAATACCAGCTTCTCTCTTATGTCCTTCGGCCCGAATAACTGCCGTCTGGTTCCTGTAGAGCACCCTAATATCCTTGCACTTCATTCCAATCGTTTTATATTATATTAAGAAATGTATTTTAGCAAGAAACTGGAATCAGAAATTATTCTGCAAGCTCAGGAAACGGCGACAGTTTTGGTGGTAGGACGAGGTTTGCTCCGAAACTGCAACAGCCGGTTTGCTTTTTAAATTGTTTTAACGTCTATTGTCCAATAGAGAGATTACTAAGAATCTACAGAGAAGTCTAGAGAAAAATAAAATTTGAGGGTTTACTAATCGGAGCCCTTTAAAAAGATTCTTAGTTTGGCTTTAGTATTAGCTTAAAAATAAATTGATTGGGTACTTAATTTTGAAATTAAAGTATTTCCAGTCTATCATAATTATAATGTGACTTTCTACAGCAATCAAAAGTCAGTACGGTATCTACAGATAAACTCACTGGATGATAGAATTCCAGCCACAAAGCCATGGAAGTAGAAATACAGGGTCTTTCATATAAAGTAAGAACGACAAGCGGCAGTTTTGTTATTCGCTGCTGTGGCGCGCCATGGCCCCCTGCTGTAACTTACTATTGAAAGCGCGCGCATACTACAAACGAGGGCAGGTTTTTTTTTCAAGTTCCGATGGAATGTATAAAAATAACAGATTGGCATACCAAACTGCTTTTACTACTAAATGTTTGCTTGTTTTATTCTTATGTCTCAACATAATCGCCAAAACGATTGAAACATTTGTCGTACCGTTACAACAGCTTTCCAATGCCCTCGGCAAAATATTCTGCCGCCACTGAGGTGGGCACGTGTGGACAGTCTCCTGAAGTGTTTCCTCTTTGGCGAGGCGTTGCCTTTTTCTCGAAAAAGGTGAAAATCATTCACGACCACACTGTGCCAACGTTACGATAGACTTTTACAAAGAATGCAAGTGTGAAGTTTTGGACCATCTGCCGTTTAGTCCAAATCAGCACTGAATGATTCACCTTTTTCGAGAATTGAAGGTATGGTTGGGCGGCATCGCCTCGTCAAAAAGGAGAAACTTCAGGAGGCTGTCCAGACGTACCAACCTCAGTGGCGGCAGAAAATGTTGCCGAGGGCATTGGAAAGCTGGTGTAACGATACGACAAATATTTCAATCGTTTTGGCGATTATTTTGAGACCTAGGAATAAAATAAGCAAACATTTAGTAGTAAAATCAGCTTGGTATGTCAATCTGTTATTTTTATACATTCCATCGGAACTTGAAAAAAAAAATGCCCTCGTTTGTAGTATGCGCGCGCTTTCGATAGTACAGCAGGGGGCCATGGCGCGCCACAGCAGCGTTCTTACTTTATATGAAAGACTCTGTATTTGTATATAATGAGCAAGGACCGGACATTTATGCACTAAAAATATAGAAGATATGCTCTTAACAATAAGGCAATCTTATTCACTCACTTTATACAAGTATCATTCACTGCAGAAAGGAGTATACAATAGATAATTGTAAGTGTTTCAATGTTTTCAGGAGACAAATTACGTCTATTTTAATCGTTTTCAGTGCATAAATGTCCGGTCCCGCCACCAGTTGAATAATCACTATTACCACTGTTATAATAAATACTTTCTGCTGCTCTTCTCTTTAGGCATTTTGAGTTAAGGATATGCAGAATAAAGTAACACATTAACTGAAGAAACTCCTCACAAAACTAACCCCGGTCTACGGGCTGTCGAGATGGTGAAAGGAATGTCCCACCCCATTCCCTTCTTCAAATAGCCAGGCAGCATTGCGTACAATATTAGTTACTAATCTGTTGCTCAGAAAGTCGCTTATAAGGGATGTCCAACACGCAGGTGAAACCTATTCTGTTCAAGATGTTTTAAATTATGCTTAATTTCCACTGTATTTGCTGAAATATGCTGTTATGTTCAGAATATGCAAACAATCCAATAAACCCTCAAAATATGCTTTTGCATATGCGCATAAGCATTTTCAAAATATCCAGTCCTTATTGAAGACTCTTGAAACACCTCCTTGCTGTGGTCATTCCAGTGCCCATTTGGCTGCCCATTGTACCTGTGATTGGAGTCCTGCCAGCGAGGCATATGCTAGAGCTTGGGGCATCAGCGTCAGTCCCACAGTAATGCCTGCTACGAGGTCTGACATGGCGTCCTCCATGGTGTAGCGCGGCAGCCAGGCCACTATCGGCAAGCGCTTGCCCAACATCTCCCTGCACTTCCTCGGTAGCGCAATCCCCAGCATCTTGCACCTGCAACAAACACAAGAACGTTCAGTTGTCGCTTATGTAGAGGCATGATTTGTTGTTCACATTAACTCTAAACGCGACAAAAAATATTTTGAAGCGATTCTGCGATATCTTTACGAATCATATGTTTCTGGTTAAGAAAATAAGAACATGACTAGCGTACCCGTGCGAGAAATCTCACCGGCTATTCGATATTTTTATGAAATCTTACAATATGAGTACTCATTCCTTTGATTTACTGTTTCTGAAATCCACGCAAAATGCTAAAGGAAATACCTCAGAATGTTTAAATGACATGAAACAGGCGTCACAGCGGCCAAAATGTGAAGTGGGAGCAATTATGGAGCGTATTTTCCTACAGCAACAGTGTCTGCAAATCACACACTTCGTACATTTTTTTAAAGATATTTTTAAAGAAATTATAGATACAGTGCAATATGTCACTGACAATGTCTATTCTATTTCATTTGAATGCCCATTTGTCACGATCGGTCGCTTGTGAGCGCCGCAGGAGGGATCTATACTACTACAATAATATAAACCGTACTAGCAGACCCGTGCGAGAAATTTCGCATGTTCTTAAACCACACTTTCCCCAATAGGTTTATAATGAGACATTTAAGGAGAAAGGTTATGTTTTTATTTCAACCAAATGATTATAGAACACTATCTACATTTCAGGATGAAGGAAAGACCTCAGTATGTTAATATGACATGAAACAGGCGTCACAGCGGCCCGTGGTCAGCAATAATAATATGGAGCGTATTTTCCGATATCAATGGTGTTTGCAAATCGCACACTTCGTACAAATTTTTAAAGTCATTTTTTAAAGAAATTAATGATATTTATGAAATTATAGTGCAATAAGTCACTGCTAATGCCTATTCTCTTTCATTTGAATGCTCATTTGCCAAGATCAGTCGCTTGTGAGTGCCGCAGGAGGGATGCATACTACTGAAATAATATATGATGATGATCACGAATTAAAGCGTTAAGGCCATTTTAAAGTGAAATACAATTATTTCGCGATAAGCGCGATATTACAGCGAATCTGCAGTGAATAACGAGCTTGAAATTATGTTTCAAGATTATGCATGGAAAGGAAAAGAAGAGCGAACCGAGATTCACCAGATTGAAATAATTCAGTCACTGCTAGCATTAACATTAATGTAAAATCAGGAATATAATAAAATAATATTGGATGTTTACGAGTAATTTATAAATCTACCATTCATATAAATAATTCAAAACCACAACAATGAAACCTTTAATGATTAATTTTAGAATTTCATTAAAGCGATACAGCAATATCCATATCGCGAAATAACGCGAAACTCAGTATCCTTCTCACGAAAACGTTCAAAAATTAGTGCGAAAAAATCATTCCTCTACTCTTATGATAGGCAGAGAATACCGTAGAAAAAGACGACTAATCCCTCGAAAATACGAGGAACAATTATTTAAGGAGGGAAACCTCTTTCCGTGATACCTCAACACGCTGGAGTAATAGCGCTATATGCAGCAGAATGTTTAACAATTAGAACACAGCCTACTTAAGAAACTTGCAATTAAGGAAATGAGGGTTGTCAGAAAAATTCTTGGTCCAAACTTTAAAGATGGTGATTACAGTCTTCGGATCAACTCAGAAACGATAAAACGATATCAAGCGTAATCCGAAAACTAAGGATGACCTGGTACGATCACCTCTTGAGATTGAGAATTTCTGTATGTTTGTTATCCTACTTCAGAAGTCTCAAAATGATTCCTCCTTGGCTGGTGGAGATCAATAAGGAACTTTTAAAGTATGGACTTCCAGAAACAGACACTCAACTCCGAACACCACTCAAACAGACTCATCAAAACAAAATGTTGGTGCTTTTCAGTCGGTCAACACGAATGTACCCAAATAGAGCTGGGTTATGCCCTAATCCTGAAATAAATTACATGAGATTTATAAATACACTAGGATGACCAGTTTCGATCGTCAAGCGATCATCATCAGATCCATTACACTTAGGCTATAACATCTATGTTTGAGAATACAGGTGAAAAATATATACAATATGTACAATTATTTAGTTGCAGTGTTGGTAATGCAACTGTCTGTTTATGCTAAATGTATTATATCTAATGTTAGGCGAATTTCTAAAATGGTGATAAAAATCCGGAATTTGTCTGTTTGGGGTGATTATATGGTTATACAAAATCAACTATGGTTATACTGTAATAATACAGGCTGATACTTATCCGGTTGTCTCCCTAACTGGAACTTCAAGCAGTTTCGTGTTCACTCTGGCACCAGTTATAGTCGACTAACCCGGGTGTTAACTGGGCGGAACTGGTTTTTCCCTTTCTCCCCCTTTTGTTCCTATGTTCTTTCTGAGGTCAGTGCCATGTTTATTTGTGTGACGTTGCCAAATCTAGATAAGAATGTATGTTATTGAATACACGAAGATCTACAACTATTAAAGACCGTGGAACTATCTTCGCCACGCGTGGACTAAAAAGCCATTCAACTAAGCGGTACACGGTCTATTGAAGACGTCTCGGCACCTTTAATACTGCTGCTCATACCGGCCTAGGTTTATTGCAGAAAAAAGTACATAGTACCCCTGATCCAAATAAAATTTACCTATAACCACCATTATCCCCCTCCCCTTTTTTATCAAGCTTGGCTGTATCGCTAAGTTGTGTCTTGTTTTCGACAGGGTGTGTTTTTTAGTAGAGTGAAAATGGGTGAACTCTCCATAAAAGTGTGTTCATTTAGATTGTTGGGATTGTTTTGTTTGGCTAGGTGAATCTCGATTGCTTCCTTTATGTCGAGAGCTCTGCCTTTTGATTCGTGATGAATTATTTTTAGGTCAGTCTCGATTTTAGTAAAGCCCCCGTGCCACACATATGTTCGCATAGGGCTGAATGTGTTCCGTATCTTATCGTATTCCTATGTTCATTATAACGTGTATCTACTCGTCTTCCGCTCTGTCCAATGTAATTAGCTTGACAACGAGTGTCTTGGCATGTAATAGATTATACCCCTGACTTTGAATACGGGTCTTGTTTATTTAGATTACTATTTTGCAGGTGCCTCCCGGCCTATTATTCGTTGTGAATGCTATTTTTATGCCTTGGTTTTTGAATAGATTAGTGATTGTATATATGTATATATTCACATAGTTGAAGCGTGAGAATTTTTTCTCATTAATGTCCGGTTTTGGAATCATTTTATTTTTATTTTTATTTTTGGCTACAATTTGGTCTATTTTGCTTGGCGGGAAATTGTTTTCCTTTGCTATTTGTTTAATGGTTCTTATTTCCTTATTATAATTGTCTTTTGACATGGGTATGTTTAAAGCCCTGTGCACCATTGAATTGAACCCCGGTAATTTATGCGTACTGGGGTGATTAGACTGATTGTCGATTGCATGCGAGGTTTGTGTGGCTTTTCGGAATATGGAATATGAAAGCTCGTTGTCTTTACGTTCAATAGTTATGTCGAGATAATTTATTTTTCGATCTGTTTCGGATTCCTTGATTGAGTGGTGTAGGCTATTAATGGATTGGATAATTGTTTCTTCGCTTGTTAATTCAGTATCGTAGATGCAAATTACATCATCTACGTATCTTGGTCCTTCCCGACTGACTCATATCTTCCGTCATGACGCTGATAATGGGTCCGTGCTCCTTATTCCTTACGTCGTACATTGAGGTTTTAATATTTGTGAACTGGGGAATGTTTGTTACAAGCTCATATCCTTTGTTATGCAGATTTTGAAACTCTTCGGAATAAATGTTGGGTATGGAAGCATACATAGTCTATCTTCGGTAAATAATCTCCCCTTGCATTTTGTGGATTTCTCCTTCACACAAAGCCATGTAATAACACCACGTCTACTCGTTCTGTATTGTCTGTAATTATAACCCGTCAGTAAAACACACGGCTTACCCTTCTCCGTTTCAATAAACTCCTTAACGATACAGAACACGGTTAGTAAACAGAAAAATTGAACACTATGGTTGCAGCTAATGTAGTGTATCAGGACCAAAGAGAACTGACACATGACATGTAGGCTACCTCAACATTGGCAAGAGGGGTGGAAGTGAAAGGTGAGGAAATCCCCAGGGGAGTTACAACCGGACCGGTCTCCCAAGAAAAGTGATCGCAATCTGGACTACTAATGAGGTGAACGCAATCTCGAATGACCGCAATCAGGAAGACACCGCTGTCAGTGGTGGCCGGCAACAGTGGCGCATCCAGGATTTTTCCTTTTTTGGGGGGGGGGCATCCGGGGGGGTCTGGGGGGTATGGAATACCCCCCAGCTTAGAGGGAGTCCGGGGGTTCTCCCGCGGAAAAAATAAAAAATTAGACGCAGAAAACTGCGTTTTTATCTATCCTGAGACGTGAAAAATGTTATCAAACTTAGCTTCTATTAAAAAGTTAAAACAAGTTTTACTGGGTTAATAGATTACAAATTTATTAATGTTAACCGAACCGCAAAGTCTGCCGTTATAACTATACTTTTCATCAGTTAATTGCTGATCAATAATTACGTAATACAACACTAAAAGCTTCCACCAATCACTACAATACAGTAAGAAATAAGATATTTATTACCAAATCAAATTAAGATAATGTATATTTATATTTATACTGAAACAAATATATTGGTAAATAATACAGATTATTTGTAGATAAAACCAAAATAAAATAAGACTATATTTAAATCTTGATGTCGAGACGGCGAGGTTTTTTCGCAAGTTCGTTTAAAACCTCTTCGCTATTAACTGGTATGTCTTTATGCACATACAATAATGATGTATGGACTTTAAGTGACGAAAGCAGTTTGAACCGGTTTGAGTGGTAGGGGGCAGAGAATTCAGAGAATCCACGTTGCCACGGAGATGAGATTTGAAAAAAAAAAACGAATGAGTAAATAAAATTAGGCTCACGCGGTAACAATCTCGCTCTCTCCACTGCTCTTGTTTATTTTTTTTCACGTGTCATGTAATACATTTTTCGTTAATTCTGTACGTTAAATACTTTTCTGGACCACTCCTGAAACCCCCTGGGGGCGACCGGTCCCGTTCGTCCCCCCCCCCATAGGTGCGCCCCTGGCCGGCAATATGGTTACAGTGTTGCACAACGACCAGATTTCTTTAAGAAAAAGAATTAATTCCGTAATTATATTTATGGTAATAAAAGCTGTACGTTTCCTTTTATACCTATAGTAATTCATAATTTTGTTCCTTAATAATTCAGGAAATATTATAGTAAGTTACTGTGTCTCTCTGAGAAAACAAAGCGCACCAACTGTCTACGAACGCACATCCACTTGGTCGTTGCCAGGCCTAAGGACCGACCAGATCTCAATAGTGAAGGGTACAGCAGAGAAGCTACACCGAGTAAGTCCTATCCCAGCTGTTAACTCGGCTGGTCGTTGCCCCCTGATTGCAACAAGAGAGGCGGGGCGCGGACGGAGACACCCGATACTATTATGTCTTGCAATGTCTGCGAGTTTTTTCTCGAGATTCTTTCTCGCCCTCGTGTGTACTAACTCACGTTTTGTTCTCGTGAAGGTTTTCATGTAGACTAACCTATAATCCCTTTAATCCGACCACAATATGATGTTCTATGAACTGGGGCATTCGTGATGAATGAGGCACATCCGTTTTACCGCGCAATTGAATACAGTTTTCCCTGATATCAAGCAGTCTTTTACCCTATCACCTCCCCCCTTAATGAAAGTAGTGCAACACTCAGAACCAGCCGTCACTGGTCGCTGTACGTGTTGGCCGACAGACAGCTACGGTACAACTAAGAGAGCGGATCGGTGCACAACAGCAGCGCAAATTCGAGCAACAGTGGTACCTCTGCGTGCAGGAGTCTTACCAGACCGTGTTCCATTGGCCCCACAACACCGTCGCGGACGACTGGTGTAGTGTCAAGAAGATCTGCGTTGGCCGACGAATGGAACAGTGTCGTCTCCTGTCTTGCCCGCAGTGATCGCCGCAATCGGGTGTGTCGAAGTATCGTGGAGAAGCGGCTGCGATAGACTCACAGCGTCGTGATCTAGTAAACTATTGGCTTTAATTTGAAGTAACCATTAGTGATTGTTGAGGGCAATATGACGGCTGGCCAGTAGGATGACAGGGTAGTCAATCCAGTGGTTGTCCCTAGGATGGCGAGCAATGTAAATGGAATGTTTCAGTAGGACAGTGCCCGCGATCATACTGCACGCATCTCCAGGGAAGTTCTCCACATCACAACCTTTAATGGACCGCCAGATTCCCGGACTTCAACCCTATTGATGACGATTATAATTGTTGTTTTAAGGGGCCTAACAACTAGGTTATCGGCCCCTAAGTGTTGGATCATAGTGAAAATGAAAGATGTGCAAACGAAACTTACACTAAAACTAACTACTAACTTGCTAACTAGAAGAGGAATTTAGAAACAAAAAGGAGGAAAGGAAATGCCCTCAACCTTTGAAGAATGAGAATTGAGGGACTTGGAAGGAAGGAGAGCCATGAAAGGCAGATAGGAAAGGGGGGAGGAGAGGGTCCGCCCCAAAGGCAATAGAAAAAGGGGGGAAACCGGACCCAGCTCAGGAACCCTTCGGGATCGTCAAATCCCAAACTCACCAGCCGTGAGCCCATGAGGGTGTAGCACAATCCAGGGTGCACCAAAAGTGGTGGGGCTACACACACCCTGCCTCCTTGAGGGCCTTGTGCAGAAGGCAGGAGATACTGTGAGCCCTTGAGGGTGTAGCACTATCCAGGGTGCACCAGAAGTGGTGGGGCTACACACACCCTGCCTCCTTGAGGGCCTTGAGCAGAAGGCAGGAGATACTGTGAGCCCTTGAGGGTGTAGCACTATCCAGGGTGCACCAGAAGTGGTGGGGCTACACACACCCTGCCTCCTTGAGGGCCTTGTGCAGAAGGCAGGAGATACTGTGAGCCCTTGAGGGTGTAGCACTATCGAGGGTGCACCAGAAGTGGTGTGGCTACACACACCCTGCCTCCTTGAGGGCCTTGTGCAGAAGGCAGGAGATACTGTGAGCCCTTGAGGATGTAGCACAATCCAGGGTGCACCAGAAGTGGTGGGGTTACACACACCCTGCCTCCTTGAGGGCCTTGTGCAGAAGGCAGCAGATACTGGGAGCCCTTGAGGATGTAGCACTATCCAGGGTGCACCAGAAGTGGTGGGGCTACACACACCCTGCCTCCTTGAGGGCCTTGTGCAGAAGGCAGGAGATACTGTGAGCCCTTGAGGGTGTAGCACTATCCACGGTGCACCAGAAGTGGTGGGGCTACACACACCCTGCCTCCTTGAGGGCCTTGAGCAGAAGGCAGGAGATACAATGAAAAGAAAACAAGAGGTCTGACCCCTCGAAGAAGGAGGGATCAGGAAAGATGAGACATGGGCCAATTAAGACGGGAAAGGAAGAGACACCCTAGGCCTCGGATACCCTAATACTGTCGAGGTCGGAAAAGAACAAGAGTTGACCAAGTGAGGTCGAGAGGAAAGTTAACAGAGAGGAGCCCGGCACAAGTAAGTGGAAGCAATGCCGGCCTCAGCTGGGGTCCCGTGGTCGCCAACGCACAGTGGGTCAAATTCGAAATCTAGGACAAAATTATTTATTTTCATAATTAAAAAATCAAAATGTATTACTACTACAGCATTCTCATATAATTGCCGCTTACTATTCTGGGATATAAACGCATCTTAGTGTAAATCTGTCACCACTGTTCGAGCAGTCTGAATTGGAGGGTGAATGTAAGTCGCTGTGGTTTGGTTGTCTTTGTGGTTAGTGTGATGTTTTAAGATGGAACATGCAGCTGAAGGTATGGTCTTTGTAACTTGTTTCAGTTATTAATGGGCGTAATTGTTACGTATTTTTAGCTATATTTGCATTATATAATATTTACCTATTATTTTTAAAATTATATTTTCACATAGATTTTTAGTATGTCGCGTCACTCTGCGTCACTTTCTACTTAATGTTAAAATGTAGATAAAAGTCTTGTAGTTTACGCCTGTTATAAGATTTTTTGCATCTTTTTGCAACTTACTTAGTTATTTTACGTTTTAGAAGATGCCGCGCAACCAGTTCTCACACGATTAAAACAGTTTGAAGCACTGGGATCAACGATTAAATCAAAAGTGGAGCTTTGTGACTTTGTTAAAAGTAAATTAGGGGTAGAAAATTTTTCTGAAGAGATAACTGAATGCTCTATACAACTCCTAGTCATAGACAATTTCTTGCATGTGTAGACGTAGCTTAGAAAAGGTCTTAACTGATGTTTATTATGAAGTAAACAAATTATATACGTTGCTTTCACTCTCAATTCATGATTAAAACGTAAAAATAATTTTGTCCCCCTAGATTTCGATTTTGACCCGCTGTGCAGCGCACGTCCCACAACTTGTGAGCTCCTGGCGGGCTCAACCCTATTGGTCATGTGTAGGGCATGATGGGTCGACAGCTGGTCAGCCATGGGTTCATATTTATATACTGTATACAGATAATTAACCCAGCTATTACTCCCGCGCGCACACACCACTTATAAACACCTAAGCTATTACCATTCAATAAATATTCATGGATATCCACTCATATCAGTTGAAAAACCCCGGAGGATGCTCTAATTGGCTACACCCAGGCCCTTCCTGCCTAGATTGTAGGAGATTTGGGTTCGAATCCTCACTCGGTCACATTTTCAAGTCGAAAACAACTGATCCTTGCACAAACCACAATTCAGGTGGCTTTGGTGGCGTAGTCGGTAGCATTCTGGGCTTCTATGCCTAAGGTCACGGGTTCAAACCCGGCTGAAGTTGCCGGATTATTTAAGAGCGTTAAAAATTCCTCAGTATGCCTTCCTTCGGAGGGGAAGTAAAGCCGGCGGTCACGTGTCATAGATATATGGCATTTAAAAGAACCTTCCACTAATTACACTTGTGTGAAGCTAAATTATGGGTTAGATATGACTAACGCTCTTAGTTCCAACGTTCGTCACCAGGAGCCGACTGTGGTGGCATCTAGTACCCAAATTCAGAACTAGTTGTCGTTGACGGTGGTGTTTGGTAGCAAAAGTAGGAACAACTTGAAAATTGAATGTCTACAGTCCTTACTTGAATTAAAAACAGATAACACATACTAATAAAGCCATCACAATTAACGCCGGTTATCAGACAGATTCTACTCACACCCAAAGTACACGGGGCTACATGACTGCGTTTTCGCAGCCCCTAAACTGAGGAACAAACGAAACCACAATTCCTCAGAAAGTGATTTTTAGCCTATATTCTTTTATGAAAAATATAGGCTTATGAGATCACCTTTTGTCCGTGTGTGTGTGTGTGTGTGAGGATTTTATCCCCCCCTAATAACTTCTAAATGGCTGGAACGATTTCAGTGAAACTCGGTAAGTTCAAAGCAATATTCCAGGCGACCCCGACCGTGGCCTTCAAATTTTGTTAC
Source organism: Meconema thalassinum (assembly GCA_946902985.2). NCBI lineage: Eukaryota > Metazoa > Arthropoda > Insecta > Orthoptera > Tettigoniidae > Meconema > Meconema thalassinum. The sequence goes on from OX336394.1 coordinate 429,611,614, forward strand.
GTCTAACCAATCCAACATGGAGGCTGTGCGAAATATTTCACCAGCATTCAATATCTCCGAAACTATTACTGATATCACCCTGGAATTTTGTACGGTGATAAAGGGCACTACTGGAAATTCACCTATGAGACTTTCATAAACCGGTCAACTACAAAACGAATATGGCGGCCAAGCGAATTTGAAAGTTTTAAATAGACAATTCTCGCGATTTGATGATCCAAACGCAATGAAACTTGGTACAGCAAATGTTTATACACATTGTAATGCACTGGTATGTAATTTAGTTCAATTGTTTAACCCTTTGAGCGCCGCGTACTATTACGGTTTGCTTACCGCTGAGCGCCAAGGCCAGTTTCCGTATTTTGCAAGCTTTTGTTTGATCACTCATAGTTCAGCTGTTATTATAGGTAGGGACTTGAAATTTTCGTTGTTTGTTTACTAATATGATGGCCTATACGAATAAAGCCTTACTCAGTTCATTTATGACCATTTGTAAACATTTGGCAGCCAGAACCCAAAAATATTAATTAAAAATAAAACAAAATCAAAGTTTAGCAATAAAATTTTGGTAGAACAATTTTTTTTACATATCGCGAACCTACTTATTGAATAGTACGACTTATTATGAAGCTATATTGAAAATTTCATTCATTTTGAACCTAAAATAAATCTGTAATAAAAATAATTAATTTACATATCCAAATGAGCCAAAAATACAACACAAGTCTTATTACATTCGTTTGGGTTATATGTCAGTAGGTTACTTACGGAATACGATACAAACTTCATTTACATAACACTTACATAACATACTACAAATAATAATAATAATAATAATAATAATAATAATAATAATAATAATAATAGTAATAGTAATAATAATAATAATAATAATAATAACCAAATTCAGCACAAGTAATTTAAGACCTCTCAAACACACTTATGTTTGTCAAACACAATGGATGGACGGCTTTCTTGCATAGTTTGCAAATATACCTAGTCTTTTTCCTCTTCCCTCCTTGACTGGTACTAGTTGCACTACAGGCGGCACAATTCCTTTGCTTCTTTTCTGGTAGAAGTTGAAGCGGATCGCCGCCGCCGGCGGTAGCTCTTTGTGCCTGAATAGGAATCGGGTTACACAACCACTCTGCAGACAGTTCTTCGATTATTGAAATGGTGAAATCTAGTCTAGACTTTGGTGTGTCGGTATTTAGGCTATATAATATATATAAATTCACAACCATCCTTGAGAAAATATTGAACGTAACTTTTTTCCAGTATTTCACACACCTTCGTTCGTCCAAGTAGCAGTACATCATCTGATCAGCCTTTTCCACTCCTCCCATGATGTCATTATAATGTCTAATCATTTTCGGTTTATCGGTAATAAATAATTTATTGCCTTTCTTCGATCGTAGTACACTTTCAGCTGAGAATTAGTCGATAGCAATAGAACTGGTTTCTTCTGCTTTGCTTTTTGCCTGTGGCCTAACATTAGTAATTGTCCCTTGCGATAGTACGTTCTCTGCCCTACACGAAAATTTCCTTTCATTTGTACAGGAATGCCTTTTCTATTACTGCGTAATGTCCCCGTCAGGTCTGTAAGCTTAGAATACAACTCCTTAGCCAAGGCAATTGAGGTGAAAAAATTGTCAACGAAAACGTGGAAACCCATTTCAAGCAATTTCATTACAACTTGGTGTGCAAGGCCCTTTTCTCTGTTGGTAGTCCCTCCATCACGCTTCGCGCCTCTATAGATAGAAAATCCCAAACAGTAATGTGTGACTGCATCACACAGCATCCACAGCTTGATGCCCCACTTATGGTGGTGCTTATTGGGTAAGTATTGAATGAGCTGTGTGTGTTTTTTTGTGCCTATAAGACTCTCGTCGATTGAAAGCAGTTCATTTGGAGAATAATACTGCCTGAAAACTCGATTAGCTCAACTAAAAAGTTGAACCGAGCACATGGATCATACCCTGCTTGTCCTGGCTTTGGCAGTGTTCTACTGCCTACTAAATGAAAAAACTTGAGAATGTTTTCAAATCGGTTTCTTGCAAACATCTTACCAAACCATGGTAAATGTTGTGAACCCAATGTCGACCAGTATCCTGAATTAGTAGGCTTTTTATTTAGGCCCATGTTCAGCAGGACAGCAATAAATACTTTGATTTCAACAAAACTTACACACCTCCATTTCTTATTCCTACTATGAGCACGTAATATGTTACGATTTACATCAATAAAGTGCCTTGCATAGCTATTTGTATGCACAACAATAGAATCTAGAAGTGTCATAGAGAAGAAAAGGCCGAAATGCGATATAGGAAGCGAGTTCCTAGGGGGGCATCGTTTAGGCCCTGGTGTCTCATTGAATGTGAATGTGTCCACGATCACTGTCTTCCGTAACTTCTGTCCAACCGTCTGAATCACTATCTAATGAACTATCGCTGCTTACCGCGTGATCATTGCCGCGGCGTCGAGGACCAACCTGTTGTTGATGTGTCGCCATGGTCTTCAGATGAAGACAAAACTGATCTGTTTATTGTATTAGACGAATTCAATGACAGACCAGAAGTACTTGGTAAGCTGGCATCAAAATCTGGATCGGCATCTGTATTGTCAGTATCACTATCACTAGTACTACTTTCCGTAGAAACGATATCACAAAACTCGCTATCACTGAAAAAGTCTTCTTCTCCTTCTTCTTCAATCATATTACGAATAGTGTTCTCACTAACAGGAGATCGGCTCATTTTCACAGCAATAAATGAACAAGTAGAAGATCGAGAGCAACTAGACACAGGGCGGACAATGTGCAGGGCGAGACTGCTAGTGTTGATGCCGCGCCATGTAAAGCGCGCCAATAACTATGCCCGCTGATTGGACTGATATACTGCAACAATGGCCTTAAAATTAAAAGAGGCTGTTTATTGCAAAAACAGTAAGTCTTTAACTAACTATATTGAGAAATTCTGAAAGGAAATGACTGTTACTTTTATTAATAAAAAATAAATACTGAACGTCCTTTTGAAAGGACGTTGGCATTTTTCAGATGAAAACCAAACGGGCTTTCAAAAGGACGTTGGCGCTTAGAGGACTCAAGATGGCGGCTGTGCAAATTTCGAAAATTAAGTTTTTTTCTTGTGTTCTAATCATGCGATCGAAATCAACATTTGCATAATTTACGTATACAATAGTCATCATCTAATAGTACATAACACTATGGCCTACATATATTAAAATCCAACATGGCGACCACCTGAAATATTTAGACGGTTCTCAATATCTATTAATCTACTACAGCAATCAAACTGAATTTTGTAAGTGTATTGAGGCTATAAGCATAAGTTCACCTATGGGACGTTCAATAACCTGGCGAGCACACATCCAACATGGTGGCGACGCGAAATTTAAATATGCAAATGGACGTTTCTTGCGTTTTATCCATCCGAGCGCAGTGAAACTTGATACGGTATATGCTTATACAAATTTGAATCGACTGGCAACTAATTCATTTAAATTATTTTCATAACCACAAGATGGCGGCTGAGAGAAATTTTAAAATCTCGCTTTTATTTCTTGTGTCCTAATCATGCGATTGAAGTTCGAATAAAACACCTACACAATAATCTTCATGTAATAGTACATAAATCTAAGGCCTATAATATAAAAATCCAACATGGTGACCATCCAAAATATTTAGATGGTTCTCAATTTCTACGAATCGATTACAGAAATTAAACTGACAATTTGTATGTAGGTAGAGGCAATTAATATTAGTAGGATAGGCTATATGAAAATAGGCTATTTAGTTCTTCACGGAACTACTTGTTCTTCACATCATTGAGCACTGCATTGAAGCTCGTTGATGTGTGTGCACATTTGAGGTCAGAGGGACCTGGGTGGTGTCCTCACATGTTCTGGATGTTAAGCTGAATTTTCGTGAAATAGCGGAGAGTATTGTTACCACCTGTTGGACCTTCTATCTGCCACGCACGGAATATGAATGGAGTCCTTGAGCTTAAGGTGTGTTGATTTCCGCACAGATAAGCCAGAATTGGACTCAGCCAGGCGTGGATGCGCTGGGAAAGACGCAAGGTCATGATACACAGTTAAGGTCACGTGTCGCTCAATTGTCATTGATAACTGACATAACTCACTGCTGGCTGCATTCAGAGGAGCAGTGGCTTCCATGCCAGGCGCCCGCTACATTTGGTGATTACAGAGGTGTGCAAATTATCATAGGTGATGCTAATTTTCCGACATTTCATCTTTTCTTTGTATGACTTTGCAGTAAAAATGTTTGCGTGGCTTTTATTTCAAATGATAAACTAACATTCTCAATTGCATTTTCTTTGAGGAAGCCGATAGTAAATTGATTTCTTTTAGATTTTCCACTGATTGAGAAGCCTTGTTAATGTCACACGTTTTGTTTGATAATTGTTGTTTTAAGGGGCCTAACATCTAGGTAATCGGCCCCTAATGATCTGGGTGATAGGGAAAATGACAATGAAATGGAAATAAAATAAAGGGATTCTGCCTTTTCAATACTGATGCTGTGTCCCAATACTCAAGTTGTCTACTATTGACTAGCTGCTAGCTACTATGTGCTATCTGCTATGCACTACGGAGATTTGGGACATGTCTGCTTGATCACAGCCTCCTTCATAGACTTGTGTTCTGAAATGCACTGGACTAACATGCTGTACCAACCAAACCAACACTCAAGATGGCGGTGATCTACTGCTCCTTTTAAGCTCTTTGCACTTTCATCAGCTGTTTTAAATAAACAATACCTGAACGATACATTCATGGATGCGCCAAGAAAAAACTTTTTAGCCGAGCCCTAATTATGGTTTGTGTTTGGCTGTTTAAGAGAATACAGTTCAGGAGGAACAGAAGAAGGGCAAATTAACAATTGGAGACGAGGCCCTTATTGTGCGCTGGAGACCATGAACCGAGTTGTCGTTGCAATCCTCAGTCGTGATTACCACAGAACCAAACAACATATTCGCGTGAAAATAATTATCACAACAGAGCAAGATATTATGCTTCCCTCGTGGGTTGTGGTTTGAAGCGTTGAATTTGGCAAATACTATAGGCCAAGCATAAACTGGATTAAAGTCAAAGACAACCTACAATTGACATAACCTACAATTCCGATAAGCTACAATTTCTATAACTTCCTTGTACAAGTCGACAAGTCGGCCAATCTAGCAAGCACTTTCGTTCACTAGCTGCTACAGACTTGATTGCTATGTGCTAAGCAGTATTGGATCACGACTTCTGACGTCACATCCGGTAAAGTAGTCGACTATCTAGTTCACTGTGGCTGAAATTGTACTATTGGGACACAGCCTTATATTAAACCTACTCACAGGTACATGTTTCGAAGGTAAAACTCCTTCCTCAGCATACCTTCGAAACATGTACCTGTGAGTAGGTTCAATATAAGTATTGAAAAGGCAGAATCCCTTTATTTTCTTTCTAATATAGTCTATAGTTAGTCAATACGACCTCAAATACCAACATTATGAATGAAATGGAAACAGTAACGAAAATTAAGTTAGACTGAAAATACTCACAAAATACATTTGAGAATCAAAATACTTAAAAAAATGCCCATCCTACAAAATTCAATTCAGATTGAAAATACTCCAACTCCCTCTGGTTTAGGAGCTTGAGTTGTTTGTCGGATGGACTGGCTGCGTGGCTCAGGGGTAACGTTCTCGCTTGCTGGGCCCTAGGTTGCAGGTTCGTATCCTGGCGCAGTCAGCTGGCATTTGAGGGTGCACAAATGCGAGGGAGCCGTGTCAGTACATTTACTGGCACGTTAAAGATCCCCTTCGGGGCAAAATTCCGCCCCCCCCGCGTCTCTAAAAGCCACAGTAGTTAAAAGGGACGTAAAACCAATAACATTATTATTATTATTGTTTGTCGGATGAACTTAGCGTAGTGTATAATAACTTAATAACATATCGTCACCTGAACACTAGGAGCTCACTGCAGCACTTGGCACGAGATGGTGTAACTTTAACTTGTCAACTTGTCTTTGTGTTTTAACACACAACAGGTGCTGGCGTGAGTGTTTGGATAATGGGCAGGCGAATTCATAACAAACCGTTTTACCTTTACTATTAGACTATTACTGAATAATAGTAGTCTAATAATACCCGTCCCCCATATCCCCTGGTACTACAGCCCATTAAGGGTCTAGGCCTACCAAACGACCACTGCCCAGCCATTTGGCCTGCGGATATTGGGGTGACGCGTGGTCAGCGCATCGGGTCCCCTCGCCAGTTGATTTTCGTTTTCGTGACTCGGGCGCTGCTTCACTGTCAGACAGGTACTGAATTGTCCTCACGAGGCTGAGGGAACCCCGTTCCAGCCCTCTTGTCAGTTTCCAAAATTCCTGATGGAGCCGAAAATCGAACCCGGGGCCTCCGAGTGATAGGCAGGCGCGCTACTGGTCCTGTACTTTGGGTGTGTGTAGAATCTGTCTGTTAATTGTGATGACTGTATTAGTGTGTGTTATCTGTAATTCAGGTAAGGACTGCAGACGATCAATTTCAAATACTTCCTACTTTAGCTACCAAATGCTACCGTCTATGACACCTAGCTGTGAACTTGGCAACTAGATGCCACCGCAACCGGCACTTGGCGACGAACATTGGTACTTAATAGAGCATTAATCAAATCTAACCTATTAATTTAGCTTCACACAATTTAGCTTGTAGTTAGTGGAAGGTTCTCTTTTCATGCCATAAATCTATGATATGGGCCGGCCGGCTTTACTTCCCCTCCGAAGGAAGGTATACCGAGGGATTTTAACGCTCTTAAAAAATTCGACGACTTCGACCAAGTTTGAACCCGTAATCTTGGGTATAGAAGCTCAGCATGCTACCAACTACGCCACCGAAGCCGTCGTTATAGAATGTTCATTGTACAGGGAGATTCTTTTGCCAGCCAACCGTGCTCGGGCCGCGGTACTGCGCAGGTGGAAACCGTAACCAAGTACATTAATTAATGGTAAATTCACCAGCAAATCATGACAGAGGAAGCTGCGAGTGTTCTGCAGCTGATAGACAGGCGTTGTACCGTGGGAATAAATTAGCATTTACACGTAGTGATTCCCTTCTGTTGTGAGGGATATCTGCTGCCGTATATTGTTCTCCAGCTCCACTAGAGTACGGGTAATTGATCTGTACACTTTGTATTTTAAATTACCCCACAATAATAATAATAATAATAATAATATCGTACGGCCTCGCTGCCGGGTGCAAGCTTTGTTATTGGACACCCAGAGGTTAGCTTGCATGTCGAATTTCGTTGTTCCTTGAATCACTATGAAAGTCCAGGAGGTTAAATATCTAAGCTCCTTGAACACTATAGCACTTTCTAGTAGAGAAATGAGGAACTCCCTGTTGGCGGAAACTCCCGAGATTAATTTTGCCATTATGAACACGGCCTACTGAATTCAAATAGGTTCTTTGAGATGCCAACATCGTATGACATGCGTGTCGTGTTTTTAACGCCTTTCAAAAATCACTTACCACGGCCAGGAGCGAGCCTACAATCTTGGGGTTGGTAGACCGACACGCTATCCACTCACCCACCGTGGCAAGCTACCCCACAATTAAAGACATCAGACGGGCTTTAGATCCGTGCTTCGATTAATTACAGTAAACACGCAGGAGGTGTAGAGTAGCTACATAATGTAACGATGTCTGTCTGTCAGCTGAAGGAGAACATTTTCAGTATCTTTTGTGAAGAGGTAAGTTCCCAAGAAATGAAACATCTGTGCTCCTTTAAATAAATCTTGCAGGAAGCAGTTGTTTATGTTACGGGTAGCTTCTTATCGGTGTGCTGACACTTCATACCCTCGTTGATGAAAGTTTACTGACTAAATGACTTTAATGACCCTGGTTATCTTTCCACCGCGCAACCCTGCTGACCGAGCTCGGTTGGCTGGCGCCGCTCCAGCTAAACAATCTCACTCTACGGTATAATTGAGTGGCACTTATTATTGGGGAATGTTTATGCTGTTCAGTTTATGGCTCTTTTTAAGAAAAATAGAAGATAGCTTTGAAGCCATTTTCCAGTGTTGCCATATTAACAATTAATATTATAGCTTTCAGTCGGTCAACACAACATCATTCCAATTACTGGAATATGTGAAGATCAACCTCAAATAAATAGCATGTGATTGTTGTTACGGTCTTTTGATGGAGAAGAAAACTAAGGGATGACATGTTTCGCTCATCGAGCGAGCATCATCAGATCCAAATATGCAAGGCAACGCAGTGGCGGATCCAGAGGGGGGCACCAGGGGCAAGTGCCCCCTCCGAAAAACCAGTTGTCTGCTACATTGATATTGCCGATACAAATGACTGTTCCTCCAAACTGCACTGCAAGTAAAATCTTTGCTGTGTTGCCTGCATTCATGAATGTGGTCAATGTTGTTATCATATAGTATGTAATGGCAACACTGTTAATATAATCGCTACATCGACAGTGTTGCAAGTGCAGAGAGATCTTTTAGCAGCCTGCAACTTGTTAAATCATGGCTACGAACGCGAATGACAGAGGAAAGGTTGAATGGCTTTTGACTGGTATTTGTTCACCGTGATATAAATGTTGACGTTGAAAAAGTTCTAGACCGTTTCTCTAAAAGGGGTAAACGAATGATCGCCTGGATTTTATTTTGTATTAGGTATGTATTTTGCCTAGGATAGTCACCAAATAGAATCCCAATCAGTATTCAATACAAATGTTTTTTGTATTTATATTTATGTGACTAGTAGTGACTCAGTGTCTGACAATGTTGGTACTATGTACATATCTTGCAACATTTGTAGAGTAGACTTGTATATTGTCTTCAGATAGTCACTATGATTGCAAATGGTTTTAATATATATTAGACTGTGTAATGTGCATAAAAATGTGGAAATGTTCATATTCTGTAGAATTAAAATGTTTTTCTCCATAATGACAATGACTTGAAATTGAAACCAATAAACCATTTTAATAAAATTAATTTCTTGTAGAATTATAAAATCTGGTGGTTGGATGTTATGTGTAGTGTGTGTAGATTAAATACAAATTTAATAATTTTATTACATATTTTCTGTTGCTACTCTGAAATCCTAGAGTGCCCCCTCCGAGGTGAACGTCTGGATCCGCCACTGCCAAGTAGCTCTACAAAACACTACCAAACCCACAAACAGTTTCTGTCTGACCTCCAAAAACAAACGTTTTACAAGTAATTCTTCCTCATAATATATGGTCTACTATAACGCAGTCATTTTTTAAATTTCACTTTAGTTTAATTTGGCGCAATGAAACTGTTCATGAAAATGCTGTTAAAATTACTCATTTTTTTAAATGCCATGATAAATCAAAAATTTCCTTATGGTCGAACAGCCTGTGTTAAAAGAAAGCAAAAGTTAATTAATTTATTCAATAAACATATCAAAATTAAATCTATAAGAACATACATTGAAAATTAAAAATAAATACGGTATATAAACATTCAAATTAAACAAAAAGTAGCATTATTTATAATTATAATAATTTAATTAACTATGAAATGTAGAAACACATAAAAGTAAACAATCGTTTTGCCCTATACAGGGTTAATGCTCCGCCGTCATCTCTCGTATCATTTTTGTCGTTATCCGTGTTTTGTACAGTAGCCTACAAACTGCACTGTGAAGCTTTTAGTGCTTACTGTTCGTAAGAAATGGAGGGACACTGCAGCTAAGTCTAGAATCTCATCTTCTAAACAAAAATCTATAACTGACTTCCTTCCTAAGTAATTTTTACTAGTTGCTCATATTCAATAGAGCTTTTGTGCAGTTTACTGTACACAACAATATACATACGTACAGTAGTCATTGTTGAGTACAGAGATTGTTTATGTAATGAAAATCCGTATTCTTCTGTACTTTCTGATAATCCGACCTTTTTGCGTTCCGACCATTCCCTCACGGACTACAGGGGCTGTACTGTAGTATCGTGTACCCAAGAAAGTGATTATAATATAACGTGCGTTGAAAGAGTAACGAGCCGGAGGCATAATTACAGAAACCAGTACCTGTATGTTAGAAGTATTGGCCCTGGCTGTTGAGGCACTTGTCCCACTGTGACACGGGGCGGTGAATGGCTGTCTCATTAAATTCCCTGGGCTGCGATGTGAACCAGTTCCGCACGTACAGCTGGACGTCCGAGGTGAATCGTTGGCCCCGCAGAGCCCTTTTCAAGGGACCAAACATGGCGTAATCACAGGGAGAGAAGTCTGGACTGTATGGAGGGTGGCCGAGAAGCTCCCATTTGAATTTCTGCAGGAGTGCCGCGACTGTGTTGCCCGTATGAGGTCGTGCATTGTCGTGGAGCGACCACAGCGGCTATGGCGTTCACTGTCACTCGTCGGTTCTGGGTAATGAGTGCATCAACCAGCTGGACGTTGTCATCGGTAATGCAGGGGATGCCCCTAACGACACCCGTCTTTCCCTGAAGCACTTGTGCCACGCCTTGACCCTTGCAAGGGGCATGCAGTGTTCGCCGTACACTTGTGACATTCGGCGATGAATGCCCGTTACCCCTACTCCTTCCGCTGTCAGAAACCGAACAACACCTCTTTGCTCTTTGTTTGACGCCTCCATCTCACTGTTTGCAATGCGACTGTCAGCTTTAGACGATTGATGCATCTTTGTATCTTCACGTGACGTGCACGCGTGCCCTCTAGCGACGGGCTGTGACCTTCCACGCTCTGGTCGGAAAAACACCTCGTTACACACGCCACGATTAGCCGATGTAGTCACCGGTTTGTGCATTCCAGCCTCCGGCTCGTTACTTTTTGAACGCACCTTATATTATATAAACTAATATAAACTTTTGAACTGGCGGTGGTTTCGGGGTCTGGAGGATGTAAAACGCGACATGGTTCCTATTGCAACAGGTAGCTTTCTATCGAAATGAACGTAAAATACGTAAGTTCACAGATCTGCTCCTCCTGTCGTGACGTGACGTGCGATGCCAAGAGGAAATTCGCGACCAGCAATGAGGAGAAAGTATCAATTATTCCGCGTTAACTTGAAAGTGCGTCACAAGGCCAGTGGAAGATTTACAGTATTCTGCGCGAGGGGAACCCCCACTCTCTGTTCCTCGTGCACCGGAGCGCGCTGGCAGTTTCAAGTGGCAACTTCCGTCAACTAACAACCTTTAGTCGGTGGACACAAAATCATTCCAATTACTGGAATATGTGGGGGAGGAAAGAAAGAAGGAAATAAAAATTAAAAATAAAACAAAGAATGAAAGGAAGAAAAGGAAAGAAAGAAAAAAGGAAAGAAAAAAGCAAGAAAGAAGGTATGAAAGAAATAAGAAAGAAACCAAAAAAAAGAAAGAAAGAAAGAAAACAACATAAAGGACAAAAAAGGAAGAAAGAAAATAAAAGAAAGAAAACAAAATAAAGGAAGAACAAAAAAGGAAGAAAGAAAATAAAAGAAAAAGAAAGCAAAAAGAAAGAAAGAAAGAAAGAAAGAAAAAAACAAACAAACAAACAAAAAAGAGTGATAGAAAGAAAGAAAGAAAGAAAGAAAGAATGAATGAAATTAATAGAAAAAGAAAGAAAAAAGAAAGAAAGAAAGAGGGTAAGAAAGAAAGCAATAAAAGAAAAAAGAAAGAGGAACGAAAGAGAAGAAGAAAGAAAACAAAATTAAGAAAGGAAAAAGGAACAAAAAAGGAAGAAAGAAAATAAAAGAAAGAAAGAAAGAAAGAAAGAATGAAAGAAAGAAAGAAAGAAAGAAACGATGATGATAATTGTTGTTTTAAGGGGCCTAACATCTAGGTTATCGGCCCCTAATGGTCTGGGTGATAGTGAAAATGACAATGAAATGGAAACCAGAACGAAAATTAAGCTGGACTGAAAATACTTACAAAATGCAATTGACATTCAGAAAACTCACAAAAATGGTACCGTACCCCTACATTGAAAGACTTAGTGAAAAGCAATTTAGATTGTCAATCCTTACAAAATGCAATTGAGGTTGAAAATACTCGTAAAATGGATTTTAGATTGAAAATACTTATACAAAATGCAACTTAGATTAAAAATACCTACAAAATGTAGTGTAGAGACAAAATATTCACAAAATATAATTTAGATACACTAGGAGCCAATTCACAAAACCAATGCGGGAATCTTAAAGAGAAAAGGAACTACAGTATAATGAAAAGAAAAAGAAGGCTGCTCCCTAGAAGAATGAGGGATCAGGAAAGATGAGAGAAGGGCCAATGAAGGCGGGAAAGGAAGAGACTCCCTAGGCCTCGGATACCCTAATACCGTTGGGGTCAGAAAAGAACAAGAGTTGACCAAGGGATGTCGACAGGAAAGAAAACGGGGAGGAGCCCGGCACAAGTAAGTGGAAGCAATGCAGGACTCAGCTGGGGTCCCGTGGTCGCCAACCCACGTCCCACAAGATGGTGGCCCATGGGGACGGTCAACACGAGAATGACCAATTAGATTAGGGGGGGGGGGGGGAGGATTTACAATTTATTTGGTAGTGTCTGAAATGAATGTCAGTATTATGAATTATTTAAACACTTAATAAAAGACACTTGTCACACAAATTGGGGGTTTAATTGGATGACTAGTGTCTGTCTTGTCGTGATCATTGACTTACCCAGCTCGAGGTCCAAAATGTTATTCTTCACAGCGATCTCCTTAACACGGACAAAAACTGCAAGAGAGGAAATACAGCAATCAAGATCGTGATATAGCAATATTGTGATCAAATTCACGTTATTGACAGCAAAGCAAAACGTTCAACAAAAGCTCTTTGAAAGCAAGGACACAAGATAAATCAAGGAACTACAGACCAAGCCTAAGATTAGTTTCTGGGCCTCTCTCACTCCTCCCCCCGCCCTCCCTCCCCCACAGGGGTTCACATCTATTGGGACGTGGGTTAGCGACCACGGGACCCCAGCTGAGTCCGGCACTGCTTTCGCTTACTTGTGCCGGGCTCCTCTCCATCTTCTTTCCTGTCTGAGTCAACTCTTGTTCTCTTCCGACCCCGAAGGCCTAGGGAGTCTTTCACTTTCCCGCCTTTTGGCCGTTTTCTCATCTTTCCTGATCCCCTCATTCTTTGAGGGGTCAGCCTTCTTTTTGTTTTCATGTCTCTCCTGCCTTCTGCTCAAGGCCCTCAAGGAGGCAGGGTGTGTGTAGCCCCACCACTTCTGGTGCACCCTGGATATTGCTGCACTCTCAGGGGCTCATGGTTGGTGAGTTCGAGAGTTGGCGACCCCGAGGGATTCCTGAACTGGGTCCGTTTTATCCCCTTTTTCTTCTGACCTTGGGGCTGGCCTTCTCCTCTTTCCCTTTCCTATCTGCCTTTCATGGCTCTCCTTCGTTCCAAGTCCCTGAATCCTCATTCTTCGAGGGTTGAGGGCATTTCTTTTGTTCCTGTCCTTTATTTGCCTTATCCTTTATTTGTTTACCATTTCTTCTTCTAGTTTGTGAGTCTGTAGTTAGTATTAGTTATAGTTTTCATTCTCATATCATCTTTCACTATCACCCAAATCATGATGATGATGATAATTGTTGTATTAAGGGGCCTAACATCTAGGTTATCGGCCCCTGATGGTTAGGGTGATCGTGAAGATGAAAATGAAATGCAAACTTAAAACTAAAAATAACTACTAACCTACATACTAGAAGAAGAAATGGAAAACTAAAGGAGAATAAGGCAAATAAAGGACAGGAGGAAACGAAATGTGGATTGAGGGACTTCGAAGGAAGGAGAGCCATGAAAGGCGGATAGGAAAGTGAAAGAGGAGAGGGTCCTCCCCAAAGGTAAGGGACAAAAGGGGAAAACGGACCCAGCTCAGGAATCCCTCGGGGTCGCCAACTCCCGAACTCACCAGCCGTGAGCCCCTGAGGGTGTAGCATTACCCAGGGTGCACTAAAAGTGGTGGGGCTACACACACCCGGCCTCCTTGAGGGCCTTGAGCAAAAGGCAGGAGATAACATGAAAAGAAAAAGAAGGCTGACCCCTCACAGAAGGAGGGAATCAGAAAATATGAGACAAGGGCCAATTAAGGCGGGAAAGGAAGAGACTCCCTAGGCCTCGGATACCCTAATACCGTCGGGGTCGGAAGAGAACAAGAGTTGACCAAGTGAGGTCGACAGGAAAGAAGACAGAGAGGAGCCCGGCACAAGTAAGTGGAAGCAATGCCGGACTCAGCTGGGTCCCCGTGGTGGTCAACCCACGTCCCACTAGATGTGAGCCCCTGGGGGATCACCCAAATCATTAGGGGTCGATTACCTAGATGTTAGGCCACTTAAAACAATAATTAAGATCATCATCATCATCGGTTTGGACACCACTCCAGTGATCAGATTGGTTACGTTACTCTATGGGTTGACCGGTAATGTTAGCAAACTCCCCAAATAGCAACAAATAGCTGCTCTGGGTTTCCTTGATTCCAGCGTGAACACTACCACGCCCGTCACGCCACTGATAAGCGTGAAATTTACTGGTGGTAAATAAGACACGGAAGTGCCATTTTCATGGCCGAGTTTGGAACGGCCAACAAGTGAGCTCGTGCATTTTGCCGTAAGCAGAAATCTCATTACAAGAGTGTTTGTACACATAAATAGATTGAGTTCGGACATGTGTATACAATGATAGAATCTGCATGCATACCAAAGTAGGTACTTCCATCGCTTTGAAAATGATGATGATGATGATGATAATTGTTGTTTTAAGGGGCCTAACATCTAGGTTATCGGCTCCTAATGGTCTGGGTGATAGCGAAAATGAGAATGAAATGGAAACCAGAACGGAAATTAAGTGAGACTGAAAATACTCACAAAAGGAATAAATTGAAAAATACGCCCAAAATGTAGTTGAGGTTCAAAATACGTACAAAATGCAATGCACATTCGAAATACTTGAATGAAAATCCACAGCCTGCTTCCAGTCTCCTACCGGGTCAGGAATGGAATGAATGAAGCCCCCATCTAGCGGCGAGGATATGAACTGTGCCGGCTGCCGAAGCCTGTCGCACTCCTCTGGGGCGGCTATGATTAAATGAATGACAGATGAAGTGAAATGATAGTGGAGAGTGTTGCTGGAATGAAATTGTGACAGGGAAAACCGGAGTACCCGGAGGAAAACCTGTCTGCCTCCGTTTTGTCCAGCACAGATCTCACATGGAGTGACCGGGATTTGAACCACGGACCCAGCGGTGAGAGGCCGGCGTGCTGCCGCCTAAGCCACGGAGGCTCTCGATTAACCATACTTACAACATGTAATTTAGATTGAAAATACTCACAAATTGCAATTGAGAATCAAAATACTTACAAAATGTCCACCACAGAAAATGCAACTTAGATTCAAAATGCAGTTTAGGTTGAGAATACTTGCAAAATGCAATTGAAATTCAAAATACTCACAATAGTGCCTCCACCTACATTGAAAGACTTACTAAAAACCTAGTTAGAATGTCAATCCTTACAACATGCAATTGAGGTTGAAAATACTCGCAAACTGTAATTTTGATCGAAAATACTTACAAAATCAAACTTAGATTTAAAATACCGACAAAATGTAGTGCAGATTCAAAACATTCGCTAAAGTTAATTTAGATGCACGGGGAGCCAATTAACAAAAAGTGCGGGAATCTTTTAAGGAAATAGGATGAAAAGAAAACAAGAGGTCTGACCCCTCGAAGAATTGAGGGATCAGGAAAGATGAGACAAGGGCCAATTAAGGCGGGAAAGTGAAAGACTCCCTAGGCCTCGGATATCCTAATACCGTCGTGGTCGGAAGAGAACAAGAGTTGGCCAAAGAAGGTCGACAGGAAAGAAGACCTAGACACAGTATAGTAACCATACAGTAAGGACACATCAGGCCTTTACCATGTAAATTTTTCGTCATGGTTTTGAATCGGCCGGTTCCGGAAGCACCGCACGCACGCACGCATGGCGGCGACGGTTCACCATGTATCCGCGAGAGAGCAGTCTACCCGTATTCATTGAGTGCGGCCTGTCGATTTTGTCTGAAGAAAACATTGTTTGTAATTATTAAAATCAACTCAGAAATATAATTTTGCATTTTAACCAATGGCAGAAATGTGGGAAACCAACATCTGTGCGGTAATTTATTGCGCAGTTCTTGTCACACTGGACATAACAGCATTCCGGTTTCTCGTGCATTGGAGCGGTAAATACAAATATCACACGTTTCATCGAATAATTCTGGTTTTAATATCCATGAGATGTCAGTCCCTCAAACACCTATCCATTAATTCACAAATTCCTCATTCCTAATCCAGATATAATGACTGGATAAAGGCCTGTAATCAGGAGGATTTACTGGCAAACGTGGCAAATCTACACGCCAATATATAGGGTATGTAGCCTTTATTTCTCAAAGGAAGTGTTTTAAACCACAAGGAGGGCAGTGCTAGGCTGAGATTAGGTAATATTGCCCAACAAACATTAAATCTCCACCCTAGAGAAGCTATTGTCTCCTTTAATGTGTCCGTTTTCTAACCCCACTTAGCCTAGGAGGTAAATGGTTTCCTGACTGAAGTTAGTTGATGTGTTTTATTAACTGTAATTTGTTAAGCTGCAGCCCTTTACAGTGAATTAAGAGCTTTAATTACAAGCTACAATGCAAATCGGATTTAACATTTGCTCCCTCACCTATGGGACTTTGTGCTATTCCTGAAGAGTTCTGGAGAAGTTTGGATTGTCGTGTACCCAAAGCTACAATCCCATGAAATGACAAGGTACTCCAGTCCATCAAAATTGTAAATAGTGTTGCTTTCAGAGACAAACTATTGAGGTTAGCAACCCCTCACTACGCTCTGCATGGCATTAAGGCTGTGTGACTTAAAAACCAGGGCTGTTAACCTTGATGTTCCTAACTCATAGACATATCACAATGCCCTTAATTTTATTTAATTCTGTGAGACCACTAAAAGTTTGCCCACCCATGTAAATGATAAGCCCACCCAATTTCTTCTCAAGTGATACCTCCCTCTCATTCCACACACGCCCAAATACACGGGGATATATGACCACGATGTCTCAGCCCTTAAAATAAGCAACAACGACTGTATCTTCGATACACACTGATCAAATTCCTGGATACTTCTATACTTTCAGCAATGATCCTAGGGATGATTTTTCTTCACTATGTCACATGCAGAACATGGCACCACTAAAGCAATACTGTATAGGTCCATGTTATTTGAAAATGAATACCGGTACATAATAATCATACAAGAGTGGAGCCTTGCATAAGTGAGGAGATGTAACACCAAACTCTGGGTGTCAACAAGCCTTGCACTTATATCACTCGGGAATTGAGAAATTGGGTGGGCTTATTGTGTGATAATCTTTGTTACTGTGGTGGCTGTACTAGTGTGTGTATTTGTAAATAGGGGATAGGATTGGGAAGGAGGTGGCTGTGCCCTTAAGTTAACAACCATCCCTGCATTTGCCTTGAGTAGGGAAACCACTTCCAGGATGGCCGAGGTGGGAATCGAACCCTCCTCTTCTCAGTTTTGCCTCACGAGGCTGACTGTAACCCATTCCAGCCCTAAGGCCAGAATCAAAATTTCTTGGCAAAGCCGGGAGTCAAACCCAGACCTACGGGGGTGACAGCCAAGAAAGCTATCTGCTGCACCACGAGGTGGTCTCGCGAAAATGTAATGTCTTGGTCATAAATATATTCTATATAAATCTACATGAAAATAGCCTACTCCCTATCCAAACATTTTCATAAATTTAAGTTTCATATACCATTTTAAAGCTCAATGGTTTTAAAATTTACAGTTATCTTAAGTCATAGCAACAGATTTCAATGTTTACATTAAGCCACATTGTTCAAACCTGTTCAGGGATGTCGGAAATTCCTCAGATAATGGCAAGCTGCAACTCACATCCTATTCTATTGTTGGGCAAGGACTTGATTCTCATCATTGCAGAAATAATCTGTTTAATACTAGCTGTAAACATGGCCAAGGTTTCATGTGATACAAGCTAAAGGTGTAGAATTTGGTATAAATGTTTATCTCAAGTATCCAGTACCAGTACCTCTATGTCAATGTTGCATAGGCATTGTGCTTGCTACACTTGTCATAGTATGTGGTACGGTATAAATTTCAGAATGTGCATCAATTTTAATTTCTACCGTTTGATTATTCATATTTTTGTGGGGGTCAGGAATCGTATGGTTTGTGAAGTGATGCTTAGGAAAAGTTGTCTCCTTTCTTTTTAAGGATGTGTGAAGGACAGAGTGGTGTGTCTTTATAATGACATACTAAAATTGTAATGGCTGATGAAGGATGTAATTAATATCCAGAACATGTCCTACTATTTGCACATTATTTATTCATTTAAGGGTTGATTAGGCAGAAAGATTTACAGAAGATTACAATTCAAGAAATATTATACTCATCAGAGTTAATTAGAGATGAATGAAACTGGGCAAGGTACTGGAAAAGCCTGTGACCTATTAAAAGGAAAGGTCCCGGCAGATTTCCCCTATATTGTTCAACCAGCCACATCTGGTTACGACCACTATATTCTTCCTGAAGTAACTCCACAGAGAGAATGAAAAGTGTCAAGAACAAACTTCTGCTTGCAATCGCACATTTTTCTGCATTACAGTATTACTTACTTGTTTACATGGTTTATGTAGAATCAACTCGTACAAATATTACAGTGAATTCTATGTCTGTGCCCCATCATATCCATAGTACCGTACCTAGAAGAATTTGCAGTAATTTATTTTCTGGCCATGAAAGCCTAAACATTCCAACTCAAACAGGCATATTTTTCTGCAAATGTTTGGGTATTCTGATATATTTTCATGGAAACATTTGACTTTTTTTTTTAAGAAACATTATTTTTTCCTGTTTTCAATTTTCAGAGGTGAAGCTCACCAATTTTGTGACTACATCCTGAAGTTGGTTGGCCTAGAAGCCTAGAGTATATAAAATATGGTAGCGAGTGTTTAATCGTAAAGAGGTTTTCTCAATAGTGATTTTTAATGCCCTGGCATTGTCATTGAGGAGCAAATTTAACTTCCTAAATACTGTAACATTTAAGTTGGTCTAACACGAAAGAAATTTAATAATACTATACCTGTAAGGTTTTAGCTACCTACTAAGAAAATTAATGTGCAATTTTTGAATGGAGCTACCTAGGCAAATCTTTACACCAAAAACCAACATATTGTTTATCGCTACCTTTTAGTGGAGAAACTAGAATTCATGTCAGATAACCTGCAGCTTCTGTGACTGATAACTATAGTTTTGTCTTGTTGTCAACAAATGTGATAGACAGGTCTGAAGCAGTTCATTATTTCAAAAACTGACTCTCTCTATCAGAAATCAAATCAGTGATTTGAGATCATGGCGATATCAGGAATGTTTGTTTATTGCATTACAACAAAGGATTTGGAAGTAATCTCATAAAGCAATAACTTCTAAATCAAAATAACTTACAATTTTATTGTTGGACAGCCAAAGGACTTAACATAATCCTCCATGGTTTTAGACAGGTGCAACGATCCATTAGTTCTGGGTTATCCCATCCCGTTAGAAAATGGAAGGATTGGGGTTTGAGGCCTAAGGATGTTGTACAACATTAACTGCAAATCACATCACCACACTGAAGACCTGGTTTGTGAAATAAGTTGGTTCATGTCCCTTCACCTGTCATTTCAAGTTAGCTTCCTTGTTTCTCATCTCAAAATGCTGAGATGGTGGCTTTCCCATAGACCACAGTCACTTCCCCATTCCTTTCTTAGCCTCTTCTACTTTCCATCTACGTTGAGGCTGCATGGATGATCCTTTTCTCTAGAATGAAAGGGCTCCATGACACTGTCAATTATGACGATAAAGACTTTGGGAGTGAAGTACGGGGATAAAAGAAATATTCATATCCAAGAAATAAAAATAGCCAAACATATAAGCCCATTGTTTCCACAGCTACTGCCATGGTCTAGAAGTAAGCATAGCTGCCTTCTAACTGGTTGGCCCAGTTTTGAATCCTGGTTTTGCCAAGGAGAATTTAAATTTTGGCCTGTAGTCATGTGTACTTGGATGTGTGTATCATTTGTCTCATAAACTGCCTTATTGTGATGGCTGTATTAGTGTGTGCATTTATAATTTTAGGTGAGGATAGGGAAGGAGACGACTATGGCCTTACGTTAGGGGTAGCTTACCGTCTCGGCATTTACCTGCAGTAGAAGTGGAAAACCAAGGAAAACCACTTACAAGATGGCCGAGATGGGAATCAAATCACCTCTTCTCAGTTTTGCCTCACAAAGCTGAGTGTATCCCGTTCCAGCCCTCAGACCAGAATGCTAGTTGCTACACCACGAGGTGATCTAAGTGAAAAGGGATGGATTCTAATCCACCTCTTGGTCCTAATAGAAGTGAATTTCTATGGTTTCTAATTCCCCTTCCCCCCTCCCAGAATGCTCCATGCACCAAACATTCCATCTTCAAATTATTTTGCATGCCCAATTAAATGGAGTAATATAGCTCGGGTGGTGTTGGGGTAGCGCGCCTGCCTCGCATCAGGAGACCTCGGGTTCGATTCCAGGCTCCGTCAGGGATTTCAGAAACCGGCGTGAGGGCTGGAACTGGGTGTACACAGCCTCGCAAGGACAATTGAATAGCTGTCTGACAATGAGGCAGCGCCACGCTCATGGAGACCAAGATTAACGGCCGAGGGGACCCGAGGCGCTCACCACGCGTCACCACATAATCTGCAGGCCAAATGGCTGGGTGGCGATCGCTTAGTAGGCCTAGGCCCTTCATGGACTGTAGTGCCACGGGGTTTGTTTGTTTGTTTCGTTTTAATGGTAGTTCGGAGACTACGGTTTCAATAGTCTTCTTAGAATGTACAGTATATGGGTGTTAACTTTAAAAATACCCGCACGAGTCTCTCTGGAGGACTCACACATTATTACTATTACGTAAACATATCTTGCATAAGAATCATGGCCCTACTAATAATATAGTTCATCGTATCTTGGTGAGAAAAATACCTTACCTGTATGTGCATTTGCTCAAAGAACTTTTTCTTTTCTGAATTTTTATTCCATACATATTATTATTATTTTTAAAATTAATATTAGGCATCCACCTATAAATTTTAACTCAACTAAAATTTGTATTATTTTGTGTTAAGAGGGACAGATGACCTTGCTGTTCCGCCCCTTAAATAACAATAAATATCCATACTATGTGTGATGTTAATGAGCAATTCTGAGAATATTTACAGCAGATCTAGATTGCAGTCATGGACCACCTTGTGGCGTAATGACTACCATTCTTGGCTGTTGCCCCAGAGGTCTGGGTTTGATTCCCGGCTCTGCCAAGGAATGTAATTCTGGTCTAAGGGCTGCAACAGGGCACACTCAGTCTCGTGAGGCACAACTGAGAAGAGGAGGGTTTGATTCCCACCTCAGCCATCTTGGAAGTGGTCTTCCGAGATTTCCCACTTCTTCTGCAGGCAAATGCTGTAATGGTTCCTAAGTTAAAGCCAATGCCGCCTCCTTACCAATCCTCACCGGAATTGCAAATACACATACTCAGACAGGCATCACAATAACACAGGTTATCAATCAAAATTCCACACTCGTCCAAGTACACGGGGCTAAATGACCACGATGTCCAGGCCCCTGAAATGAAACAACAGATTGCAGTCGATGTACAGAAGTTGTCTAACATGGTGGCCAGATCGCTCCTTAGTGCCTCTTGGTCTATTGGAATGGCTGTAACATCCGGCGCATTATACCATAGTCGAACTGTTCCTCTATTGGAGCACGAAGATTGGGATTCTCTGCCGTCACTGTCTCATGAAGCCATAGCCAGGTGGCTATGCTAATGCTTGTTGTTTCATGTAGGAGGTTGTACATCATGGTCGTCAGCCCTGTGTACTTGGGCGTGAGAAGAAACCCATACAACAGGAGCAATCGAGTGTGGCAACGGGTGGGTGAGAGATTTCACAAGCTCTTCATCCAGGAACGCCTCCAACAGCAAGGAAATTGTCATGTTTTGTGGTGGGATCATGTTTGGTCGACGTACGCCTCTAATTCCTATCCACGGTAACATGACCGGTCTGGTATACAGAGACAACATCCTCAAACCTGTCGTTACAGGATTCGCTGCCACAATGGGTGAGGGCTTTACACTAGTGGACGATAATGCTCATCGAGCTAGGGTGGTCATCAGTTCCTTCAGATGCAAGGCATACTGAGAATGGAGTGGCCTGCATATTCTGCGGACATGAACAGTATCGAACATCCATGGGAAAAGATTAAGAGTGCAGTTTCGCACTGTCCCAATCCTCTAACAAACAAACAAACAAACAAACATTCAGCAACTGATTGAAGCTGCTTTCAAAGAGTGGGATAATCTGCCCCAAACCCGGTTGGTTCGTAGTTCGGTATGCCTCTTAGTCGGCAAGCATGCCTTAGGGCTCGTGGTGGCCATACATGGTATTGATATGCCCCAACTAGAAAAAGATTGCCACTTTTGTTAAGCTTTTAGTGTTTGTCTCTTTTGCACAACATATTGTGTGTTGTTTTTCTTTGTATGCCATTACATACTACCTTACCAGGGAATTGTTACTGCTAGACGTGGAGCACGGCTGTTGTGTATACATTACGTCAGCTCGCCTCGCTATGGCTGCCGCGAGCGGTTGCTGGCCAAGAGGGGGAACGCATGCACAGTCGTACAATGAGAACACACCGCACAGCGCACGACCCAGCACGAATCATGCACACAAATGACATGCGATGAGGTTTCTCTGGCGACAACTGCACGTCTATCGCAGGAGTGTGGCTGGGCGGAGTGCATTAGTTCCGATTTCCGCCACCGGTAACAATTCGCTGGTAGGATAGTACACATAGCAAAACACTAAATCCCAATATGCAAAACCTTTTTTGGAGTACTGTTCAAGTTACAAACACTGCTAGTCACCATAACACTCTAGGGGCAGATGACCTCGAAGTTCCGCCCCTTAAAACAACAATTACATTACATTCACCACAACACTGATTATCAAATACCATGCACACACAAGTACACGGGTCATAGACCAAAGAGGTCCTAATTGGAACTATAATAATATATACAGTACCGGTATGTCAAAAAATATGGTTATATAAATGACTCCAGATTATAGCTTACCAAGAGACATACATAGGCCTACTTTGAACCGGCCTTGGTGGCCGAGAGCGCTAATGTGCTATCTCGTGCCTCGCTGGCTTCGGGAGAGCGTGAGTTCGAATCCCACCTCTACCGTCCTGAAAATGGTTTTCGTGGTTTACCATTTTCACTACCAGGCAAATGCCGGGACGGTTCCTTTCAATAAATCCACGGCCAATTTCCCTCCAATATCCCTTCCCTGACCCGTCCTGAAAAGAAAAGTACATGGCCATTGGCTGCATTAATAAAATTATACATACTTTGAAACTTTAGTTTTTAAAATAAGACTGCTGTTACGACTTGAAACTGAATCCCAGCACTCTGCGCAGAGTGTGAACTGATAACACCACGATAGCCCTTTGTTAACTCTTGGGCCTAGTAACTGAAACTATGGCATGTAGTTAGGCCTCCTAATGACCAGTATTAATTCTGCTATGATGTACATGTCGCTTACAGGTACCAACTGGAAAGACCTGCCCCAGGCCTCTCCAAAAGCAACACAGCATTATGAGCCTAACATTTCTCTCATCCTGGTGTAAAAACCATCCATCGCATGGAAAACTCATCCTACATTATCTCCATTTCTGCAGAATGGGGAGAATAAGGAGTTGACATACCACTGACAAGTAAAAAGTGCGGTGCGGATAGATGGCAACTTATTAGTCGTGACGAGGTTAAAGTTAGGTCTGATTGGTGTTAAGCTATGGTTAGAGCAAGTTTAGGACTGAGCGTTTTACTTGACTGATTGGCGACACCATTGCACATAGTGTTATTTACCAGTTATATTACTTTATTACATTCACTAGCGACAGAAAGCAAAGCAAACTTGTAGCTTCACGTGGCTCTCGTGATCATAAGCCACAGAACCTTTCTTTTTTATATTTGGAATTTGAACCACGGGATGCAACTCTGGAATTCTAACATGCATTAACCAAGAATCAAAACCCAGTCCAAAACTATAATATGACGACTTTAGGATCTCCGAATGGAGATCTGGGTGTGACCTTGGCTTCTAGGATTAAAGAAGCAGGCCTCTGTACGAAGGGTGGTTGGCCGGTTTACTTACTGTAAGCCCTGAGCTTGTATTTCAGCTTTACTTTACTTATTTTTAGGCCATCTGTAGGCTAAACAAAACAATCTACCAGTAAATGTATAGTCTATTTGTTGAATCTGAAAGCTACTTGTTGCTCCTATAATAGGCACACAAAGACGTGGAACTAATAAAGGTAATGAAAAGAGATTCCTTAGCACATGACTTACAGTACCGGTATTGAATTCTTCTTGGAACACAAGATAATGAACGGAAGTGTGAGTAGGCTAAGAAATAAGGAGTAAGAAGTAGCCTAGGCATATCATGAAATGTGAAAATAACACTGCATAATAAGGCTGTCCCCACCCATCAACATGACTTTTTATTGACTAAATAAATTCCCGGGTATTTACGTTAGGAAGCTAAGAACATTAAAAATTAACACTTATTTACAGTTTCTGTAGAAAACTTGAATTGCATTATCTCAGACTACAAAAGTTTAAGAAACAAAATCCACATTTCCCCCACACTTTTCAATATATCGTGTGTTAATTTAATCATTAAAAACATATCATAACCTTTCATCGTCACGATGCAATCACAATGCGACACCACAGGACTGGAGGAGGAATGTGGTGTTAAACATTAAATTCCACACTTCTTAGAATTAAAACACAGTAGTATTAACACTTTCTATTTTCTTGTTATTTATTTTCCTAAAATATCTGATTATAATGAGAGCTAGTGTGTTGAAATAGAGTTAAATAAATGACATAAAATATACATTCATCAATCAGCTGTTTATCATGTGGTTGTCCATAAGTGGTGCTACCTAGCGGCTTACAGGTGTATTGGTGCTCCCCCTTATCAATTGTTTTTTTGAAAATCCGTTCTTCCGGTTTTGCCGAAGTGTCCATACTGTATGGTTACTATACTGTGACCTAGAGGAGCCCAGCACAAGTAAGGGCAAGCAATGCCAGACTCAGCTGGGGTCCCGAGGTCGCCATCCTACGTCCCACTAGATGTGAGCCCCTTGGGGGGGATTATGAATAAGGCCATTAGATACTAGCCGGAGCGCAGCAGACAAGGCTGAATGCCATTGTCCAAGTCCGTAACTCAGACATCACTTTCCGTTAGTGAACCATCGATTTGGTATACGGAAATTATTATTATCAGCATTCGATTCAGCCAAATATGGGCCACTATCCCAGCATTCCCGTATGAATGTTCTGTGAGTCTCCTTTCTTTCCCCAGTCCGCTCTTTTCCTGCTTTCAGCTTTGGCTTTTCCGAGAATCGCTGGTGTGTTGCAAGTTTTCTCTGACGAGGAGCGCGTTCCTGGATGTCTTCAAACGTGATCCCTACTTCTAGAAGATCTCTTTCAATCTCAGTGAACCAAGGTCCCTTCGTTCTCTTGTTTACGAAGTAGGAAAATATGCGGTTGGTCAGTATACAGTATTATAATAATCAATTAGGATGTTAAGAACGACCAAGAACAACAACGAAACAAAAGTAGCCAGGCAAAAAGGTTTTCTACTGACGTGGGTCTTGAACCGTCTATAATTGGGTTCAAACTCGGCCGAAGTCGTCGGATTATTTAAGAGCGTTAAATACCCCTCAGTATGCCCTCCATCGGAGGGGAAGTAAAGCCAGCGGCGGTCCTGTGTCATAGATTTATGGCATGAAAAAGAACCTTCCACTAACTACACTTGTAGAAGCTAATATTTGTAGGCTAGTTTGATAACGCCATATTAATTCCAACGTTCACTGACAGGTGCTGACTGCGATGGCATTTAGTAACCACGTCCGCAGCTAGGTGTTGTGGACGGTAGCATTTGGTAGAGAAAGTAGGAACTACTTGAGAAAATTAATCGTATGCAGTCCTTACTTGAATCACAGATAACACACACTAATACAGCCATCACAATTAATACCGGTTATCAGACCGATTCTACACACACCCAAAGTACACGAGGCTATAAGACCGAGTTGTCGCAGCCTCTAAACTAAGGAACCAACCAACTGTCTATAATTGGTAACTTCATCAAATAAGCACGTATAATAAGACGTCATAGAGTGTATAAACTTCAGATACGGTACGTAATGTCTCGAACGTACAAACGGGGCTTCATGACCACGATGTCGCTAAGTCCCGAAAAGAATCAACAACAACTCTAACGTACTACATCTGTCTGTAAAAGCAGTGCTGCTATAACGATTATTCTTAGGTTTATTTAATGGGGTGATTTCATGACTTAAGTGCTAGGTACCGCCTGACGGATTAAAGTGAACTTCGCTAACTTTCATTACTTTCGTCAGTTTTATTAATAGGCTACTTGAAGTTATAAAATGTTGAATTAATGGATTTGTGTCCTGACACTTGTAATGAATGCTCATTGCTTTATGCAGTTTCCTTGATATGCGTTCGGAACAGTCTACATTACTTAGCGAAATAATATACGAAGGTGGATCAAAAAGTTAATTGCACTAACGCGCTGCAGCAGCGCGCTATGTGTCGCACACGTGGGCACAGCGGAGAAAGGGACAGACACTGCCCACACATCTCTTAGGCAGGTCGCTGTGGTGTCCCGTCTTGTATGGTGTGAATAGCGGCCAAAAGCAATGGCGCGACAACTGGACGTTCACTCCAAATATGAAGTGCGTGCGACAATCCGATTCCTATGGGCCAAAAGGAAGAATTGCACGCACATCCATCGTGAAATTAGTGCTGTGTATCGGGAGCGGGCCATTTCCCGGCAAGGGATCGTAAAGTGGTGTCAGCAATTCGAAGCCAGACGCACGGATATCACGGAGGAATATCGCGAGGGCAGGCCCGCAGCGTCCAGGACCCGTGCAAATGTCAACAGTGTGAATGCGATCATTAGACAGAACGGTGGTGGACATTCCCAGACCGATGAGGAGGTGAAGGCCGCTGTCTCCGTGTGGTTGCAGAACGCTGGAGGAACTTCCTATGCATTCGGCATCGACAAGTTGGTTGTGCGTTCGCAGAAATGTTTGGATTCTCTTGGAAACTATGTGGAAAAGTGACGTTACATTGTATGCCGTTATAGACGTGTTGGTGTTGTATAGGTGGTGTAATAAATGGCCATAACTGGGAAGTGCAACTTATTTTTTGATCTGCCCTCGTACAATGAAACCGCGATAGAGCAGTGTGCATGGGTCCATTAACAAGATATTGTTATAGCAGGGTCATTGTTATAATGAGGTTTTGTTAACAGTGGCTACTACAGTACTGAGTAGTACTTTTCTGATTAGAAATAATAGAATAACGAAAAAAGAAAAAAAAATCTGGTCGAGTACTGAACTCGATGTGCTCTTCATAACATTACAGTTGAAGGTACTGAATCAACTTATGAAATTAAGGAAATAAAATGTATGTGCTCTTACCTGATAAGCTTGTTACATTTTTTAAGCATCCGGGATTTGTTGATCGTCCTATTACCAATGGTGTGAACTTAGGCGTTGCTGCAGAGAAGAACCGTTAGGCGTATTTTGCAAAATTCACGGAAAAATCTGTTTGACCCCAATACATCACTTCTGACTGCAACTCGAGCTCAACATTGTACAGACTAAAACAGTTATCACTGGTTCAAACGCAGGAGCTCTATGAATCTTTCTACTTCGCCGCTTACCAGAGCTCGCCCACGGCTGTAGTCTACCTGCTTACCGTCAGCACAGTATGTAGCGAAACCTCTGAAAATACAGCGCTGAAGGTCGAGAGGTTTAACAAACAATACGTACCATTATGGTCACATTCTTAGAAGCAAACAGGTAGCTCCGTGACGAACTAAAGAGCCTACTTTTCTTAAGATTCATGCCAATCTATATACTGTAGACCTATTTAGAATAATGATGAAATCAAATTTGTAATACTAACATTTCTAAGTACTGTAATACACCTGAAATAGTGTAGCCTAATAGAGTAACTTACTACAGGTGGCAGCCCTGGTGACTCTGAATATAGGCTAAAAATTTGGTTCAAGTCTAAAGGATAGTATGGACATTACATGCTGTTTAATATTGGATTTATCAGTGCGCGTAAAATCATGTTGGGAACAATGTCATGTATGTGATACTCAGAATTAATCTGAAATATTAAGTTCTATTATAGAGCCAATTTTGGATAAAATCCATTTTTAGTATAGCAGTTACATGTAATTAAATATTGAAACTATCAGAAAGCTTAGAATCATGTTGGCAGAACTGATGTATATAAGTTACAACAAACAAAGATAGAATGTCAGGTAGCCTACTATACGTGTGCAAAGTTTAGAGCTGTTGGCTTGCATCCTTTCTGATATATTGATATTAGGCTAAAACATAGAGAGAGCATTTATCAACAGTTGACAGCCCTGGTGGCTCTTTAGAATACGCAGAGTCATATAAGTTGTAGTACACATAGTACATACGAAATTTGGTTGAAATCCAATCGATAGTATAGAAGTTACATGCATTTAGAAATTGGACCTATAGGCAGCTTAGAATCATATTGGCAACACTGACATGTGTGGACTTCTGAAAATTAATCTGGAATGTTATTATTTATGTGTGTGCCAATTTTGGAATAGTTCGCATGCATAACTTGAGATATCCAACATAGAGCTCAAATTTCAAATGCGATTTTTCATCAGTTGGTAGCACTGACGTCAATTTCAAATATGGCCGTGAGATAAATATTTACTCTTACTAAGTTTGATTTCGATAGCTGCAGCCGTTTAGGAGTTGATAGGGGGGGGGGACACATACACAGACAGGCAGGCAGACAGACAGACAGACAGACATTTTCCTGGATCGATCACATAAGTCTACTTTTTCCTCATTTTTGCAAAATGAGAAAAGTAGGCTAAAATAGTAGATCCCCAATACTTTGTCTTCATTATAACAGGGTATTGCTAAAATGACTTCATCGTTGTAATTAGGGGTAATTAACATCGTAATATAGGAAATCAGCCAGGACCATATAAAATTATCGCTGTACCCGGCTTTATCGTTGTACGGATCTTTGAGTGTACCAGGTGAATCAGCTGCCCCTAGTGATATTGTTTATGCAGTACAACTAACGTGTGTTGTATGCCGTTGGTTGGTTCCTGAGTTTAGGGGCTGCGACCACGCGGTCATGTAGCACCGTGTACTTTGGGTGTGTGTAGAATCTGTCTGATAACCGGTGTTAATTGTGATGACTGTATTAGTGTGTGTTATCTGTGATTCTGGTAAGGACTGCAGATGATCAATTCTCAAGTAGTTCATACTTCTGCTACCAAATGCTACCGTCCACGACCCCTAGCTGCGGACCTGGCTACTAGATGCCATCGCAGCCAGTACCTGGCGGCGAATGTTGGAACTAATATAGCGTTATCAAATAATCCAAGCTACAAATTTTGGCTTCACACAAGTGTAGTTAGTGGAAGGTTCTTTAACATGCCATAAATCTATGACATGGGACCGCCGGATTTACTTCCCCTCCAAAAGAAGGCATACTGAGGAATTTTTAACGGTCTTAAAAAATCCGACGACTTCGACCGGGCTTGAACCCGCGATCTTGGGCATACAAGCCCAGCATGCTACCATCTACGCCACCGAAGCCGCAAGACAATTCTGTTGTTTTTGGTTGTGTGCTTTTCATTCCAAAAGAAAATCTTACTTCACCTCACACATATCTTAGGATATGGGCATCATCTCTTTGGGCCGGTGAATGCTGCATCATATTGACTATTGGCTCATCCTCTAACTGGAACACGGATTACCATCAGAAGAACAGTGAATACAGTAAGACGCAGCTCCAGAATGATGGAGGTAAGTCACGCAAACAATACACAACCAAGAAGACAGCACTAATAAGAAACTAGTACGGTATAGAGACTTTCTGGACACACTGTGTATGTAAAGGAACCAATATGGCGGGCGATTATACTCTGGTCAACTAAGTCAAGATTACTTCTTGTGACTCTTACCTAGGAAGTCTTGGGTTGGATTTTCGGCTCCGTCAGGGATTTTAACAACTGATGTGAAGGCGGGAACAGGGTGTGCTCAGCTTCGTGAGGACAAGTGAGCAGCTGTAGCGACCTTGGAGAAGAAAGTCAAGATCAACCTCCGAGGGTACACGTCACGCCGAGCAGGGCCATATGCAGTCGCTCGGTAGGCCAAGGTCCTCCATGGGCTGAAGATTACTTGTTGTGGGAGTCTCGGCTGAGTGGAAGCACGCGTCTCGAATGTCAACTGTTCGCTACCTTGACCAGCTGTCAATTTACATGGCTCTCTGCGTCTGCGTTCCGCTCTGAATGCTAACGACTATTTACTGACTCATCGCACGGCAGTGGCTAGCGTCGCCTGCGCGTGTCCATCCTGAGTAATACTACCTCCAGGCAAATGTTGGGATTGTAACCATTTTTAAAAGTCCTGTACCATGCACGCCAATTCTAGAGCAACAGCCCACATCCAAGTACACGGGGCAGATGGCGATGGTTCAAGCCCGGTCTCGTGTTGTGGCGCGCGACTAGTGCACAGTAACACTGCCATCGTGGACAGTACACTCCATTACAGTCCAAACTCGGTAACTCGAAGCGCAAGCGGATCTAAAAATAAACTCGCATTATCAAAAATTCGAGTTAAGAAGAGTCGAAGGAAAATGCTAGATTTATGATCTACTGGATGCAATATATAATGTGCTGTCTGTAACTAAACTGACGTGACAATGTGCTGTATGTAACTAAACTGACGCGACAATGTGCTGTCTGTAACTAAACTGACGCGACAAGGTGCTGTCTGTAACTAAACTGACGCGACAATGTGCTGTATGTAACTAAACTGACGCGACAATGTGCTGTCTGTAACTAAACTGACGCGACAATGTGCTGTCTGTAACTAAACTGACGCGACAATGTGCTGTCTGTAACTAAACTGACGCGACAATGTGCTGTCTGTAACTAAACTGACGCGACAAGGTGCTGTATGTAACTAAACTGACGCGACAAGGTGCTGTATGTAACTAAACTGACGCGACAAGGTGCTGTCTGTAACTAAACTGACGCGACAATGTGCTGTATGTAACTAAACTGACGCGACAAGGTGCTGTATGTAACTAAACTGACGCGACAAGGTGCTGTCAGTTAATAAACTGTCGCGACAATGTGCTGTCTGTAACTAAACTGACGTGACAATGGTCTGTCTGTAACTAAACTGACGTGACAATGGGCTGTCTGTAACTAAACTGACGTGACAATGGGCTGTCTGTAACTAAACTGACGTGACAATGGGCTGTCTGTAACTAAACTGACGTGACAATGTGCTGTCTGTAACTAAACTGACGCGACAATGTGCTGTCTGTAAATAAACTGACGCGCAATGTGCTGTCTGTAACTAAACTGACGCGACAATGCGCTGTCTGTAACTAAACTGACGCGACAATGTGCTGTATGTAACTAAACTGACGCGACAATGTGCTGTCAGTAACTAAACTGACGCGACAATGTGCTGTCTGTAACTAAACTGACGCGACAATGGGCTGTCTGTAACTAAACTGACGTGACAATGGGCTGTCTGTAACTAAACTGACGTGGCAATGTGCTGTCTGTAACTAAACTGACGCGACAATGTGCTGTCTGTAAATAAACTGTCGCGACAATGTGCTGTCTGTAACTAAACTAACGCGACAATGTGCTCTCTGTAACTAAACTAACGCGACAATGTGCTCTCTGTAACTAAACTGACGCGACAATGTGCTGCCTGTGAATAAACTGTCGCGACAATGTGCTGCTTGTAACTAAACTGACGCGACAATGTGCTGCTTGTAACTAAACTGACGCTACAATGTGCTGTCTGTAACTTCAGTAAGCGATAGGAAATAAGGGCTGACCAAAACGAAAATAGAACGCATTATTTAAACCTCGGCTCAAGAATACCTATCTATCCGCCAGTCCTCGTGGGTTAAGAAGCATTAACTTAGCGTGTTTTCAATGTAGCCCATTCAGAACCACAGCATATATGTGAACACGGCCCTAATTATGTGAACAAGAGAATGATGGTGAGCATTTGAATTAGTAAAAGTGAGATAAGAACTCAGTCATAACAGGAACGATGTTTAATGTGACCATGTAGTGTAATTTGTTGAAAAAATGCATTTATAGTTTTCAACGTAATACAATTCCTCGTTCTTTTACGAATAATTTGATGTATAAGGTGCGTTCAAAAAGTAACGAGCCGGAGGCATAATTACAGAAACCAGTACCTGCATGTTAGAAGTATTAGCCCTGGCTGTTGAGGCACTTGTCCCACTGTGACACGAGGTGGTGAATGGCCGCGATGTGAACCAGTTCCGCACGTACAGTTGGATGTCGGCGTCCGGGTGAATCGTTCAAAGGTCTTTTCAGGGGACCAAACATCGCGTAATCACAGGGAGAGAGGTCTGGACTGTATGGAGGGTGGCCGAGAACCTCCCATTTGAATTTCTGCAGGAGTGCCTCGACTGTGTTGGCCGTATGAGGTCGTGCATTGTCGTGGAGCGACTACGGCGGCGTTCACCGTCACTCGGCGGTCCTGGATAATGAGTGCATCAACCAGCTGGACGTTGTCATCGGTAATGCAGGGGGGAGGGGGGGTGGGTGCTCCAGACCGGGCATCATCGGTTAACGACACCCGTCCTTCCCTGAAGCGCTTGTGCCACGCCTTGACCCTTGCAAGGGACATGCAGTGTTCGCCGTACACTTGTGACATTCGGCGATGAATGTCCGTTCCCCCTACTCCTTCTGCTGTCAGAAACCGAACAACACCTCTTTGCTCTTCGGTAGACGCCTCCATGTCACTGTTTGCAATGTGACCGGCAGCGTTGGACGATTGATGCATGCTGCTGCTCGCTTTGTATCGTCACGTGACGTGCTCGCGTGCCTTCTAGCGATGGGCTGTGACTTTCCACGCTCTGGTCGGAACCATACCTCGTTACACACGCCACGATTAGCCGATGTAGTCACCGGTTTGCGCATTCCAGCCTCCGACTCGTTACTTTTTGAACGCACCTTATATAATTTAAATTGATTACATTTAAGCCTTGAAAATTAATTGTTAAATAAGTACTGCACAGCTATTGCTCTGTAAGTGCCACATTCACTTTCACTTCAATAGGTTCTTACTCATTATATTCTAATTTTTTCACTCTGGCAAATTTCATTTATGCTTGGTAAAGTTTAGGTTCATACAATACGTTGGCTATTCTGTCACTGGTTTTGTTCTTTCTTTTGTTTCCATTCAGGTTTAGTGGGCTTAGTTTGTTGCTATTGTTGTTTATTAATTTACTTTACCGGCAGCGTTTTGTTTTTTATAATTTTAAATGAGCTTGTCGACTTCGTCGTTACGCTGGGGTCTGGCGTTACGTTACGGTGACGGGAAAAATGGACTCAGATGCACTGAGGTGTGTGACGTCATAGTGCCGCTTGGTGCATGTGTTCCCCGACAATCTCTACTTCGTTAGTATAAGACAAAAATCCCCGATTCTTGGATGTCACGGGTAATCTCGAGAACCACTGGATGGATTTTGATGCGGTTTTCACCATTCTGTAAAGGATATCTCGAGGAAAGATTCTGTAGAAAATAATTTATGTATGATCAAAGGAAGCCAAGCAGTAACGATTTCCGTGAAAAAGTCGAAAACAAACTTGGCGTCCGTGCGCTTCTTAAGCTTACGCTGGGCAAACCGTTAAAAATATCAATATACTATGAGCGCAAGAATTGGTCAGCATGAAAAATTCTACAAAAGAGTCCGCGAGAGCATATCTCTATCTTCAATACATCGCCCACTATAAGTGTTTTTAGACCGGATGGAAGGGGCACGTCCCCGCGCGCTCTGCTGAGCGTGCGGCATCCCGCGTGCTTGACCTTGCTTTGCCCTTGGTTTGCACTTGCCGTTCGCGAGTAATTTGAAACAAGATAAACAAGATAAGTATTATGCAGATAATTTTTTAACATGTCAATAGTCTTCGGCTTCGAGCGAAGCAAGAAGCCTCCAGCCTTTCTAGCATTTTTCAGTATTTGTAGTCTAGTCTTTCAGACTGACTGTCACTTTTTTACATGGGTAGAAGTCAGAAAGTGTATAAGAAACGTAAATTCTTTGGCAATAGGCATGCTGTAAATATAGTAAATATAAATATAATAAAAACTGTGATCAGTGATTCTTTGGTGCAGTCACTTGTGAGTGTTGTTTCTAACCCAACTTCTCCATGTGGTATTCCTGAAAATAGTTCATAACCATCAAGTGCATCCAAAAGAAAACTTTCTAAAGATGAATTTCATGATATGGATAGTGATGAGTTTATATCACATTCTAATGCTGTCAATGCAATTATAGGCTTAAAAGTTCAGTTAGAATTTATACAAATACATTGTGTAAAGTTTGTAAAATGAGTGATAGTTTATCAGTTGTGGAGAAGGAAAGGTCCACCAAGTTAATTTTGAGACCTTCAAAATAGGGGTAATAGAGGCAGTACTTACGTTTAATGATGGTGACATTTCAAGGAATCGTGTATTAAGGGAAATGGGTGTGAGAGTTGGGAAAACCTGTCTAGAGTCATTGAAGTCCATCGACCAGAAGCGTTTATATTATGCTGATAGAGCTGCTGAAGCCATGCAAAAGTAATTAAGAACCAAGATGAGGCTCAAAGGGAAGTATACAAAAGGAGGGGATGAATCCTAGGACGATTATTCTCCTGGGATGTACTGAGGTTAGACTCCTGACTCAGCCATAATGTTTTTTGAGATTTTCTCAAAAACTATATTTTTGAAACATGTGTACCTTTTTCTCAAAACTGGGTAGGACTATCAAGCAGATATTTTGTATACACAGTATAACCATGCCATTGAGTACTGATGACTAGCATAATTCAAATTGATCCAGTAGTTTCCGAGAAACTGTAATAAATAGCATCAAATTTTCATGAAAAATGAAACTTTGTTTACAAATATCAAAAATATCAAATGGGATAGTCTTGTAAAAATGAAACCTTTTCCCTAATTTCTCAATTGGTCTCAAATTTTAAACATATAATTTGTGAGTAGTATTAAATACAATTACAGTACAAACTTACAACTGAATTGTTCAAACCGATTTTGAGAAAAATATTTTTATTTTATTTGTAAGGGTTTTTCAAAAATAATCTTTTTTATAGTAAATTTACTTTAATGTGCTTGGAAATTTGGAGACTGTATCTCATAATATAGCCATACAGCTTTGTGTAAGTTTTTTTGGGTATCTTGTGTGGTGACCTTTAAATTAATTTTCAAAATTTTGAATCTTATTATCGAAATAATTAAAACATATACTTATCAATATTTTAGTTTCTAAATACTTTTTTAAAAATGATACTCAAGACTGTTAGCACTGTTAGTAGGGGTAATCTCCAAAAATTTCATCAAATTCAGAAAATATTTACTAGGAAAAAGTTATATTTAAATGTTCAATTTCATAAATTAAAGATAAACGCAGTCAAAGTTACACAACACAATCGTCCGCCGATCCTTGCTCTAAAATCCACCTGGGCTGTATATTGTTCCTTCTTTTCTCTTTCGAGCTTCCTCAGTGTGTATGGCCGTCAATCTTGATGCATGTCGTCTTCGATTTTCGAATTCTAAGCACCGTTTTGCCATTAGTTTCCTTCGTCGCTCGTCTCTAACTTTGCTCAGTCGCTTCCTTATTGCTGACATTGGAGTGGTCTCTGTTGTTCTTGTTGCTTCTGTCAGATAGCATCCTTGATTGAACTGTGAAACAGCTTCTGTCACAGCTAGTTCTACATTTTGCTTGGATACAAATACATCCTTTGGGCACTTTGACCAGATTATACTATGTTGACACTCATTTGTTTACAAACGACTTTAAAGACCTTATGATCACAGAGCATAAATAGATACCTGCATCTCAAAGAACACTGGAATACCTGGAATGCTCAAGAGATGGCACCAAAGTCCAGATTCACTCCTTACATTGATATAATTTTTTCCGAGCAAACAAGTAACATTACGACAGCTTTCATATGATGCCACGCTCACTCCTCAGCTGCAGGCTAGTATTCAATTATATTTTTTTCTACATTTCTCTTTAGAAATTCACAAAATCCTTTTGTACAATGAAAGCACTTATATGAATGAACATATTTAGGCAAAAAGAAGTAAAACACAGAAATTCAATATTTTAATGCCAGACTATCCCCTTAAGAACTTAAGAACTTGTTTAACATCGGTATTAGCATAATTAATTTACTCCTTATTTATCATCATAATATTTTTTGTATTTTCGAAATTGTCATAAGCTATGTACTGGTACCATATTTCGTGGTTAAGTGTAAGAGAGGGCCATGAGCCCGAACTTCGCCACTACCGAAGACATAAAATAAATAAATAAATAAATAAATAAATAAATAAACATCGAGTTAAGATTCTTATCATAATAGAACAGGGTAATTAGTTTATCTGTGTAAAATTACATCCACACATAACAATTAGTTTCTGAGAAAACCGGAACCGGGTGGCTAGACTTTGACTGCTTCCTGAAGCTATGTTTACGCTCTTAGGTTTCTAAGTTCGTTGCCAAGAGCCGACTGCGGTGGCGTCTAGTAGATAAGTTCTGAACTTGGCCTAGTAGTCGTTGACGGTGGCGCTTGGCGGCAAAAGTAGGAAATATTTGAAAAATAATAAGTTGCAGTACTTAAAATTAAAAAACAGATACACACACTAATACAGTCATCACAATTAACACCGGTTATCAGACAGATTCTACACACACCCAAAGTACACGGGGCTACATGACCGCGTTGTCGCAGCCCCTAAACTTAAGAACCAACCAACCAACCAACCAACCAACCGAAGCTATGTTTATTTTCAGATAAGTATTAAATCCTGTATACATGATCATTGAATAGTTTTATTTCATAATATAGCCATCATCAATAAACGAGAGAGTCATTCTGTTTATTATTATAAAAAATAGAAAATAAGTCAATTCACCCGGTTTTACCCCACCGGTGGGGTGGAACCGGGTACACATGTTGAGTAGGCCTATATGGAAAATTAGAAAACACATTTTTTCTTCA
Source organism: Meconema thalassinum (assembly GCA_946902985.2). Taxonomy (NCBI): domain Eukaryota; kingdom Metazoa; phylum Arthropoda; class Insecta; order Orthoptera; family Tettigoniidae; genus Meconema; species Meconema thalassinum. Next base: position 429,648,977 of record OX336394.1, read on the forward strand.
TTGTCTACCTTATATTTTTCTGGTCTCATGACTGTCTCTTTGATGTTCTCGGCATCTTATTGCAGCATAGAGATTCTAACAAGAAGTTCCGTGAAGAACTATACAGCCTACTTTTCATGCCAGTGATTATTCTACAGTATATGAACCTATCTAGAATAATGACAAAATTAAGTTGGTAATATCGAAATATCAAATTAGTTCAAAATATACCTGGTATAATGTAGCCTAATAGAGCACTACAGTTGGCAGCCCTGGTGACTGAATATATTCCTAGTTCCATCTCTTAAGGTACAGAATACAAAATTAGGTTGAAGTCCAATGGACGTTACATGCAGTTAGACACTGGATCTATCAGCACGCGCAAAAGCATGTTGCCAACAATACCATGCGTGTGCTGGTCAGAAATAATCTGAAATATTATGATATCTTGTTGTGCCAATTTTGGATGAAATCCATTTGTTAGTATAGGAGTTACATGTATTTTTAAATTGGACATATCAGCAGGCATAGAATCATGTTGGAAGCACTGCCTTGTATTAATTACTCCAAATTAATCTACAATGTCAGGTGCTATACGTGTGCAAAGTATAGAGCTGTTGGGTTGCATACTTTCTGATATATTGATATTAGGGTAAACAAATATAGACAGCATTTATTAACAGTTGGCAGCCCTGATTGCTCTTAACAATACTTACAGATATTCTGTTATGGTACACATAGCACATACGAAATTTGGTTGTAATCCAACTGATAGTATAGAAGTTACATGTATTTAAAAATTGGTACTATCAGCAGGCTTATAATCATGTTGGTAGAACTGACGTATATAAGTTACTCAAAATTAATCTAAAATGTCAGAATATACGTGTGCATAGTTTAAAGCTGCTGGCTTGCATACTTTCTGATATATTGGTATTTAGATAAAAAATAGAGAGAGCAATTATTAACAGTTGGCAGCCCTGGTGGCTCTTTAGAATACGCTCAATCGTATCTGTTTATGTACTGATATTACATACAAAATTTGGTTGAAATACAATTGATAGTGTAGAAGTTATATGCATTTAAATATTGGACCTATCAGAAGGCTTAAAATTATTTTGGCAACACTGTCATTGTTGGCCTCCTTAAAATTAAACTGAAATAGTATTATCTGCATGTGTACCAATTTTGGAATAGCTCCCATGCATACCTTGCGAGATATCCAACATGGAGCTCAAATTTCTAGTGCGTTTTTTCAGCAGTTGGTAGCACTGACACCATTTTCAAATATGGACGTGAGATATTCCGGTGCACATCTTTACTCATACTAAATTTGGTTTTGATTGCTGCAGCCGTTTAGGAGTTGATAGGGGGGGGGGGGGGCACACACAGCCAGCCAGCCAGCCAGACACACAGGCAGACACACATTTTCCCGGATCGATCTCATAAGTCTACTTTTTCCTCATTTTTGCAAAATGTGAAAAGTAGGCTAAAAATATTAGCAACACAACTATTTTTGTACAGATTGAAAACTTAAAAGTCTGGGCCTACACATTGTTAAGTTGTATTTCAAATAATAACACTTATATCTCTCTCTCTCTCTCTCTCTTTCACACACACACACTCTTATTTTAAAAATCTATTTAATAGCTATTATTGTGGAGTGCTGAATAGATAATAGATGGGGTAAAATCGGGCACCACCCGATCCTGCCCCACGCGTCATACCCGGTTTCACCCCACTGGTAGTTGTAGAGAAAAACTTGACTAGCCAAACAGAATCGATTTGAATCTTAAATAAACCCATAGCAACGTAAGCCTAAGGAAATGAGCTACATACAATGCACTTACCTCTACTCTTACTGTTGTAGTACTTCGGTAGTAATCGATGAAGTTTAATAGAAAGTTGAAACAAGAAATCGCAAAAATACAAAATCATTCGTCACAACTGAACAAATCTCCACAGTGGAAAGGCGAGCTCCCCGGAGCTTCACCTTGGCCTTGGGTGTTTTGTTTGGCCGTCGGCCGCCAGGTAGAAGCAATAACAGAGCCAGAATTGGGGTACCCGGTTTGAACCCGACTACCCGGTTATGCCCCACTTTCCCCTACATGAATATAGGTACAGTATTAGTTGCAATTTTATTGTATTTTAGTGCATCATTACTGCCGTTATGACAATACTGTTCGACTGTAATCAACGTAACTTAACTGTGTATATTCATGTCTATTTTAAGCAAATGACACATATTTCAAAATACTAACTTGAAAATGTTCTGAAATATTGAGATATTTGTAACGTTCTGCATTATTTGTCAGTTTCACACTACATGGTGACAGTGATTCCAGTGGAGTTCTTATACGTAACGTCCTACTGTTAGTGCGCGGTCACACATTTCTCCACAAAGTCACCCTGAAAATTGAATCGTTTGTCGTATTGTGAAATCATTTCACGTGACTCACTCACAACAAACGAAGAAATATACATGAGAAGTAGCGGAATGAAAGGAGAGACCCCTTAGCGTTGTTAGAACAAGTAGCCTATTCTCGGATGACGAACATAGCACCGGACACCCATTGATAACTGAATACCCGCAAGTACGATGGGAGTTCGCCATGCCAAAGAGCAATCATTCCTGAATTCTGAACGGGCAAAGCAAGAGCCGAAGAGCACAGGCGCACGAATAAACAAGTATACAGCCTATTTTCATATATCCTACTTATGTTAATTGCCTTTATCAATATACACAATTTCAGTTTGAATGCTGTAATAGATTCGTAGATATTGAGAACAGTATAAATATTTTGGAAGGTCACCATGTTGGATATTTATATATAAGCCTTAGAGTTATGTACTACTAGCAGAAGTACCCGTTCTTCGAACGGTGTTATATATTAACACCAGACATTATCAATTGAGCTACTGTTGCAATGGTTAGCGGTTTGTCATTCCTTCATAAGTTTATCAGAACGAAGTTAGTTTTCTGGGATTATCACACACACTGTTAATTTAAGGTCCTTAAAATGTGGTTTTCGGAGACCCCTTATAGACTCGCGAATTTTGTGTCTCACATTGAGAAGCGCAACATATGCTTTGATCGTCCTTCTAGGATAATTTTTATATTTCGCCTACTTTAGCATGTATTTTGAGAAGTTTTTCCCTATATCCACCCTTCTACTGTACGAAAAGTACGGTGAGGAGTTTAATAAATGATTGGTGTATTGACTCATGTTTACCATACCTAATTTTACGATGCACCAAGCATCCGAACACGATTTATAGGCGTAAATAAAGATACACAGAAAGACAGACAGACAATTATATTGCCTGCAACATATTACCCAGATATCCAAATATGGGTATATCTACCATACAGTATCAAACAAAATCATCCTTACGATGAACCCGTATGTCGACAAAATAAAATAAAAAAATAGTTAAAATGTGCTCTCAAACTAAATTCACCTAACTTGTACTTCCTGACGTGAAATAGATTTGAAAGCTTTGTAGACGAAATGCAATACACCTCACATAAAAAATGACCCTCTACGTTGTGTTAGGTCCCCATACACAGGAAGACCTCTTTCATAAATTATAAAGGCTTGTGGTGCATGAAAATTCAGGTTCTTTAGCCTCAAATGGCCCAAATTCCTAAAAGCCGCAAAAAATGCTGATTCAATTCAGGAATTTTTGAAAATAATGTTGCTGTTTGGAGATATAATAGACTTTCTGTACTATATGTCGCACGTGAAATTGCATGAAAAAATTCTAGGTTACCCCTTGACCCCCTTAATTGCATTGACGAATTATACAGTTTACGTTGGTTCCGTTATAACCTTATAGCCATTTGCAAACTTTCACAGAAATGTAATAAATGGAGTAGCCTAATAATAATATCGTGTGGCCTCGGGTGCCGGGTGCAAGCTTCGTAATTTGACACCCAGAGGGTAGCTTGCATGTCGAAATTTCGTTGTTCCTTGAATCACTATGAAAGTCAAGGAGGGTCGATATCTAAGCACCTTGAACACTATAGCACTTTCTAGTAGAGAAATGAGGAACTTTGTGTTGGCGGAAACTCCTGAGATTAATTTTGCCATTATGAACACGGCCTACTGAATTCAAATGGGTTCTTTGACATGCCAACATCGTATGATATGCGAGTCGTATTTTTGCCGCCTTTCAAAAATCACTTACCACGGCCAGGAGTGAACCTGCAATCTTGGGGTTAGTAGACCGACACGCTATCCACTCACCCACCGTCGCAAGGCATAAATGGAGTGACATTGCTTCTTACAGAAATAGATGGAAAGTATGATGCCACCCCTTGAGATAATGTTGTCATGGTTACCGATTTCCATTCCTTCATTAGTTTGTTAAATTAAATTAAATTAGTGTTCTGAGAATATTTCAGATACTGTTGGTTTTAGAGCCTTATAATGTAGTTTTCGAGGCCCCCAAGTTTTGTTTCTGGCACGAGGGGCTTTGTCTCCTCGTTGTACGCCATAATATAATACTACTAATAATAATATAATATAGGGATAGGAATATAATAGACCTGCCGTACCACACCCGCAGGTGTAAATCGCGTGAAAATATTCTAGTGTACCCCTTGACCCCCTTAAGCGCATTATACGTATTGATGAATTTTACAGCTTAATTTGGTTCCGTGATAACCTCCTAGCCGTTTGCAAACTTTCACACCAATGTAATTAATGGAATTGCATTGCGTCTTACAGCAATAGATGGGCCTCTGAGAATCTGTTGCCATGGTTACCGGCTTGTATTCGTTCAAAGGGTCTAATGACGTCACTAGAATAGTCGCCATTTTTTAATAGTGCAAAATTTCGAAATCAAAAGTATCCTATATGTAAACCTGGTAAGTCAGCTACATCCATGCAAAATTTCATTTAAATAGGACCAGTGGTTCTTGAGTTATTGAGTAACAGACAGACAGACACACACCATCTCATTTTTATATATTAGTATGATGATTACATGAAGCCTATTGTGTAGGTGTTTTATTCAAACTTCAATCGCATGATTACGACACAAGAAATAAAAGCGAGATTTCAAAATTTCGCTCAGCCGCCATCTTGTGGTTATGAAATTAATTCAAATAAATTAGATGCCAGTGGATTAAAATTTGTATAAGCATTTACCGTACCAAGTTTCACAGCGCTCGGATGGTTAAATCGCGAGAAACGTCCATTTGAATATTTAAATTTCGCGTCACCACCATGTTGGATTTGTGCTCACCAGGTTATTGAACGTCCCATATGTGAACTTATGTTCATAGCCTCTATCAACATACAAAATTTTAGTTTGATTACTGTCATAGATTACTAGATATTGAGAACCGTCTAAATATTTCGGATGGTCGCCATGTTGGATTTTAATATACGTAGGCAATAGAGTTATGTACTGTTAGATGAGGATTATTGTGTATGATCATTATTCAAAGGTTGATAGTGATCGCATGATTAGAACACAATAAGTAAAAACTTAATTTAAAACTTCGCATAGCCACCATCTTGAGGTTATGTAAACGATTGAACTAAATTAGATGTCAGTGCATTGCAATTTGTATAGTCATTTGCTGTACCAAGTTTCACTGCGTTCCCATCGTTAAATCGCGAGAAAGTCTATTTAAATGTTTCAACTTCGCTTGGTCGCCATGTTCGTTTGTAGCTAACAGGTTTTTAAAAGTTACATAGGTGAACGTCTAGTAGTGCCCTTTATCACCGTAAAAAGGAATTCAGGGTGATATATTTCGCACAGCCGCCATGTTGGATTGGTGAGACGTAATAAAATTTGATGGTCACGGGGTCGGCCAAAATAGTACCTTATCGAGTTTCATTGAAATCGCTCCAGCCGTTTAGAAGTTATTAGGGAGACACACACAAACACGGACAAAAGGTGATCGAATAAGCCTATATTTTTTCATAAATGAAAATAAGCTAAAACAGAGAGAGAAGTAGCAGAATTGTGTGCCATAGTTCATTCGAGTGCAAACCTGGGAGTGCGCTATGATTGGGTGCATGGGACTACTGTCTGGTGTTCGATGTTTAGTGTTGGCCGACAGAGGCGTAACTGTCCCTTCCACATTTGGGTGATGGACGTGCTCATGATTCAGGAAGTGTTGGGGGAACGGAAGGTGTCGGCAATAAACCCGGACCACTTGAGGCGCTACAAGCGGGACGGTAATGGCTTCCTGTTCAGGATCATCACAATGGATGAGACATGGGGACTTCTTGACTCACATTCAAAGTGGGCTGGGCAACAAATTTTAGCAGGAGGGTTTCTTGAGATTGATGTCACAATACAACACATGCCTCCTGTGGGATAACACGATGAAACTTAATATCGAAACGCCCCTCGTATTGCAATAATTGGAAGAAGAAAAACACGGGAAATTAAGTTCTATATTCAGCATTCGCTGATGATCTTGTGCTGCTGTCAGAGGACATCGAGTCAGTTATAATGCAAGTTCACACTTTGGAAGAAATAGTGGGGATAACCGGTCTTCAGATATCGTTTGAAAAGACCCATTTCATGACCCACATTAAAGAAGCCCCGAGACACATAATGACAACACAAGATAAGTAAAGTTGTAAATTTCAAATACCTTGGTGAGATAATCCAACCTAACGGACTCGACAACGAAAGAAATCATGGGAGAGCCAGGACAATGGAGCTTGCTTTCCACCTTACGAAAAACACATACAACAAGAAAGCGATTTCTATTAGGACTAAACTACGGCACTGTTGTTGTTTGAGTCTTCAGTCTTTTGACTGGTTGATGCAGCTCTCCATGCCTTTCTGTCCTGAGCTAATCGTTTCATCTCTACATCGCTACCACACCCTACATCCGAGGCAATCTGTTTAACATATTCTAACCTTGGTCTACTCCTACAGTTCCTGTCCTCGACCCTTCCTTCCATAACTAAGCTTGCTATTCCTGGGTGTCTGAGTATGTGTCCTACTAACCTATCTCTTCTCTTCATTAGCAGTCGCCAGAAACATCTCTCCTCTCCCACTAGTCTTAATACATCTTCGTTTGTCACCCTATCTACCCATCTGATCTTCATCATTCTCCTGTAACACCACATTTCAAACGCTTCAATTCTCCTCTTTTCTGCTGCACCAATAGTCCAAGTTTCACTTCCATAGAGTGCCACGCTCCAGACAAAGGTTTTCAAAAATGTCTTCCTAATACCTAAATCTATATTCGATGTCAGCAGATTCCTTTTCTGTAGAAATGCTTTCCTTGCCTGAGCCAACCTACTTTTTATATCCTCTTTGCTTCGTTCATCACTGGTTATTTTGCTTCCTAAGTAACAGAAGTCTCCTACTTCCTTCAGATTTTCACCTGCCAATTTGATGTCCATAGAGGTTTCTGATTTATTTCGGATGCATTCTAGTATTTTTGTTTTACAATTATTAATTTTCATCATGTATTTTTTCCGTAAGATGGAGTCCATACCATTCAAAAACTCATTCAAATCCTCAGGCTTGTCGGCCAAGATGACGATGTCATCAGCAAATCTCAGAGTTGAAATTATTTCTCCTTGAATCTTCACTCCCACTTTAAATTTTTCTCTAATTTCCTTCATTGCTTGTTCAATGTAAATATTGAAAAGTATGGGTGATAAGTTGCAGCCTTGCCTAACACCTTTCTGAATACCAGCTTCTCTCTCATGTCCTTCAGCTCGAATGACTGCTGTCTGGTTTCTGTATAGATTGTAGATCACCCTCCTATCCCTGTACTTTATTCCAATAGATTTCAAAATGTCAAACAATTTAGTCCAATCAACGTTATCAAAAGCCATTTCTAAGTCTACAAATGCCATGAACGTTCTCTTATCTTTCCTTATTCTACCTTCCAAAATCAGCCTAAGACTTAGTACAGCTTCCCTTGTTCCTACATTTCTCCTGAAACCGAACTGGTCTTCACCCAACTCCGTTTCTATCTGGCTTTCAATCCTCTTGTAAATTATTCTAGACAGGATCTTTGAAGCATGAGTAACCAAGCTGATTGTACGGTAATCTTCACATCTGTCAGCTCCCACTTTCTTTGGTATAGGGATGATAACATTCTTCTTGAAATCAGGGGGTACCTCACCTGTCCGGCACAATTCAACCAGAGAGCCCGTATGCATCGGAATGCCTGGGACTAACAACTAAAAAAGACACTGAAGAAATTGAAGAAAAAAAAGGAACGAAAAATGATAAGAAAAATTCTCAGACCAAAAGACTGTGCTCACACATATCGTACAAGCAGTAACATAAAACATGCAGCAGGTTATCAGATACATTTCGAAAACGAAGGTTTAAATTCTTTGGACATGTTTCAAGAATGCCTGGCGACAGACTCAACAAGAACATTTTTAGCCACATCAAAAAGCGCAATAGAGAAGGCAACTCTTATGAAAAATGGTTTTGCTAACACCAACAATGATCTATAAGAAATGAACATCACTGATCAAGACATCCACTTTCAGTAATAAGATACACACATCTGAGGGGTTCCTAGAGCCAGAAACAGCGACCAAGAAGAAACAACATTCGACAGATGAAAAGAAAGGCGCTGTGAGCCAGAGAATAAGGAACACTGGCGCCAAAGAGAACTGAAATCATGAAGAGTCATTTACGTGGTCCTTGGTTGGTCACAATCCATTATCATGATGATTCAAGCAAAAACATGAAGCATGATGGATAATGTGTTTAATAGACGTATTAGCTTATTGAGTTTACTGAGAAACACCTGTTAATGTTTATTGTAACATGTTTTCAACCCTTCATGAGCATGAGATAACATTCTTATACATTAAATAGGGCATCTTTCTTACAAACGTTTGGTGCTTTTCAGTCGGTCAAGCAAAGCAAACCCCACAATGCATCTTTCTTACGAAAAACAACACAATAAATAAAACTTAACTGAGTCATACTCCATCACTACCGGACAGTGATTCCCCCAGAGGCAGCCTATGCGATTGAGAAGTCATCGTTAACCACCAACATTGAGAAGATAGAACGGCAGATACTGAGGGAAATATTTGGATCAGATTCAGGACGGTATGTGAATGAGGAAAACCTCAGAAGAACTGTATTCACTGACTGAACGATTCATCTCACTTGCACAGAAAGGACGCATGGAATTCTACGGACATATAACACGAATTGACAACTCCCTACTGACCAAGAAAATCTTCCTCATAGTCAATGGAACCCGACAAACCAAAGTACGCTGGCTAGCGACCTCATTGAACTGAACATTGACCCACTAACGCCAGCAGGAAACTGTAGAGTTAAGACTTCAGACAAGTTAGTTAGTTACTTATTGGAGACACAACAAGAAGTTCCGTGACGAACTAAAGAACCTACTCTTCTTAAAATTTAAGATTCATGCCAATGATTAATCTCAATTGATCTATCTAGAATAATGGCGAAATTAAGTTGGTAATATCAAATGTTTAATTAGTTCGAAATACTGTATACCTGGCATAAAGTAGCCTAATAGAGCACTATAGTTGGCAGCGCTGGTGACTGAATATATTCTTAGTTCCATCTCTTAAGGTACAGAATACAAATTTGGTTGAAGTCCAATGGATAGCATGGACGTTACATGCGGTTAAACATTGGATCTAACAGCGCGCGTAAAATCATGTTGGCAACAATGTCATGCATGTGTTGATCAGAAATAATCTGAAATAATATGATCAATTACTGTGCCACTTTTGAATGAAATCCATTTGTTAGTATAGAAGTTACATTCATTTTAAAATTGGACCTATCAGCAGGCTTAGTATTATGTTGGCAGCACTGACGTATATTAGGTATTCAAAATTAATCTAGAATGCACGGTACTATACGTGTGCAAAGTTTAGAGCTATTGGATTGCATACTTTCTGATATATGGGTATTTGGATAAAATAAATTGAGAGCATTTATTAACAGTCGGCAGCCCTGGTGGCTCTTAAGAATAAACTCAGTCATATCTGTTTATGTACACATAGCACATACGAAATTTGGTTGAATTCCAATTGATAGTCCAGAAGTTATATGCATTTAAAAAATGGACTTATCAGCAGGCTTATAATCATGTTGGCAACACTGCCTCCTGGAAATTAAACTGAAATACTATTATCTATACGTGTGCCAATTTTGAAATAGCTCCCATTCATACCTTCCAAGATATCCGACATGGAGCTCAAATTTCAATTGCGATTTTTCATCAGTTGGTAGCAGTGACATCATTTTCAAATACGGCATTGAGATATTCAGGTCTAGATCTTTACTCCTACCAAATTTTGTTTCGATTGCTGCAGCCGTTTAGGAGTTGATAGGGGACACACACACACACACACACACACACACACACACACACACAGCCAGACAGACAGAGACACACATTTGCTCGGATCGATCTCATAAGTCTACTTTTTCCTCATTTTTGCAAAATGTGAAAAGAAGGCAAAAAATGCATGTAAGTTTCCACCCAAGTTCCATACGGGACGGAATTTGAAACTCAGAGCTGCATGGACATAGCGAAAGGATGGGGAAGTTTTGGGAAGAGAATAAGAACAAGAAAACCAATCTAAATAATGGTTCTACGTGTTCCCTGGAGGGACAAACGCATTACATAATAATACTTACCTCTAAGAATACAATTTTGAGTATACAAGCCCAATAGAAATGGACCTCCTAACGAAAGTATTTAAACATGTATTTGAACTCGAATAAAATATACTGGACTAAAAATGTCCCATTCATGTATTATACGAGTTTGACATAGCCTTGGTTTTAAAATCAGTCGAATCCGTTATTTTATGACGTCTGTGGAAGAAGTTATCAAAGTTTAATGTTCCTTGAGTAACACTATGTTAGCTTCTGTTTGGTTGGTTGGTTCTTAAGTTTAGGGGCTGCGACAATGCGGTCAAGTAGCCCCGTGTACTTTGGGTGTGTGTAGAATCTGTCTGATAACCGGTGTTAATTGTGATAACTGTATTAGTGTCTGTTATCTGTTTTTTAGTTCAAGTAAGGACTGCAGACTTTTGAATTTTTCAAATAGTTCCTACTTTTGCCGCCAAACGCCACCGTCAACGACTACTTGTTCAGAACTTAGCTACCAGACGCCACTGCAGTCGGCTCTTGGCAACGAACGTAGGAACCTAAGAGCGTTGTTTACATACTTAACCTATGCAATTTAGTTTCACACAGGTGTAATTAGTGGAAGTTTCTTTAACATGCCATAAATCTATGACATGGGACCGCCGGCTTTACTTCCCCTCCGAAGGAAGGCATACTGAGGGATTTTTAACGCTCTTAAAAAATCTGACGGCTTCGGCCGGATTTGAACCCGCGATCTTGGGCATAGAAGCGCAGCATGCTACCAACTACGTTAGCTTCTATTCTGGAGAAATGCTCAGTTGTACGTACATAAATTCAAATTGGAGTTTATTATTATCTTCACATATTATTGTTCCTGGCTCGTGTTACAAACTTCGTCTGGTCTTGTTGTCTTCATAATTCCATGTTGTATGTGTGTGACTGTTGATGAATATTCCAAGTATGAGTTCATCAGGTTCAATGTTCATATCATACTAATAATAATAATAATATCGTATGGCCTCGGGTGCCTGGTGCAAGCTTTGTTAATTGACACCCAGAGGGTAGCTTGCATGTCGAATTTCGTCGTTCCTTTGAACGCTATGAAAGCCAAGGAGGTTAGATATCTAAACTCCTTGACACTACAGCGCTTTCAAGTAGAGAACGGAGGAACTTTTGTGTTGGCGGAAAATCCTAGATTAATTTTGCCATTATGAACACGGCCTACTGAATTCAAATGGGTTCTTTAACAGGCCAACAACGTATGACATGAGTATCGTGATTTTTTGTCGCCTTCAAAAATCACTTACCATGGCCAGGAGCGAACCTGCAATCTTGGGGTTGGGAGTCCGACACGATAACCACTCACCCACCGTGGTAAGCTTTGTCTGATAACCAGTATTTATATGATGATTGTAGACGTGTGTGTGTGGTAGGTGCCGGGTTACCTCAAGGGGTTAAAATAAACAGATTGAAGTATGTTGTCCATCTTCCTTATCTCCAGAACAGTAATAATTAATTGCGTCGTAAAACACATGGCAATTTCTACATGCATAGTCTTTCTGCCTGTGTGTCACTAGCACACACTTTCCTGGCTTTAGGTACTCCCTTCACTTTTCAGTCGGTCAACACGAGATTGAGCGAGGAGTTACAATTAATGTCCTAGTGCCTCAAATACACACATCAATTATTTATATTATACTCATAATGAAACACTTCTCACACAAATGGGGGTTTAATTGGAAGAATTGTTTCGTTGGTATTTTCGCAGCAGGCAAGTGTTGAATGATGATTACATCAGCTTGGCTCCTTTAAAGTATGTAAGAAGTAATTAAGTAAAGATTTTCGGGCTTGTAGACCGTGGTCCAGACAGGATATCTCACGACGTTTCACCGGAAACTGCGGAACCCTTGAAATTTCCGGACGCAGTTTCCGGTGAAACGTCCGGAGATATCCTGTCCGGACCACGGCCTACAAGCCCGAAAATCTTGTACTTAATTATGAACGCCGGCGTGAAAGCCTAAGCTGTTATATAAGTAAGAAGTCTTTACCCACCCCTTTAACGGCGCAGTTGAGAACTGGATGTATGTAATAAATTGATGATAAACACAGACTTTACAAGACGCAATGTATTCAATTCAGTGGGGCTCGTGTTTAACTGGCAGGGGCCGCCCATGGCCTAGGTGAAATGGAGGTCATTCCATTTTATTTAAATGCATTTACATTTATCGCGTTAGGCCACATTGCCCATGCAGCCAGCAACATGTAAATATGGTGCAGGATTCAAGTACCGGTACTTGAAATAGACACAGACAAACAAACTGCCAGGGCTGCAAAGAGAAATAGATAAAAGGAAATAGCGTCGGAAAGTTTGACCCAGTTTCATTATTCATCATTGTTGAGAATCACGTGTGGCTGAGAACACTAACACACACGCACACGGACGTCTTCAAGGTGTAAGAGTCTGTTCGGGTGCTGAAGTAGGCTATGCATGTTGTTGTAGCGAGAAGTTATTGCTTGCTGATATCATCATCGGCTTTAACTCGAATCCGAGTATACATCTTCTTCCTTCAGTCCAGTTTGTGGATGTGACTAAAGAGTCCAATCCTGGCATGGAACAAGCGACCACACAAGTCACATAGTTTTGCTGGAGGAGGACGTGGTTGGGCTACTCGAAGTTTCCTAGCTTGACGCTTGGCCTCTTCATGTGTGCGTCGATCCCATTCAAACGTTTTTACAGTATCCGAGAGGCGGCTTCGGTGGCGTAGTCGGTAGCATGCTGAGCTTCTATGCCCAAGATAGCGGGTTCAAACCCGTCCGAAGCCCTCGGATTTTCTAAGAGCGTTAAAAATCCCTCAGTATCCCTTCATTCGTAGAGGAAGTAAAGCCGGCGGTCCCATGTCATAGATTTATGGCAAGTTAAAGAACCTTCCACTAATTACACCTGTGTGAAGCTAAATTGTATAGGTTAAGAATGTAAACAACGCTCTTAGGTTCTACGTTCGTTGCCAAGAGCCGACTGCGGTGGCGTCTAGTAGCTAAGTTCTGAACTAGGCCTAGTAGTCCACGGAGTAGTCGTTGACGGTGGCGTTTGGGGGCAAAAGTAGGAACTATTTGAAAAGTTCAAAGTTGCAGTCTGTACTTGAATTAATAAACAGATATACACACTAATACAGCCATCACAATTAACACCCAAAGTACAAAGTACCGCGTTGTCGCAGCCCCTAAACTGAGGAACCAACCAACCAACCAACAGTATCCGAGATGGTACGGCGCCAAGTTGAGCGGTCTTCAGCCAGCATGTCCCAGGTTTGTGTATCAAGACCTGTCAATTTCAGGGTCTGCTTAAATTGGTCCTTGTAGCGCCTCTTAGGACCACCATGAGGTCTGATGCCATAGCATAACTCACAATATAGCATTTGACGAGGTAATCTCACATCATCCATCCGATGGACATGACCAATCCATCTAAATTGGTGACCTATTATGGATGATTCTTTGCTGTTTTGTTGAGCCTTTTCAAGAACAGCAATATTGGCGAACTGCAGGCGAACAGAATGGCGTCAACGATTTCTTCTTGATCGGCATCACAATGCGGTTGGGTGAGATGATGATGATGATAATTGTTGTTTTAAGGGGCCTAACATCGAGGTTACCGGCCCCTAATGGTTTGGGTGATGGTGAAAATGAAAGATGTACGAATGAAACCCACAACTAAAAGTAACTACACTCTTACAAACTAGAAGAGAACATGGGGAACTAAAAGGAGAAGAATGTAAATAACAGACAGGAGGAAAGGAAATGACCTCAACCCTCGAAGAATGAGAATTGAAAGACTTGGAAGGAAGGAGAGCCATGAAAGGCAGAGAGTAAAGAGGAGAAAGTCCGCCCCAAAGGCAATGGAAAAGAGGGGGGAGGGGGAAAATTGACCCAGCTCAGGAATCCCTCGGAGTCGCCAACTCCCGAACTCACCAGCCGTGAGCTCCTGAGGGTCTAGCACTATCCAGGGTGCACCAGAAGTGGTGGGGCTACACACACCCTGCCTCCTTGAGGGCCTTGAGCACAAGGCGGGAGATAACTTATCAGGAAAAGAAAAACAAGAGGTCTGACCCCTCGAAGAATGAGGGATCAGGAAAGATGAGAGAGAAGGGCCAATTGTGGCGCGAATGTGAAAGGCTCTCTAGGCCTCGGATACCCTAATATCGTCGGGATCGGAAGAGAACAAGAGTTGACCAAGGGAGGCCGAAAGAAAAGGTGACAGTGAGGAGCCCGGCACAAGTAAGTGGAAGCAATACCGGATTCAGCTAGGGTCCCGTGGTCGCCAACTAATCGTGAGTCCCTGGGGGATGAGATTGGGATAAGGGACTTATCACGGTCATCATACCCATGTACTTGTGAGTGTATTGAACTTGTCTGTGGCAATAGCTAACAGTGTGTCAAGGAATGTGGTAACTACCATGCAACTTGAAAAAAGGTACCGTTCTGCCATTTGCCTGCAGGGAGTGTGGATAAACACGCGGAAGATCACACTCAGAACGCTTGGCACGGTGGGTGAGTGGTTATCGTGTCGAACTACCAACCCCAAGCTTGCAGCTTCACTCCTGGCCGTGGTAAGTGATTTTTGAAAGGCGGAAAAAATCACGACAGGCATGTCATACGATGTTGGCATGTTTAAGAACCCATTTGAATTCAATAGACTGTGTTCATAATGGCAAAATTAATCTCAGGATTTTTCCGCCAACACAAGGTTCCTCATTTCTCTACTAGAAAGCACTATAGTGTCAAGAAGCTTCGATATCTAACCTCCTTGACTTTCGTAGTGCTTCAAGGAACAACAAAATTCGACATGCAAGCTGCCCTCTGGGTGTCAAATAACAAAGCTTGCACCCGGCACCCGAGGCCATACGATATTACATTACATTATGCGAACCGGCCAAAACTAAGGGCCACGCAAATTTCATTTCATTTCCTTCTCATAGTTCTTTCATCCTTTCTCTTCGTCCACACTTCCTTCATTCTTTCAGAGTGTTGCGACTTTCTCTCTGCTGCCCACCTTCCTCCCCTGCGTTCTCTCTTTTTACCACTAGAACCTTTATGTTAGAAAGTATTTCCCTGAATTGTGTTCTGTCTCGACAGTCGTCATCTTTAATTCCTGGCCTCCGGAGTTCTACCTTCATCTGCTTGGTGTAACCCTCTTGGCTCTTCATGTAATATATTTTATCAAAAATGTGTTTATTTATTCTTGTTGGATCCATTCTAACCATATGTCCATAGAAACGTAATCGTATTTTCCTAATTGATATTGTTACAGTCAGAATGGCCGCTGTACGATCACCTGCCTTCACGCGGCGCCGCTTGGAGCGTGACAATACGCGCTCGGCTAAGCTGCTGTACTGGAATAAACTGTACGAGTTTGTTGGCAACACGCAACTTCTCCCACGTGCAATCTCAAGGAAACAATTACCGCACAGTAAGCGAGGAGCTTCTCCTGACCTCCATTCCATTCCAGAGCGCTTCATTTGCAGGATTATTATTACTGATGATGATGATGGTGGTGGTAATTGTTGTTTTAAGGGGCCTAACATCTAGGTTATCGGCCCCTAATGGTGTGGGTGATAGTGAAAGATGAGATGAGAATGAAAACTATAACTAATACTAACTACAGACTTACGTACCAGGAGAAGAAATGGTAAACAAATAAAGGATAAGGCAAATAAAGGACAGGAAGAAAAGAAATGCCCTCAACCCTCGAAGAATGAGGATTGAGGAACTTGGAAGGAACGAGAGCCAGAATGCCGGTGAAATATTTCGCACAGACGTCAAGTTGGATTGGTGAGACGTATTAAAATTTCAAGGGCACGGTCGGGGTAGGACGAAATAGTACTATGTCCTAACCGAGTTTCATTGAAATCGCTCCAGCCGTTTAGATTTTATTAGGGGGACACACACATACACGGACGCACACACACATACTCACACACGGATAAAAGGTGATCTAATAAGCATTTTTTTAGCCTACTTTTCACATTTTGGAAAAATGAGGAGAAAGTAGATTTATGAGATCGATCCGGGCAAATGTGTGTCTGTCTGTGTGTGTGCCCCCCCCCCCCCTATCAACTCCTAAACGGATGGAGAAATCGAAAGAAAATTTGGTAAGAGTAAAGATCTATACCTGAATATCTCAATGCCGTATTTGAAAATCATGTCAGTGCTACCAACTGCTGAAAAATCGCAATTGAAATTTGAGCTCCATGTTGGATATCTTGGAAGGTATGAATGGGAGCTATTTCTAAATTGGCACACATATAGATAATAATGTTTCAGTTTAATTTCCAGGAGGCCATACATGGCAGTGTTGCCAAAATGATTATAAGCCTGCTGATAAGTCCAATGTTTAAATGCATATAACTTATACACTATCAATTGGAATTCAACCAAATTTCGTATGTGCTATGTGTACATAAACAGATATGACTGAGCTTATTCCTAAGAGCCACCAGGGCTGCCAACTGTTAATAAATGCTCCCTATTTCTTTTATCCAAATACCAATATATCATAAAGTATGCATGCCAACAGCTTCAAACTATGCACACGTATAGTACCTGACATTTTATATTAATTTGGAGTAACATATATGTCAGTGCTACCAACATGATTCTAAGCCTGCTGAGAGGTCCAATTTTAAAATGCATGTAACTTCTATACTAACTATTGGATTTCATCCAAAATTGGCACAACAATAGATCAGATTAGTTCAGATTATTTCAGATCAATAAATGCATGACATTGTTGCCAGCATGATTTTCCGCGCGCTGTTAGATTCAATGTTTAACTGCATGTAACGTCCATGCTATCCATTGGACTTCAACCAAATGTTGTATTCTGTACCTTAAGAGATGGAACTAAGAATATATTCAGCCAACAGGGCTGCCAACTGTAGTGCTCTATTAAGCTACATTATGCCAGGTATACAGTATTTCGAACTAATTTAGAAATTTCAATGTTATCAACTTAATTTCGTCATTATTCTAGATAGATCCATATAGATTAATCATTGGCATGAATCTTAAATTTTAAGAAAAGTAGTCTCTTTAGTTAGTCACGGAACTTCTTGTTTTTTCTTAAATTAAAATAGGCTAAGAATCCACTTTCATGCACGCTAATTATTCGTTCCCGTTCACAATATTGCGCCCTGACTCCTAGAGGAAGGTAAGCGAGTTGGAGGACAAGGCTGTTCTCCACTTTCTTGATAGGGAATATGACAGAGACGTTGTACTGCCTTATGGGTATTCAGAGCCGATGATGTAGTTATGCTAGCAGATTCTGTCGAAACAGCAATAGACCAGATCAATACTCTCCAGGACTGGCCTCCAGTTGTCTTACGAGAAAGCAGTGTTCATTACAAATGACAAATCTGCACCAGAATACCTTCTTCCCAACAACTGGATCCGTAAAGTCGGAGATTTTAAATATTTGGTGGAATGGATCAGTCAAGACCTCAAGAACAATAAAGAATTTGAAGAAAGGATTCTGAAACTGAATATTGCATACAATCGATGCAGAAAAGTTTACCAGAAGAAATCCATATCAAGCAATGCGATATTTAGGCACTATAACGCTGTAATCAGGCCCAAAGGTCCTCTGTGCAGCTGAAACCCTAACAATCAAAGGGGCAAAACTGATACAGAAACTTGAGGTCAAGGAAATAATTATTTTGAGGAAGATCTTAGGCCCAAGGATCATAAATGGAGAAAGGTATCACAGGCCCTACGATAATCTATACCTAAAGCAAGAACCTCTAATGGACACAATCTTCAAGAGACGCATCCAATTCTACGGACACCTTCAGAGAATGAACGAGTCAAGATTGACCAGTGTAATCCACAGAGCCAGCTCCTGCACATCACTGTGGTACCAGCAAGTTAAACAAGATCTGCAAACCTTTAACATCTCTGAATCCGTTATACAAGACATAGGCCTAAAAGCTTTTTCTGGAAAATGTTAAAAGAAGTCCCACAGATTAAACTGAAGAATGGGCAGAGACCAAAGAGGTCAGAAGCTGCTATAAAAAACTACAAAGTCAGAAAATGAAGGAGATATAGGCTAGGAAGAAGACTCTTTAAGAACGTGAAACCAATTACAACTCATCAAGCTGAAAACAATTTTGGTTTACCTACGTAGTGTACCCATGTGATTAATTTCCATCGAAAACATGCTTCTGCCTCCAGCCAGCATCAGTCCTCAGGCGTGTACCGTCCTCCCACTGAGCAGTTGCATATTTTTGATCTGAGACTAAAAGGTATCAACTCTAAAATAATAAAGCACAACTCTATTCTAAAGACTTTAATTAATCTCTAAATCATGGCTTCAAACAAACAAAAACACAATCCCAACAATATAACACAAAACAATGCAAAATTACTCCTACAATCCACTAATATTCGCACTTTATCCTAGCAAATCCCAATGATTATTCATTCATTTACCATGAGATTGACATCAAAATTCATTCTCAAGTGCGCTCATGCACATGTAAATTACACATAAACTGTACTTAATCTTATGTCACCTGTTGTGACCCCTTTAATTTCACAATCTTAATTGTTTACTCTCAACACATCCTAATTTACATTATGCGTACAACTGTGTTCTGTATCTCTCTTCCCACCAAATGCTTTACCATGCATTAACCAATTTATGGGTTGCACATCAGATTTACTTGCAACTCCACTGTTACTTGTAATCATACCCCTTTCTGCAGTTCCCTTCTGCAGTTCACTTTCTACAGTTCCACTGTATGCTGTCACGAGTTCAATTTCAAAGATTCCGTTACCGCTGTGCGGATGGTATATTATGCTACCCTTGCGTGGGCATAGCCTATGGCATCTAGTGTCGACCTTTAGAACAAAGTGACAATGTCAGTATAAAAATGCAACTATCAACAACTCATAAGTTTGCCAAGTATTACGTTATCAGAACGATCCTTAATTAACAATGTGTTTCAAACCACACAAATTCATTATACAATACAACAATGATTCTTTTTATTACAAACAGGGTTTCAAAGTCTCTCCACTCTAAATGTCAAGCTTCAAGGGTCGTTTAACATCTCCCCCTCGGTTATACTTGTATACAATGGGAATGAGTCGGGCGGTCACAAACCACGTGCTCTGTCCCTTCCTAGCTCTCTTCTCTCTTTATCTCCAAGCAGTAACTTGTGACTTTAAATACAATAGTGCAGTTTCAATGACCTACACATCCCATATGATTTAACTTAGTCCGTATGCAAGATAGGTTATGGACTTGTTTAAACATTTATTCCTAACCTTAGGATATTAATAACTGGCCTCAACAGGTCCATATACATTATATGGAGGAACGAGATTCATCAATCACCAGTCGAACTGGCTAGCCGGCATCTTATTTAATGCTACGGTCAGGCACATCCTGCCGCCAACAAAATTCACTTCCCAGGAGCTGAATTATTTCAATAGCTAGTTCTTGGTCGATATCAGGTGTCATATTGAGGTTTCCACTGTTATCCTCCCATACACCACTGGATTCGAACCCGGAACATTTCATATCCATCCACAGAGCTAGGGTCAGTCACTAAGTACGCTCTGGCAACAATAAATATCTCTGTATGCCCTAGGCTATACGAGATTTCACACGTCGATTAGACTACCTGGCTGCCCTGACCATAGTGCTATAATCCCGTCCTTTAATTAGTAAGATAAATCTATCAATTACTCTTACAAGCTTATACACAAGCTGCAAATTCAATTCTCTATTAAACTCTTCCATTTCCTAGATTCTTGCATATTTATTTCCATTTTCATAATATACTCTGATATTAAATTGCTTTGCTTAGCCACGGTCGACTCTAGACAGGTCGGAAGGCTGAGACTTGGCAACATGTTCATCAGTCATACCCTTGTCAGGCGAGAACACGAGGAAATGTTCAGTCTGGCAGGTGTTCTTACTTATCTCATAGGGTTTCCTTCTATATTTTGTTTCTTACGCTTTTTACGTTTATAGTAGCGTTTATACTACCCTTCCAGATGAGTTTTTTTTACTGTAATCACTAATCGAGCACACACTGACGAGTGTGCTTTGTATCTGGCAAATATGGTATTTTTAAATGCCTACGGTACATGGAATTATCACATATCGTATTTCATGTTTTAAACTTTGATTTTCCTGGAATGTTTCGGCACCGTAACAATGCCAGATACATGTTGTATCCCCAACTGTAATGCAAATTAACCAAGTAAGGGAGGCTACACACCAGTGTTTAGGTTCCCAAGTGACGAAAATCTGCGCCAGGCCTGGATTAGGTAACCTTCGAAGTGGTTCGTAGACGGCATAAATTAGTCAATTAAGTGAAAAAATACTTTCAGTTATTGCCACTGTATTGCTAAACAATTCACAGGTAAGGCATGATGCTGTTGATGTCAGCAAACTTGGTTATGGGAAGAGAAAGTTGCAGCACTTTAGGAAGGAAACAGAAGTAATCTGATACAGTTATGGAATACCAGCAGCAACAGATTATTTCTATAATGGTAGTAAATTATCTACATATATGTGCGGCGGAATCGAGGGTTTATTATAGGCCTACAGTGTGAAGGTGTTATGGGAGATAGCCTACATTTTCGCATCACATAACCCTCAATTGCATCTACTTACTCCATATTATTATTATAACACCGCCAATTATTTTATTATCATACTTCAGAGTAGTAAAATACGAAAAGAAACCAAAATAATTTTCTTTATTTTGCTTAACACTTTTATGTTGGTAAATTATTTCCGCGTCACTCAATATCTGCTTGCTTGGCCCTTATAACAACTTTTCGCGATCATAGGCACGTTATTCATTTATTTCCGATTGTAACACTGGTCATGTGTAAATAAAAATCAACAGATGTTTTGCTAAACATGTACATTATGTTTTTTCCAATATTAATTCCGTAGTTTTTGTCGCCTCAAACAGCTGTTTTAGTTCAGGCCCTCGTGACGAAGTATGACTGACAATAGCCGTAGCTACAGTGTTGTCAGATTGAACCTTCCGACCTTTCTAGAGTCGACCGTGGCTTAGCCCTTCATGTATAATATTACTGCTTGGATAGATAAATATTCCAATTAGCATATATATTTTTCTTACAACCATTTTCCCCTGATGTGCATTCGTTTATTCTTCTTCTTCTTATTATTATTATTACTGACATGAATTACCATAACCGACACAACGTAACCATTTACAATAACCGAACATCCGTGTTCGTTACGTTAAGTTTTTATATAACTGAATTGCCATTTTACAATAGTGGTAACGATTTATCCACTCAATGATGTACAAAGACATCTCAACTTGACTAAAATCAACACAACAATAATATCTTGAAGTTCTACCTACTAAAATTGACACTTATTGGCATATTCTATAAATTTTGAAATCACTCAACATACAGTGGACTATAATTGCTACAAAATCATGGTTTTTGGGTAGTTACATTAGTTAATCCGGTGGCTCCAACCACGCATTTCTTCCAGTAATGCCCGCCATTATTTGCAAATTAACAAGGCATTCTTACACTTCTCACACACATTATACATAACTTTTGCCTTACAAAACACACGGCACTTTTCTTTTCCATGTTGAAGCTGTCGCTTTCTCATTCACACAACACGTTATAGCACTTGTTACACTATTAATTTTACATATATTTAACAGATCATCACTAAAATCATACGAATGCTTATGTACATTTCTTAATGGTTGACCTCTCCGTGCAGAATATCAAAAATGCAGGCCCTGAAGATCTATTCTTCACTGCTATCCGCATCTCGATTGAAAGTCTCGATTCTCTGCCTACGGATTCCTATCGGTCCCCCAAACTGTCTATCAATATCTATCCTTAGATAAATTTCCTGATATCGCATAAATATGCTTGCATATCGTCCAAAGCATTACATTGATATTCCTATGAAATTTCACCAATCGCATAACACAGTTTATCTCTGCGCAGTCCGACATCCTATGTCTAACCAATAGTTTACATACTGCGCTCAACCCTTGTACATTGTACTTGTACACATTGAAAAAATCCACAGCCTGCTTCCAGTCTCCGACCGGGTCAGGAATGGAATGAATGAAGCCCCCATCTAGCGGCGAGGATATGAATTGTGCCGGCTGCCGAGACCTGACGCACTTCTCTGGGGCAATGATTAAATGAATGACAGATGAAATGGAATGATAGTGGAGAGTGTTGCTGGAATGAAATTTTGACAGGGAAAACCGGAGTACCCGGAGAAAAACCTGTCTGCCTCCGTTTTGTCCAGCACAGATCTCACATGGAGTGACCGGGATTTGAACCACGGACCCAGCGGTGAGAGGCCGGCGTGCTGCCGCCTAAGCCACGGAGGCTTCTACTTGTACACATTACCACTTTCAATTGTCCTACCTTGTATATCACACGATACAGTTCCTACGTGCTCAATAACAATCGTTCGTACTGCCGACTATACAAGTATGGCACGACTGTCCTTAATAATTGTGATTAATAAATGCCTTACTGCATGGCTCTTCATGTTGAAGTCCGAGCGTCCCTTCTCTGAACTCGGTAACGTGCATTTCGCATTAGACTGCAGTTCAACTGGCTACATTAATCGTTATTAATTCATGGCTTACTGCATGATTATTATGTTGCTGCACTTAAACTGTTAAAGTTCGCGCGTCTCTTCTCTGAGCTCGGGTGACGTGCTCCCTGCGCTCAAGTATGGTTCAACTGACAACTGGCTGCGTCTGTCCTTTCTCTGGCCCTTATATCCGTTTGGAGAGAAAAAGTAGACCGAAAATTTCCCTGCAGCGTCATTTTCTCTCACAGTATGATTCTGGTCTTGAAATAACGTTTTTATGGTGCATTTATCCTCGCTGATCACAGATCTGTCTGCGTGCTCGAGGATCGATCGGCCAATTAATTAATATTAATTGCCTTTGCCAGCGCTTCCCCAAGCCGCGTCCTAGGTAAATCCCCGACGACATGGTTAGATCTCGCCGCTAACCTCATATTTACTGTGTCCCTGCGCGTTCCATTAAATCTGCCTCGATTTCAATGTTTAATGGTTTGATAATTAGCCTCTCGGCTATACATTCACATAGGTGCAAGCCTCATGTCTCTGAGTTACTCCAATCTCGAGTAATCATTAAATTACACCGGTATCTCCCCGTCCTCCTGGAATCTTCCTTATGTAACGGGGAATAACTTGCCAATATATTACCCTCTTGACCTGCTCCAGACGGCCTAAGTAGGTCACAGAGAGTGACACGGCTCCAAGAAACCACGCCCCTATTCCAGAGTCATTTGACAACTGTCAAACGCTCAAACTTTCTGTGCTCAAGTCCAGAATTGTATGCCTCATACAGCCCAATAATGCAGTATTCTGCTATTATTCCCTGCATTATATTAACAAATAATGTCAGAATTAGTTCATATCACAACAGTGATTTAATATGTATTTTCTCTAGGGGTTTTTATAACTTAAACTCCCTCAAAAGATCTCGTGTTCGTTCCTTGCTGGAACCTCTATTCTGAGCTCATCTATCTCTGAGATCCACGTTCGACACCAGTCAGCCTAACACCGTTGGGTTCAGTAGTCCATAGCTGGCTCATTCGAAGAAAGAATAATAATATTCCCCCAAGGAGCTCACATCTAGTGGGACGTGGGTTGGCGACCACGGGACCTCAGCTGAGTCCGGCATTGCTTCTACTTACTTGTGCCGGGCTCCTCTCCGTCTTCTTTCCTGTCGACCTCTCTTGGTCAACTCTTGTTCTCTTCCGACCCAGACGGTATTAGTGTATCTGGGGCCTAGGGAGTCTCTTCCTTTCCCGCCTTAATTGGCCCTTTACTGATACACTCCTTCTGCCAGGAGTCAGCATTCCTTCCCTTTTCATGATATTAACATAAGTTCACCTATGGAAATACCAATAACCTGGTCAGCACAAATACAACGTGATGGCGACGCGAAATATAAATATTTAAATGGACGTTTTTCGCGATTTAACCATCCGAGCGCTGTGAAACTTGGTACGGTAAATGCTTACACAAATTTTAATTCAATGACATATAATTTATTTCAATTGTTTTCATAGCCTCAAGATGACGGCTGTGCAAAATTTTAAAATCTCGTTTTTTGCCTATTTTCATTTATGAAAAAAATAGGCTTATGAGATCACCTTTTGTCCGTGTGTGTGTGTGTGTGCGTGTGTAATGGTGTGTGTGATTGTCTGTGTCTCCCCTAATAACTTCTAAACGGCTGGAGCGATTTCAATGAAACTAGGTAAGTTTATAGCACTATTCCGGAAGACCCACCTTTGCCCTTCAAATTTTGTTACGTCTCACCAATCCAACATGGCAGCTGTGCGAATTATTTCACCAGCATTCAATATCTCCGAAAATATTACCGATATCACCCTGGAATATTTTACGGCGATAAACGGAACTACTAGAAATTCACCTATGTGACTTTTGAAAACCTAGTAACTACAAAACCAACATGGCGGCCAAGCGAATTTGCGACTTTTAAATACACGTTTCTCGCGATTTAACCAACCAAACGCAATAAAACTTGGTACAGTATATGTTTATACACATTGTAATGCACCGACATCTGACTTGGTTCAACTGTTTACATAACCACAAGATGGTGGACGTGTGAATTATTTTACCGGCATTCTATATCTCTGAAACTATTAGCGGTATCACCCTGAAATTTTGTACGGAGATAAAGGGCACGACTGGAAGTTCATCTATAGCACTTTCAAAGACCGGTTAACTACAAAACGAACATGGCGGCCAAGCGAATTTGAAAATTTTAAATAGACCTTTCTCGCGATGTAATGTTCCAAACGCAATGAAATCTGGTACAGGAAATGTTTATACACATTGTAATACACTGGTATCTAATTTAGTTCAATTGTTTACATAACCTCAAGATGGCGGCTGTGTGAATTTTAAAATTAAGTTTTTATTTCTTGTGTTGTAATCATGCGATCGAAGTGAAAGTTTGAATAATGAACCTACCCAATAATTTTCCTTCAATGGTACATGGCTCTAAGGCCTATACATATAACAATCCAACATGGCGACCATCCGAAATATTTAGATGGATCTCAATATCTACGAATCTATTACAGCAATCAAACTGATTTTTTTTTATGAACATGAGTTCACCTATAGGACTTTCAATAACCTGGTGATCACAAATCCAACATGGCGGCGACGCGAAGTATAAATATTCACATGGTAGTTTCTCGCAATTTAACCTCCCGGGTGCAGTGACACTTGGTACAGTAAATCCTTATACAATGTTAATCCACTGTCATCTAATTTATATCAATTGTTTCCATAACCACAAGATGGTAGCTGTGCGAAATTTTTAAATCTCGTTTTTACTTCTTGTGTCCTAATCATGCGACATCAAAATACTGAAATTGAGCCCTGTTTGTGTGTTTCAACGTCCTAGTAAATGTACCGGTAATGTACCATTTTGTTCACTCTACATCGGCTGGATTCGAACAAGCGGAGCGATAATTAGGCGTATGTAGTGGTAACGGATGGAAGTACCAATCAGCCCTAAATAGCATTGCTATTTTTCTACGTCTTGAAGCGGGAGCGTAATTTATATTAGGTTTGAAGAGACTGCGTGTGAAGGGAGCTATCTGACTTGCTGCTGCGACTATAACGACCCTAGGCGTGACGTCACAGTAGGGGCCTGCACATTACGATGGCAGTGGCACAGCAGTTCAGCCACCGAAGTCGCTACTATAGTATTGAACCATATTGAAGGAGTGACATTAAGGTACTATCATCTTATTTCTATTTCTATCATATGCATTTTATTTCTTTTTGTGAGCTTTCATTACAATTAAATTCTAATGATTTTTGTAAGGATACCCATTTTTCTTTTGGCTTTGTACGGCATGAAAATCAGAATAGAGAAAAGCAAGACCATGGTGATGACAAGAGGAGAAAGACAAGGAAAGGGCACTGTGAAAATTGGAAGTCAGAGTTTGGAAATTGTAGACACGTTCAAATTGTTACGGGTGCAGGGTTGCTTCATTCCCTTGCGCGTGACTCACAGCCGCCTGAGGCAACCCCCGGGCTCTGTGTCGGCCGGCCGCTTGCGCAGCGAGAACAAAAGGCATGGACCAGAATGTTCGTGGCCCAATTAGTGTTGGAAATCTCGAGAATGTCTGAGAGTAGCTGTGAACCCTGGTCCACTCTAGAAACATCTGTGAGTCGTCAGCCTTGATATATAAAGAGCGACCCTGGCCAGTGTCAGTGAGTGTGTTTATACCTGTGCGAAAGAGATAATGCGGTGACGTGTGAATTGCGAAACAGTGTGTGGTATTCAAGAACAATGAGTGTCAGACTGTGGCTTGAGAACTTGAGGAAGAGTTGTTATTTCTAGCGAGGACACCGGTCTCATTGGTGAGGGATTAACTGCATGAGCAAGTGAAAGGGTGAATGTTCTCCATAAGGGAGCAAACTTGAGTAAGACAACTAATGGTTTTTATGTGCCTATTGTGTGGTGTAACTTTCTGACCTGCAATAAAGCTAATATTTTTAAAGGACCACTTGTGCTGTGCTTTTACCCACTGTGATCCAATTAACGAACTTGCTACTAGGAGTAGCACGTATCAAAATACCTAGGAAGTGAATTAATGCAAACTGGTAGGTTGGACATGGAGATTGGCAGAGCAGTGCATTCTATCAAAGTGTAAGAAAACTTGTTTGGGATAAGGAAGTACCAAGGAAAAGCAAAGAGATAATGTATAAAGTGTACTATGTACCCATATCGACCTATGCAGCGGAGACTTGGACCTTGACAAGCAGGCAAGAGAGTAGAATCCAAGCCAGTGAAATGAAATTCCTAAGAAGTATGATAGGAAAGACAAGGAAAGATAGAGTGAAAAATGAAGATGTTAGGAAGGAAGTTGGGATGGGAAAATTAAATGAGAGAATTGAGAAGAATAAACTAAGGTGGTTTCGACATGTAAAGAGGATGGAGGAAAATAGAATACCAAGACAGATGCTGGAGGCGAAGTGCAAGGGAAAAGGTGCCTGTACAGTGGAGAGATTGATTTTCATAGAGCAAGTCTAGCTAGACCGCTCTAGCTAAACTGAGTGCGTGTACACTGTAGGTAGAGCATTCGTAGAGTGGAGATAGACAACTCTACCTAGAGCACTCTCTGAATCTGTGTACACTGTCAAACGTAAATGCACCAGGTAGAGCAGCGCTAAAACATCCTGAGAGCAGTGTGAGTCTAGGTTTATTGCGCTGTGCTGTGAAGTTAAAATGTCTTCAAGAGAGCTTTTAGCATCTGTGGTGGTCGTGTAAGCCTTGTTAATAAAAAACAGATAACTATGAAGAGATAAAGAAGGTTATGGGTGAGGAATTGGATATCAAAGAGAGAATACGAGGGAATGTACGCTAAATTATTGCAAGAGTTATGTTCAGAAGATTCTGAAGCGTACACGAACTTTTTAAGAACGAACAAAAATTACTATGATTATATTTTGGCCAAAATTACCTCCAGGATAAGCAAAAGGGATCATCCGAAACGACTGTGCCTTCAAATTTCTGTCTCTGTATTCTTTCCGAGTACAATTCAAAATTTCTGGATGGGCTTCAATATTTTCAATTAATGTTATTGTTTTTTCGCGACTCCACACAAATTCAGTCATATTCAAACACTATAGTTAACAACAAACAAATAACCCCAGCAATCCACCACTGACTCTACATAGAGCACTTTCCAATATTCAACCAAACGAATAGAGCTAGACTGGTCTACCTAGGGCACCCAAATACTGTTTACACCGTAGAGTCAGCCGGCCCTATATAGAGCTTAGAGCGGTCTCCGCTAGGGTTCTCTACCACCTGTGTACACTGGAGAGGAGCTTTGAGTGCCCTAGCTAGAGCTTAGAGCGGTCTCCGCTAGGGTTCTCTACCACCTGTGTACACTGGAGAGGAGCTTTGAGTGCCCTAGCTAGAGCTTAGAGCGGTCTCCGCTAGGGTTCTCTACCACCTGTGTACACTGGAGAGGAGATTTGAGTGCCCTAGCTAGAGCTTAGAGCGGTCTCCGCTAGGGTTCTCTACCACCTGTGTACACTGGAGAGGAGCTTAGAGTGCCCTAGCTAGAGCTTAGAGCGGTCTCCGCTAGGGTTCTCTACCACCTGTGTACACTGGAGAGGAGCTTAGAGTGCCCTAGTTAGAGCTACTCTACGCTCTAGCTAGGGCAAAAGTTCTCCAGTGTACACGCACCTTTTAAGAGAGCAAGAGGAAGACCTAGATTGATTCAGTGAAGAACAGCATAAGCAAAATACATCTGGACTGGGACAAGATCGTGGAAGAAGAATGGTGGAAGGAAAGAGGAAAGTGGAGAAGTGCCATAAATACCCCGACCTGGCAGGAGCTGGATAAGGGGAAATAAGATTCATACAGTAGGCCTATATTATTCAATCTGCGCTGACGAGGGTAACATTGTATACCAGAAACATGTACGTATAATTATTTATTAAGCTTCATTTGTATATTACAATCCGTCAACACGGATAATAGGTATTACCATTTTCAAAATGGCGAATGTTTACGCATTTCATACGGCACTTTCAAAAGCAGAATAAAGGAGTAGCCAGTGTTGCCATAGCGACAGGTAACTCTGTTTAGCGATATTCTCTTGTTTGAATTAATACAGAAAATATTAGTATGTTACTGTGAATTGACAACTCTCAATTTGGTTTTCGAAAGAATATGTCTACACGTGATGCCATCGGGTCCTTGCGATGTCTTGGAGAAAAGATGTGAAGTGTGAACAGAAACCTTTACGTGTGCTTTGTGGACTTCAAAAAAGCATTTGATAAAGTCAGCTGGCACAAGCTGTTTCCTCTTCTGAATCAAATAGGATGTCCCCATTGATTAATCAGATTAATATTTGATCTGTATATAAATCAAACTGCTGTTGATCGGCTTGGAAATGTCGTATCAGAACCCGCTAAGATCCGCAAAGGTGTGCGACAAGGTTGTTTGCTGTCCCCTGGACTGTTCAATGCCTTCGCTGAAGCTATAACAGAGTGGTCTTTTAAAGGTTCTAATATGGGAGTGAAAGTTGGTGGAAGACTTATCCAGAATATTAAATTTGCTGATGATCTGGCATTACCTGCAGTAAATCTGGATACATTAACAAACATGTTGCAATGTTTAAATGATACGGCTACAGAATACGGAATGAAAATCAATTTTAAGAAGACCAAGACTCCGGTGATAAGTAAGCATCAACACCAACTAAATATAACCATAAATAAAGAACCAGTACTACAGGTCAGTCGATTTAAATACCTTGGTCAGATCTTCACAGAAGACCTACGATGTGAAGTTGAGATCAGTAGCCGTATAGCCATGGCCAAGTAGGCATTCCGTGAAAAGCATTCTATAATTTGTCAACGCTCGATGTCCCTCAGCCTTAGAAAACAACTGGTTAAGACCTACAAATGGCCAGTTGCAATGTACTGCAGTGAGACCTGGACAATGAATAGAGGTGACATTAAAAGTCTAGAGGCGTTTGAGATGTGGTGTTGGCGCCGAAAGGAAAAGATCAGCTGGGTAGAGAAAATGACCAACATAACGGTGCTGGATCGAATAAAGGAAAAACGGCAAATGATCCGCCAGATCAATAGAAGGAGATCCACCTGGCTTGGCCACAGGTTACGACTTGGTGGCCTGATGATCGACATACTAGAAGGCAAAATACCTGGAAAATGCGCTCGCGGGAGGCCACGGAACACTTTCATGAGATCTTTCCTAGATAGCTCTGGCCTACGAAGTTATGAAGTGGTCAAAAGGACAGCACAAGACCGAACGACGTGGAAAAGACTCATTGAAGGGGCAGACCAGTCGCTTGACTGAAAAACATGATGATGATGACTGTGAATTGAAGTTGAGGGGTGGAACAGCGACTCCATCTGCCCCACTTGAGGATTCAATTGCAAGTATTAATGTCTAGATTCAGTTCATAAATAACTTCCGGACTTTATATTGAGATACAAATAATTCCATCAAAACGACTCTTGATCAACATGTCCCTAACCCAAGCAATGATCTTTAGCCTTATGAGATCACATTTTGTCCGTGTGTGTGCATGTGTGTGTAGGTGTGTGCGAGTGTCCTCCCAATAACTTTTAAACGGCTGGAGTGATTTCAATGAAACTCGGTAAGGTCATAGCAACATTTTGGCCGACCCCGACCGTGCCCCTCAAATTTTATTACGTATCACCAATCCAACATGGTGGTTGTGTGAAATATTTCACCAGCATTCAATATCTCCGAAACTATTACCGATTTCACCCTGAAATTTTGTACAGTGATAAAGGGCACTACTAGAAGTTCACCTATGAGACTTCCAAAAACCTGTTAACTACAAATCGAACATGGAGGCCAGCGAAGTTGAGACATTTAAATAGATTTTTCTCGCGATTTAACTATCCAAACGTAATAAATCTTGGTACAGCAAATGTTTATACACATTGTAATGCGCTGGCATCTAATTTAGTTCAATTGTATGCATAACCTCAAGATGGCGGCTGTGTGAAATTTTAAAATTATGTTTTTATTCCTTGTGTCGTAATCATGCGATCGAAGTGAAAATTTGAATAATGAACCCACGCAATAATTTTCACTCAATAGTACATAACTATGGCTTATGCATATAACAATCCAACATGGCGACCATCCAAAATATTTAAATGGTTCTCAATATCTACGAATCTATTACAGCAATCAAAATGAAATTTTATATGTTGATAGAGGCAATTAACACAAGTAGCATATATGAAAATAGGCTATTTAAATCTTCACGGAACTACTTGTTCAACAACAGATGGACTATTTTTGTGAACGACAATCTTGCCTGTTCCACGAGTGATCTAATTCTGTGCAATCTAGCATTTGGACGTATGGTTACGACAATACTACGAGACAGCTTTGGGCAATCGTGATAAAGGAAGAGATTTGACCTTGTAACAAAGCCTCTAATAAATCTAATTATCCTAGTGGCTTACCGGAAGCTAGTGAATGATGAGTAAGTTTTACAGATTGGTTCACAATGCGCAGTTACGCGCAGCCGACATGACTGTCTGTGCACTTTCACCCAGGCCGTGGAGAGCGACCACGGGACCTAGAACAGAGATTTCCGGCCCTTTCCATCTTTGTTCAACCTGAGACATTATTTTGGAAATAATAAGTTGGCTTTCTTTTAACCCGTTTCCATATTGAATAACAGTTTACTTGTTTTTCAGTAACTCAACCACTCACATTGCTTGTTATTTTACTTCAAAATGTTGGTAACCATGCATTGCATCCAACCGTGTTCGGTCACCACCAGAAGCCACCATTCCCTTCAGAAATGTAGGAAGTAAATAGTCCATTTATTCAGAGATTGAAATAGAACCTTTCCGTCATACAGAACAATCTTACTTTGTGAATTAAGAGGAGAATTCTGGCAACTATGCCATTTCCCCGGCAGAGAAGCGAAAAACACAATGGATATTTTATAAAGTTTGTTATATATTCTCTTTGTTGGGGAGCGTGATGGCGCAGTGGCTTAGCTGCTCGTCTTTCACCCGGACAACCGTGGTTCGAATCCCGGTGACAGCGGGATGGAATTTTCACCTGAAAAATCACGTGGCGCCAGGAAGGGCATCCGGCCTTAAATCCCCAGCCAAAACCAAAATGAGCCTGGTTGACTCCGGTGACCCCAATTAATTGGGATAAGCCGAAGAAAGTTGTTGTTGTTATATATTCTCTTTGTTATGTTTCGGTTACTATTCACTGGTTCATTTACACCGAATGAACTCATAAGAGCATTTCAACATGGAAGTGAAGTTGTCCACTCTTAGCCCCAGGCCCCACAGCATGTCCGGGCCCTGGGGCTAGAGCCCCCCCCCCCCCCCCCCCTGCTTCCACCCTTTGCTTGCGAGATCACTAAAGGCTTCGCATCAAGGTCCGCCATCTTGACAATTGCGATAGCTCAGAATCCGCCGTAGATGGCAGACGCTTCAACCATAGAGCAAATAAAGGGTCTTTCATATAAAGTAAGAACGGCAAGCGGCAGCTTTGTTATCCGCTGCTGCGGTGACCTTGGCCAAGCTTGTGGCGCGCCATGGCCCCCTGCTGTACTATTGTAAGCGCGCACATAGTACATACGAGGGCTGCATTTTTTCCTTTCAAGTTCCGATGTATGAAAATAACAGAATGACATACCAAACTGATTTTGCTACTAAATGTTTGCTTGTCTTATTCGTATGTCTCAACATAATCGCCAAAACGATTGAAACATTTGTCGTATCGTTACACCAGCTTTCCAATGCCCTCGGCAAATATATTTTGCCGCCACTGAGGTGGGTACGTCTCAAGGTTACTTAAATACTAAGGTTGGGCCAAGTCGGGGAGCGCGGCAATTGGCTGGCAGCTGTGACGAAGCAACACCACCTAGATAACAGGCCTTTGCATTCAAACAAGATGGCGGGCACTGTAGGCAGAGCTGCTGGAGCTCGCCGCAGGCCATGGCCCATATGACGGGTTCCTTCCAACTGATACATAGTAGTCGGCAGCATTTTTAGGCTATTATGATGACTTCATCCTTCTTACCTTTACTTACGTAACAAACAAATAATATACTAGGCCTACTGAATAAGCTCCTTCTCATCCTTCACCTGAAAATGAAACCTCACGGGAAACTAGGTACCGTACCGTAGGAAAAAATGAAACATACACTATTTTACTGTTTCTGGATCAATTTTATGTCAACAGTTCACTGGCCACAAAACATAGCGCTAAATTAACAGCAGTAAAATATACGCATTTGATACAGTTATGTTCAATATTTGCATAAGATCAGGTTTTTAGCTAGATATCTAGACTTGACATGTAAACAACTGTGTCTTCTTCACGAAAACTTCCGGGTACACATTTCATCATTTAAATTATAGATTTACTATTATGATAATGCCATCAGCCACAGTCAGGGGCGTATATACAATTTTATTTCGGGGGGGGGGGGGGCTGGCTATCCTGGAAA
This sequence comes from Meconema thalassinum, assembly GCA_946902985.2. Taxonomy (NCBI): domain Eukaryota; kingdom Metazoa; phylum Arthropoda; class Insecta; order Orthoptera; family Tettigoniidae; genus Meconema; species Meconema thalassinum. The sequence goes on from OX336394.1 coordinate 429,682,703, forward strand.
ATTGTGAGTATTTTCAGGGGATTGTCACCGCAAAATCCCAGAAATATCAACCAATAACTTAGAGCATATAACGTTGTGTAATTATTTTAGATAAGATTCAAAGTTTATATAGCCTACAATTACTGGCAATACAAAAAAAGTAAAATACAACACAACACACAAATAAAATTTTATACTTAATGAATTTTCCATTATGATCTATGGAGTATGAATAGCAAATATCTAAATATTTGTCAATTTACTAAGCAGAAAGGTAAACAGGTTTTTTTTTTTAGTTTTTTTTTTACAAGTTGATAATTTATTTCTCAAATGTACCGTACTGTGGAATTCACAGTTTTGCCTCACAAGTCTGAGTGTACCCCGTTCCAGCCCTCAGACTAGAATTAAAATTTCTTTGGGGAGCCGGGAATCGAATTTGGACATCCGGGGCGGCAGCCAAGAATGCTAGCCACTACACCACGAGTTAATCTAATTTCAATCTTAATATTGTTTATAACTTAGCCAATAAGTTAAGATTAGGGTACAACCGAATTTACAATTATTTTATGCTCTTACCAAAGCAACAGTTTCTTAATTTGATTGGCTTTTTTCTAGTAATTTATTGCACATCATACCTGTCACCTACAAATATGAGGTGTATATTTTATTATTATCATTTATATCCAGAGCATCCTAAATATTTACATACACTGTGAGTGGATGCAAAGTTGAGCATAAAATACCCTTAACACAGCAATGTCTCTGCTAGTTTAAAATATATAGTAGGCTATTCACATAAACACACAATGACACATCACTCAGGCTATTAATCCATGTCAAAACTAGTCATCTAAGTGCATTTATTACTCTCATGTAAATTTCTTTCAAGAGTAGAGAAACACCCATTACAATTGGATACAATCATGATGACCGACTGAAAAGCATTAAATTTTGATCCAATAGCTGTTGAAGCACAATGACTACATTACTAAACCAAATATTTTTATATGTGAGGTATGACTTTCTAAACCGTAACAAAAGGCACTCATTTGAGCTTGAAGATATTTGAAATGTCATTGGACACATGGGGGGAGAGGCCGACAATCCTGTATAAGTTATAGAGACAATGAAACTTTAACACAGTGGATGGCTTTCGAATATATTGAGGCTGTAAGGCTACAAAGGGCGGAGAAATGCGACAGACAGGGTGAGAGGAGGAGAGACTGTTCATAATAGGCTATTTCAAGACTTTCAGGATAACATTCTAATATTTGGTGCCACAAAAATGGTGTCCATACAACTTGAACTTTTCGAAGTCATTTTTCAATGTTGCATTCATAATCTAATGAATTAATTGCATTTTAGTTGCTCCACATGTTAATTGGCCCAATTAAATTGGTCGGGGAGTAAAACGTAGGACTATCGACTCACAACTTTCTGTCAATGTGGAAAAATTATTTGGATTAATTATACACTTAAGTGCTTAATTAATCCAAGTATTTTTAGAGGTCCTGTACGCAAGTGTGAATTGAAAAGTTTTACTCCTCGCCCAATTTAATTGGGTACAGAGGGACACTGGGACTGAGTTATTGTCAGAAATTGCAAAAATATTGATTTTTTTATTCTTTGATATAATTATGCCCCTGACTCCAGCGGACAATTTAGTGATAGTCTTTTCCAAATTCCGCCATATTTAAAGGCCCAGCGAATTCTTGAAATGTCTAGTGCGTGGTATTTGAACGCCTCCTATTCATGGACTTTCATTGAGGCGAGTATTTCTGTACTTATTTTTCCTAATAAGGAGCTCAGAAAAGCAAGAAAGAGGGTGTTAACATATGGTGCTGGGCAGTTTTAGCTGACAAGGCAAGCTGATAACTAAAAAAATATGCATGGGTTTATAAAAGTGCATTTATCTGAGCTTCCCATTTTTTGGAACAAAATTCACCCCATATGCATCAGACTTGTGGCTATAATGTAGCAAATTTTTATACATATTCTATATTAATGCATCCATAAGCACAGTGATTAGTTTTACTGTAGTATTCATAGTTTTGCCATTAAAAATATTTTAATTTTCAATTAATGGGATAAATAAATTGTGAAATACTGTATGTTAATTTATATCTCAACAAATATTCATATGAACTTAAAACCAATCACTAGGATTGCTTCCATACTAAATATCTATATGGGAAAGTCATGATAAATGACCTACCTCTATCCGTTTAACGCAAGGATCATTTCCAAAATTTGCATATTTTCATATTAAAATAATCGTATCTCCTAAACGGTTAGAGATAGAAAAGTGTAAATCAGAAGTCTAGTGTATATTACTATTAGAGTGCTGTGTGTAACATTATAACAATATTCATTGATAATTACCTAAAATTGAAAGCTGATAACCAAAAAATATGCATGTTTTTATAAAAGTCCATTTATCGCGGCTTCCCATTTTTTGATACAACATCTGGTCCTTGCGCATTAGATTTGCTGCTATAATATTGCAAATTTGTATTCATATTCTATATTAATGCATCCATAAGTTCAGTGATTAGTTTTACTGTAGTATTCTTAGGTTTGCCATTAAACATATTCTAATTTTAAATAATAGGCAATTAATGGAATAAAAAAATTGTGAAATGAGTTAATTTATATCTCAACACATATTCATATGAACTCAAAACCAATCACAAGGATTGCTTTCATACTAAATATCTATATGGGAAAGTCATGATAAATGAGCTACCTCTATCTGTTTAACGCAAGGACCATTTTCAAAATTTGCATAATTTCTATATAAAAATAATCATATCTCCTAAACGGTTAGAGATCGAAAAGTGTAAATCAGTAGTATAGTGTATATTAGTATTTGAGTGATGTGTGTAAAATTAGAACAATATCCATTGATAATTACAGAAATATGAAAACTCAGTCCCAGTGTCCCTTAACATGAAGACCGACTGAAAATAAATTCACTTATTAGACTAAAAAACAATAAAATTGATTTCAAATTTCATAAGCTGTCAAGATTGTCTGTTGACATACTTGCTGAATGGATATATTTATGGTGTGAATAGAGGAGTAGCTGAATCTAATAAGAGTACATAATTAAACAGTTGCATCTTCTCATCGGAAATAAGTATGACAACCTGAAATTTGACAAACATGATCCAAATATTTACTTGTGCCATCTCTTGATGATTGTAGTGTTTTTGTGTCTGTCGCACAGGCTGGAGCAAAATGTGGCTTTTCACTAATGTCTCATCTCATTCATGATTGCGATTATGTGGAAGCTACCAAGGTATGGCTGGTGCCATGTAGTGAGTCAGTACATCAGTACTGACACTAACTGTACTCAAGTTGTACAGAGGAACCTTGTCTAGTATGTCTCATCGTAGTGCTGCTTTGTGGGTTTCTATTAGCATAACTTACAGTGGTGCTTGTTGAGGATCCAACCAGCCTTTGGGCTGACTATTAACAGAGATCAAAATGTACATCTGCCATAAAATCAGATTTGACACATAAATGGCTGGTATTCAAAAGCCATTTTCAAGTTGGGTTTTGTATTACTACCAGAAACAATGTGGCATATAGAAATATTCTAAAAGCCTAGCGGGTGGATCACAGTTATGTAGCTGGAGTGTCTATCTATTTTTGGTACGGTGATTTTGGAAAAACAGGCGCTCCAGTTTTATTGGGCGATTGTTAATTTCAGGCACAGTAACAAAAAGTGAAAAACAAAGTACCTTGGAAGACAGATACGGTAGCTGGGGAACCACAATGTGCTATATTGGATTCATTTAAAGGCCAACTGCAATGATCGCATTTAAAATACTGGAGTAGAGGAATATTGAAAATGATTTTGAACACAACAGAGGGACTGAAGTGGGGTACTGATTCTTGTTGACAATGCATATTATAAAATTAGGCTAACTTTTGTAAAAATGTGATTTGTAATTATAACAGTGACAGGATGCACCTTTTGTCATTAAATATAATATAACATATTTTATAATTAGGCTACTAGGCAGGCATGAATTCTTCACTCCTCAATTCAAACATGACAACTGAAAAACTCTGGATGAAATAGGTATTATACTAGAAAATATTTACAAATATCACAGGAGAAGATTGAATTTTAGGTACGGTAGTTATTGTTGTTTTAAGGGGCAGAATTACGAGGTCGTTGCATTTTATTTCAATGTCTTTTCGATCTTACATCCAATAGATGGCTGATGACATCACATTGTTGACAGCAACATCTCGATCAGCTGACTGCAGGGAACTGCGGTGGTTTGGAACACTGAAATACTACACGTGATGATAGAATTGGGCTATTTAAAGTGAGTTCTATTCATTACTAACAAGGGGAGGATACGATGCATGGGTCACTGATTCGAACCATTTTAGTACACGTGTAGGGCATGACCAGGTGTTGCTCTCACGTCACAGTACAGGCGCAGTGTGGCAATGTGCACTCTATTGTATTTATCCTCGAAGGAATGTCTCAACGCTTATAGAAAATTGTAGATTTCTTTGAGAATGTCGACTTTGGTAAAGAATTTCTTTTCTTACAATAATTGTTCAGTAGGATGTTGGTGGATACCCATACCACTTTCTTACAAACATTTTCTACAGTGTGTCCTTTCATGCAAATATCAGGCTCCCACAAAAGTTCCATGGAACGAACAAATTGCATTGTAATGTTACTCACAATCTCCCTGTGGTTCTAAACTTTAAGAAAATCAGATTCTAGGTCACCACACAACTTTAAAACTATTAAGTAATTGTGAACAACAACATTTACAACATACATTTCTGGGACTAAGAGCCTACCTCTGTCCTTATCCCTGATCAAATGGTATGCCTCATCATCAAGGTCAATAAATTCACTGGTACAAAGAATTTCCTTGCAATGACTACATTGTAATCGTTTAGTCACACTATAACAACTATACCCTGCCAAGTACACTAGAATAGGGATATCATCCTTACAACCATCAAAATCTCTGTCATCTATATATATACGGTCAATGAATTTTTGCTCATCAGTGGGAAACTCAGGAGCCTCTGAGGTAGGTTCACACAATTAATTTATTTTAATTTCACCAAATAAGTTGGATTTGATCTTTAGGGACATGGATGATTGAATCCTTAGCTTGTGTTCTACTTCATACACCTGCCTTATTGAAATATTGTACTGGCCACCTGCCAACTGCCTGTATTTGCCAAACCTTCCCTCTAATACATCAGTCTGAAACTTCCCAAACAGAACATAAGAGAAATTTAGAGTTGACAAGCAATAATCTTTCAACTTTAACAAGCCTTCTGTTGTCAGTATCATGGCAGCCATTGTCTCAGAGGACAATGACCCTTTTACATTTAGTTTTTTCCACTTATTTAGCCACTGCAAGAATTTATGTAAATAATTAACAATTTCAATAGAATCTGATGACACTGGGCACATGAGGATATTGTTGAGTCTTGCTCCTTTACCGGGAGTTCTTACATCTATATATATAAAGCACAAAGTTTGTCTGTCTGTCTGTCTGTCTGTCTGTCTGTTATGTATACAAATCTACACCGTTTCACAGATCTGAACCAAAATTTGTATACTTACCCTTTGGAACCCTGCGGGTAACCCTGTCAACATTAAATTTCGGACAGACCACCCCATGCCCTGCATTTAGGCCCTTTTGCACAAATCTACACCGTTTCACCGATCTGAACCAAAAGTTGTATATTTAACCTTTGGAACCCTGCGAGTAACACTGTCCACTTGAAATTTCGGACAGACCACCCCATTCCCTGCATTTAGGCCCTTTGGTCCAAATCCACACCGTTTCACCGATCTCAACCAAAATTTGTATATTTACCCTTTGGAACCCTGCGAGTAACACTGACCACTTGAAATTTCGGACAGACCACCCCATTCCCTGCATTTAGGCCCTTTGGTCCAAATCTACACCGTTTCACCGATCAGAACCAAAATTCGTATTCTTACCCTTTGGTGCCCTGCGAGTAACACTGTCTGCTTGAAATTTCGGACAGACCACGCCATTCCCTGCATTTAGGCCCTTTTTGCACAAATCTACACCGTTTCACCGATCTGAACCAAAATGTGTTTACTTACCCTTTGGAACCCTGCGAGTAACACTGTCTGCTTGAAATTGCGGACAGACCACTTCATTCCCTGCATTTAGGCCCTTTGGCCCAAATCTACACCGTTCCACCGATCTCAACCAAAATTTGTATATTTACCCTTTGGAACACTGCGACTAACACTGTCTGCTTGAAATTGCGGAGAGGCTACTCCATCCCCTGCATTTAGGCCCTTTGTCCCAAATCTACACCGTTTCACCGATCTCAACCAAAATTTGTATATTTACCCTTTGGAACACTGCGACTAACACTGTCTGCTTGAAATTGCGGCGAGGCCACTCCATCCCTTGCATTTAGGCTGTTTGGCACAAATCTACACCGTTTCACCGATCTGACCCCAATTTTATATACTGTACAGCCTCCCAGGGGTATGCACCCCTTGGAGACCATCCCCCCATCATCTGCCTACATCTCCTAACGGGCAACCCTTGGAGAGCTGGGCCAACATCCATAAAACGTAGCAGGGACAGCTTGCCACTCTAGGAAGCAGCTCAGTCCTTGCACAATGGTTACACATACCGACATACTATTAACTGGGCCAACACATTGCTGACAACATAGCGCCAGAGAGTATAAGAAGGCATCCTAATGAGGTCAAAGGATCTCTCCATTATCAGTGCTTCAACGATACGGCCGAAGGCCACGCCGGTGTCAGCAGAGGTAAGTCAGTCGTGTTCAGAGTTCCTACTTCTGTAACCTCAAACCCACAACTTGTACTTTACATTGTGAACATAACTACATTCCCTACAAGGGACTCATACTCAGAATTACAGACCAATAAACACTTGGTCAACACATCACACTAGCATTACTGTTTATACGCCTCTTTACATCCCAACGCCCTTCCTTATTCCCGTCACGGTAAGACGTGACAGACGGTAGTCCAATAGCGCTAACTCAGGTACCTTTGTGTTCCTCGCGCCGGCTCGGCTGCCAGCAAGCAGCACGTGCCACTCGGCTGATACGAGCAGATTCAATTACATAATAAGCAGTCAGCTGAGCGACTAGCACAGTGACTCTTGCATTGGGTCCCATCCCTTCAAACACTACTACATTATTTATAGGAACGCCCCCTAGTTCCTAGCACACCACAACACTCTACACTGGTCAGCTTGCCCTGCCAAGGGAAGCTACCCTTTTTAGGCACAACCTTATAAATTAGTACAATAACTCTCCCTTTTAGATCCACCCCCAAATAAGGGATCTAAAACAATACTTACCCGTAGAACCCGACAAGTAACACTGTTCACTTTAAATTTCGGACAGACCACACTATTCCCTGCTTTTTGGCCCTTTGGCAGAAAACTACACCGTTTCACCGATCTCAACCAGATTTTACATAATTACCCTTTGGAACTCGACGAGTAACACTGTCCACTCGAAATTTCGGACAGACCACTCCATTTCACGCATTTAGGCCCTTTGGCACAAATCTACATCGTTCACCGATCGAAAACAAAATGTGTATACTTACCCTTTGTAACCCGATGAGTAACCCGATGTTCCAAACAGACCCAGCCTGGGGCTGGAAACTGTACAAGATGATGATGATGATGATGATGATGATGATGAGTAACACTGTCCACTTTAAAATTTGGACAGGTCACTCCATTCCCTGCATTTTGGCCCTTGGCACAAAACTACACAGTTTCACCGATCTCAACCAGATTTTACATAATTACCGTTTGGAACTCGACGAGTAACACTGTTCACTCGAAATTTCGGATAGACCACTCCATTTCCCGCATTAAGGCCCTTTGGTACAAATCTACATCGTTCACCGATCGAAAACAAAGTGTGTATAGTTACTTACCCTTTGGAACCCGATGCGTAACACTGTCCACTTGAAATTTCTGACATAGGCCTACCACTCCATTCCCTGCATGTAGCTCAGGAATTCCTCGGGGTTGCCAGCTTCCTAACTCACCAGTCATGAGCCCTTGAGGGTGTACCAGAAGTGGTGGGTCTACACACACCCTGCCTCTTTGAGGGCCTTGAGCAGAAGACAGGAGATATTATGAAAAGGAAAAGAAGGCAGACCCCTCGAAGAATGAGGGTATCAGGAAAGATGAGACAAAGCCAATTAAGGCGGGAAATTGAAAGACTCCCTAGCCCTCGGATACCCTAATACAGTCTGGGTCGGAAGAGAACAAGAGTTGACCAAGGGAGGCCGACAGGAAAGAGAACTGAAATGAGCCCGGCACCAGGAAGTAGAAGCGATGCCAGACTCAGCTGGGGTTCCGTGGTCGCCAACCCACGTCCCACAAGTTGTGAGACCCTGGGGGGGGTCAGTTGTGAGAATAGCTTGCTGATTCATCGCGAGGTGACTTGAGTGTACTTTCCAGAGCAAGCCGTGTTATCTCCTGCTGTCTATGCTGATGCCAGCACAGGGCCGTTGCGAAACAGTGAGTGATTCCCGGTCAATCTGTATAGGATGGGGAACCCCGAACGTGTGTCATCATATTTCGTCATCATCTGCGATCATCTCAGGTTCGTGCAGCTTGGACCTATATTCTTTGTCTTTGCCGAGCAGTACGCTCTTTCACTAGACGCATCCATACAGGCCTAAGCCAGAAAATAAGGTTGAGACTTTGGAAGACATCGAAGCTAGACACCTGAATTACCTATATCAGTTTTAAAATAACACCATGTTCGTTTAGTAGTCATTTTTTCATTACCTTATTATTATCATCATAAGTGCAAATGACCTAGATGTTACGCGCATCATACCAATAATCTCCGCCGCATAAAGTCTTTCTCGACTGTGATTTTTAAAATATTTATTTTTGGTTGGTTGGTTCTTAAGTTTAGGGGCTGCGACAACGCGGTCATGTAGCCCCGTGTACTTTGGGTGTGTGTAGAATCTGTCTGATAACCGGTGTTAATTGTGATGACTGTATTAGTGTGTGTTATCTGTTTTTTAATTTAAGTACAAACTGCAACTTAGAATTCTTCAAATAGTTCGTACTTTTGCCGCCAAGCGCCACCGTCAACGACTACTAGGCCAAGTTCGGAACTTAGCTACTAGACGCCACTGCAGTCGGCTCTTGGCAACGGACGTAGACATCTATGCGCGTTGTTTACCTATCCAATTTAGCTTCACACAGGTGTAATTAGTGGAAGGTTCTTTAACATGCCATAAATCTGACATGGGACCGCCGGCTTTACTTCCCCTCCGAAGAAAGGCATACTGACGGATTTTTAACGCTCTTAAAATATCCGACGGCTTCGGCCGGGTTTGAACCCGCTATCTTGGGCATAGAAGCTCAGCATGCTACCAAATACGCCACCGAAGCCACCATATAGTTATTTTTATTACAGTACATTGTGTACATTATACGTTGAAGTGTCAATTCAATACCGGTAGTAGTTTCCCTTATCATCCTCATCATAAGAGCAAATGACCTACAGTAGAAGTTACGCCCATTACACCATTAATCACCACACACAATAAGTCTTCCTCGCCTGTGAATTTTGAAATATGTATTTCTATTACGGTAGTTTGTAAGTTTGACGTGTCAATTCAACAGTAGTTTTTATTATCATCCTTATCAAAAGGGCAAATGACCTAGATATTACTCCCTCATTGTCTTTGGGGGCAAATGACTTAGATTTTAAGTCCATTATATTTCTAAGGAGACCTTAAAACATTATCATCATTCCACCGGGCGAAGCCGGGTACTACTGCTAGTTTACTATATTCCACCAATTTAACATTAGTTCAATATACCAGGCAGTTTGTTTATAATGCAATAAGTCACACTTTTCCCCCATAACTTTCAACCCTTCAATGACATTTTCATTAAAAACCTGAAGAACAAGTTTTACATTTTGCCGTTCAAGTGAAGTAGGGCATAAGGCCTTTACAGAGAGACCGTAGCCATACTTCACCAACTTATCATGCTCTATATTTTGCAATTTCTTCACAGAGCAAAATGAGGCTTTGTGTACATCATTGCTAACTGGGTCAAAATCAGGATAGTTCATGCACATATCTTCATCTTTTTGGTTCAACCAGTTGTTTCTGACACACTTAAGCAAGTGGACAGAGTCAAACACAAAGAAAAGAGGCCTTGTTTCATCGACAGGATGAGGGTAAACACACTTCAGTTCTTTCTGCGGTGAAAACTGCTGCATACATTTCCTATTTACAGAACTGTTGTCACTTACTACACAAACCACATGAAATCCTATTTCTTCCAAGCCAATAATAATTTTCTTCAGTATACAGTGCAACTGTACCCCAGACATGGATTTCACTGGCAGTACATGTACCATTTCCTTAACATCTGACAGTAGACTAGATATCATGAAGCAATAGGCACTTGTTGCCAGTTTCTCGCTGTTGAAAGCTTTTCCAACAATATTACCACCTTTGTAATCCATCATTGGTTTCACATACACTTCATCCATCATGAGTACAACAAATTTATCACATTCATTGCCAGAAAATTTGTTCTTTATATAGTTCAAAAAATTCTCCTCATGCTGCTCCACTCGAGGATCTAACCTGAATGTAGAACATAGCCTCCTGATCGTGCATGGATGGGGCAACACTATTACATTTAAATGTCTCAAGTACGCATAGCTGTGGGGCGAGATTGATTGTAGCATTGAACACAAAATCAGAAAGGAAGGGCTATAAACTCTCTTTTGCCCAGACCAAAGTCTAATTTGCTCTGTAACAAACTCAATATGTTCTACTAAGTCTGGGTTTGATAAGCTTACAGATTCCAAAATGTTCGAAGCTAACGCCAAGATTTCAGAGGAACTATTTTTTTTCTCGTCCCCATTAAAATTGAGTGTATCCAAACGTTCAAGGATGTTTCTAATGTCAAATGTTCATTACAATATTTGGGAACAGGAAATCACCTATCCTGTCTAACTTAACTTCCTTGTAGTACACTTCTATCTGTAATGATGCTGCAATCACTACACTACAAATAACCTTAGGCATAGGACAGAAGGTGATGAAAAGAATTAAAATGTTGTTGTCCTTAGAAATTACACTCCATGACTCTGGTGTATTGAGAAGTCCTATTTTATCATTCAGTTCCTCGAAGCTGGAAAATGACAATGCCTCATTTTGCAGATTAAACTCTGCCTCACTTTCTTCAATTGCAGTCTGCAGGTTCCTATTTTCTCTCCTAGCTCTCTTCTCCTGAGGGCTGTCTCTGTAGGACTTTGGGGTACTTAAATACTCTGGGCAATTTGGTAGACGAGATGGAACAGCACCAGGTTTAAGTCTTGGCACTTTTAATGGGAGTGTAATCTCTTGGCCATCTTCACAATTGAATACAGTATTCTGTCGAATGTCTTGAGCATTAAAATGCAGTTCACAAACCTGCAATTTGCAAAAGAATCATACTGAGTAACATTCATTGAAGTAAAGTGTATAGGCCTACCGATAATTAATCTTACATTCTGAGCTACATCGCCACAGTGGGCTCTTTGGGTCCTAGTGAGATAACTGCTGCACTTTCCAAGTGATCTAGGAATGTATTTATTATTACTCAATGTATTGAGAAATATCTTAGTGATATGGTTCATGATAACTGACCAAATTTCTTAAAATTCAGCAGATAATTCCATAAAAAGTTGTATATTGGACAAGAAATTGTTATGAATATGCAAAGAATACAGCTTATCATCGAAGTAGCCTACACACCTGGGTATATTTAGGGAAATAGTAGTGATTTCTGGCATGTATAGAGTAACTTAGCCTATATTTAAAAATATCAATTGCCAACCAAGGTATAAATACGGTACCGGTACTGTAAATCATTGAGTACCATAGGCTAGCATTTTTTCTAGGCCTACTCTTTCGTCTCGAGTACTATATGGTACCGGTATCAGAAGATTAGTTTTAGAACAAACTATTGAGCTACAGGTCTACTTATATTTTATATCTTGCTTTTAAACAGTTACCTTCACTGGGGAATTTCCTATTAAAACATCTCCGCTGGGAGCAATAAAGGGGTTAGGTACCTACTTACTCAGGAATCTGAGCAATTTGTGGTGCATATTAAATGACTTTCCAGTGAGGCCAGACTCAATTATATAAATCATTAGCTTTGAACACCGATTCTCAATATGCATGCATTAAAAATAAATCTATAATTATCACACTAAAACATTTTCAGTACGGTATTTGATCACAACATGTTTAATTCTTCCATGCACAACAAACTTGCCTCGCATGTTGGGAGATTCGTTTATTAATTATTTAATGAGGAAACACCGTTCATTATTATTATTTGAAACTTAGCCCAAATGCAAAGTATTGCTCCAACTCTAACCTTAAAATGACTAGGCTTGGTCACCTACGTGTTGCTTGCAAGGCAATGAAATAGTTCTTAGAATTATTTATAGCAGCCTAGGTGATTCTTTACATTATATTAAGATTACCGGTATATCGGCTATTTATGTGGTACGGTAGGCTAACACTGCTTAGATAATTAAAAAACGTGTACCGTATTGGTAGTCTACTTACCACAGAATGTTTCGTTGGTACGAAGTTTTCTCGTTTAATAGCTGATATCCAAAGTTTCTTCAAATTCTCTTCTTCGGGGAACTTAAACACTCGAACTTTATTCTCATGATCATAATTCCCCCTGCACTTCGGCACACAACACTTGTAAACCATATTTTACAGCAAAAAACTGAATAAATCACACAAAAACAACAACAAAGGTATGATTACAAACTTCTGCCTTCGGTATCCGCCACCTTGCTTATTTTCAATTCAGTGCAAAGGCCTTGCATATAGGTGGTGTTGGACGAAGCTACTATGTCAAGCAGCGGTTGGGAGGTAGTGAGCGAAGGGAACAGTATATGGAATGAGAGATTTCCGTAAGGTTATTTTAATTATTTATATATCACATGACAATCACACAGCACAAGGAAATTCATATACAATATAATACAATATCACAAGTACATGGCATCACCAACACAGGGATTCTACAAGGCTGATTTCACCCATTTCAGGCGTTTGCTTGCTGACCTTCTTTCAGCCTCTCTGAGAGACTTAAGGGCATTGAGGAAGCGCATTCTAATAATGTCCTCGTTGTTACATACAGCCGAATAGCATACTCATTAGTGCACGGGAACTTCTGTTGCAATACTAATGCAAGCGTATGCATTATTCGTTGACCCCTTTTCAATTCATTTCCGCGAAAATATTGAAAAATTGTCTCAAAATGTTCATGGGTTGGCGACCACGGGACTCCTGCTGAGTGCGGCATTGCTTCCGTTTACTTGTGCCGGGCTCCTCTCCGTCTTCTTTCCTGTCGACCTCTCTTGGTCAACTCATGTATCCTTTCGACCCCGACGGTATTAGGGTATCCGAAGCCTAGGGAGTCTTTCACTTTCCCGCCTTAATTGGCCCTTGTCTCATCTTTCCTGATAACCTCATTAATCGAGGGGTCAGCCTTCTTTTTCTTTTCATGTTATCTCCTGCCTACTGCTCAAGGCCCTCCAGGGGGCAGGGTGTATGTAGCCCCACCACTTCTGGTGCACCCTGGATAATGCTACACCCTCAAGGGCTCACAACTGGTGAGTTTGGGAGTTGGCGACCCCGAGGGATTCCTGAGCTGGGTCCGTTTTGTCCCCTTTTTCGTCTTACCTTGGGGCGGGTCCTCCCCTCTTTTCCTTTCATATCTGCCTTTCATGGCTCTCCTTCCTTCCAAGTCCCTCAATCCTCATTGTTCGAGGGTTGAGGGCATTTCTTTTTCTCCTGTCCTTTATTTTTCTTATCCTTTATTGTTTAATCATTCTTCTTTCACAGTTATATCACATTTGGTATTTTAATAGATTACGACTCAGGTACTTAAAAATAAATAAAAAAAACTGGCGCAGTCAGCAAGCATTTGAGGGTGCGCAAATGCGAGGGAGCCGTGTCAGTACATTTACTGGCACGTTAAAGATCCCCTTCGGGGCAAAATTCCGGCACCCCGGCGTCTCTAAAAGTCAGTGTAGTTTAAAGGGACGTAAAACCAATATTATTATTATTATTATTGTACTTTAAAAAATTAATGACCAGTAAAGTGAGAGATGTTGTTACACTTGTCTAACCTACTTAAAAAGCATTGATTGATTGTAAACGAAAGAATACCTCAAACATTTGCTACGATCCCTCCAATTGAAATAATTGCAGCTCATTTATATTTATTTTGTTGTTGGTCGTGGTGATTGTTTTAAAAAGTGGAACATCGAGGTCATACACCCCTATATTTTGTTGCTATTGCTGAATTGGTCAATGAAACCAAAATTCTGGGTTCATATGACTGCTAATAATTCACTTTGTTGTTGTTGTTGTTGTTGTTGGAAAAGCAGGTATTAATTTATATAATTTCAACCTACAATTGGGAACCCCAATTATTTTGAACCGTCTCTTCGCGAAATGGCTAGCACTCTTGGCTGTCACCGCGGAGGCCCGGGTTCGATTCCCGGCTCTGCCAAGAAATTGCATTCTGGTCTGGCGGCTGGAACGGGGTACACTGCGCCTCGTAAGGCAAAACTGAGAAGAAGAGGGTTTGATTTCCACCTCAGCCATCCCGGAAGTGGTCTTCCGTGGTTTCCCACTTCTACTCCAGGCGAATGCCTGGATGGTTCCCAAATTAATTAAGGCCACGGCCGCCTCCTTCCCAATCCTCATCTGAATTACGTTGTTTTGCTACGCCACTGATTTCAGAACTCGTAGAATAATATATATATATACTGACTTGAGAAATAACGACCTACACTACACGCTCAGGAGTTGAAAAGATTTGCATGCTAATCTTCATTGTTATTCTTATCTGAAAGAGCGGTGGAGACCCGTCATTCTAATTATCAGGGCTGTTCTTAATGTCCGAGTAGGGCTCTTGAACACTGGCGAGGGGAAGATGAAGAGAAGGCACAGCATCCGTCGTGAGACGTCTTTTATTCCTTAGTGGCAGGCCCAATAATTCATACTATATATCACAATAGTAAACATCGCTCGTAAAATGGACGGAGCAAACTTTTGCATTGACTAGGATATATTTACTTTATCCCCTCGTTTACATTTTACCAGCCAAGCTTTCACAAGAGTTGTATCTTTTGGGAAGCAATTATACACAATATCAATGTTGTCTTTTGATTTCCTCTAATAGTTCCGGCATTTGGCAATAGCACATTCCATTGTAAGGGAACACACATGAGTTTATTCTGCTTCAACTAGTGCACAGACGATTGTACATACTGAAGGGGAGTACATTCAATACACAATATACCACCTATAAAACACGTAAATGAAACTAGGAACAAGACAAAGGTCACACACAAGAAATAAAGCACTTGTTTCGCTACGGCTACTGACATTCACTGTGGCTAGCTTGTATCTACCACGACACTTGCCATACTACCTACGTCACGGCTTCACGTGACCCAAGAGCGGCTAGACAGAGGACCACCCGCATTGGCACCCCCCCTGGGTACGTCTGGACAGTCTCCTGAAGTGTTTCCTTTTTGACGAGGCGATGCCGCCCAACCATAGACTACCTTCAATTCTCGAAAAAGGTGAAAATCATTCAGTGATGGTTTGGTCTGAACGGCAGATGGTCCAAAACTTCACACTTGAATTCTTTGTAAAAGTCTATCGTAACGTTGGCACAGTGCGGTCGTGAATGATTTTCACCTTTTTCGAGAACTGAAGGTATGGTTGGGCGGCAACGCCTCGCCAAAAAGCGAACACTTCAGGAGACTCTCCACACGTACCCATCTCAGTGGCGGCAGAATATTTTGCCGAGGGCATTGGAAAGCTGGTGTAACGATACGATAAATGTTTCAATCGTTTTGGCGATTACGTTGAGACATAAGAATAAAACAAGCAAACATTTAGTAGTAAAATCAGTTTGGTATGTCATTCTGTTATTTCTATACCATCCATCGGAACTTGAAGGAAAAAAAAACTGCCCTCGTATGTACTATGCGCGCGCTTTCAATAGTACAGCAGGGGGGCCATGGCGCGCCATTAGCTTGGCCAAGGCCACTGCAGTAGCGAATAACAAAATTGCCGCTTGGCGTTCTTACTTTATATGAAAGACCCTGAAGAGTATTCGTATTTTTTACGTAACTATGGTAAGATCTTGTTGCAATCATCAAGCTTATTGTGGATATCAAAACAGAAACCAATAATGCACCTTACGATTTAATAGTCTAAATGACTTGGAAACTAGTCAAGAACTTATGATTTTCATCTTAGCATCGTAGGTAGCTTCATCATTTACGGCAAGATTACCTGTCTGTTCCACCCCTTAAAACAACAAAAACTAACTAGAATCATTATGACGTCACACTAGCTCCGAAGAAAAATCGCCTGCCGTCTACGGACAGTTGACGAACTTCGCTCGCAGTGCTATGTTTACGGTAAGAATGAGCTTCATGCAAAGACCTTGATGTTTAGAATGGTTCACGCTTCAAAGCCCCAATACGCCTCAGTTTTGAGATATTAGAGTCTTCAGTGTCGTAGTTTCTCCAAGGACCCTCACTTAAATACCTGTTATATACATATTGGAATCTGTTGTTGCACTAATTCAAGTAATGTACTTAGTATTCGAAGTTCTAACAACTTTATTCTACAAAATATTTTACATCTGAACACTCCAAAGCCATCACATAATGACAAGTATCAGATGATCTGATCTATAGGCCTCCATGGACTTCAAAATGTACCCCTTGGCATTGGCCAGACAATATGAAACGAGTACTCAGTCACCGCTTTAATGTCCGTTGTGTCCAAACACTCCGGTGAATACGATTAGGAAACAATCAAAACAGTCCTTGAAGAAATCGCCAATAACACACGTTTGACAACGTTCATAAAACTTGTGGAAACTATCGAAGCTCTCTTTAGGAATGAATCGCAATCCCCAATCTTGGATTGCCGCCAAGTCCGTAAAACGTCATCAGTCAGTCGCCGATCTCGTATCGCACTGTCTCGATCATGTCTGGGGTTCTGTAAGTCAACAGCCCGTGGTGCAATGCTTCAGTTCCACCTAGTTTGTTAGAATCTCTAACTTGGTATACTGATGTTCCCGTCAGAGAAGCTGAGGACGGACACAGGGATCAATTTAAGATAGAAAACTCCAATTGAGAAACTTCTCCGTCACCTGGTACACGAGGGGCACAGCATCTCACAAATCGTTGTGGGTAATGCTGTTATGTTCCTACCTTATTAACTTGGAAAGGCGATGATGATGTCGATAATTAAGTTATAATAAGCGCATGGTCCCAGCTCCTGAGTAAGCAGTAGTAGCATCTCTAGTCATCACTTTTAATTCTTAACCGCAAGATATTTAAGTTACATTGTGAGGTTTGAAGCCATTTGGATCGGGTGTACTATGTACTTTCTTCTGCAATAAACCTAGGCCGTTATGCGCGGCAGTATTAAAGGTGCCGGGACGTCTTCAATAGACCGTGTACCGCTTAGTTTGAATGGCCTTTTAGTCCACGCGTGGCGAAGACAGTTCCACGGTCTTTAATAGTTGTAGATCTTCCTGTATTCAATAACATACATTCTTATCCAGATTTGGCAACGTCACACACATAAACATGGCACTGGCCTCAGAAAGAACATAGGAACAAAAGGGAGAGAAAGGGAAAAACTAGTTCCGCCCAGTTAACACCCGGATTAGTCGACCATAACTGGGTCCAGAGTGAACACGCAACTGCTTGAAGTTCCAGTGAGGGAGACTATCGGATAAGTATCAGCCTGTATTATTACAGTATAACCATAGTTGATTTTGTATAACCATATAATCACCCCAAACAGACAAATTCCGGATTTTTATCACCATTTTAGAATTTCACCTAACATTAGATATACTACATTTAGCATACACCGGCGCAACCATATGGCGGTATAAACGCGAGTGATAGTTCCTAGCCAAAATTGCTTTTAGAAGGTGACAAAGTAGAAGCAGTGCATTGCAAGAGTGATCAGTGAGAAGTAAATCAACAGCAGAACGTTCGGTGATAAACGCAGTAAGTTGAAATATTGCTGTTATTTTGATAAACAAGTATTAAAGTGTGTGAGAGGTTAGAGTTGAAAACTACAAAATGACGGGCAAAGACAAACAAAAGAAGGCAGTTAACCGCAGTGGGGAGCGCGGAGTTCGTGAACAAACGAAGGGTGGACAGCGCAAGCAAGTGAAAGCAGACGACCCTAGCGCCCTAGAGAGGAACGGAGCAGTTAGCAGCTCAGGAGAACAATTGAAGACCGTGGATCGCAGTCAGGGTGCAAGGTTAGTAAACTACAGTTTACAAGCCTTGGTCAGGGTGGGGGTTGTCGCAATGCTAGCGAAGCTGACGGCTCAAAAAGAAACTGGAAGGACAGTGGCACTACTTTTTCTTCAGCGGACCACAACCAAGCTACGCAGGATGTGCGCCGAGACTCAGCTGACATTTTAAGCCTGCTGAGTAATACGAACCTAATCGAGGAGCTCGTGGATCGAGTTGCTAATAAGGTGATTGATAAACTAAAAGAAACAATAGATTTTAACACCCAGGTCATCAATGAACTTAGACAGGAACTTGCCAGGCGAGACGACACTATAAATCAACTTGAGCTGCAACTGAATGACCGCACTGATGAACTGGAGCAGTACCAGCGTCGAAATAACTTGAGAATTTTTGGTATTCCAGAAACTCCAGGCGAGGACACCAACAGGTGTGTAATGGATGATGCTGCCAAGTTGAATGTGACAATCGATCCCCAAAGAATAGACCGATCTCATCGTGTAGGACTCCGGGATGCTGGAAAGAAGCGGCCAATAATAGTGCATTCGTGTCCTATGCAGATCGAGCAGCACTCTTCAGGTCGAAGAAATACTTAAGGAATACCGGCATAACTGTAAGAGAAGATCTGACGAAAACCCGGACTGATATTGTAAAACAAGCAGTAAGCCACTTTGGGTTACACGGTGTCTGGACTGCAGATGGCGTTGTTCTGATCCGCATTGATGACACGAGGCATCGTGTGAAAACACTCCGAGAATTGGACTTTTAGAAGAAAAAGTTTCCCGCTCCTCGTACGTAAAGGACCCTCATACGTGCCAGTGTGAGGGGGCTCAACTGATCAAAGTTACAAGTGTAAGCACAAACATGTAATATGGTTACTGGTGGAACTTTAACTACAGTGTCTAGCCAAAATACAAGCCGATATTATTGATTAATATTTAGAAAATAGCTTAAGTTTTAGATTTTGTAATTTTTAGCCTATTTTCAATTTTGAAAAAAAAAATAGGCTTATGAAATCACCTTTTGTCCGTGTGTGTGTGCGTGTGTGTGTGTGTGTGTGTGTGTGTGTGTGTGTGGTGTGTGTGTGTGTCCCTAATAAAATCTAAACGGCTGGAGCGATTTCAATGGAACTCGGTAAGTTCATGGCGCTATTCCCGGCGACCTCGACCGTGCCCTTCAAATTTTGTTACGTCTCACCAATCCAACATGGCGGCTGTGCGAAATATTTCACTAGCATTCAATATCTCCGAAACTATTACCGATATCGCTCTGAAATTGTGTACTGTGATAAAGGGCACTACTAGAAGTTCACCTATGAGACTTTCAAAAACCTGGTGACTACAAAACCAACAAGGCGGCCAAGCAAATTTGAGACTTTTTAATAGACTTTTCTCGCGAATTAACTATCCAAACGTAATGAAACTTGGTACAGCAATTGTTTATACACATTGTAATGCACTGGAGTTTAATTTAGTTCAATTGTTTACATAACCTCAAAATGGCGGCTGTGCGAAATATTTCACTGACATTCTATATCTCCGAAACTATTACAGATATCACCCTGCAATTTTGTACGGTGATAAAGGGTACTAATACAAGTTTACCTATGTATATTTCATAAGCCTGTAAAGTACAAAACGAACATGGCGACCAAGCGAATTTGAAATATTTTAATAGACTTTTCTCGTGATTTTACTCTCTGGGCGCCGTGAAATGTGGTACAGTAAATGATTTTGCAGTTTGTAATGCACTGCCATCTAATTTAATTCAATTGTTTACATAACCTCAAGATGGCGGCTGTGCGAAATTTTAAAATTAAGTTTTTATTCCTTGTGTCGTAATCATGCGATCGAAGTGAAAGTTTGAATAATGAACCTAGGCAATAATTGTCCTTGAATGGTACATAACTCTATGGCCTATACATATAACAATCCTAAATGGCGAGCTTCCGAAATATTTAGACGGTTCTCAATATCTATGAATCTTTTACAGCAACCAAACTGAATTTTTTATGTTCATAGAGACTATGAACATATGTTCACCTATAGGACTTTCAGTAACCTGGTGAGCACAAATCCAACATGGCGGCGACGCGAAGTATAAATATTTAAATGGACGTTTCTCGCAAATTAACTATCCGAGTGCCGTGAAACGTTGCACGTTAAATGCTTATACAAATGTTGATCCACTGGCATCTAATTTATTTCAATTGTTTGCATAATCACAAGATGGCTGCTGTGCGTAATTTTAAAATCCCGTTTTTACTTCTTGTGTTCTGATCATGCGATTGAAGTTCGTATACCACACGTACATAATAATCTTAATGTAATAGTACTAAAATAAAAATCCAACCTGGCGACCATCTGAAATATTTAGACGGTTCTCAATATCTACGAATCTGTTACAGCAATTAAACTGAAATTTTGTATGTTGATAGAGGGAATTAACATAAGTAGGATATATGAAAATAGGCTGTATAGTTCTTCACGGAACTACTTGTTGATATTTCTAGTTTAACAATTTTACAATAACTTTCAATTATCTTTTGCATGGATATTAGTACCAATGAGTATGATACGCATGCCTATCTTTGTGATATAGCTGATAGATTACCCAATGATTTTAAAGTAACTCACCTGAACACGCAGTCACTTAAAATGCTAGAACATTTCGTAGAATTTGAATACACATTTGTTAACTCCGGTATTGATGTAATCGCTGTTAGTGTGAAACATGGTTCAATAAGTCCATTACTGATTCATCTGTAACCTTGCCAGGATATAATATCTACCGCAATGACAGACAACGTAGAGAAGGGGGTGGAGTAGCAGTGTATGTTCGACAGCACATGAAGTGCCGGGTTATCTGCAAATCCCCAAATAATGAGAATTTCAGACCTGAGTACCTATTCGTAGAGATTTGCCTGAAAGATACTAAAGTATTATTTATTTGTGTTTATAGAGCACCCAAAGTCGGTTTTATGGAACTACTATTAAATTACATGCTTTCACACATTTTTAGTTATAAATATGTAATATTAGCCGGTGATTTCAATGCCCATTTTGGCTACATTTGAAACGAAAAACATAGTAGAAACTCTAAATACTTGCAATCTGTCGTGGCTCCCGTATCAAGATACACATCACACTGCAACCTCCTCTTCTACTCTGGATCTAATAGCATCCAACTGCAATGAGCACGTGATTGAGTTTGGCCAAACAGCTGCTTCTGGCTTCTCAGCACATGATCTCTTATACGCAGTATATACCCTGTCAACTCCAAAATATAAGCCCAGTATTCGAACTTTTCGAGACTTCAGCAGGTTTAATTATGAAAGGTTTAAGGCTGATGCCATCTCAGTTCCATGGCACACTGTTCTCGAGCAGCAAACTATAGATGAGAAGGTCGAACAATTCAACACATTTTTAATAGATGTATATGATCGCCATGCCCCAGTGCGCTCAGCTAACGTGAGGCACGCACCAGCTGCCTGGATCAACACAGAAATAAAAGATCTAATAAGATCTCGAAATAGAGCCAGAAAGAAGTGCAACAGTACACAGAAACCCGAGGACATTGTAGAATACAAAAGTTTACGCAACAGAACCCAACAAGTTATTCGTAATACAAAGATACGTTACACTTATTCGCTAATTAATTCAGCTAAAAACTCTTCGGCTTTGTGGAGAGCTATAAAAACTCTCGGTGTTGGAAAATCCAGACACAAAAGCAATAACCCAACAATGAGCGCTGATGAGCTTAATAAGCATTATTTAAACGTATCAACCGTTGTAGACAGCAATAGAGTTTTGTCAACTGTTGCTAACTACAGGGAAAAATTTACTGACCGACGGGAAGAATTTCATTTTGGCTATATATATCCAGAGGACATTCATTTAGCCATATTTAGGATAACTTCAAAAGCCATAGGACCAGATCATATATCTATTACGCTATTGAAAAGGAATATGGACCTCCTCATGCCAGTTTTATTGCATATATTTAACTATAGCCTGCAAATGGGTATTTATCCGACACAATGGAAAAAAGCCAACATCAAAGCAATACCAAAATTCACGAACGCCTTAAACTGTAGTGACTTTAGACCAATAAGTATATTGTCTGCAATTGGGAAAGCGTTAGAACGGATTGTTTTTGATCAGTTTTATGAATATATAAATTCCAACAATATCCTAAACCCTAACCAATCTGGATATAAATCAAAACATAGTACTCTGACAGCCCTTATCAAAGTCACAGACGACATTCGTCTAGCAATGGACCGGGAGGAAATGACTATATTATCTCTATTCGATTTCAGCAAAGCCTTTGACAGAGTTCACCATGAGATCCTGCTAGTTAAATTAAGAAATCTAGGCCTTTCAAAGTCAGTAACGAACTGGTTTAGGTCTTACCTAACAGGCAGATGTCAGAGAGTAGTCCTAGCAGATGACAATGTTTCAGAATGGTGTGAAGTGACAACAGGTGTGCCGCAGGGTTCGGTCCTTGGTCCACTCCTGTTCTCCGTGTATATAAATGACCTTCCATCTGTCCTTAAATTCTGTCAACATCATATGTACGCAGATGACCTTCAGCTATATCTACACACGGATCTGAAATCCATTCATTTGAAGGTAGTTCTAATTAACAGTGGCATTCAAAGCCTATCTCAGTACGCACTCGATCATAATCTAATACTTAACTTCGAAAAAACGCAACCGATCATCATCGGCTATACCAAATTACTCAGTTCCCTACCTGACCCAGTACCACCTTTACAGCTTGCATCCCAAACAGTTCCGTACCAGTCAGCAGTAAGAAATCTGGGAGTTATTTTTGACTCTCGATTATCGTGGCAGGATCACACAAACATGATTCTGAAAAGGGTTGCATCGTCATTATATCAAATTAGGCGCACTTGCTTCTATTTGCCTCAAAATGTACGAAAGATACTGATACAGAGTTTGATATTACCAATATTTGACTATGGATCTATAATATACCATGATATGGGAGAGGTCCTCAATACAAAATTGCAAAGAATGCAAAATGCTTGCTTGCGGTTTGTTCTCAATGTACCAAGAGAGTCTCATATAACTCCATTTTACGTCCAGATTGGATGGCTAAAGTTAAAGGAACGAAGACAGTATGCCATGGCTCTGACTGTGATAAAAATTCTAAAATTCAAAATTCCGTCTTATATTTACTGCACACTAACTCCCATGCAATCAGTGCATAACCGTGCGAATAGACACACTGCACAAATGCTCCAGATACCTCATCACAGAACCGAAAAATGCAAAGGCTCATTCCGTATTTCAGCTAGTATTCTCTGGAATAAATATAAATTGTACCAGTATTCAGGACTTCCTATCAGAGCGATAAAACACTCCCTTCATTGTAATCTATCAGCTATACAATTATCATGTTCAAGGTGAACGGATGTAATAACAAGAACTTCTATTGTCAACTGTATGTATAGGTTAAGTTTTTTCTTTCTTCATTTATTCTATTGTATTTAACCGCCCTCTGAATGAAGAGAGCTGCATTAAGAGGCTTTGTAGCCTCAGTGGCCTGTATAAGAGAAACAATAAATTCAAATTCAAATACAGTTGCATTACCAACACTGCAACTAAATAATTGTACACATTGTATATATTTTTCACCTGTACTCTCAAACATAGATGTTATAGCCTAAGTGTAATGGATCTGATGATGATCGCTTGACGATCGAAACTGGTCATCCTAGTGTATTTATTAATCTCATGTGTATTTCAGGATTAGGGCATAACCCAGCTCTTTTTGGGTACATTCGTGTTGACCGACTGAAAAGCACCAAACTTTTGTTTTTGATATTAACCAACTCCTCCGGATGGGGATAGAATCACCAAGATCTTCGACTTGATTAATGGCTACAAGACTGCAGCTTGGGGCTTAATCAAGTGAAACAATACTGTGATATTCTCGACCGTTCCAAATGTTGTGATAGTGTTAATTCTTAGTCCCCTCACACAGGAGAGGAAGGACAAGTTATTGACTGGACTGAGGAGGTATTGGAGAACACAGAAAGCATCACAGAAGCACAAGTCATAAGCGCTCCTTAGTGGACTTAAAACCACTAATAATAATAAGTTAACCAAATGAAGTATTTTGATTTGCACTTCACCACTATCAAGCAGATGTTTCACTATAAAGATGGTATATTGGCTTTCACGGCCGGTGAATTAAAACTCAGCAATTCTTCTAGGTTTGTGCCGTGTCTTGTGTGGGGTTTCGCCTAGGACAGCAGTTGCACTTCTATATAAAGGGAGGTATCGCGCAGTTCGATACTCCAGTGGGGGTCCGGGCGGGGACACCAAGAGCCCGCCGATGAGCCAGCTTGGTGTCATAGGCGAAACCCCGCACAAGACACGGCACAAACCTAGAAGAATTGCTGAGATGTTTCACTCTTACGCAAAATGTTATTTAATATTGTAAGTTTACTATCGTCTGGCAAATCGACTGCTAGAATCCTAAAAATGTCCATTAACCATAGTTTGGTCGGTATGCGAGACTCAATGACTTACTTCGAAAATTAGAATGATCCTGAACAACTGCGTCGTGACCAACCTGTTTGCATTATAATTACCATTCGAGAGATTTTGGTAATGCCCGTGGTCTACTGGGAAACAAGGAAAGTACCGGAAGCATCTGAGCAAATACCAGCACCGTCTAATGAAAGTGATGGTGGAGAAAGTCAGCTTCTAGGCAGTTGGGATGTGAGTGCCAAGACCATGCGGTGACATAACCTCAAACATTTATAAACACCATTGCTTCATACAAGCACGCGAACATTGGTCAGGGATGGCTCTGAGCTACGGCTCTTCATGTTTGTACCAGGGAATTTTCCCTTGATAGGTAGACCCACTGTCCAGAAGGAGTGGGGGGGGGGGGTTATAGCCATAATGTAATTTACACACAGACGAGGCAAGGGCTGACCAGCAACGTCACCGTAGCAAGAAGCAACCTTTGTTTTCCCTCTAGGGCAGGCGTGGGCAAACGTTTGGGGGGCAGAGCCAGATGCAATACACAATGTTAATACGAGTAGATTGATTATAAACCTTTTATTTCAGAATTTTAAAACAAACAAAACTTATCGGCTACAATGGCTGAAAACTTGGGGGAAAAAATTACAGTCAGTCTGAAAAACTAGACGTTATATCATTTCAAATGTCGCATGCTACGAATGCTACACATGTTAGAAAGGCTCAGGACTCTTTCAACAGACTCCATTACCCATTAACTTAGGCTTCCCGCGCGGGTACCTCTTTAAGAGTCACCTTGTATTCTTATCCGGCGTCTTGTATATCTCTTTACGAGTCACCCTGTATTCTTATCTGGCATCTTGTACACCTCTTTAGGAGTCACCCTGTATTCTTTTCGCTTCGCTCGAAGCCTCAGGTCGTTCGACGCCCCAGGACTCTTTCAACGGACTCCATTAACCTTTAACTTAGGCTTCCCGCGTGGCTGCATCACGTCACGCACTCGCTGTCCTTCACCCATTATCTTAGGCTTCCCGCGCGGCTGCATGACGTCACAGTCTCCGTCATCGTAACGCAACCGTCTCCGTCCCGCGTAACGTTAGACCCAAAGCATAACGACGAAGTCGACAAGATATTTTGAAATGATAAAAGAACACACCATTATTTGTCAGAAGACGAAGGAGTGTGTGACAAGTGAAACTGTGACTGTGCTTCTAAAAGTTTGTCATAATCTGGTTGAAACTGGGATGAGCTGGTTAGTAGCACAGCTAATTGATGGTCTGCAAATCTATTTCTGATGCTATTTTTGGAAAGCTTCTTTGTAGAAAACACCTGTTCACAGATATAGTAAGATGCGAACATGGCAGTGATCTTCTGTGCATGAGATTACAAGTTTGTGAAGCTTGATTTTGGAGGGCCATGTGTAGAAGTCGATTTTAGAAACGTTGAGGAATAGTTGCTTTAGTTCGTTGTTCCATCGTAACTCAATCAGTTCTAGCTGCAACTCGTTTCACAGTCAACATTGTAGTCGGTAGCATGCTGAGCTTCTATGCCCAAGATAGCGGGTTCAAACCCGGCCGAAGCCGACGGATTTTTTAAGAGCGTTAAAAATCCCTCAGTATGCCTTCCTTCGGAGGAGAAGTAAAGCCGGCGGTCCCATGTCATATATTTATGGCATGTTAAAGAACCTTCCACTAATTGCACCGGTGTGAAGCTAAATTGGATAGCTTAAGAATGTAAACAACGTTCTTAGATTTCTACGTTCGTTACCAAGAGCCGACTGCGGTGACGTCTAGTAGCTAAGTTCTGAACTTGGCCTAGTAGTCGTTGACGGTGGCGCTTTTCGGCAAAAGTAGGAACTATTTGAAAAAAATCTAAGTTGCAGTCTGTACTTAAATTAAAATAACAGATAAGACACACTAATACAGTCATCACAATTAACACTGCTTATCAGACAGATTCTACACACACCCAAAGTACACGGGGCTACATGACCACGTTGTCGCAGCCCCTAAACTTAAGAACCAACCAACATTCAACATTAAATGCCAAGCTGAAAACGTTCAAGTCCTCTTCAATAACTTTGAAGTCCTGAAATCTTCATTCAAATTCGTCGTGGATATTTTTCGCATAAAAAGATATTACACAAAACGCATAAACAAAATGTGATTGGAATAGTTTCTCACTTCTAGGCTAGGTACACAGAGCAGGAAATATGACCTACAGTATGTGTAATTGTAGGTAGTATAATAGGAAACCATGTCGCGCGCCGGAGTAGACTAGCTCAAGGGCCTCACTTTGCCCGCGAGCCGTACTTTGCCCATCACTGCTGTAGGGGGTGAAAAGAGCGTACTAACGCTATCTATCGGTTTGGACATATCGGAGCCACAGGAGCTGATTTTATACAGCTAAATTGAAAGCTACATCGGTGTTTTTTTAATTCATAGGACAATGCCATACAGTATTAACGAAATGAAGTAGCAAAGCTGATATAATAGGTGCGATCTCCGGATGCAGCAGTAATGAATGGCAGATCTTTGTTCGCTTTCCAGAACACATGGAATTGTATTCATACGGGAAAGAGCGTAATTAGTTCCATCCAGTTATAGGCTACACTCAAAAAATGTTTTAGCATATTTTTATCATGCGACTGGGGTTGACTTTTGTCCGTGTGTATGTCCGTGTGCCCAAATAACTCCTGGACGACTGAAATAACGTTAATCAAATTGGGAAATAAGTTTGTTCTATCATCGGACATATCGTCACCAATCCAATATGGCGACCACACAAGATAATCGTCCAGAATTCAATATTTCGAAAGCAATTACAACTTAATAGCGGACTATAAAACAGACTTCCAAAATTGTAACAAGCACGAATCCAAAATGGCGGTCGAGTGAATTCTAAATGTTCCAATAACTTTCCTCAGGACCTACTGCAGCTATAATCCTGAAATTTAGCACCTGGAGATTTAGGTGCGTATTCCTAGTCTAGGAACACAGTAATTTCTTCATATTAGTTAACACAGTCCTTAATGTGATTGGTACAGCACGTTTAGGCCTACATCTCAGCAGTTGGCAAGAACACAAAACAATCACGTTAGGAAATTAGTAACGTCTCTGCATTGAAAATGAAAATCCACAGCCTGTTTCCAGTCTCCGACCGGGTCAGGAATGGAATGAATGACGCCCCCATCTAGCGGCGAGGATATGAATTGTGCCGGCTGCCGAGGCCTGACGCACTCCTCTGGGGCAATGATTAAATGAATGACATATGAAATGAAATGATAGTGGAGAATGTTGCTGGAATGAAATTTTGACAGGGAAAATCGGAGTACCCGGGGAAAAACCTGTCTGCCTCCGTTTTGTCCAGCACAGATCTCACATGGAGTGACCGGGATTTGAACCACGAACCCAGCGGTGAGAGGCCGGCGTGCTGCCGCCTAAGCCACGGAGGCTACAACGTCTCTGCATTATTTGTGTTAATTAATGATAAATCCAACTTCTTAGTTGGAGAAGGTGCTGTGTTATTATTAGACGTTGGATACGAAAGTCATCTGATTAACAATAATCCGGTGATTAGGTGCAGGGACCGCGTTGTTCTTCAAGAAGAATGACAGTAGAGAAAACTAAAAATATGGGGCAAATACTTCGTCAAGCTTGCCAACAGATGATTATGATTATTCTATCAGAGCACTATCTTAAAACAATCGACCAATGATAAGGTACTCATCGACACTGCTCATGACATTTCATTATCGGTTATCTTAATTTTTTGAAATTGATATCACTGATTCCAAGGATATAAAATATAATTAGATTAATCACGAAAATAACATGCATTTTTTTAGACTTGATATCTTTACTTTTTTTTTCAAACCAATCGATACATTGCTGTTGAAAATTACTCTGCTGTATGTTCAGAATGTTGTGTAGCAGAATAGTTTTTGATTCTTTGATTGAGGCAAATATATTAGCTTTGTTTTACAATTTACACTATTCTGATTGAAAACAATATTTAATTGTGGGGGGGGGGCTAATTTCCATTTAATAGCATCATTCTGCCATACAACATAGCTGCATTATCTCTATCTATATATATATATATATAAAAATGAAAGTTTGTCTGTTTTTTCTGAATTTCCACGGAATTTTGCGATATTTGCGCGTTTCAGACTGTTTTATGATGGATGCGCGCAAAAATAAATTTTTTGTCTGTCTGTCTGTTTGTCTGTGGACAATTTTTTGTGTCCTTATAACTCGAGAACGGCTGAGTGGATCAACGTAAAATTTGATACAGATATCCTTCAGAGGCACGACACCAATCATTGATGTAACTCTTCTCCGTACCTCTCATAAAAGGGGCCCTAGCCCCTTAAAATACAAGCTGAAATAAGCGTAGAAGGGTGAGACAAAGCTCATTTTCAGCCCCTCAATGTGAGAAACGAAACTCGGGGGCCCTTTAAGGCCCTAAAACCAACAAATTTTTAGATATTCCCAGAAAACTAATTTCACTTAATAAATTAATGAAAGAATGCATGCCGGTAACCATGTCAACTGAATCTCAGAGGTCCATCTATTTCTGTAAGACGCAATGCAATTCCATTTATTACATTACTGTGAAGGTTTGCAAACGGCTATAAGGTTATAACGGATCCAAATTAAGCTGAAGTATTCATCAATACATCTCTCTCTCTCTATTCGCTTAGCCGATTCCGACTCTCCGTGACCCCATGTACTAAACTACGCCAATTTATTCTGTCCTGCACTGCCTCCCGAAGATTTTCCAAGCTGGAATTTAGTGCTTCTGTGATGCCATCCATCCATCTCATTCTTTGCCTCCCTCTTCTTCTTGTGCCTTCTATCTTCCCCAGCATTAAGGTCTTCTCTAATGAATCATGTCTTCTCATGATCTGTGCAAAGTAGCCCAGTTTTTGTTTCAGGATTAAGCCCTCCAAGGAACACACTGGTTTAATTTGCTGTAAAACTGACTTATTGGTTCTCTTCGCAGTCCATGGAACTCTAAGAACTTTTCTCCAACACCATAATTCAAAGGAATCTATTCTACGGCGTTCAGCTTTTCTTATGGTCCAGGTCTCACATCCGTACATCACAACTGGAAAAACCATAGCCCTTACTATACGGATCTTTGTTGTTAAGGTTAGGTCTCTACTCCTTAAGACATTGTCCAGATTTGAAAATGCCTGTCTATCAAGTAGCAATCGTCTTTTGATCTCATGACTGCAGTCACCATCGGAAGAAATCTGTGAGCCAAGATAGTTAAAAACAGAGACTATCTCCATTTTTTCTCCTCTTACACGCCATGAATTGACAGTTGTAGTTGTCATAAATTTTGTTTTCTTGACATTCAACATTAGTCCAGCCTTTGAACTTTCCTCTTTCACTTTCAGTAAGAGGTTTTTTAAATCTTCTTCAGTTTCAGCCATCAGTATTGCATCATCTGCATATCTCAGGTTGTTTATATTTAACCCAGCTATTTTGATTCCTGTTCCTTCTTCATCTAACCCCACATTCCTCATAATGTGTTCTGCATACAGATTGAAAAGGTAAGGTGACAATATACAGCCTTGCCGTACTCCTTTTTGAATCTTAACCCATTTAGTTGTTCCATATATGGTTCTCACTGTAGCTTCTTGATCAGAGTATAAGTTCCGGATGAGGTTAATGATATGTTCTGGTACTCCCATGTATTTTAGTACTTTCCATAACTCATTATGATCAACACAGTCAAGAGCTTTAGCATAATCAATAAAACAAAAATATACATCTTTCTGGAACTCTCTTGCCTTCTCCATTACCCATCGTACGTTGGCGATTTGATCTCTGGTCCCTCTTCCTTTACAAAATCCAGCTTGTTCTTCAGGTAGCTCTCGGTCTACATACTGGCGTAGTCTATTTTTTAGGATTTTAAGCATGACTTTGCTAGCATGTGAGATAAGTGCTATTGTTCGGTGATTCGTGCATTCTCTAGAATTTCCCTTCTTAGGAATTGGGATGAATACTGAACTTTTCCAGTCTTTTGGCCATTGTTGGGTTTTCCATATTTGCTGACATATGGAATGTAAAATTTTCACTGCACTATCTCCAACTTCTTTGAACATTTCTATTGGAATTCCATCATGTCCACTTGCTTTGTTTTTATCAATATTCTCTAGGGCCCATTTGACTTCAGTTTCCAAAATATCTGGTTCTGGTTCGAAGGGCACATGAACGTCATTATCCATAATACATGGTTCTTTCTTATACAGATCTTCTACATATTCCATCCATCTTTCCTTAATGTCCTCTGCTTCTGTTAGATCTTTGCCATTTTTATCTTTTACCATCCCAAATTTTGCCTGAAATTTTCCTTTGATGTCCTTAACTTTCTTGTAAAGTTCCCTCGTCTTGCCCATTCTGTTATTTTCCTCAACTTCCTTACATTGATTAGTTATAAAAATATTCTGATCTCTTCTAGCTAATCTTCTAAACTCTGCATTAAACTCAAACATTGCTGATCTATCCCCTTTAATTTTTGCATTCCTTCGTTCTTCTGCAATTTGCAGTGCCTGATCCGATAACCATTTGGCCTTCTTCATATTCTTTTCCTTGGGAATGTATTTTTCTGCTTCCTGCTCAACAGCAGCAGATACTTCTGTCCACAACTCTTCAGGGGTTTTGTCTCCAATCTGTAATGTATTAAATCTGTTCCTGACTTCTACTCTATAATCACAAGGAATTCTTCCCAGGTCAAATCTGTATGAGGAGGCAGTTCTAGCCGTTTTCCTCAACTTCAACCGGAATTTTGCAATTAATAATTCATGATCTGATCCGCAGTCAGCGCCTGGTCTTGTTGTAGTAGATTGAATAGCACTTTTCCACCTACTATTACAAATTATGTAATCAATTTGATTCCGGTATTGGCCATCAGTCCAAGTGTATAGACGTCTTTTGGGTAACTGGAATAGTGTGTTGGTAATAATCAGTGAATTATCTAGGCAGAATTCTATGAGTCTTTGTCCTGCTTCATTTGTTGTACCTAGACCAAATTGTCCTGTTACACCATTTACTATTTGATTTCCCACTTTAGCATTCCAATCTCCAACTATGAACACGATATCCTTGTTTGGTGTCGACCGTAGTAGTTCTTGTAAATCTCCATAAAATTGGTCAACTACGTCCTCTTCAGCATCAATGGTTGGTGCATAAACTTGAATGACTGTAACATTGAAAGGTTGACCTTGAAATCTGATGGATATCATTCTATCATTTTTATAGTTGCCACCCATCACAGTTTTACCTACTCTGTTACTAACTATGAAGGCTACTCCATTACTTTTGTTGTTGTCTTGTCCAGAAAAGTATACTGTGTAGTCATCCGAAATAAACTCTCGCATTCCAGACCACCTCATTTCACTTATTCCCAAAATGTCGATGCCGAATCTCTCCATTTCTCTTTTGACTACATCTAGTTTCCCTTGATACATGGATCTCACATTCCATGTTCCTAAACAGTACTGTTCCTTGCAGCATTGCACTCTTCTTAAAGACCCTCTCAACCTAGTTCCCCCCGGAGATCCGATTGGGGAACTTGAAACTCCGGAACATTTTAAATTGAGCAAAGCCATGGGGTTTTCTTGGAATATTTAATGTGGTGGTTTCCCGTTGCCTTCCACATTCTGATGCCGTTGACCAATCATGGTTCCTCCGCCTTCAGGGATAATTTCTCATCCCTAGGACAACAGAGTGCCTTAAACCTCTACCCGCTCATCCGCCTTCCAAGGAAACCGTTGGCACTTGGTAGAGGAGGAACTCTTATACCGGAGGTCACTCGGTCGTCAGAGCCTCGTCAGTCTTAAGCAGGGTGCACCACGTGCAGGTGAGGTTGACATTTGAGTAGGAGTTCTGTCAACATCCTACCTCTTACACCCCCATCAATACATACAATGCGCTTAAGGGGTCAAGGGGTACTCTAGATTTTTTCACGCGATTTACACGTGCGGGTGTGGTACGGAAGGTCTATTATATCCCTTCTCTGTTATATAAAAATGAATGTTTGTCTGTTTTTTCTGCATTTCCACGGAAATTTGACATATTTGCCCGTTTCAGACTGTTACATTATTTTCAAAAATTCCTGATTTGGAATAGTAGACAGTTTTTTGCTGATTTTAGGAATTTGGGCCATTGGAGGCTAAAGAAAACTGAATTTTCATGCACCACAAGCCTTTATAATTTATAAAATGGGTCTTCCGGTAGTTAGGCACTTGACACAACGGTTAGGGTCAGTTCGTATGTGACGTGTATTGCGATTCGTCTACGAGGTTTTCAATTTTATTTTCACGCCAGGAAGAACACGTTAGGTAAATTTAGTTTGAGAGCACATTTTAGCTAGGCCTAATAATTTTCTTTGCCAACAAACAGGTTCCAAGCCCCTAAACATTGCAACAGTAGATCAATTGGTAACATCTGGTTATTAATACCGAAGACCGTTCGAAGAATGGGTACTTCTGCTAGTCTTATTATATAATACGCTAAACACAAAACTCAAGCTCCTAAACCACAAGGTGTGGTTTGTACCAAAAACTTCCAAATCGTCTCAATAGTACAGGAAAGATCTTGCATTTCTTGAAAAGTCAACGGAAATCATTTATTTGTTTATAAAGTGCTTTTAAACAAATAAACAAGACGATAGCCCCTGGGAGAACTGTGTCGCCTACAGCCCGCGGAGCACTAAACCGAGCGGGTAGTCTGTACACATGGGGCGCACACAATCCATTTTGCGAGAGGCCTCGCACGGGCCCGCTAGTTAACATATTATATTTTAGTTTTTAAATGAAACAAATATCTGCATTTAAGTGGACATTTTAACTGCTCAAGTCAAGAACAATATTGAAGAATATGAGGTGTGAGGAAACGTAACTTAAAGTTGAGGTACACATTTAGAGTAAAGAGTCGTACTTTTCAACTCCTACAAACTTCCTGCAGTATAGGTGGTGCCTTCGTTTTGGGGTTTTTAGGTTAATCTTGGACATTCCCCGACCCGGGAGTATCTCCTACGTTGTTTTAGTTCTGGAGTAGACTGTTTCAAAGCCAGATTAATGTGTGCTTCATCTGCTGCACCTACGCCAGCCACTGTCTTTTCGCCAGGATTGATGCCAGCGTCCTTTAGGATGTCCAGCTCTGACGTACTGCCATCATTAAAGTGGCAAATACTGTATTTTACTACACGCTGCAGGGTCTTGTGACCCACGTACAAGCTAATAATATTAAAATGGCCCAGCTAATTCGTTTGTTACGTACTTCATTTATAACTAAAATAACTTACTACATGTTAAACAATCAGAACATACTACCCATGAAATCATAATCTGTATACAATTTAGGCGGCTTGGGTGGCGTAGTTGGTAGCATGCTGCGCTTCTATGCCCAATATCGCGGGTTCAAATACGGCCGAAGTCATCGGATTTTTTAAGAGCGTTAAAAATCCCTCAGTATGCCTTCCTTCGGAGGGGAAGTAAAGCCGGCGGTCCCACCTTCCACTAATTACACCTGTGTGAAGCAAAATTGTATAGGTTAAGAAAGTAAACAACGCTCTTAGGTTCCTACGTTCGTTACCAAGAGCCGACTGCGGTGGAGTCTGGTAGCTAAGTTCTGAACTAGTAGTTGTTGACGGTGGCGTTTGGCGGCAAAAGTAGGAACTATTTGAAAAATTCAAAAGTCTGCAGTCCTTACTTGAATTAAAAATACAGATACACACACTAATACAGTCATCACAATTAACACCGGTTATCAGACAGATTCTAAACACACCCAAAGTACACGGGGCAACATGACCCCGTTAAACGTACTGGGAAGGTTACACACTTTATCACATTAATATTAATTTATGAAATATCTTATAAACTTAGTTAAAGGCAGATCTGTAACAAATCTTGCCTTTAATTTTATAATAAGAAATATGTTCGACATGATGATTTCCAAAATATTTTAAAGCCATATTTAGACAAATTTATAGGTATATAGCCTACAAGAACAAATATTTATACATATGTCATTTTTGAATTGTTTTTCTTATTAACATCAAATTAAAGCCAATTTGTTTACAGATATAATAATAATAATAATAATTTTATTGGTTTTACGTGCCGGAATTCCCCGAAGGGGATCTTTGACGTGCCAGTAAATATACTGACACGGCTCCCTCGCATTTGCGCACCCTCAAATGTCAGCTGACCAACCTGCAACCTTAGGCCCAACAAGCTGAGCCACGCAGGCAGCCTGTTTACAGATATGTTTTATACTATTTTTAAATTTCATAGATTAATAATAAGAAGGAAGCAAGATTGTAGCTTTACGTGATCGTTAATCTTGTGATTATGAGCTACGGGACCTCCTTTTTACGTGGAATCCAAACCACAGGACATGGCATTTCACTTCGAAAATCTCACTTGCATTGACCGGGAATCGAACGCAGTCCACCTTGGTGAGAGGCCAACAGCTTGACCGCTGCGCCTCCACGCCCCCTATTAATATTAGAACCCCCATATTGTTACTATAAAGGTCAATTTTAAGATAAATAATTTTTATAGGTTTGAATTGTAAATTCTATTTTATAGCATAATATTTTATTAATATTATTATATTTTATTCCACTAAAAATTCAAATAAATTAATTTCTTCCATGTTTTGATTTAAAACTCAAGTGGAATATTAATTTTTTAAAAGCTTAGTTCTTAATTAGTCTATTTCTTTATAACAACACCACTGAAGGAGGTCACACACAACATGGCTGAAACTGGTTCATTTCATTAGTTTATTTAATTTATTAACACTAGGGTGTAATACATTTATTAAAAAATTGGTATTCATTGAGAGAGTATCGGGGGCTTCGGTGGCGTAGTCGGTAGCATGCTGAGCATCTATGCCCAAGGTTGCGGGTTCAAACCCGGCCGAAGTCGTCGGATTTTTTAAGAACGTTAAAAATCCCTCAGTATGCCTTCCTTCGGAGGGAATGTAAAGCCAGCGGTCCCGTGTCATAGATTTATGGTATGTAAAAGAACCTTCCACTAATTACACCTGTGTGAAGCTAAATTATACATAGGTTAAACATTTGACTAACGTTCTTAGGTTCCTACGTTCGTCAAGAGCCGACTGCGGTGGCATCTGGTAACTAAGTTCTGAACTAGTTGGTCGGTGACATTTGGCGGAAAAGTAGGAACTACTTGAAAAAATTAAATGTCTGCAGTCCTTACTTGAATTAAAACAGATAACACACACTAATACAGCCATCACAATTAACACCGGTTATCTGACAGATTCTACACACACCCAAAGTACACGGGGCTACATGACCACGTTGTCGCAGCCCCTAAACTGAGGAACCAACCATTGAGAGAAGCTGAAGCTGTTTACGTTGCTATGGTGACCTCCAAAGAGTCTCCATGGGCTCAGCAGAACACGTGGCGTCACTTCCGTGCTGTGTGAATCATCCATTAACTGAGATTGCTGGGAATAGCCTTGACATTGACTCACGTGTGTCAGTGTGTTCATTGCCATCCGGATTGGTTTTTTTAACGTGACAAGGGTCTGGCGTTTCAGAGCACTTCATGGCTGGAGGTACAGTATCTACCCCTTAACAATAATTCCTATCACACATCAATAAATTCACCCCCCACAACAACGAGGCTTATTATCATCCACTTATTACTTTTAAAAGCCCAACCTACTACAGGTCTTCCTAAATATTTATTATAAAAACTTAAACCGTACATTTTCGGAACCTGCAGTTCTGGTTGTCTCAGGTGTTGCGCAAATAGACTTACTCGCGCAAGAACGTAAAGACGATACTTTCGACGAGTAGAACTGGGCAAGACTCAAGCCCGGAAGGAAGCCGTAGAACGCAAGATGGAGATTTGGCAGCAGAGGTGGAATGACGATCTCAGAGGAAGATGGACAGCTCGGCTGATACCGAGTCTGGTCGAGTGGACGAGTAGGAAACATGGAGAAACTAATTACTTTCTGACTCAGATGTTGACAGCTCATGGCCAAAGTAAGGAGTCCAGTTTGTATTTACTGCGAGAACGAACGAGATGACGTATATCATACGTTCTTCGTCTGCACTCGTTGGGCAGCGGAAAAACAACGACTTGAAGCTGAGGTTGGTCCAATAACGCCGGACAATATAGTAGGAATTATGCTGAGGAACGAGCTCAGCTGGGATACGGTCGCTTTCTTTGTTGAGGTGGTCCTTCGTCAGAAGAAGTCGGATGGGGTCGTGCTCGATATAGTTGATTAAGTCTGCGATCCGCGGACTATGAATGAGAAGTAAGATGGTGCTTGTGAAGCAAACAAAATGGCTCCATCTTGAAGTAATACGAAAGTGGTCCTGGGATGGGTTTTGTCAAGAGGACAGGGTGTGGATTTTTAGTGGGTAAGAATCCCACACTCTTGAGGAGTGCGGACCCTTCTCAAGGTCTCGTGCAAGATTTTTCTACTTCCCTCGTAAATATATATGTATATTATTATTATTATTATTATTATTATTATTATTATTATTATTATTATTATTATTATTATTATTACCACCAAGCTGAAGCTGTTGCTGGTAGACGGCGAACATAGAGTAAAACAACATCGTATGCCGCTGGAAGAGTGGATGGGCATTACCATCAGTACATGATCTGAAACCCACACTCACAGCTCAAGTATTAGCACTCCCTACCCAACGTTAGGAATGACATAAAGCCATAAAATTAAAACCATTAACGACAAAACTATCAACCAAACGGCAAAAATTCCCGTTTAATTAAGCATTATAAATAATGCATTAAACGAGACATAAATCTTTTCTATCATACCATATTTCAAAATCAAAATCCCTTATACAGCAGAGAGATGATCGTGATTATAATTGTTGAAGGGGCCTAACATCTAGGTTATCGGCGCCTTATGGTCTGGGTGATAGTGAAAATGACAATGAGATGGAAGGATCGAGCGATAATGTCACTGGTAAAGGTGGCACCCACAGCAACTGTGGAGGATGCAAGGGACAGAGAAAGGTGGAAGATCATCTGCGATCGATACTTGTGAAAAGTCTCAATCACTCCTGTTATTTCATATATTTTTGTTTTATGCTCTGTCCTGGGTCTTAATGGCCTGTTAATACAATACATGATGATGATGATTAGAAAGTGAATTTTGAAATCAATTTCTGGAGCGTGCCGCTCTATGGACTGTTGGCGCAGAAGAAATGCGGAAAATAGAAGCGTGTGAAATGTGGTGTTACAAGAGAAGATCAGGTAGAGAAACATATGAAGAGATAATAAGACGAGTTTTTGGCGACTGCTGATGAAGAGATAGGTTGGTAGGACACATACTAAGACACCCAGGAATAGCAAACTTATGGTAGGAAGGGTTGAAGACAAGAAATGTAGGGGTAGACCAAGGTTAGAATATTAGAATACCTTGGATGTAAGATGTGGTAGTATAATATCATATGGCCTCGGGTGCCCAGAGGGCTTGCATGTCGAATTTTGTTGTTCCTTGGAACGCTATGAAGGTCAAGGAGGTTAGATATCTAAGATCTAGAGCGATTTCTAGTAGAGAATGAAGTAACTTTTGTGTTGTCGGAAAATCCCGAGATTATGACCACGGCCTATTTAATTCAAATGGGTTCTTTGACATGCCAACATCGTATGACTTGCGTGTCGTAATTTTTGCCGCCTTTCAAAAATCACTTGCCACGGCCAGGAGCGAACCTACAAGCTTGGGGCTGGTAGTCCGACAAGATAACTAGCTGTGAAGTGATGAAATTATTAGTTCAGGACAGGGAGAGGTGGAAGGCTGCATCAAACCAGTCAAACGACTGAAGTCTCATACAACATCCTCGAAATGGTTTTCTGCCATTTCCCACTTCCGCTCCTGGGAAATGCTGGGATAGCTCCTAGCGTACGGGCATAACCACCCCTTTCCTAATCCTATCCTCAGTTGCATATGCACATTCTACTACAGATACCACAACAATACAGGTTATCTTACACCCACAAGTACAGGGGCATGATAACCACGATGTCCAAGGCCCTAAGTGGATGTCAGTCATCCCGACAAATGTCCTACTGCTAGCGACAATCAGGTAGGCCTGGATTGAAAAAGGTACTTCGAGAAAAACGTACCATCCCAGCATTTGCTCGGCTTGCCACGGTTGGGTGAGTGGTTATCGTGCCGGACTACCAACCCTAAGCTTGCAGGTTCGCTCCTGGCCGTGGTAAGTGATTTTTTTTGAAAGGAGACAAAAATCACGGTTCGCATGTCATTCGTTGTTGGCATGTTAAAGAACCCATTTGAATTCAGTAGGCCGTGTTTATAATGGCAAAATTAATCTTGGGATTTTCCGCCAACACAAAGTTCCTCCTTTCTCTACTAGAAAGCGCTATAGTGTCAAGGAGTTTAGATATCTAACCTGCTTGACTTTCATAGCGCTCCAAGGTGCGATAAAATTCGACAAGCAAGCTGCCCTCTGGGCGTCAATTAACGAAGCTTGAACTCGGCATCCGAGGCCAAACGATATTATTTTAAGCATTCACTCGAATCTCGCCGCATGGACGCTCACGTTAAGGGGTGAGATAGGTTGCACCTTTCCTAAACAACTTTTATAATAATGATGAAAATAATAATAATATTAATGAAATGAAAATCCACAGCCTGCTTCCAGTCTCCGACCGGGTCAGGAATGGAATGAATGAAGCCCCCATCTAGCGGCGAGGATATGAACTGTGCCGGCTGCCGAGGCCTGACGCACTCCTCTGGGGCAATGATTAAATGAATGACATATGACATGAAATGATAGTGGAGAGTGTTGCTGGAATGAAATAGACAGGGAAAACCGGAGTACCCGGAGAAAAACCTGTCTGCCTCCGTTTTGTCCAGCACAGATCTCACATGGAGTGACCGGGATTTGAACCACGGACCCAGCGGTGAGAGGCCGGCGTGCTGCCGCCTAAGCCACGGAGGCTCTTAATAATATTAATAATAATAATATGGCAGAGGTTCAATTTGTAGTTGGAGGTTTGTTAATTGTTGTTATGGTAACAGGCTAAGGACATCTTGGTCATCTGTCCCATGTAATTGGGTGTGTTTTGAACTTGTCTGATAACCTGTATTACTGTGATGTCTGTATTATTGTGTGAATTTGAAATTCAATTGAGGATTGGAAAGGAGACGGCCATGGCCTTACCGGCATTTGTCTGCTGCGATTGCTGAGATGGGGATCGATCGCGGACCTCTGATACGTCACGAAGTGGTCTGTATAACATCTACGACAGCGGCAGTCATACAATTAAATTTAATAGTTACTTTCCCCACTTAATTAAATTTGTATCTCCCCTCAACTGGCGTCGGGTACCACGACTGCAAGGGGGCAACGCAGGTATGGAGATTGAAGGTTCGAACCACTGCGCTGACATTGGTGATCCCGAGTGTGTTTTCTTCATGGGTTCTTCCACAAACTCTCTCCAGGAAAATGCTGGGATTGTGCCCATTTTAAGTCCCCAGACACAAACCCTAATCCTAGTCCCTACACACACTACTGCAGTTTTCCTTACCAACCCAAGTACACGGGGCTGATAACTATGATGTTTCACACTCCTGAAATTTTCCGGGAGTAAAGTAAACACTGAACAGCCTTCGTGGTTTAGGCGGCAGCACGCTGGCCTCTCACCACTGGGTCCATGGTTCAAATCTCGGTCACTCCATGTGAGATCTGTGCGGGACAAAACGGAGGCAGACAGGTTTTTCTCCGGGTACTCCGGTTTTCCCTGTCAAAATTTATTTCCAGCAACACTCTCCACTATCATTTCATTTCATCTGTCATTCATTTAATCATTGCCTCAGAGGAGTGAGACACACTTTGGCAGCCGGCACAGTTCATATCCTCGCCGCTAGATGGGGCTTCATTCATTCCATCCCTGACCCGGTCGGTCAACTGGAAACAGGCTGTGGATTTTCAAGGTTAACACTCCTCGCATTGAAGGTAGAGTGTCAACTTGAGTTGGTCCATCCAATATCCGGCAGCGCGGAACTAATCGTCTAATAGCAGAACGCTCGGCCATCTCCAGTTCAGTTCACAACTTCAATGTTGGCATAGCTTAGAGGCAAGCCCGTAGATACTACGAATTTATCTGCAAACGGCCAGATTGCAACAACTACAGCAACAAGTAGTTCCGTGAGGAACTATACAGCCTATTTTCATATATCCTACTTACATTAACTGCCTCTATCAACATACAAATTTTCTGTTTGATTGCTGTAATAGAATATTAGATATTGAGAACCGTCTAAATATTTCAGATGGTCACCATGTTGGATTTTAATATATAAGCCTTAGAGTTATGTACTATTACATGACGATTATTGTGTAGGTGTATTATTCAAACTTCAATCGCATGATTAGGACACAAGAAATAAAAACGAGATTTTGAAATTTCGCACAGCTGCCATCTTATGGTTATGAAAACAATTTGAATAAATTAGATGCCAGTGGATTAGAATTTACTGTACCATATTTCACAGCGCTCGGATGCTTACATCCCGAGAAACGTCCATTTAAATATTTATAATTCGCGTCACCGCCATGTTGGATTTGTGTTCATCAGGCTATTGAAAGTCCCATATGTGAACTTATTTTTCGTTTGATTGCTGTCATAGATTCGTAGGTAGAGAACCATCAAATATTTTGGATGGTCACCATGTTGGTTTATTATATATGTAGGCCATAGAGTTATGTACAATTAGATGACGATTATTGCTTAGGTTCATTATTCAAAGGTTGCCATCCATCGCATGATTAGTACACAAGAAATAAAAACTTAGTTTTAAAATTTCGCACAGACGCCATCTTAGGTTTTGTAAACCAATTGATGCAAATTAGATGACAGTGCATTACAATGTGTATATACATTTACTGTACCACATTTCACTGCGCTCGGATGGTTAAATCGCGAGAAAAGTCTATTAAAATGTTTCACCTTCGCTTGGCCGCCATGTTCGTTTTGTACTTTACAGGTTTTCGGAAGTGTCATAACTGAACTTCCAGTAGTACCCTTTATCACCGTACAAAATTTCAGGGTGATATCGGTAATAGTTTCGGAGATATAGAATGTGGGGGAAATATTTCGCAAAGCCGCAATATTGGATTGGTGAGACGTAATACAATTTAGAGGGCACGGTCGGGGTCGGCCAAAATAGTTCTATGACCTTACCCAGTTTCATTGAAATCGCTCCAACCGTTTAGACACACACACACACACGGACAAAAAGTGATCTCATAAGCCTACTTTTTTCATAAAATAAAAATGGCTAAAAATCCGTGACTCTTAGTCCCTGAACAGCTTTAGTCTGCCAAGCAAACCTTGTCCGGTGCTGTTGGTCTACAGGTGGTGGGGTGACATGGGGTCAGCACGTCTTGGTTTTATTGACCGGGCGCTGTCTCACTGTCACACAACTACTCGACTGCCCTCACGAGACTGAGCACATCCCGTTCCAAATTTCATACCAGAATGATTGGACTAACTGGAATATGGAACCCAGCATCCCGACTCCACAGAATGCGGTGGAATGTGCCACTTCCTGGTTTAGATAATAATGTAATAATAATGTTATTGGTTTTACGTCCCTTTTAACTACTCTGGCTTTTAGAGACGCCGGGGTGCCGCAATTTTGCCCCGAAGGGGATCTTTAACGTGCCAGTAAACCTACTCACACGGCTCCCTCGCATTTGGTTTAGAGGAAAATTTAGTGCGTACCTGTTTCCTTGCAACAGAAACAGCTGCTATTCCCAAGGTTGCAGGATCACACATTCAGCTGGCATTTGAGGGTGCGCAAATGCGTGGGAGCCGTGATGATGATGATGATGATAATTGTTGTTTTAAGGAGTCTAATATCCAGATTATCGGCCCCTAATGATCTGGGTGATAGCGAAAATGAAAATGAAATGGAAACCAGAACGAAAATTTAGTGAGACGGAAAATACTTACAAAAAGGGAACTCAGATTGAAACAGCTCACAAAATGTTCTTACAAAAGGGAATTTAGAACGAAAGATTCACAAAAGGAATAGATTGAAAAATACGCACAAAATGTAGGCTAGGTTCAAAATATGTATAAAATGCAATGTAGAGTCGAAATACTTACAAAATACAATTGAAATTCAAAATACTTACAAAATGCAATTTAGTTTGAAAATACTTGACAAAATGTAATTTAGATTCAAAATACCCACAACATGCAATTCAGAATCAAAATACTTGCAAAATGCCAACCACACAAAATGCAATTTAGATTTAAAATTCTTGCGAAATGCGGTTTTGGTTGAAAATACTCACAAAATGCAATTGAAATTCAAAATACTCACTAAAATGACCTGCTCCTACATTGAAAGACTCACTAAAAAGTAATTTAGATTGGCAATCTTTACAAAATGCAATTGAGGTTGGAAACAATCGCGAAATGCAATTTAGATCGAAAAAACTCACAAAATGCAACGTATATTAAAAATACCTACAAAATGTAGTGTAGATGCAAAACAAATCGCTAAAGGGAATTTAGATACACGGGGAACCAATTAACAAAAACGGTGCGGGAATCTTAAAGAGAAAAGGATATATAATGAAAAGAATGCAAGAGGTCTGACCCCT
The DNA here is from genome assembly GCA_946902985.2 of Meconema thalassinum. Classification (NCBI taxonomy): domain Eukaryota; kingdom Metazoa; phylum Arthropoda; class Insecta; order Orthoptera; family Tettigoniidae; genus Meconema; species Meconema thalassinum. The sequence goes on from OX336394.1 coordinate 429,726,316, forward strand.
AGAACAATGACGGATCAGGAAAGATGAGACAAGGCCCAATTAAGGCGGGAAAGGAAGAGACTCCCTAGGCCTCTGATACCCTAATACCGTCGGGGTCGGAAAAGAACAAGAGTTGACCAAGGGAAGTCGACAGGAAAGAAGACGGAGAGGAGCCTGACACAAGTAACTGGAAGCAATGCCGGACTCAGTTGGGGTCCCGTGGTCGCCAACCCACGTCCCACTAGATGTGAGACCCTGGGGGAGTGGGAGCCGTGTCAGTAGATTTACTGGCACCTTAAAGATCCCATTCGGGGAAATATTCCGGCACCCCGGCGTCTCTAGAAGCCGCAGTAAAAAGGGACGTAAAATAAAAACATTGTTAAAACTCTGCAATTGTTCTCGGTTCATGCCGTGTCTTGTGTGGGGTTGCACCTAGGAACGACAAGCTGCTCATCAGCGGGCTCTTGGTGTCCCCGCCCGGCATTCCTAGGGGGAGAAAAATTGTGTGTCTGTCTGTGTGTGAGTATGTGTACTCTGAATGTCTGTGCCCCCTATCAATTTGAACCGGTGAAACCGAATTGAACGAAATTTGGTACAGAGGTAGAACTGGCAAATGGCACCTCAGTGTCATGTTTTATATCGCCGCCATCTTGACGGATACGTAATGGCGGTCACCCAAATGTTCAAAGCTTAAATCAAATTACTACTAACCTAATTGGCCTGTTTGCCATCTCTTGATGAATGCAGTATATTGGGAATTGTCAGTCGGCACATGCTAGAGTAAAATGTGGCTTTTCACCGATGTCTCAGCCTCTCTCATGGCTGTGATTATATGGAAGCTACTGAGGTATGGGTGGTGCTTGGTAATGACATTCAGGGCACAGTCAGTGTCTGTTGGCACAGGCTAGAGTATCACCGATGTCTCAGTCTCACTCATGGCTGTGATTATATGGAAGCTACTGAGGTATGGGTGGTGCTTGGTAATGACATTCAGGGCACAGTCAGTGTCTGTTGGCACAGGCTAGAGTATCACCGATGTCTCAGCCTCTCTCATGGCTGTGATTATATGGAAGCTACTGAGGTATGGGTGGTGCTTGGTAATGACATTCAGGGCACAGTCAGTGTCTGTTGGCACAGGCTAGAGTATCACCGATGTCTCAGCCTCTCTCATGGCTGTGATTATATGGAAGCTACTGAGGTATGGGTGGTGCTTGGTAATGACATTCAGGGCACAGTCAGTGTCTGTTGGCACAGGCTAGAGTATCACCGATGTCTCAGTCTCACTTATGGCTGTGATTATATGGAAGCTACTGAGGTGTGGGTGGTGCTTAGTAATGACATTCAGGGCACAGTCAGTGCTTGTGGAAGCTGTGAAAGGTTCTACTCATAGGGTTGGTACTTCTGTTCTGACTCAGTGAGGAAAGAAATGGCAAACTACCTCACTCCTCTTATTTCTTAGTACGCCTCAATATAGCGCTGCTTTGGGTTTTTGTGGGTATCTACCCACATAACCTAACGGCGGTAGTTTATGAGGATCCAACCAGCCTTCGGGCTGACTTACCTAACAGACAGACTAATCTAGTCATCCGATCTCTACCAAATTTTGCAACATTATACTTTTATGTATGAAGAATCTTTTGACCAAACTACAGGGTCATCAGCCTAATACTTTGCGGATGGCGGCCATATTGAACCCTTTACCCTATGTTGGTTAAATGATTCTACTATTTTATTTCTTCAATTAATAAATATTTCAACCAGCATCATGAAAGTAGCCAGACAGTGATGAGGAAATCTCAAGCATTTGTTGGAGACAGTAGGGACATACCTGCATCAGTTTAACAAAAGGCTAAGTACTTGAGCTATGAAAAGAAATAGCAGAGCGATGTATCACAGGGACAGGTGTGGCTACCTCAATTTTAGAAGCGACGCGCGGTGAGACATGGTTCTGGTATGTTCATTGTGATATTCGCGCCTAGAAGAAATATGATGCAGTAACGTGAATGGCTGATGAAGAAAATAGACACTCCCAAGACGCCAAGATCTACTAGAAACCGCCAAATTACAGAGAAATGGAGAACCAATGAGAAGAGAATGCCTACTTGCGCGCCAACTCTGGCTGGGGTACGCGGTGGCTAGCATTCACGCGGGAAATCGCCTAGACAAAATCTCTACGATCGATTCTAGGATTAATGGGCATATTCTTGACCTGTGCAATATTACGAGTTCAGTGATATGTATTTCATTCCTGTACCACAATTACTTCGATAAATTTTTACATAAAATCCCCCTCCATCTAGACCCAAGGGCCAGTTCATTTATAAGTGTGTCGAAGAGCCAAGACATTGACTTTTCATTCCGTGTGTCTAGGAGACATGATTTTTATTCCGTGTGTTGAGGACACACTATTATTATTCTGTGCGTCTACAGACATTGACTTTTCATTCCGTGTGTCTAGGAGACATGACTTTTATTCCGTGTGTCGAGAACACAGGACTTTGATTCTGTTCGTCTGAAGAGATAGACTTGTATTTTGTGTCGAGGACACAAGATATTCATTGAAAAGTGTTAAATTCAGTGACAGATAGTCATAGTACTGTAGTTATAGGGACAGTAGCGTCGATAATTCGCCAACGAACAGTGACAGGGAATTTAGTACCTGAACAAGCGAATTTAATAGTCAGGCATAAAGTGTATAATAACCTAATTTTTGTATCAGCGCAAGGATGACATCAATGAATGCAGAGGAAGTGTGGAATTCTCAACAGTCCGTCCAGATGGCTGCTATGAGATAAAAGATCATCCAGTTGGGGAATGGCATCTGATGTTCTTTGACGGGTGACTACAACACGAGATGAGTACAAATAATATTTTATTATTTATTAAATTAACTTATGGTTTATGGGACATATTTTTTGTAAATACTTTGCTTGTGTGGTTTAATGTAGTATATTTTGTTGTGATCTGACACACTTTTGTTTGGAAGCAGCTCGCACAATGGTAGTTAATGGAAGGTTCTTTTCTTTGTGTTGTGTTAACTAACGTATCTATGTGAACGGCCGTGTTCGCCTAGGTTACGAAGTGCGGTTAAAAACGTCTCTCGGAGATATGTCGTGTTTCAGAAGTAGGACTGAATTAATCTAATTATATAGTAGATTGGAGGGTAATTAAATGTTATTGAAAATTATTATTGATCAGATTCAGTGTGATTATTGCCTTTGGAGCAATGTAATTTGTGACGAAGAGTACTCAGCTCTATCGTAGGTTTTAAATATTGTGTTAAATGTTTGCGAGCTTTAATTCAGCAGACCCATGTGAAAGGCGTTATGTCAGTCCCAGATGTGTGTACTGTGAGTATATTGTTGTGGTATTACAAGCGGGAACTTCAGCAGAGACTGATTTCTGTCAGCTTGGGATCAGATTCATATTGCATCCTTGCGAGGACAATTATGGATATGTGATTATTGTCTGACCATATGTTGAGTGGGAGGAGATGTTAGCGGCTGTTGATTCCTTGAGATAACAGTTCCGCTGGTCGGCTATTTATATACACTGGATGGGGGACATGACTGGTATTGTGGAAAGGGGTGAGTTGTTGTCACAAGGGCTGACTGAGTTTCGCAAGCAGAGCTCATTAAAGTGGAGTGCACGTCTGGTTCCCAATTACTTGAAAATAAATATAAATGTGAGAAACTGATCAATGGTAAAATTGTTTAAATAAATGGGAGTTGCCTACGAAACACGATTACCTTCGAAGCGTTTCATTAACATGCAGTTTTGTTAATATAAAGTAATCTTAACCACTCAGGTTGTTTGTTGTTGTTGGTTTATTCTTTGTTTATTTTACATGTCAGTGACCCGTGAGTCACGTGCGGCGCTGTGTTTCCTTGTTGTTGAGCATCCGGCCATTGTGGCAGCTCATTTGGATAAGTGTGTCACCACACTAATAAGGGTCTCAGAGAGATGCCTGTAAATAGTAGAGTTGTAATATGTGTGTCAGAGTTAGATTTAAGGATTTTTATTAATGTTATGCCCATAGCCATAAAAGTTGATTTTACGAGATGATTGTTCGTGAGCACCGTGGCTGTTAACCCGTTGTGAACAAATGATCATCCAAGTACTCATTTCTCGTAGATAGTCATCACGCGAACATAAATTCACATGCAAGATAGTGGAACTTGGATCCACATTTTATTAGAAAAGGGGAGATCCATCTGACTCCTCAAAATGATAAATATTCCTGTCAGGGGAAATTCAGGGAGGATTTTGTTTATTATTGTTTGTTTTATTCTTTTATGCACAAATTAGTTATTAAATCTAGTTATTATCTTACGTTTTGTCTCTTTTCTTTCTTAGTTATAGTTTTCATCCTATAACCCTTGCCTCAGAAAAGCACGTAGTTTGGCGGACGTAAACACCACACTATGAACTGAACGCGACCCCTTGATCTAAGATTCTTGCATAAAACACTGCTATTCTGAAGGGTTCATAGGGGAAAACTGGCGCCCAACGTGGGGCTATTCACTGTGGTGTAACGGGGAGATTACACATGTCAATAGTGGCGCATTTGAGTAAAACTGGCATGCCGCAAGTGCAGGCAGATATGACAGTATTTAATCACCGGGAAGTGATATTTTATTAAAAGTAGTTGAGGCGAAGTGGATACCGCCAAATGTGTGAAAGATAAATTAAAATCAGGAGTTTGCAAAGTAAAATACGGTTCACGTTGTTGTATTTTAAATTAAAGTAAAATTAAGATGTGATACCGGGCGCCCAATAATAAAGTTAAAACTAGATTTGTGTAGAAAGTCAAACTCATGGAAATATTAGGAGGCTGTAGCCTAAAATGACAATTAATACTTTGTTAATTAGTCAGTGTTAATATCAGATCAGGATAACTGTTTAATGACTAAATATGTGCTTGGGGTTAAAAATTAAATTGAGTAAAACTAGAACTACTCAGAGATGCAATCAACTAATGGGATTAAAGGTAAAAATAAATGAACTGAGTAGAATAAAGAAATTAAATGTGCATTGGATTTATGTGCGTGTCAAAGGGCATTGGCGTAGGCCATTTCCCATATGTCTCATATATATTGTAAAACATGGCAACGGTGGCGCAGATCCAGGAGATCATTGAAAGTGCAGCGAGGAGAACGCAGGAATTGTTGGATACTAAATTAGCAGAGCAAAGTGAAGCGTTGAATACAAAATTATCTGAACAAATAAACACTAGTATGGTAGAGCAAAGTGAAGCGTTGAATACAAAATTATCTGAACAAATAAACACTAGTATGGTAGAGCAAAGTGAAGCGTTGAATACAAAATTATCTGAACAAATAAATACTAAACTGTCAGAACAAAGTGAATCGCTAAATACTAAACTGTCAGAACAAAGTAAATCGCTAAATACTAAACTGTTAGAACAAAGTGAATCATTGCGGACACAGTTAAATAACAGTAGAATTGAGCAAAATGAATATCAGGCGGAACAAGCTAGGTTATTAAAGAGTGAAATTAATGACACTATAAATTCACAGTTAGAGGCGCAAAATAATAAAAACACGAACCAATTAGCTTCGTTAACCGCAGAGATGAAAGAGCACACAAACCAACAGATGATATTACTGGCCCGTGATGTAAGCAAAAATAATGAGAAACAATTAGAGCAGATTAAACAAATGGAGAGTATTTTCGATAAAAAACTTAGCATTCTCGATGAAACGGTGTTAGCTAAATTAGAGCAGATTGAAATAGCATGCACAATGAATACAAGCGAGGTCAAAATAGCCCAGGATAAGTTGGAAGGTCGATTTAAGGAGATGGAGAAAAGTGGCAGGGTCATTCAACAACAAATATCAGCAGTAGATGAGAACATATCAGGCATAATTAAAGATATGGACCGTCTAGAGATAAAATCAGCGGAACAGTGGAAAAGCCTAGAAACTGAACAAGAACAATTTAAGAGTACATTAGACGAAAGGCTAAGCCAGATAGAAAATAATCAGGATGAAAACAAGAGCCAAATTGAAGAAAAAATAAGCACGATTAAAGAACAGATCAGGAAAGATTGGAAGAAAATGAATATTGATTCGAGAGAGGAAAGATCCACCATTATTAAAACAGTAGGCGAAAACCACACGCGTATTCAAGCTTTGGAGCAAGAGGTAAAAAATAGACTTAAAGAACAGACAGACAGGATCATTAAAGCCGAACTTCGCTCATTAGAACAATCGTCTATATTTAAAACGGGAGTATTGAAAGACAAGCAGGATGACTCACATAGTCCCCAACCCAGCATAGCAGGAAGTCAGAATCAAGCAGAGAGCCCATTAACAACAAACACGGAAGGATTTCGTAAGAACGTAGATAGAAGCTCAACACCACAGGACGGTCATCAGCCCACACAACTTATTCAAGTAATTCGCTCAAATGACTACAAGCCGCAGAAATACACCGAAAATTCAGGGGTAACGCCTAAGGCCTTTATCAAAGAGATTGAAGACCATTTTAATGACACTGGAGTACCTGAAGCACGTAGATTGAGAATGATGGAGAGATTTTTATCAGGGAATGTTCTCACCTGGTTTTTAAGTTTCAAATATACATTTGGAACCATGTCAGACTTTAACTTAGCGTTTCTGCGCAAATACTGGTCTCCCGCCATACAACAGAGTTTAAGAATGGAGCTTTACTCTAGAAAATACCAAACTACCCAGCAGACAAAATACTCAGATTTCTTTAACATGCAAATGCTAAAATTTCGTGATCTGGATTACCCATTAAACGAATCAGATTTGGTGATGACAATAGCAAGGCAAATGCCAGTTAATGTACAGCAAGTGCTAGTAGCAGCAAACGTCAGTACGGCCCTACATGCAGAGCAGATATTACGGCAAATAGATGAGACCACATCTCATAGTCATTTTAGAGGAGGAAGACAGCTGGAATTAGTCAACACTACAGAGGTCGTAAAAACAAAACAAGGAAATACTAAAACGCAGGGTACTAATACGAGCACCTCCACACCTAGGCGAAACCAGGAAGAAGGGGAAAACAGACCCTATCAGCGTAACGAAAATTACTACAACAATAGATACCAGGGCAACAATAGATACCAACAAAGAGGATATCAACAATGGCGTGATAATAGAAGGAATGACAGGCCTTATGGAAGATACGGTGATTATAATGCCAATCAACGATGGAAAGGAAGGAGAGATCAAAATCACGGAGATCAACGTAACTATCGAGATGACTGGGATGATAGGCACGCTCAATCACAAAATTACTTAGAGGAGTTACACGCTAATCAAGGTGGAGAGCTAGGAAGATGGGAAAAGGCCATTGGGAACAGAAAGAACCCAGATACACATACTGAGGAAGCTGGAAGTCTACTGAGACAAGAGGAATATCATGGACATGAGCGACAGAAGGATGATGGGAGTCGAAATGGAGCTAAAAAAAATGTTAATTTTGGATCAAGGAGACAGTCTCCAAACACAACAGTCGGAAGTTGAAGATGGATGGATAGTAGCGAACATACAAGAATGGATTGCTTTACCAGAAGATTGCCTGGAGGAGACGGTGAAACCACGGAACGATGAAATTAGGCAATTACCCATTATTTACGCAAGGATTGGTGGAATTAATATAAGATGTTTATTGGATACAGGGTCACAGATCAGTCTAGTATCGGAGGCCTTGATTCGAGAGTTGGGACGGACTCAGAATATTCCTGTAATTCCGGTACCACAGCTCAAAGTGAGGGGTGTTATTCCTGAACGCACCGTCACTTGTAAACGTCAGGCATACTTAGAGCTGAACATATTGGAACACACTTTTGGGCAAACATTCATTATCATGGCAAAGATGAATTTCAATATAATTCTTGGTGCAAATTTCATTTGTGACTATCAAGCGGTGATAGATTTACACAAGAATACAGTCAGTTTTAGAGAATAAGACCAGCTGAAAAACGTGGGATTGCATATGGATGAAATCACTACCGGAAGAGATGTAAATTCTTGGGCATTGGAAGCAATATCAGAAGAGACGGAAGAGGAGGTACGAAAGGCGGAAGATAACATCGTAGAAGGGGCTGTTGTGGAACTAGATGAGGAGATAGAATCCCAGGAGATATGGTCATTATTAACAGAAGGAGATGACAGCGATGCACAATTTGAAGAGTTACTACAGGAGCGGCTCAATGACATTCAACTTGGGGGTGAACACAGAAAACAGTTGGAAGAGGTTTTAAGAAAGCACAAAACAGTATTTGATACAGTACCTGGGAAAATATTAAATTTCAAGTACTCTATGCAAGTCGAGGACTGGTCACCTTTCAAAAGCAGATTGTACCCAATTCCTGAAAAATATCGTGGTCAAGTTAAAATCATTATAGATGAGATATTAGAAGCTGGAGTGATAAGGAAGACACCTACACCTTATCTAAATGCGATTTTGGCAGTCACAAAACCAAATGGATCTATTAGACTTTGTTTAGATGCCAGAAATCTCAACATGAGACTCATTTTTCCTGAGTATGACAGAGCGCCAATTATCAGAGACGTATTAAAAGGCTTTAAAAACAAGAGCATTTATTCATCAGTCGGTCTGACGAGCTCGTTCCATCATCTTGAGTTGGATGAGAAGTCACAGCTTCTAACTGGCTTCTTATTCGATAACCAGACATATTGTTTCGTCAGAATGCCTTTTGGGGTCAAAACAGCGGGCTGTGCTTTAATCCGAGCACTGAACCGGAACCTAACCGAGGAAGTAAAGGAGATGACGGTGCGATACATTGACGACATTCTGTTGGCATCCGACAACATTGAAACTCACATGGAAAATTTAGATAAAGTATTGGGCAACTTGAAAGCTTCGAATTTCAAAGTAAACCTGAAGAAATCGCATTTCTTCAAGAGCGAGATCTTATATTTGGGTCACGTCATTGACAAGGAGGGAGTGATGCCAAACCCAGCTAAGATTGATGCGATAAAGAATTTCCCTACACCAACGAGAGTCAAGCACATTCGGGCTTTCTTAGGCGTAACGGGATTCTTTAAAGAAAACTGTCCAGGTTATACGGAGACTGTAGCTCCAATGCAAGAAATGTTAAAGAAAAATAACAAATGGTCATGGAACGCGGAATGTGAGAAGGCATTCCAAGCAACAAAACAGCTATTAGAAAACTGCATTAAATTAGGATATCCAGATTTCAAGCACAAATTCATAATCCAAGCGGATGCTTCACTAATTGGGATAGGTGCTATGCTCTACCAAGAGGATCCAGCTAACCTGCAGCACAAAACATATTTGGCATTTGTCAGCCGGAAATTGCGTAAGCACGAGCGCAATTATACTGTAACCGAGCTAGAATTGTTGGCCATCCTTCATGCGCTCCAACAATGGAAACGAATAATCTATGGTTACCCTATTGTTGTCAGAACTGACCACAAGGCATTAACATTCTTGTTTAAGACGTCAATGGCAAGCGAACGTGTGACACGTTGGTCTATATACATTCAGCAGTTCAGCATTGAAATTGAACATTGTCCAGGGAAGATGAACGTGATACCGGATGCACTCAGCAGGAACCCAGAGCCTGATAATGAAGAAACAGCGATGGTACAACACTTGGAGTTAACACCGAAGGACCGGGAATTCTTGGAGGAGTTACGTGAGATACAGCGAGAACAGGAAGCGGAACCATGGATGATGCTATTAATTAATTACTTCAAAAAGCAACTACCTACAGGAACACCTGCATTTCGAGAAGCGAAAGCCAAAGAAGGAAGATATGTTTATGTCAACAATTTGCTGCACAAATGGGTAGATAATGACCACACCAAGTTACGCATATTAGTACCTGCATCGTTACAACGAGGATTGACATGGCATACGCACGAAAGTTACGGTCACGTGGGCTTAGACAAGTGCGAAGCGACAATAGGAGAGACATTTACATGGCCACGTATGAGAACAACAATATGTGACGTCATTACAACTTGTGACCCGTGTCAGAGAACAAAGCCAAATAATTATTTACTGAGGCAATATCCTAGACCATTGCTACCTCAGAAACCATGTGAGCTACTGGCGATGGACTGTCTTGGTCCAATTCCGAAGGGAAGGAGAGGTTGCCGTCATTTGCTAGTGTGCATTGATGTATTTTCTAAGTTTGTAGTACTATGCCCTATTCAGAAAACCACATCGAAGCAGGTACTCAGTCGCATTCGTAATAGAGTTATTCCAACCCTTGGAAAACCAGAGTTTATATTATCAGATCACGGCAGTTATTTCACAAGCGCCGAATTCAAGAAAGGAATGGAAGACATGGGTATAAAACATGTTTTAAGCAGTATCCGACATGCCCAAGCTAATCCAAGCGAGAGAGTAATTAAATGTGTAACTGCATATTTGAGAATCTTCATTCCGAACGAACACCACTAATGGGTCGATAAAATTAAGGACGTAGAGACATGCATGAATTCTACCAGGCACGAGTCAACAGGACAAATCCCTATGGTCCTACACAAGAACGAGTATCCAGTAAGAACGTGGAAAAGCATCATTAACTGTCCACAAGATCCCATGATAGCACCAGACTTGAGAATTGAAAGAACGAGAGCATACATGAGGAAACAAGCAGACCGCAGATTACGGCGAGTAAGAAATAAGAGGTTCCACGGTGATCTGGAAGTCAACCAGCTCGTTTTGGTGAAACGACCTGCTACATCGGACCCAGAAAAGAAAATCTTTAGTAAGTTCTGCGAAAAATTTATAGGACCCTATTCTATCGTAAGAAACCTTGGAAATAATGCTTACAGAGTGAAAGAATTGAGCACAGGAACAATGTCAGTTTACAACGCTGCCAACCTAAAGAAATATCGTCGAAGTGAACCATGGTAGCGCCGAAAGAATGACGCTGTTTGAATATACGGACGTCCTACTATCAACAAAGTCAACGGGGAGCAATTGACTACGGCACGTGATGAAGGAGGAAGTAGACTTGTTGTTGACAAACATTAACGAGGCAAGTAAGGTGTTGCCGCAGGCAGCAGAGCGTCACGCAAGATTGGAAGGGGAGAGACAAGCAGGAAATGAAAACGAGTAAATGCCATTGAAGACAGGAGCGCCTAGACCAAGTAAGAAAAAGGGGTGATTCTGGAAATAAAACAAATTGGCCGACGGAAGTATTGTAAAATTGTCGACTTTATTCCTAAGTTCGAAATTTTGTGAGTGGGAGAGTTGTGAACCCTTTACCCTATGTTGGTTAAATGATTCTACTATTTTATTTCTTCAATTAATAAATATTTCAACCAGCATCATGAAAGTAGCCAGACAGTGATGAGGAAATCTCAAGCATTTGTTGGAGACAGTAGGGACATACCTGCATCAGTTTAACAAAAGGCTAAGTACTTGAGCTATGAAAAGAAATAGCAGAGCGATGTATCACAGGGACAGGTGTGGCTACCTCAATTTTAGAAGCGACGCGCGGTGAGACATGGTTCTGGTATGTTCATTGTGATATTCGCGCCTAGAAGAAATATGATGCAGTAACGTGAATGGCTGATGAAGAAAATAGACACTCCCAAGACGCCAAGATCTACTAGAAACCGCCAAATTACAGAGAAATGGAGAACCAATGAGAAGAGAATGCCTACTTGCGCGCCAACTCTGGCTGGGGTACGCGGTGGCTAGCATTCACGCGGGAAATCGCCTAGACAAAATCTCTACGATCGATTCTAGGATTAATGGGCATATTCTTGACCTGTGCAATATTACGAGTTCAGTGATATGTATTTCATTCCTGTACCACAATTACTTCGATAAATTTTTACATAAAATCCCCCTCCATCTAGACCCAAGGGCCAGTTCATTTATAAGTGTGTCGAAGAGCCAAGACATTGACTTTTCATTCCGTGTGTCTAGGAGACATGATTTTTATTCCGTGTGTTGAGGACACACTATTATTATTCTGTGCGTCTACAGACATTGACTTTTCATTCCGTGTGTCTAGGAGACATGACTTTTATTCCGTGTGTCGAGAACACAGGACTTTGATTCTGTTCGTCTGAAGAGATAGACTTGTATTTTGTGTCGAGGACACAAGATATTCATTGAAAAGTGTTAAATTCAGTGACAGATAGTCATAGTACTGTAGTTATAGGGACAGTAGCGTCGATAATTCGCCAACGAACAGTGACAGGGAATTTAGTACCTGAACAAGCGAATTTAATAGTCAGGCATAAAGTGTATAATAACCTAATTTTTGTATCAGCGCAAGGATGACATCAATGAATGCAGAGGAAGTGTGGAATTCTCAACAGTCCGTCCAGATGGCTGCTATGAGATAAAAGATCATCCAGTTGGGGAATGGCATCTGATGTTCTTTGACGGGTGACTACAACACGAGATGAGTACAAATAATATTTTATTATTTATTAAATTAACTTATGGTTTATGGGACATATTTTTTGTAAATACTTTGCTTGTGTGGTTTAATGTAGTATATTTTGTTGTGATCTGACACACTTTTGTTTGGAAGCAGCTCGCACAATGGTAGTTAATGGAAGGTTCTTTTCTTTGTGTTGTGTTAACTAACGTATCTATGTGAACGGCCGTGTTCGCCTAGGTTACGAAGTGCGGTTAAAAACGTCTCTCGGAGATATGTCGTGTTTCAGAAGTAGGACTGAATTAATCTAATTATATAGTAGATTGGAGGGTAATTAAATGTTATTGAAAATTATTATTGATCAGATTCAGTGTGATTATTGCCTTTGGAGCAATGTAATTTGTGACGAAGAGTACTCAGCTCTATCGTAGGTTTTAAATATTGTGTTAAATGTTTGCGAGCTTTAATTCAGCAGACCCATGTGAAAGGCGTTATGTCAGTCCCAGATGTGTGTACTGTGAGTATATTGTTGTGGTATTACAAGCGGGAACTTCAGCAGAGACTGATTTCTGTCAGCTTGGTATCAGATTCATATTGCATCCTTGCGAGGACAATTATGGATATGTGATTATTGTCTGACCATATGTTGAGTGGGAGGAGATGTTAGCGGCTGTTGATTCCTTGAGATAACAGTTCCGCTGGTCGGCTATTTATATACACTGGATGGGGGACATGACTGGTATTGTGGAAAGGGGTGAGTTGTTGTCACAAGGGCTGACTGAGTTTCGCAAGCAGAGCTCATTAAAGTGGAGTGCACGTCTGGTTCCCAATTACTTGAAAATAAATATAAATGTGAGAAACTGATCAATGGTAAAATTGTTTAAATAAATGGGAGTTGCCTACGAAACACGATTACCTTCGAAGCGTTTCATTAACATGCAGTTTTGTTAATATAAAGTAATCTTAACCACTCAGGTTGTTTGTTGTTGTTGGTTTATTCTTTGTTTATTTTACATGTCAGTGACCCGTGAGTCACGTGCGGCGCTGTGTTTCCTTGTTGTTGAGCATCCGGCCATTGTGGCAGCTCATTTGGATAAGTGTGTCACCACACTAATAAGGGTCTCAGAGAGATGCCTGTAAATAGTAGAGTTGTAATATGTGTGTCAGAGTTAGATTTAAGGATTTTTATTAATGTTATGCCCATAGCCATAAAAGTTGATTTTACGAGATGATTGTTCGTGAGCACCGTGGCTGTTAACCCGTTGTGAACAAATGATCATCCAAGTACTCATTTCTCGTAGATAGTCATCACGCGAACATAAATTCACATGCAAGATAGTGGAACTTGGATCCACATTTTATTAGAAAAGGGGAGATCCATCTGACTCCTCAAAATGATAAATATTCCTGTCAGGGGAAATTCAGGGAGGATTTTGTTTATTATTGTTTGTTTTATTCTTTTATGCACAAATTAGTTATTAAATCTAGTTATTATCTTACGTTTTGTCTCTTTTCTTTCTTAGTTATAGTTTTCATCCTATAACCCTTGCCTCAGAAAAGCACGTAGTTTGGCGGACGTAAACACCACACTATGAACTGAACGCGACCCCTTGATCTAAGATTCTTGCATAAAACACTGCTATTCTGAAGGGTTCAATATATGTGTGCAAATCAATTTACCCATCTTTTCAAACACGGTGAAACCGAATTGAACAAAATTTGGTACAGAGGTAGCACTAGCAAGGGCACCTCAGTGTCATGTTTTATATTGCCGCCATCTTGACGGAAACGTAATGGCGGCCAGCAAAATTTTAAAAGCTTAAATCAAATTACAACCAACCTAATAATCTGATCTCTGCCAAATTTTGTAACAATATGCCTTCATACGGGAAGCATATTTTGACCAAACTAAAAGATCATCAGCCCAATAGTTTGCATATGGCGGCCATGTATGTGTGCAAATCGATTCCCCCTATCAATTCAAATACGGTAAACCGAATTGAACGAAATTTGGTACAGAGGTATCACTAGCAAAGCGCACCTCATATTCGTGTTTAATATCTGTATAGCACGTTGTATTTCAACAAGCTACTACAACCAACATTCAATTATACTCCTTGAAAAGGACATAGATTTATAACAATACCCATGGATTTAGGAGAAAGTAGGGTATATGTTCTTTACTGAACAACTTGTTATTAGTTGGTGTAACGCATACCTCTCCAGCTCAAATACTCGTCGACCGGCTCCGGGCAGTGACAGTCGTATAGTTGCCCTGAGTGAGCCAGAGTGACTTAACAGGTGTTCATCCCAAAGAACAACGAGGGAAAAACATTAAAACAAGAGTAATTATGCCTTTAAATATATGTATTGTAACCGTTCGGATCATCCGCTAAGAATAAGTGAAGAGCTTTGACATGACTTTGGAACAAGCCGCCTTGCTGCGTCTTCCTGCAATAGGGCCGCCCCCAGCCCATACAGGCTGGCATCCACGTGTAAAAATGTGGGCCTATCACTGTGGAAGTGTTGCAGTAATGGTGGTGAGGTCAATAGTTGCTTCAGTGTGTTGAAGGCATCTATGTGTTCCTGCTTGATGCTGAAGGGCGTTTTTTCACGTGTGAGCTCAGTTAGGGGATGGGCGATGTGTGCAAACCTGTAGATATACTTCCGGTAATACGATGCCAAACCAATAAAACTGCGCAATTGTTTCAAATTTGTGGGCATCGGGATGCCCGTTATTGCGTCAGTCTTGGCTGGGTCGGGAATAATGCCCTCTCTGTTGACAATATGGCCCAATATCTTAATCTGCTGTCTGGCAAATTGACAGTTCGCAGGTTTAAGCCTTAACTTGGCCTCTCTGATCCTTGCGAAAGCCTCCTCCAAATGTGCGATATGTTCGTCGAAGGTATTGGAGAAAACTGTTATGTCGTCCACGTACACTAATACGGAACGCCACTTAAGCCCTGAAAATGTCTTATCCACCAGCTTTTGGAAGGTTTGGCTGGCGTTACGGAGGCCCATGGGTAACCTTGTGTAGGTATATAGCCCGTTCTCTGTAACGAACGCCAGCTTGTGCCTATCTGGTTCATAGACGGGGATTGAATAGAATCCACTATAGCAATCCATCGAACTGAACCAGCTAGCTCCGCCAAGGGCGTCCAAATAGGTGTCCGCCCTTGGTAGTGGATAACTATCATTTTCGACTAACTTATTGAGCCTCCTGTAGTCAGTACAAAATCGGTGAGATCCGTCCCGTTTTTTTGGTCAGCAGAACTGGCGAGCTATAGTTTGAAATAACGGGAACAATGACCCCTGCCTCGAGCATCTCTGAGATCTGAGCGTCGATGGCGTGTCTCTCCTTCTGGCTCACTCTGAAGGGAGGCTGGTGTACTGGCCGGTCACTAGTGAGTGTGACATGGTGTTCAATGAGGTCTGTCACAGCGAGATCCTTCATTGAATGGGCAAAAATATCCCTGTTGGCCTCCAGGAGCTCCGTGAGCCTTTCATCTTGCTCCGGAGTCAGGTCCTGCCTGTGGTTCTGGTTGGCCGCCTTATCTGTGTGTGTGTCTGTGTGTGGGCTGATAGTATGCAGTACAGAGGCCTGGTGCTCGTGATTTTCTCGCTCCGCTCGAATCCCATCTTTGTTCCTGGTGTATATCATGGGATGTGTGGTGAGCCTCTGGTCGTGCTTTAAAAGCATCTGACCGCTAGCGAAATTTATGCTAGCCTCATGTCTAGCGAGAAAATCCATGCCAATTATGGCTGACGCAGAAAGGTGTTCTATAACGAACATGGGGTGCGTTGTGGCAAAATGGTCCAGCCTTAGATGTATGTTTGCCACCCCCGCGTTTTCTAGGGTCTGAGCATTGGCCGCTACCAGCCGGATGTCACCCGTTACATCGTGTATTTGGGCTTCGGTAACGTGTCTCCTATTAACACAACTTACGGCTGCCCCGGTGTCAATTAGGGCCTGCACTCTGTGGCCATTTATGGTGGCGTGTATCGTGAGGGCCGATACCCGAAATCCACTGCCCTGCACCGATGTGTTATGTAGGATGTATGTAGTTGTTGTTGTTGTTGTTGTTACCGGAGTGACATGTGTACTGGGAAGGCATGGAGCGGGCCGCTTATCGTACCGGGCACGCTTAGCTTCTTGGCTTGCTTCCTGTCCCGAGTGCTTTGCCTCAGTCAGCAAAGTGCGCTCCCCAAGTACGTTGCTAGCTCTCTTAGTCGGCCTCGCTGTTAGAACAGAAGTCTGCTGTCGAACGTTTAATGTATTAATCGTTCCCAGCTTTTGTGTAGTTGTGTTGTTGTTGTTTTCTTCCTCTCGGGAAGGTGTGTCTGCGAACGTGACCCTGAGCTTGCCCTTGTTACCCCGTCTTTTGTTCCAGGCGGTCGCGAGTTCGACTCCTGTTGCTGGCTTCCCCATGCCGAGCGAGCTCGCGTCCTGCGCCTGCGTGTGGTCAATTCCTACCCTGCGTTGTGATGTAGGGGGTATGGCTTTCTTTTTGGAGGGTGTGGGTGTGTTCTCAGGCTGTTTGCGTGTAATTATGAGGGGTGTATAATGTCCCGCCTTAGGGTTCCCCGTAAAAAGTACATGCAGGTCCCTATCGAATCCCGCAGTGGAAAATAGCGGAGGCGAGTGCACATCAGTGTATACATGGATGTTGGCTTGCAGCACTTTGCCGAGAGCGGTCACCTCTACGGCGCTGGCATAGGTGCCGTCCCTATCCATGTATTTTTTGTAATCCGCCCCGGTCTGGAATGGGTTTTCCCGCTCGTCCGACACAAAGTCTCGGTACTCGCTCCAGTTGGCCAGGATGTGTTTGACCGTTTTCTGTCTGTAGTCCCCATGATAATCCTCGGTATTCCGGATTAGGAAGCTCATGGCCCTAAACAGACAGTTGCCGTCTCCCTGCACGGGGTGTGTTTGGAAACGGTCCGGGGGTGGATCGTCAGCCTTAGCTTTAGCTGGCTGCTTCTTCCCCTTACTCTTGCGAGTTTGCTTGGGGGAAGGGCCTTTCTTGTGTTGTGTTGGGGAAGGAACCTCAGCTGCTTCATCAGCTGGCCGAACCTCCCCGTCTAGGCGTTTTTTTGGAACGTAGGAGTGCGCCTGCCTGTACTGTATGTGCGCCCCCCCTCGGGGTGGCTGCGCCAGCTCCCCGCCTGCGGTGTGTGGCTAGGTGTAGGGAGTATTGCCCCCCTGTCTATCCTGCGGGGTGTCTCATCCCTGAACTCCCTCGGGTATTCGTCGGGGAGGGGGTAGTGTTCCGGGCCCTTTGTGTATTTATCTACATTGTCCCGTCCCCTTGTGGGTTTTCTTCCCTGTCTGTTATTGCCCGGGGGTCTGTTTTCCTGTTTCCTCCAAGGTGGGGTGTATATCTGCTGCTGCGGGGGCGGGTTTTCCCGTCGATTCCCCTGTTCCCTGTACTGGGCAGCTGCATACCCCTGTCTGGTCGGGGTTGGGTTTCCTCGCCTGTCCCCATTTCCCCTGTACTGTGGGGGTGCATAGCTTTGCCTGCGCGGGGGCGGGTTCTCCCGATATTCCCCATTTCCCCTGTACTGCGGGGTTGCATAGCCTTGCCTGCGTGGGGGCGAGTTCTCCCGGTACTCCCTGTCTGCCCTGTATTGTGGGGATGCGTAGGACTGTCTATTGGGTGGCGGGCTGTTTCGTCGGGGGATGTCGTGTTCGTACTCCTCAGGGTAATACTCCTGTGTGTACGGGGATGGTGATCGCCGCGAGGGGTATGTCGGCTCTGTGTCCGTGTACGATACTGGTGAATATCGAGGAGGGTAGTGTGGCCTGTCCTGTGCGTGGGGTGTTGTTGGCCGCTGTGGAGGGTAGTAATTTTCTTCCCTCCCGTAGCGTCTCCTCTCTGTGTACCCCCTGTCCCCCTCAGGATAGTAACGCCCTTGTGTGTCTGCGTGCTCATCCCTTAGCGGTCTCCCGCCTGCTTGGATGGCAGCTATGGTCAGTTTCTCCATTCTGTCCACTAATTCGTCCATTTTGTCGTTAGTGTCGTCTTTTTGTGTTTGGAAGTGCAGATCCACGGCTTTTTCCGTAGCCTTTTCCGTGATCTTTCTCCCTTCCTCTATGGTCTTTATGTTGTTTAACATATGTTGGACCGTGGGGTTGTTCATTATACATAGCTTTTCCACTATGGCTGGTCTGAGGCCCTGCATTAACAGCTTGACTTTCTGTTTGTTCGTCATGGCTGCATTGTACTTGTCGCACATTATCAACGTGACGTTGATGTATGCCTGGGCGCTTTCTTTGGGTCCCTGCGACCTCTGTCTAATTTGGTCATAGAGATCGTCATCGTCTGGTATGAGCTGGAACTCATTCTTCAAGAGTAAAGCGGTTTCCTCCCATGTGGCAGCTTCTAGTGTGTCCTCATGGAGCTCATACCATGTCATGGCCGCCTTTGTGAGGTATGCAGGAAGGAGCCGTTTCCTAACTTCCTCGCTCCAACCATTGATCCGGGCCGTTCTATTGAAGGCCTTGAGGTATTCCTCGGGATCCTGGCCTTCCCCCGTTAACTTTGTGGGGTGGATCATGGGGTACTCAGTGTGTCTGTTCATTTCGTTCTCGGCTGTGTCTCGTTGGCTGTGTAGTGATTCTGGTCTGTCTGTGCTGTTCGCACCGCTATCGTGTGCCGAGGTGTTTGGGCTATTTGGAGGGGAATTAGCTTCGCTTCCCGTGTACGACACCTGTGTTATGTTACCAGGTGGCTCGTCACCTGATATGTCTGTAGTGAGTGATGGTGTGTTGTCGTACTGTGTGGATTTAACTATGTGTACAGTCCTGTCTAAGTCCTGTTTCACAGTTTCCAGAATAGTGCGGATGTCAAGAACTGCTTCTGTCGTATGATTACTTGACTTGATAGTGTCTGTCTCTAGTAGCTCTGTAATGCGCTCGAGCAGATTATTAGTTTTCTGCTCTGTGATTTGCAGTTGCTGCAACAATAGGGGATGGAGTGTTGGCAGGCAATCTACTTCACTAGCGCTGGATACTGGTGACTCTTCTCTGTGTTCACTAGCCTGGGATCGTGTGAAGTGTATAACTTGTGCTGCGGCGGTAGGGTGTTGAGCACGGATCTGTGATGTTTTGAATTCAAGGTCCCTGAGAAGTTGTACTGCGGTCTGGTCAGTTATTAAGTCCCCGTTCTTAATTTTTAGCCTCGGCAGGAGTGGAGTTGTACTAGCCGATAAATGGTGCGCAAAGTCTCTTAGTGTGGTTCTAAATGTGGACATTTAATTTCCACCGACTTTGCACTATGGGGCGGATGGGGGTGAGTGTAATAATACAAACTCCTATGTAATATATAAAAAAATGTGTGACCTAATATGAGAACAAAAAAATTTTTTCCAGTCTCGCTTGGCTGTATGCGGTACGGAAGGGGTCGTTTCTACTACGAGGGCTCGTTGTTTGAGTCCTATTTTACTATGCGTAGTAGAGGCGCCTCCACCATCTGTTTTAGATCCCTTATTTGGGGGTGGTAGGATCTAAAACGGAAGAGTTGTTGTGTTAATTTATAAGAAAGTGCCTAAAAGGGGGTAGCTTCCCGTAGTCGGGCAAGCTGACCAGTGTAGAGTGTTGTTTAGTGTTAGGGTGCTCCTATAAATGATGTAGGTGTATTTTAGGGGATGGGACTTAGCGTACAGGTCAACGCGCTGGTCTTCCAGCTGGCTGGCTGGCTGGTTATGTAACCGATGTGAACGCGTCAGCTTTCTGGCGCGCGCCGCTCCTATCAGTCAGGCCTATACTGGAATACAATGATACTTGCGCTAGCAAGTATCTGGCTACTGTATGTCACGTCTAATCGTGACGGAGGATTCAGGATGGACTTTAGGTCGTGAAGAGGCGTGTAAAGTGGTAATACAGGTGTAGCGTACTGACCAAGTGTTTATTGGTCAGTAATAATGGAATTATGAGTCCCTTTTAAGGGATGTGGTAAATGTTACAATGTGTACAAACTTGTGTATACAAGTTGGGGGTAGAGGTTACAAAGTTACAGGATTCTGAACACTGCTGACTCACTCACCTGATGATACCAGCGATAGCCTCCGGCCGCCGCACTGAAAGACTGGTAATTGAGAGAGCCTGCCCTAGTTAAGGCCTCCCTTTATAGTCTCCGGCGTTGTGCTGTCAGCATTGTGCTGAATAGATGTCCTAGTTAATTGTGTGTCGCTGTTTGTGGTAGTGATGCAATTATTGGGTAAGCTATCCAGACTGGCTAGCTGCCCTTGCGTGTTAATAGATATTGGCCTGAGCTTACAGGATTTGCCAGTTAGGGGTAGTTTGAATAGATGATGGGGGGATGGCCTCCAGGGGGTGCAGACCCCTGGGGGTTGTACAATATTACACCCGTCTAGAATATAAACTTTCCTCAAGATATTTATAAGATTCCAGAACATTCTGAACGAAAGCGGAAGAGTAATCCAATCCCAACGTTATTATTGGTAGTTGAGATTAAGGAAGGAGCGATCTATAATTTGATAAAGGAATGTGTCATCGGGGTTTTGTTGAGTACAAACCTGTCTTAAATTACACTTGGTGAGATACGCGAGAATATGTGAGTTTTCTTATAAATTAGTAATCCAGATACTGTTTAATCGTCTGACGTGCGTAGATTGATCAACTTAAGGATACGGCGTAATTTGCACGTAACTGTGAGGTTGGGAGATTACCCACGTGTTTGATTAATACACGCGATCGTACTAGAAGCGTGAACGCGAGGTGAAATCTGTTTTCTGTACACCATCAGTGCATTTCATGCAACCAATTCGTTTTCGGGCCAATATAAAACAGTGAAATCAGTAATAAAGTCTTCGTAAGTGAGTTGAACATGTGTGTGAGAAGTGTGCACGCTTACATGTTTGAACGTGACAGAGTGATGTCACATTAGATCCATACTTGGAAGAAGGCAGCTAAACTTTGTTTGGAGAGACGCCAGTAAGTTCCTGAAGGACGACACCAACAAACCAGGCTGATTGATCATCGCAGGAGTGCAACCGAGATGCTACTTAACCCTTCAGCACTGGCGTGAAAACAAGAAGTTCCGTGACGAACTAAAGAGCCTACTTTTCTTAAAATTTAAGATTCATGCCAATGATTAAACTTTATGGACCTATCTAGAATAATTACGAAATTAAGTTGGTAATATCGAAATTTCTAATTAGTTCGTTATACTGGTATACCCTGCATAATGTAGCCTAAAGAGCACTACAGTTGGCAGCCCTGGTGATTGAATATATTCTTAGTTCCATTTCTTAAGGTACACAATACAAAATTTGGTTGAAGTCCAATGGATAGCACGGACGTTACATGCAGTTAAACATTGGATCTAACAGCGCACGTAAAATCATGTTGGCAACAATGTCATGCATGTATTGGTCAGAAATAATCTGAAATAATCTGATCTATTAATGCGCCAATTTTGAATGAAATCCATTACTAGTATAGAAGTTACACGCATTTTAAAATTGGATCTATCAGCAGGCTTAGAATCAAGTTGGTAGCACTGACGTATATCAGTTACTCCAAATTAATATAGAATGTCAGGTAATATACGTGTGCATAGTTTAAAGCTGTCGGCTTGCATACTTTCTGATATTTTGGTATTTGGATAAAATAAATTGAGAGCATTTGTTAACAGTTGGCAGCCCTGGTGGCTCTTAAGAATACGCTCCGTCATATCTGTTTATGTACACATAGCACATACGAAATTTGGTTGAATTTTAATTGATAGTGTAGAAGTTATATGCATTTAAAATTGGGCCTATCAGCAGGCTTATAATCATTTTGGCAACACTGCCATGTATGGTCTCCTGGAAATTAAAATGAAATATTATTATTTATACGTGTGCCAATTTTGAAATAGCTCCAATTCATACCTTCCATGATATCCAACATGGAGCTCAAATTTCAATTGCGATTTTCAGCAGTTGGTAGCAATGACATCATTTGCAAAATACGGCATTGAGATATTAAGATATAGTTCTTTACTCGTACCAAATTTTGTTTCGATTGCTGCAGCCATTTAGGAGTTGGTAGGGGGGAAGTTGGGGGGGGGGGGGGGGGGGAAGGGGGGACACATACACAGACAGACAGACACACATTTGCCCGGATCGATCTCATAAGTCTACTTTTTCCTCACTTTTGCAAAATGTGAAAAGTAGGCTAACAATATAACACGAGGACTGCCACTTTGTAATTTTGACCCATAGTGTGTCATTACCTTTTTGTCGTAGTCGTACGGATTTTAATTAAGTAATTTTACACCTGGTGTCTTCCTATGAACTATTCCCAATATAAAATGAGGTTTATTTATATTTTCAAATTTAACATGGAGAGAAAAGACTAATTTTCGTAACAGTAGTATAATTGTCCTTGATTGTGGCAGCAAAGAAGTCACCTCAATTTTTTGAACAAAGGAGCTGATGACCAAGGTGTCCCTAGACCCTAGACATGGATCAACAAGAACGTGAGCTATGTGATTGTGCTGCACCAAAATAGTTGGATTTTCCCCTTATTTTTTCACTATTGTTCCGAATAACGTAAGCCGTGAATTGTCACGCGAGGACTGGCGCCATGGGTAAATCTGACCCGACCGTAAATAATATAGAAATAACTTGAGTGTTCATAAAGCTATGGACATGTTTCTTTTGCAGGGTGAAGTTCAAGGCTAGGAAGGAAGGTACGGTAAGCGACAGGAAATAAGGGCTGACCAAAATGAAAACATAGAGCGTTATTTAAGCTCCGGCTCAAAAATACCCTTGCGCCAGTCCTCGCGGGTTAATGCACTGACCCATTTTAGATTAATATATCCAGATTTATTATTGTATTGCAGTTTTGGAGGATGATGAGCGTTAAAATACTGAAGGTGATAGGAAATTTTACGCGTGAGGAGACCACGCGGAAATATTAATGACTTGCACTGAAGGTAGGAAATTTTGTGACAGAAAGTGAGGAATAGTTATCTACTGTGAATTTAGAACACATGGATGAAATATATGTGAGACGATTTTTCGAGACGACTTGAAGTTATACGAAGATGAGCACATGATGGAGGACTTGATTAATTGATGGTATAAATGAAAATCCACAGCCTGCTTCCAGTCTCCGACCGGGTCTGGAATGAATGAATGAATGAATGAATGAATGAATGAATGAATTGATGGTATAATTATAGTAAATTGTTGAAAGAAGGTTATTACGCAATTGAAGCAGAACATTCGTTAACATGAGTATTCAAGCAAGATAAACCTCACAAGGGAAGTATCAGGTAGGATAGGTCGAAACCATCCTGGTACGCAGGCATGGCGGCTGGAGGAGCTGGACATCCCTGTGGTACTCGGAGTAGTAGCGTGGCGGGGTGGGGCGTATATGCCGACTCGACTGTGCGTCTCCTTCCCACCAGACTTGAGTGCTTGGGCGGTCAGTGCTGTCCATTCCAACATGTACGGTACTCGCTACCTCCCATTGATTTATATGAGAGATTCACCACATGATTTCGGAGCCTTGCAGTTCAATCTGGCGCCACGTTGTCCTCTTATAGTACAATGATTGCGTCCACAAAGTTACAAGATAGGTTTCGATCTGTCTTACATGATAATTCCCTTGTTAGCAAATTTTTGATAGATTTTGATTCGTATTATGAAGTACAGTGCTTGTGGAATAAACTACATTCAGTCATAAGGAGACAGGTATTGACTGAATGTTATGAATATGATGAATTGAGAGTATTCGATGAAATAAATGTGTAAGAAGTGAGGCCCGGATAGTTATGTACATTATGCAACGAGCCTATAATGGCAATAATTGAGACCCAAGTATGTTCCATACGAGTGTCTTAATTACCATTATAGGCGAGTTGCCTACGACTCTTTATGTTCGACGATAATTATTATAACTATTTTATGTTCGAACATAAATAATCAAAAATATCTATCGAGATTTCGCCAGTTTTATGTACTGAACAGAGCGCATTGAATGCACAGAATGCCTTGTATTTGACCATGGCCTCCTCGATTACCCTACTATGACACTAGGCCAGGCAGTGAAATTTAAATTAGACGGCCGTGGAACTCAGCGCATCTAATTACCTAATTGGTCAAACAACTGTTTCTTGAGCTCTGATTGGTGGTAGAAACTGTTTCATAATGAAAAATAGCGTTATAATGAGCCTCATTATAGTAGGCCTACAATTTTCTGACATGTAATATTCAGGGTCGAACAAAAATATTTTTATATAAGTAAATATTTTCTAATTACTTACATATTTGTACCGGTTTTATAAATAAATACATATTCAAGCGCATTTCCTCATGAGGAAATATACACTGCTCCCCACATTTTCGACCCTTAGCAATTCCAGTAATTTGCTTCTGTATTTCGTAGTATTTCAAGACAGGAATTCTCCGGTCATTAAGTAGAACAGGGGAGCTGGAGTCAACAGTCTCATTAAGCCTCCAATAGTATTGACAGGAAATTTCACTTGAATATTACAGTGGTCTGAGAAACTTGTGAGTATTGACAGAATGCTATGAAAGAGTTTGAAGTGACCTTTTCTTCTGCTCTTTAGAATGAAATTCGGAAACAGCACATATATGATTTCGTATCGCTCATGTGCAGTAAGTATTGTAGGATTCGGAAACTGTTAAGCGGGAATATTTGTACTGTAGGCAGGATTATGGATTGTTCAAGCAGCCAGACGTTTCAACTATATTTCGAGTAACCGGGGAGGGGGGGGGGGGGACAAAAAGATGCCAAAAAATAATTTAAAATCATATTTTGGAAACTTTATCATATATTTTCCACTTTTAAGCACATATAAGTAAATAAATAATAATAATAATAATAATAATATTGTATGGCCTCTGTGCCGGGTGCAAGCTTTGTTAATTGACACCCAGAGGGCAGCTTGCATGTCGAATTTCGTCGTTCCTTTGAACGCTATGAAAGTCAAGGAGGTTAGATATCTAAACTCCTTGACACTACAGCGCTTTCAAGTAGAGAACGGAGAAACTTTGTGTTGGCGGAAAATCCCGACATTAATTTTGCCATTGAACACGGCCTACTGAATTCAAATGGGTTCTTTAACATGCCAACATCGTATGACATGAGTGTCGTGATTTTTGTCGCCTTTCAAAAATCACTTACCATGGCCAGGAGCGAACCTGCAATCTTGGGGGTTGGTAGTCCGACACGATAACCACCGTGGCAAGCATAAGTAAATATAACATCATATTTTGAAACTTAATTACATATTTTACACTTTTAAGCACATAAATAAATACATGGGTACAGGTGAAAAACTATGAATGTCACAAAATTACTAAAATTGAGATTTCTTATTGTTAATAAAAAAAAAACAAAAAAAAGTCAACCCCTGGCACTATCCAGCCCATGACGGGCTAAGGCCGACCAAGCGACCGCTGCCCAGCCATTTGGCCTGCAGATATTGGGGTGACGCGTGATCAGCGCGTCGGGTCTCCACGGCCGTTAATCTTGGTATTCGTGATCGGGGCGCTGTCTCACTGTCAGACAGCTACTCAATTGTCCTCACGAGGCTGAGTGCATTCCGTTCCAACCCTCAGGTCAGTTTTAAAATCCCTGACGGAGCCGGGGATCGAACCCGGGGCCTCCAAGTGAGAGGCAGGCGCGCTACCCCAACACCACGGGGCCGGCTTTTTCTTATTGTTAATGATTTTACTATTCCCTAGTAACATTCAAGGGCCTAAAACTGGTTAAAAACACTGAGAGGCACGATTTATGAGGCTTTGAAAATAATATGTGCCGGGAAAAACGATGAAGGCCCATGGCTTTCAAGGCAATAACGATGATATTCCATTAAATCCCTATAAAACAGCATCTTAATATTTCAGAATTATGTTCTAAAGTTGTGAAGTATTTGTGATTAACAATAGTTTTGACTCAAATAATACTGGTGGGCATTCTTTAGGGTAAAATGGACATTCTCAGCTTGAGATTCATGAGAGTTTCATCGTTTTCCCCCTGTATCCATAAGCACATATTTATCCGGGCCCTAGCGATACGGTACAATGTTAGGTAATGTGGAAAGTTGACCAAATTGACAGCATAATGAGAGTATTATGTATTTGAGAGTCACAAACTAAATTCTCTATATGAAGACCCCGAGGGAAAACGGGGTAAGTCCATTTTTCTTTCGGAAATGAGTTTATGGCGCATTCTGGTGGCCAGCCATCGTCACTACAGATCAGTTTAAATTCATTTGAAATAAAGCGAGATGTCGCCGAGATACAGAGGTTTTTAATTTTAGTGGAAACGGTATTCTCTTAATGAAAAAATGAAAATCCACAGCCTGCTTCCAGTCGACAGACCGGGTCAGGGAATGGAATGAATGAAGCCCCCATCTAGCGGCGAGGATATAAACTGTGCCGGCTGCCGAAGCCTGTCGCACTCCCCTGGGGCAATGATTAAATGAATGACAGATGAAATGAAATGATAGTGGAGAGTGTTGCTGGAATGAAATTGTGACAGGGAAAACCGGAGTACCCGGAGAAAAACCTGTCTGCCTCCGCTTTGTCCAGCACAAATCTCACATGGAGTGACCGGGATTTGAACCACGGACCCAGCGGTGAAAGGCCGGCGCTCTGCCACCTAAGCCACGGAGGCTTTGGAAACGGTATTCTCTTACTTTTTCATAATTTAATTTAGTTGTTATTTGTTTAGGCTTGCCAAACGTCCGGGTGCCTCGTCCGGTTTTATCATTATCTCGGAAAAAGGCTGTAGGGTGAAAAAAATAATGCATTAATATTTTATGAATCAGTAACTTTTCAACAAGTTCAAAAAATTGTAGTTTTTCAAAAAATATTAAGACAGTAATTGTTCAATTATACAATTTTATGAAGTATTTTAAATTGTATTTTTAGCCTATTTTCAATTTTGAAAAAATAGGCTTATGAGATCCCCTTTTGTCCGTGTGTGTGTGTGTGTGAGGTGTGTGTGTGTCCCTAATAAATTCTAAACAGCTGGAGCGATTTCAATGAAACTCTATAAGTTCATAGCACTATTCCGGGCGACCCCGGCCGTGCCCTTCAAATTTTGTTACGTCTCATCAATCCAACATGGCGGCTGT
Organism: Meconema thalassinum; assembly: GCA_946902985.2. Lineage (NCBI taxonomy): Eukaryota > Metazoa > Arthropoda > Insecta > Orthoptera > Tettigoniidae > Meconema > Meconema thalassinum. The sequence goes on from OX336394.1 coordinate 429,753,820, forward strand.
GCGAAATATTACACCAGCATTCAATATCTACGAAACTATTATCGATATCACCCTGGAATTTTTTACAGTGATAAAGGGAACTACTAGAAGTTCACCTATGTGACTCTTGAAATACTGGTAACTACAAAACCAACATGGCGGCCAAGCGAAGTTGCGACGTTTAAATAAAAGTTTCTCGCGATTTAAGCAACCAAACGCAATAAAACTTGGTACAGTATATGTTTATACACATTGTAATGCACCGACATCTAACTTCGTTCAATTGTTTACATAACCACAAGATGGCGGCTGTGCGAAATATTTCACCGGCATTCTATATCTCTGAAACTATTATCGGTATCACCCTGAAATTTTGTACGGAGATAAAGGGCACTACTGGAAGTTCATCTATAAGATTAAAAAAAACGGTTAACTACAAAACGAACATGGCAGCCAAGCAAATTTGACAATTTAAATAGACCTTTCTCGCGATTTAATGTTCCAAACGCGATGAAACTTGGTGCAGGAAATGTTTATACACATTGTAATGCACTGGTATCTAATTTATTTCAATAGTTTACATAACCTCAATATGGCGGCTGTGCACATTTTTAAATTACGTTTTTTATTTCTTGTGTCGTAATCATGCGATCGAAGTGAAAGTTTGAATAATGAACCTACGCAGTAATTTTCCTTTAATGGTACATGACTCTATGGCCTATACATTTAACAATCCAACATGGCGACCATCCGAAATATTTAGACTGCTCTGAATATCTACGAATCTATTATAGCATTCAAACTGAATATTTTTATGTTCATAGGGGCTATGAACATGAGTTCACCTATAGGACTTGAAATAACCTGGTGATCACAAATCCAACATGGCGGTGATGCGAAGTATAAATATTCACATGGACGTTTCTCGCAATTTAACTATCCCAGTACAGTGAAACTTGGTACAGTAAATCTTTATACGAATGTTAATCCACTGGCATCTAATTTATTTCAATTGTTTCCATAACCACAAGATGGCAGCTGTGCGAAATTTTAAAATCTCGTTGTTACTTCTTGTGTCCTAATCATGCGATTGAAGTTTGAATGCTACACGTACACAATAATCTTCATGTAACAGTACATAACTCTAGGACCTACATCTACTATATAAAGCTCAAATACCACTCACTCACTCACTCACTCACTCACTCACTCACTGATTCATTCATCACGAAATCTCAGAAACCACCGAACGGATTGGAATGAAATGAAATTTGGTATGCAGCTTCCTCAAGGGCCGCAAACGCCCACTAAGAAAGGATTTTTGGATATTCAGGTTCTAAAGGGGGTGTTAAGGGTTAGAGCTGCATTTCATTGACTAGCAATATCTCCCGATTGGTTTCATTGGGGGATGGGATACTCGGCAATATAAACTCATCATTAAAAACAAGAAGTTCCGTGAAGAACTATACAGCCTACTTTTCATGCCAATGATTATTCTACAGAATATGAACCTATCTAGAATAATGACGAAATTAAGTTGGTAATATCGAAATATCTAACTAGTTCAAAATATACCTGGAATAATGTAGCCTAATATAGCACTACAGTTGGCAGCCCTGGTGACTGAATATATTCTTAGTTCCATCTCTTAAGGTACAGAATACAAAATTTGGTTGAAGTCCAATGGACGTTACATGCATTTAGACATTGTATCTATCAGCACCCGTAAAAGCATGTTGCCAACAATGTCATGCGTGTGCTGGTCAGAAATAATCTGAAATATTATGATATCTTGCTGTGCCAATTTTGGATGAAATACATTTGTTAGTATAGAAGTTACATGTATTTTAAAATTGGACATATCAGCAGGCATAGAATCATGTTGGCAGCACTGCCTTGTATTAATTACTCCAAATTAATCTAGAATGTCAGGTGCTATACGTGTGCAAAGTATAGAGCTGTTGGCTTGCATACTTTCTGATATATTGATATTAGGGTAAAAAAAATATAGACAGCATTTATTAACAGTTGGTAGCCCTGATTGCTCTTAACAATACTAATAGTAATATCTGTTATGGTACACATAGCACATACGAAATTTGGTTGAAATCCAACTGATAGTATAGAAGTTACTTGTATTTAAAAATTGGTACTATCAGCAGGTTTATAATCATGTTGGTAGAACTGACGTATATAAGTTACTCCAAATTAATTTAAAATGTCAGAATATACGTGTGCATAGTTTAAAGCTGTTGGCTTGCATAATTTCTGATATATAGGTATTTGGATGGAAAAAATAGAGAGAGCAATTATTAACAGTTGGCAGCCCTGGTGGCCTTAAGAATACGCTCAGTCATATCTGTTTATGTACAGATATTGCATACAAAATTTGGTTGAAATCCAATTGATAGTGTAGAAGTTATATGCATTTAAACATTGGACCTATCAGAAGGCTTAACATTATTTTGGCAACACTGTCATGGTTGGCCTCCTGGAAATTAAACTGAAATAGTCTTATCTTGATGTGTGCCAATTTTGGAATAGCTCCCATGCATACCTTGCAAGATATCCAACATGGAGCTCAAATTTCTAGTGCGTTTTTTCAGCAGTTGGTAGCACTGACATCATTTTCAAATATGGACGTGAGATATTCCGGTGCACATCTTTACTCATACTAAATTTGGTTCTGATTGCTGCAGCCGTTTAGGAGTTGATAGGGGGGGGACACACACACAGCCAGACAGACAGACAGACAGACAGACACACATTTTCCCGGATTGATGTCATAAGTCTACTTTTTCCTCATTTTTGCAAAGTAGCCTAATAAGAAGACACGTGTCTGAGGGTTTTTCGATGTGGTGTATATTATGAGGTGAAAGGGGTGAAAAGTGGGGGTTGAAGGATTCCCAACGGAGCGTGTATCTCTTAAACGACATAGGCCAGGGGTTTGGAACTCAGCCAAATAAAATCAGCATAAAAGTAACTAAACAGGTGTTTGACCGTTTTTTCATAAATCCAATTTAAGGGGCCCATGGGGAGGGGTGAAATTATGGGGGGGGGGGGGGACGTAATATGTCTGAGTGTAAAATTATACTTGGCCTATGTTGTAGACAATAACACAGTACATATTTTTTGTCTCTTGCTATTTCATCATACGACGAATACTTACGGAGTTATTAATGATTTTGTACTTTTTGGCCGGAATTTTCTAGGTCCCAGGAATGACATAAAAATTGATTCGAATGAAAATTCAAAAAACAGTTTTTTTAAATACTTTTATTATATTTTTCACGTCTTTTAGGTTCCGAAACCAACATGATATTTTGATGGTTTTTTTTTCGTCCCATGCATTTTTGGTTTCAGGTGATAGAATTATTTTCCACTAGGACCCATGCTTATCTATCTATTTAACTAATGTTATAACGGGATTCCAAATGTTATTGCGAAGCCGCGGGTAACTGCTAGTATTTATATAAAGTCCAACATGGCGACCATACGAAATATTTAGTCGGTTCTCAATATCTACGAACCTAATACAGCAATCAAACTGAAATGTTGTATGTTGATAGTGGGAATTAACATAAGTAGGATATATGAAAATAGGCTGTATAGTTCTTCACGGAACTACTTGGTTAACACGTCTTTCTAGATGGTAGACAGAAAAAATTATCATTAAAAAGGAAAAATTATATATTTTTATGTAGCAATTTTTTTTTTAAGGTGTGTAGAACTAACAATTTAGGGTGCGAGGCTTAAAAAGGCTTAAAACTCTAAAACTACTTATAATAAAAAATACCCTATTTCCCGGTAAGGCCTATATTTGTTTCACTTGTACTTCCTTGATAACAAATAAATTTTGCAAAAAAGCTATATTGCTTACCCTCAATGTTGGCATGCTAAAGAACCCTTTTGAAATCAGTAGGCCGTGTTCATAATGGCAAAATTAATCTCGGGATTTTCGGCCAACACAAAGTTCCTCATTTCTCTGCTACAATGCGCTATAGTGTCGAGGGTCTTAGGTATCTAACCTCCTTGACTTTCATAGCGCTTCAAGGAGCGATAACATTCGACATGCAAGATGTCCTCTGGGCGTCAATTAACAAAGCTTACGCCCGGCAACCGAGGCCATACGATATTATTATTATTATTATTTATGGGCTTTGTGGGGTCGTGGTCATTTAGCCCCGGGATACTTGTCTGATAACCTGTGTTATTGTGGTGTCTGTAGTAGTATGTGTATTTGTAATGCAGGTGAAGATTGGGAAGAACCATCCACTAACTACACATGTGGAAGCTAAAATTTGTAGGGTAGTTTGATAACGCTATATTAGTTTCAACGTTCACCGCCAGGTGCTGACTGCGATGGTATTTAGTCGCCACGTCTGCAGCTAGGTGTCGTTGACGGTAACATTTGGTAGATAAAATAGTAATTACTTGAAATTGATCGTCTGCAGTCCTTACCTGAATTACAGATAACACACACTAATACAGCCATCACAATTAACACCGGTTATCAGACAGATTCTACACACACCCAAGTACACGGGGCTACATGGCCGCGTTGTCACAGCCCCTAAACTAAGGAACCAACCAACCAGTCTTTTATAAGTGTTGAATATAGCATTCATCAGGCATATAACTTGACAGAATGTAAATTATAAATTGTTTGGAGATTGCAAGAGGCCATGAATCCTGTTGCCTAGGCAACTACACAATGAGTTATTTATTTGTGTCAAATCCCCGCCTCTTTCTTTAAAAGGTTAATAAATAAACCCATCGCCTGGTCGCTGGTTCAAACCTGGCCAAAGTCGTCGGATTTTTAAGAGCGTTAAAAATCTCTCAGTATGCCATCCTTCGGAGGGGAAGTAAAGCCGGCGGTCCCATGTCATAGATGTATGGCATGAAAAAGAACCGTCCACTAATTACAGAGTTTGAACCCGCAACCTTGCGCATAGAAGCTCAGCATGCTACCAACTACGCCACCGAGCCGCTCAAGTCGAAGGTCCATGATTCTATGGCCTAGGTCACCGCATTGCGTGCCTCTTCTTACACAATGCGAGAGCTAGAGACGGAAGGAAGCGGCCGTGGCCAATTAGAAGGAACAGTCCCAGCATTTGCCTGCAGTTAAAAATATGAAACCATGGAAAACCATTTCAAGAACGACCGACGGTGGGGTTAGAAACTACTCGTCGCCTGAGTGCGGAGAAGGCCTGGCCCCATTCCATGGCTGACGGAGACTACTGTCGGGAAAAGAAGTATAGATAGCCTACTCTAGTTTAGACGTCAATAAAGACGTTACCCGTAGTCTTGCATAAAAACAAGCTACACCAAACTTTTCCTTATTTTATTCTGCGTTTAGCTATGTAGAGTAAACATTTGTATTGTAATGCGTTAAAATTTTATAGCTGATTAACAAAAGTCCCGTTTTTTTAAAACAAGTCTAACCTTTGCTCACTTAGAAAGATCATTACAATAAAAGTATTAATCAGATCGTAATGAAACTTTAATACATCTTTAAAGAACTTATTGTAAACATGTGTGCGCAGTTTTAATGTGATCTGACGGTTCTAAAAATAGTTGTTGTTAATTTTGTAAACCAACTTTTTCTCGGGCCTGGGTGGTCGTAGCAGCATGAAATATGGATTATTATGAGGCTCATAGCAATGCAAGACTTAACTAAATACTACGTTTTATCTACACGTGATTGGTGATTTTATGTAAATTGTAGAGTGTCAACACCATACTGACCTTGTAGGACCGAAAACAGTGGCACGTTCATTGAAGAGTTTGTTATCAATTAAACACGCCGATAACAGAACATTCTTCCAGTACTTTTGTCCCTGTCATCTGAACCGTGCATGTCCTCAGTTCCTCAAAATAAATCGTGATAATGCTTGGAAAACGTAACACGCTCCAAGATTTGGTTGTGGCGTACTGTTTGGCATTGTTAAGCTATAGTCCATGCATCTGAGGTAAAAATAACTTTAACTTTTCAGGAAATAGGAAAACGATTCCCAGGAAAATCATCCACTCTTATATGATCATAATTTTGTCAGACACTTGATAAACATTAATTTATAGGCCTAATGTACAAAAATGTGGTAAATTAATTCAAACGTAAGAAAATGAGGGGATTTGAATTTAACTCCTGCCTTGCATAATAAAATAGGCCTAAACGGATAGTCTTGTAGAAGATTAATAACAGAGATCCTCATTTACGAGTAAAAATGGAAATATCGGTGTTGGCATTTCCATGCCACGATCTGTCCAAAGCCTCGCACTGAACACAGCAACACTTCCCGAATTTCTGTAAATTGTACTTCTCATGGTTAAGATATTTTATAAAGGGGCTGAATTTAAAAGGGATTTCTAATGTCGGTTAAAATAATTTATTTTCTCCCCATTTTATCAAGCAATTGACATTTAACGGAGACATCAAAATAAATCTTCCCCGTCCCATATGTCCACTAGAGAGTTGAAGTTATCAGAGAAACGTGCGGGAGAATTGTCACGTACATACCTCAGCAGTGTGTGCTCCTTCTCGCGACTTGACACGGTACCGACTGGACACACTGTTCAGCGCCTGTGCACACACTAAGCTGCCTGAGTGGGAGACAGCTAGCTACACCTCTGCAGGCAGTGCGTCACAATACCCAGTGCGCTATTGTTGCTTAGACACACTCTAAGCCCCCTGTGACCAAGTGGAGGACTACAGGCAGTGCGTCACAATACCCAGTGCGCTATTGTTGCTTAGACAAGCTCCAAGCCCCCTGTGACCAAGTGGAGGACTACAGGCAGTGCGTCACAATACCCAGTAGCGCTATTGTTGCTTAGACACACTCCAAGCCCCCTGTGACCAAGTGGAGGGGCGCTACACCGCTACAGGCAGTGCGTCACAATACCCAGTGCGCTATTGTTGCTTAGACACACTCCAAGCCCCCTGTGACCAAGTAGAGGACTACAGGCAGTGAGTCACAATACCCAGTGCGCTATTGTCGCTTAGACACACTCTAAGCCCCCTGTGACCAAGTGGAGGACTACAGGCAGTGCGTCACAATACCCAGTAGCGCTATTGTTGCTTAGACACACTCCAAGCCCCCTGTGACCAAGTGGAGGGGCGCTACACCGCTACAGGCAGTGCGTCACAATACCTAGTGCGCTATTGTTGCGTAGGCACACTCTAAGCCCCTTGTGAGCAAGTGGAGGGGCGCTACAGGCAGTGCGTCACAATACCCAGTAGCACTATTGTTGCGTAGGCACACTCTAATCCCCCTGTGACCAAGTGGAGGGGCGCTACAGGCTGTGCTTCACAATACCCAGTAGCACTATTGTTGCGTAGGCACACTCTAAGCCTCCTGTGAGCAAGTGGAGGGGCACTACACCTCTACAGGCAGTGCGTCACAATACCCAGTAGCACTATTGTTGCGTAGGCACACTCTAAGCCCCCTGTGACCAAGTGGAGGACTACAGGCAGTGCGTCACAATACCCAGTAGCGCTATTGTTGCGTAGGCACACTCTAAGCCCCTTGTGAGCAAGTGGAGGGGCGCTACAGGCAGTGCGTCACAATACCCAGTAGCACTATTGTTGCGTAGGCACACTCTAAGCCCCTTGTGAGCAAGTGGAGGGGCGCTACAGGCAGTGCGTCACAATACCCAGTAGCGCTATTGTTGCGTAGGCACACTCTAAGCCCCCTGTGAGCAAGTGGAGGGGCGCTACAGGCTGTGCGTCACAATACCCAGTAGCACTATTGTTGCGTAGGCACACTCTAAGCCCCCTGTGAGCAAGTGGAGGGGCGCTACAGGCTGTGCGTCACAATACCCAGTAGCACTATTGTAGCGTAGGCACACTCTAAGCCCCCTGTGACCAAGTGGAGGGGCGCTACAGGCAGTGCGTCACAATACCCAGTAGCACTATTGTTGCATAGGCACACTCTAAGCCCCCTGTGAGCAAGTGGAGGGGCGCTACAGGCTGTGCGTCACAATACCCAGTAGCACTATTGTTGCGTAGGCACACTCTAAGCCCCCTGTGACCAAGTGGAGGGGCGCTACACCGCTACAGGCAGTGCGTCACAATACCCAGTAGCGCTATTGTTGCGTAGGCACACTCTAAGCCCCTTGTGAGCAAGTGGAGGGGCGCTACAGGCAGTGCGTCACAATACCCAGTAGCACTATTGTTGCGTAGGCACACTCTAAGCCCCTTGTGAGCAAGTGGAGGGGCGCTACACCTCTACAGGCAGTGCGTCACAATACCCAGTAGCGCTATTGTTGCGTAGGCAAACTCTAAGCCCCTTGTGAGCAAGTGGAGGGGCGCTAAAGGCTGTGCGTCACAATACCCAGTAGCGCTATTGTTGCGTAGGCACACTCTAAGCCCCCTGTGACCAAGTGGAGGGGCGCTACACCTCTAAAGGCAGTGCGTCACAATACCCAGTAGCACTATTGTTGCGTAGGCACACTCTAAGCCCCCTGTGAGCAAGTGGAGGGGCGCTACAGGCTGTGCGTCACAATACCCAGTAGCACTATTGTTGCGTAGGCACACTCTAAGCCCCCTGTGACCAAGTGGAGGGGCGCTACACCGCTACAGGCTGTGCGTCACAATACCCAGTAGCGCTATTGTTGCGTAGGCACACTCTAATCCCCCTGTGAGCAAGTGGAGGGGCGCTACAGTCAGTGCGTCACAATACCCAGTGCGCTATTGTTGCGTAGGCACACTCTAAGCCCCTTGTGAGCAAGTGGAGGGGCACTACACCTCTACAGGCAGTGCGTCACAATACCCAGTAGCGCTATTGTTGCGTAGGCACACTCTAAGCCCCCTGTGACCAAGTGGAGGACTACAGGCAGTGCGTTACAATACCCAGAAGCACTATTGTTGCGTAGGCACACTCTAAGCCCCTTGTGAACAAGTGGAGGACTACAGGCAGTGCGTTACAATACCCAGAAGCACTATTGTTGCGTAGGCACACTCTAAGCCCCCTGTGACCAAGTGGAGGACTACAGGCAGTGCGTCACGATACCCAGTAGCACTTTGGTGCGTAGGCACACTCTAAGCCCCTTGTGAGCAAGTGGAGGGGCGCTACAGGCTGTGCGTCACAATACCCAGTAGCGCTATTGTTGCGTAGGCACACTCTAAGCCCCCTGTGACCAAGTGGAGGGGCACTACACCTCTACAGGCTGTGCGTCACAATACCCAGTAGCGCTATTGATGCGTAGGCACACTCTAAGCCCCCTGTGACCAAGTGGAGGGGCACTACAGGCAGTGCGTCACAATACCCAGTAGCGCTATTGTTGCGTAGGCACACTCTAAGCCCCTTGTGAGCAAGTGGAGGGGCGCTACAGGCTGTGCGTCACAATACCCAGTGCGCTATTGTTGCGTAGGCACACTCTAATCCCCCTGTGACCAAGTGGAGGGGCACTACACCTCTACAGGCTGTAAGTCACAATACCCAGTAGCGCTATTGTTGCGTAGGCACACTCTAAGCCCCATGTGACCAAGTGGAGGGGCACTACAGGCAGTGCGTCACAATACCCAGTAGCGCTATTGTTGCGTAGGCACACTCTAATCCCCCTGTGAGCAAGTGGAGGGGCGCTACACGCTGTGCGTCACAATACCCAGTAGCGCTATTGTTGCGTAGGCACACTCTAAGCCCCCTGTGACCAAGTGGAGGACTACAGGCAGTGCGTTACAATACCCAGAAGCACTATTGTTGCGTAGGCACACTCTAAGCCCCTTGTGACCAAGTGGAGGACTACAGGCAGTGCGTTACAATACCCAGAAGCACTATTGTTGCGTAGGCACACTCTAAGCCCCCTGTGACCAAGTGGAGGACTACAGGCAGTGCGTCACAATACCCAGTAGCACTTTTGTTGCGTAGGGACACTCTAAGCCCCTTGTGAGCAAGTGGAGGGGCGCTACAGGCTGTGCGTCACAATACCCAGTAGCGCTATTGTTGCGTAGGCACACTCTAAGCCCCCTGTGACCAAGTGGAGGGGCACTACACGTCTACAGGCTGTGCGTCACAATACCCAGTAGCGCTATTGTTGCGTAGGCACACTCTAAGCCCCCTGTGGCCAAGTGAAGGGGCACTACAGGCAGTGCGTCACAATACCCAGTAGCGCTATTGTTGCGTAGGCACACTCTAAGCCCCTTGTGAGCAAGTGCAGGGGCGCTACAGGCTGTGCGTCACAATACCCAGTGCGCTATTGTTGCGTAGGCACACTCTAATCCCCCTGTGACCAAGTGGAGGGGCACTACACCTCTACAGGCTGTGCGTCACAATACCCAGTAGCGCTATTGTTGCGTAGGCACACTCTAAGCCCCCTGTGACCAAGTGAAGGGGCACTACAGGCAGTGCGTCACAATACCCAGTAGCGCTATTGTTGCGTAGGCACACTCTAAGCCCCTTGTGAGCAAGTGGAGGGGCGCTACAGGCTGTGCGTCACAATACCCAGTGCGCTATTGTTGCGTAGGCACACTCTAATCCCCCTGTGACCAAGTGGAGGGGCACTACACCTCTACAGGCTATGCGTCACAATACCCAGTAGCGCTATTGTTGCGTAGGCACACTCTAAGCCCCCTGTGAGCAAGTGGAGGGGCGCTACAGGCTGTGCGTCACAATACCCAGTAGCGCTATTGTTGCGTAGGCACACTCTAAGCCCCCTGTGAGCAAGTGGAGGGGCACTTCACCTCTACAGGCAGTGCGTCACAATACCCAGTAGCGCTATTGTTGCGTAGGCGCACTCTAAGCCCCCTGTGAGCAAGTGGAGGGGCAATACAGGCTGTGCGTCACAATACCCAGTAGCACTATTGTTGCGTAGGCACACTCTAAGCCCCTTGTGAGCAAGTGGAGGAGCTCTACACCTCTATTGGCAGTGCGTCACAATACCCAGTAGCGCTATTGTTGCGTAGGCACACTCTAAGCCCCTTGTGAGCAAGTGGAGGAGCTCTACACCTCTATTGGCAGTGCGTCACAATACCCAGTAGCGCTATTGTTGCGTAGGCACACTCTAAGCCCCTTGTAACCAAGTGGAGGGGCGCTACACCTCTAAAGGCAGTGCGTCACAATACCCAGTAGCGCTATTGTTGCGTAGGCACACTCTAAGCCCCCTGTGAGCAAGTGGAGGGGCGCTACAGGCTGTGCGTCACAATACCCAGTAGCGCTATTGTTGCGTAGGCACACTCTAAGCCCCTTGTGAGCAAGTGGAGGGGCGCTACAGGCAGTGCGTCACAATACCCAGTAGCGCTATTGTTGCGTAGGCACACTCTAAGCCCCTTCTGACCAAGTGGAGGGGCGCTACAGGCTGTGCGTCACAATACCCAGTAGCGCTATTGTTGCGTAGGCACACTCTAAGCCCCCTGTGAGCAAGTGGAGGGGCGCTACAGGCTGTGCGTCACAATACCCAGTAGCGCTATTGTTGCGTAGGCACACTCTAAGCCCCTTGTGACCAAGTGGAGGGGCGCTACAGGCTGTGCGTCACAATACCCAGTAGCGCTATTGTTGCGTAGGCACACTCTAAGCCCCTTGTGAGCAAGTGGACGGGCACTACAGGCAGTGCTTCACAATACCCAGTAGCGCTATTGTTGCGTAGGCACACTCTAAGCCCCCTGTGAGCAAGTGGAGGAATACAGGCAGTGCGTCACAATACCCAGTAGCGCTATTGTTGCGTAGGCACACTCTAAGCCCCTTGTGAGCAAGTGGAGGGGCACTACACCTCTACAGGCAGTGCTTCACAATACCCAGTAGCGCTATTGTTGCGTAGGCACACTCTAAGCCCCTTGTGAGCAAGTGGAGGGATACTACACCTCTACAGGCAGTGCTTCACAATACCCAGTAGCGCTATTGTTGCGAAGGCACACTCTAAGTCCCCTGTGAGCAAGTGGAGGGGCGCTACAGGCAGTGCGTCACAATACCCAGTAGCGCTATTGTTGCGTAGGCACACTCTAATTCCCCTGTGAGCAAGTGGAGGACTACAGGCAGTGCTTCACAATACCCAGTAGCACTATTGTTGCGTAGGCACACTCTAAGCCCCTTGTGAGCAAGTGGAGGGGCACTACACCTCTACAGGCAGTGCGTCACAATACCCAGTAGCGCTATTGTTGCGTAGGCACACTCTAAGCCCCTTGTGAGCAAGTGGAGGGGCACTACACCTCTACAGGCTGTGCGTCACAATACCCAGTAGCGCTATTGTTGCGTAGGCACACTCTAAGCCCCTTGTGAGCAAGTGGAGGGGCGCTACAGGCTGTGCGTCACAATACCCAGTAGCGCTATTGTTGCGTAGGCACACTCTAAGCCCCTTGTGAGCAAGTGGAGGGGCGCTACAGGCAGTGCGTCACAATACCCAGTAGCGCTATTTTTGCGTAGGCACACTCTAAGCCCCTTGTGAGCAAGTGGAGGGGCGCTACAGGCAGTGCGTCACAATACCCAGTAGCGCTATTGTTGCGTAGGCACACTCTAAGCACCCTGAGACCAAGTGGAGGGGCGCTACAGGCTGTGCGTCACAATACCCAGTAGCACTATTGTTGCGTAGGCACACTCTAAGCCCCCTGTGACCAAGTGGAGGGGCGCTACAGGCTGTGCTTCACAATACCCAGAAGCACTATTGTTGCGTAGGCACACTCTAAGCCCCCTGTGAGCAAGTGGAGGGGCGCTACAGGCTGTGCGTCACAATACCCAGTAGCGCTATTGTTGCGTAGGCACACTCTAAGCCCCTTGTGAGCAAGTGGAGGGGCGCTACAGGGAGTGCGTCACAATACCCAGTAGCACTATTGTTGCGTAGGCACACTCTAAGCCCCCTGTGACCAAGTGGAGGGGCGCTACACCTCTACAGGCAGTGCGTCACAATACCCAGTAGCACTATTGTTGCGTAGGCACACTCTAAGCCCCCTGTGAGCAAGTGGAGGGGCGCTACAGGCTGTGCGTCACAATACCCAGTAGCGCTATTGTTGCGTAGGCACACTCTAAGCCCCCTGTGACCAAGTGGAGGGGCGCTACAGGCTGTGCGTCACAATACCCAGTAGCGCTATTGTTGCGTAGGCACACTCTAAGCCCCTTGTGAGCAAGTGGAGGGGCACTACACCTCTACAGGCAGTGCGTCACAATACCCAGTAGCACTATTGTTGCGTAGGCACACTCTAAGCCCCCTGTGAGCAAGTGGAGGGGCGCTACAGGCAGTGCGTCACAATACCCAGTAGCGCTATTGTTGCGTAGGCACACTTTAAGCCCCTTGTGAGCAAGTGGAGGGGCACTACACCTCTACAGGCAGTGCGTCACAATACCCAGTAGCGCTATTGTTGCGTAGGCACACTCTAAGCCCCCTGTGACCAAGTGGAGGGGCACTACACCTCTACAGGCAGTGCGTCACAATACCCAGTAGCGCTATTGTTGCGTAGGCACACTCTAAGCCCCCTGTGACCAAGTGGAGGGGCACTACACCTCTACAGGCAGTGCGTCACAATACCCAGTAGCACTATTGTTGCGTAGGCACACTCTAAGCCCCCTGTGACCAAGTGGAGGGGCACTAAACCTCTACAGGCAGTGCGTCACAATACCCAGTAGCGCTATTGTTGCGAGGCACACTCTAAGCCCCTTGTGAGCAAGTGGAGGGGCACTACACCTCTAAAGGCAGTGCGTCACAATACCCAGTAGCACTATTGTTGCGTAGGCACTCTCTAAGCCTCCTGTGAGCAAGTGGAGGGGCACTATAGGCAGTGCGTCACAATACCCTGTAGCGCTATTGTTGCGTAGGCACGCTCTAAGCCCCTTGTGAGCAAGTGGAGGACTACAGGCAGTGCGTCACAATACCCAGTAGCACTATTGTTGCGTAGGCACACTCTAAGCCCCTTGTGAGCAAGTGGAGGGGCACTACAGGCAGTGCGTCACAATACCCAGTAGCGCTATTGTTGCGTAGGCACACTCTAAGCCCCCTGTGAGCAAGTGGTGGGGCACTACAGGCAGTGCGTCACAATACCCAGTAGCGCTATTGTTGCGTAGGCACACTCTAAGCCCCCTGTGAGCAAGTGGAGGGGCACTACACCTCTACAGGCAGTGCGTCACAATACCCAGTAGCGCTATTGTTGCGTAGGCACACTCTAAGCCCCTTGTGAGCAAGTGGAGGGGCACTACACCTCTACAGGCAGTGCGTCACAATACCCAGTAGCGCTATTGTTGCGTAGGCACACTCTAAGCCCCCTGTGACCAAGTGGAGGGGCGCTACAGGCAGTGCGTCACAATACCCAGTAGCGCTATTGTTGCGTAGGCACACTCTAAGCCCCTTGTGAGCAAGTGAGGGGCGCTACAGGCAGTGCGTCACAATACCCAGTAGCGCTATTGTTGCGTAGGCACACTCTAAGCCCCCTGTGACCAAGTGGAGGGGCACTACAGGCAGTGCGTCACAATACCCAGTAGCGCTATTGTTGCGTAGGCACACTCTAAGCCCCTTGTGAGCAAGTGGAGGGGCGCTACAGGCAGTGCGTCACAATACCCAGTAGCGCTATTGTTGCGTAGGCACACTCTAAGCCCCTTGTGAGCAAGTGGAGAGGCGCTACAGGCAGTGCGTCACAATACCCAGTAGCGCTATTGTTGCGTAGGCACACTCTAAGCCCCCTGTGACCAAGTGGAGGGGCACTACAGGCAGTGCGTCACAATACCCAGTAGCGCTATTGTTGCGTAGGCACACTCTAAGCCCCCTGTGACCAAGTGGAGGGGCACTACAGGCAGTGCGTCACAATACCCAGTAGCGCTATTGTTGCGTAGGCACACTCTAAGCCCCCTGTGACCAAGTGGAGGGGCACTACAGGCAGTGCGTCACAATACCCAGTAGCACTATTGTTGCGTAGGCACACTCTAAGCCCCTTGTGAGCAAGTGGAGGGGCGCTACAGGCTGTGCGTCACAATACCCAGTGCGCTATTGATACGTAGGCACACTCTAAGCCCCTTGTGAGCAAGTGGAGGACTACAGGCAGTGCGTCACAATACCCAGTAGCACTATTGTTGCGTAGGCACACTCTAAGCCCCCTGTGAGCAAGTGGAGGGGCACTACACCTCTACAGGCAGTGCGTCACAATACCCAGTAGCACTATTGTTGCGTAGGCACACTCTAAGCCCCCTGTGACCAAGTGGAGGGGCGCTACACCGCTACAGGCTGTGCGTCACAATACCCAGTAGCGCTATTGTTGCGTAGGCACACTCTAAGCCCCTTGTGAGCAAGTGGAGGGGCACTACACCTCTACAGGCTGTGCGTCACAATACCCAGTAGCGCTATTGTTGCGTAGGCACACTCTAAGCCCCTTGTGAGCAAGTGGAGGGGCACTACACCTCTACAGGCAGTGCGTCACAATACCCAGTAGCGCTATTGTTGCGTAGGCACACTCTAAGCCCCTTGTGAGCAAGTGGAGGGGCGCTACACCGCTACAGGCTGTGCGTCACAATACCCAGTAGCGCTATTGTTGCGTAGGCACACTCTAAGCCCCTTGTGACCAAGTGGAGGGGCGCTACACCGCTACAGGCTGTGCGTCACAATACCCAGTAGCGCTATTGTTGCGTAGGCACACTCTAAGCCCCCTGTGACCAAGTGGAGGGGCACTACACCTCTACAGGCTGTTCGTCACAATACCCAGTAGCGCTATTGTTACGTAGGCACACTCTAAGCCCCTTGTGAGCAAGTGGAGGGGCGCTACACCGCTACAGGCTGTGCGTCACAATACCCAGTAGCGCTATTGTTGCGTAGGCACACTCTAAGTCCCCTGTGAGCAAGTGAAGGACTTCAGGCAGTGCTTCACAATACCCAGTAGCGCTATTGTTGCGTTGGCACACTCTAAGCCCCTTGTGAGCAAGTGGAGGGGCACTACACCTCTACAGTCTGTGCGTCACAATACCCAGTAGCGCTATTGTTGCGTAGGCACACTCTAAGCCCCTTGTGAGCAAGTGGAGGGGCGCTACAAGCAGTGCGTCACAATACCCAGTAGCACTATTGTTGCGTAGGCACACTCTAAGCCCCTTGTGAGCAAGTGGAGGGGCGCTACAAGCAGTGCGTCACAATACCCAGTAGCGCTATTGTTGCGTAGGCACACTCTAAGCCCCTTGTGAGCAAGTGGAGGGGCGCTACAGGCAGTGCGTCACAATACCCAGTAGCACTATTGTTGCGTAGGCACACTCTAAGCCCCCTGTGAGCAAGTGGAGGGGCACTACACCTCTACAGGCAGTGCGTCACAATACCCAGTAGCACTATTGTTGCGTAGGCACACTCTAAGCCCCTTGTGAGCAAGTGGAGGGGCGCTACAGGCAGTGCGTCACAATACCCAGTAGCGCTATTGTTGCGTAGGCACACTCTAAGCCCCTTGTGAGCAAGTGGAGGGGCGCTACAGGCAGTGCGTCACAATACCCAGTAGCGCTATTGTTGCGTAGGCACACTCTAAGCCTCTTGTGAGCAAGTGGAGGGGCGCTACAGGCTGTGCTTCACAATACCCAGTAGCGCTATTGTTGCGTAGGCACACTCTAAGCCCCCTGTGAGCAAGTGGAGGGGCTTTACAGGCAGTGCTTCACAATACCCAGTAGCGCTATTGTTGCGTAGGCACACTCTAAGCCCCTTGTGAGCAAGTGGAAGGGCGCTACAGGCAGTGCGTCACAATACCCAGTAGCACTTTTGTTGCGTAGGCACACTCTAAGCCCCCTGTGAGCAAGTGGAGGACTACAGGCAGTGCGTCACAATACCCAGTAGCGCTATTGTTGCGTAGGCACACTCTAAGCCCCTTGTGAGCAAGTGGAGGGGCGCTACAGGCAGTGCGTCACAATACCCAGTAGCACTTTTGTTGCGTAGGCACACTCTAAGCCCCCTGTGACCAAGTGGAGGGGCACTACACCTCTAAAGGCAGTGCTTCACAATACCCAGTAGCGCTATTGTTGCGTAGGCACACTCTAAGCCCCTTGTGACCAAGTGGAGGGGCACTACACCTCTACAGGCAGTGCGTCACAATTCCCAGTAGCACTATTGTTGCGTAGGCACACTCTAAGCCCCTTGTGAGCAAGTGGAGGGGCACTACACCTCTACAGGCAGTGCGTCACAATACCCAGTAGCACTATTGTTGCGTAGGCACACTCTAAGCCCCCTGTGACCAAGTGGAGGGGCACTACACCTCTACAGGCAGTGCGTCACAATACCCAGTAGCGCTATTGTTGCGTAGGCACACTCTAAGCCCCTTGTGAGCAAGTGGAGGGGCACTACACCTCTACAGGCTGTGCGTCACAATACCCAGTAGCGCTATTGTTGCGTAGGCACACTGTAAGCCCCTTGTGAGCAAGTGGAGGGGCACTACACCTCTACAGGCTGTGCGTCACAATACCCAGTAGCGCTATTGTTGCGTAGGCACACTCTAAGCCCCTTGTGAGCAAGTGGAGGGGCACTACACCTCTACAGGCAGTGCGTCACAATACCCAGTAGCGCTATTGTTGCGTAGGCACACTCTAAGCCCCTTGTGAGCAAGTGGAGGACTACAGGCAGTGCGTCACAATACCCAGTAGCGCTATTGTTGCGTAGGCACACTCTAAGCCCCTTGTGAGCAAGTGGAGGGGCGCTACACCTCTACAGGCAGTGCGTCACAATACCCAGTAGCGCTATTGTTGCGTAGGCACACTCTAAGCCCCCTGTGACCAAGTGGAGGGGCACTACACCTCTACAGGCAGTGCGTCACAATACCCAGTAGCGCTATTGTTGCGTAGGCACACTCTAAGCCTCCTCTGAGCAAGTGGAGGGGCACTACACCTCTACAGACAGTGCGTCACCATACCCAGTAGCGCTATTGTTGCGTAGGCACACTCTAAGCCTCCTGTGAGCAAGTGGAGGGGCACTACACCTCTACAGGCAGTGCGTCACAATTCCCAGTAGCGCTATTGTTGCGTAGGCACACTCTAAGCCTCCTGTGAGCAAGTGGAGGGGCACTACAGGCAGTGCGTCACAATACCCAGTAGCGCTATTGTTGCGTAGGCACACTCTAAGCCTCCTGTGAGCAAGTGGAGGGGCACTACACCTCTACAGGCAGTGCGTCACAATTCCCAGTAGCGCTATTGTTGCGTAGGCACACTCTAAGCCTCCTGTGAGCAAGTGGAGGGGCACTACAGGCAGTGCGTCACAATACCCAGTAGCGCTATTGTTGCGTAGGCACACTCTAAGCCTCCTGTGAGCAAGTGGAGGGGCACTACACCTCTACAGGCAGTGCGTCACAATTCCCAGTAGCACTATTGTTGCGTAGGCACACTCTAAGCCCCTTGTGAGCAAGTGGAGGGGCACTACACCTCTACAGGCAGTGCGTCACAATACCCAGTAGCACTATTGTTGCGTAGGCACACTCTAAGCCCCCTGTGACCAAGTGGAGGGGCGCTACACCGCTACAGGCAGTGCGTCACAATTCCCAGTAGCGCTATTGTTGCGTAGGCACACTCTAAGCCTCCTGTGAGCAAGTGGAGGGGCACTATAGGCAGTGCGTCACAATACCCAGTAGCACTATTGTTGCGTAGGCACACTCTAAGCCCCCTGTGACCAAGTGGAGGACTACAGGCAGTGCGTCACAATACCCAGTAGCGCTATTGTTGCTTAGATACACTCTAAGCCCCCTGTGACCAAGTGGATGACTACATGCAGTGCTTCACAATACCCAGTAGCGCTATTGTTGCGTAGGCACACTCTAAGCCTCCTGTGAGCAAGTGGAGGGGCACTACACCTCTACAGGCAGTGCGTCACATTTCCCAGTAGCGCTATTGTTGCGTAGGCACACTCTAAGTCTCCTGTGAGCAAGTGGAGGGGCACTATAGGCAGTGCGTCACAATACCCAGTAGCACTATTGTTGCGTAGGCACACTCTAAGCCCCCTGTGACCAAGTGGAGGACTACAGGCAGTGCGTCACAATACCCAGTAGCACTATTGTTGCGTAGGCACACTCTAAGCCCCCTGTGACCAAGTGGAGGACTACATGCAGTGCGTCACAATACCCAGTAGCACTATTGTTGCGTAGGCACACTCTAAGCCCCCTGTGACCAAGTGGAGGGGCGCTACACCGCTACAGGCAGTGCGTCACAATACCCAGTAGCACTATTGTTGCGTAGGCACACTCTAAGCCCCCTGTGACCAAGTGGAGGGGCGCTACACCGCTACAGGCAGTGCGTCACAATACCCAGTAGCGCTATTGTTGCTTAGACACACTCTAAGTCCCCTGTGACCAAGTGGTGGACTGCTACATCTATCACAGGTTTCGTACAACTATACCCAAAATCTCTCAGAGAAAATAGAGGGAAGCCCAACCAAAGTATTTAATTGTATGTGACGTGTGTACGCCCTTGTAAACGGATGACGATGGGCGAGTAAATTTAAGCATTAAGGTCGATGTGACGATCCCATTGATTGGTAGTAACGAAATCTGGACCTCGGAGCTAGGCCAGTCTGTTCTTTTGATAGTTGACAGCACTGATGTCATTAAAGAATATGGCGAAGAAGTTCCATCAGCGAAAATTTGGTTTGATGAATGGATGCAGCTGTAGGGGACAGTCGAGCACACATACACACGCCCATTTTGCAATTTAAGAGTAACCTTTGAGGTCTCAGCCATCACAATCTATTTCTCTAAACATACAGTAATTTTTCCAACTCAAACATATCTCTTGTATTTTTTACGCCATGATCGATTTGTGATTGAAGTATCCATTAATTGTTCCGTGTAGGAGAACAAGACTTTCCTCCATCATTCTAAGAATGCAAGTAAGTCCATCATTTAGCCTTGGAATACAATGCAATACGATCAGTGATTGCAAGGACCATCTTCTTCAATAATGAGGGGACACAGACCCTAGAACTCCATAAACGTTTAATAAATTAATTAAATTGAGGAAATTTCCGTTGAGTAGTGGTTAGCGTGCTTAGCTGCCACCCCGTAGGTCTGAGGTTGAATCCCGGCTTTGTCACGAAATTAGAAAAGTTGTATGAGGACTGGAACGGGGTCTACTCAGCCTCGGGTGACCCAAATGAGTAGAGGGGTTTCGATTCCCACCTCATCCGTCCCCGAAGTGGTTTTCCGTGGTTTCGTCTCCGGGCCCAATGCCGGAGTGGTACCTACCGTCAGGCCACGGCCGCCTCCTTCCCTCTTCCTTGTCTATCCCTCCCATTCTTTCCATCCCGTTCCATCCCTCATGAGGCCCCCCTGTTCGCTTTGCAGGTGAAGTCGCCTGGGCTAGGCGCTAGTCCCGCCTCCCCAGTTGTATCCCCCCTTGCAATAACAAGCTCCAGGACACTATTCGTAGAGGCGGTAAAGGTGGGATCCCTCGCTGAGTCCATGGGAAAAGCCAACGTGGAAGGTAAACTGACTACGAAAAAAACAAGGAAACTTACTCCTTACCCCTAATATTGGTAACAATACTGCTGTCTAATATTTCGTTATCTTTCAGAATTGAAAGGAACAAGTAGCACTAAAGTGGGGAGCGTGATGGTGCAGTGGCTTAGCTGCTCGTCTTTCACCCGGACGGCCGAATCCCGGTGGCTTCAGGAAGGGCATCAGGCCTTAAATCCCTGGCCAAAACCAAAATGAATTGGGTAAAGGCGAAGAAGTAGCACTAAAATATTTATCACCGCTCTGCATTTTCCTCGGATAGTCTCTATTATTATCGTTTCGTCTGCTTTGTCTTTTGCTGTTCCTTCTCACTATGTTTCCTCTTCCTTTCATCGGACCATTTCGAGTCGGTTTTCTTTCCCTTCCTCCCTTGGAATCCTTTTTGCCTAAAAATATCTCTCTGTGGTGTATCTTCTTCTCCGATATTGTTTCTTTCCAAACCCTTTTTGACTTCTTGTAGCCAGGTTGTTGTTCCACAGGAATGTGAGGATCTGCTTGGTTAACCCACTGTCATCCATCATGTAGCAATCTCCCCTTCCGTATTGTTTCTGATATATTTTCTATTTTTCGATATATTTCCTCATTACTTCTTAATTTCCAGAATCCTGCAGCTATTAAAGGATAGTCTTTAATCTTTAAACAAATCTATTCAAGTTCCATCGTAATTTATCTTCGTTACTGGGATCGCCTTTATCGAATTTCCGCCTGGTGGTTATCATTCTTGGCTGTCGCCATGGAGGCAGCTTGCCACGGTGGGTGAGTGGATATCGTATAGGTCTACTAACCCCAAGATTGCAGGTTCGCTCCTGGCCGTGGTAAGTGATTTTTGAAAGGCGGCAAAAATACGACATGCATGTCATACGATGTTGGCATGTCAAAGAACCCATTTGAATTCGGTAGGCCGTGTTCATAATGGCAAAATTAATCTTGGGAGTTTCCGCCAACAGGAAGTTCCTAATTTCTCTACTAGAAAGCGCTATAGTGTTCAAGGAGCTTAGATATCTAACCTCCTTGACTTTCATAGTGATTCAAGGAACAACGAAATTCGGCATGCAAGCTACCCTCTGGGTGTCAAATTACAAAGCTTGCACTTGGCATCCGAGGCCATACGATATTATTATTATTATTATTATTACCGTGGAGGCCCGGGTTCGATTGCCGGCGCTGCCAAGAAATTTAATTCTGGTCTGAGGGCTGGAACGGGGTACATTCCGCCTCGTGTGGAGACACTGCTACTTGAGCCATCCTGGAAATGGTTTTCCGTGGTTTACCATCTCTACTCCAGACAAATGCTGGAATAGATCCTAACTTAAGACCACGGCCGCCTCCTTCCCATTCCTAAACTGAATTAACAATACAATGATACCCTCGTCAGCGTGGATTGAAATAATAAAATAATCTTAAAAACTATGTTAACAAAAATACCAAAGTGAAAATGGATATCTTTACAAAGAACACATTAAAATTTAAATAAAATGAAAGGTCACAAAAAACAAGAGAAATACCTAAAAGAAACAAGACTAAATTTAATATAAATCTACCGTAATAGATTGTCTATATTATACTTCTTCATTATGGTTCAATATAGGCTAATCGGACCTCTAAGACTGCAATCAAACTGAAATCTTGTATATTGACAGAGGTTATAAACTTTATTTCACTTATGGGACTTTCTATCACCTGGTGAGCGTCGCCGCCATGTTGGATTTGTGCTCATGAGATCATGCCGAGGGCATTGGAAAGCTGGTGTAACGATACGACAAATATTTGAATCGTTTCGGCGATTATGTTGAGACATAAGAATAAAACAAGCAAACATTTAGTACGATAGTAAAATCAGTTTGGTATAAGGATGTGTTATTTTTATACAGTCCATCGGAACTTGAACAAGAAATTACCCTCATATTACAGGTTTTAATAACAAAAGTAATATTTCCAAAACTGCCAGTTCAACCTTCATTAAAACGAAAAAGCTCCTCAGTAACTGCAGACTAAGTCCCGATGTTAGACTGTGAATGGTCAGGGGATGTGTATATTGTATGGAATGGAAGGGTGGACTCTAACCCACGCCCTGTGCAAGAAGCTGGAGCTGTGAGTACAGTAGAACCCCTCTCATCCGTCCTCGGCTGGTCCGTCGCTCTGGTTGATCCGACCGTGCTCGAGCCGAACTTGCCTCGACTTGTAGCGGTGACGCAATGCCCGTCGCGGCATTGTTGTTATCGCTTGTGCGTTTTAGTGCTTCGTCATCTCTCGTATCGTTTCTGTCGTCCGCGTATTGTACAGTACAGTACGTACTGCACTGCGAAGGGTTTAGTGCTTACTGTTCGTTGGTTTTACGACATTGTTCTTCTGTGTTCGTTACAGTACTGAACAGTAATTTGTTTACCGTACATTGTGTGTGTTGTTTTTCAACATACCAGGAGTGAAACGTAAACATGTTCTTCTTTCATTAAATGAAAGATTACCAGTGCTATGAAGACTGGAAGAAGGGAAATCACTCCAAAAAATTGCCAAGGAACTCAATAAAGGCGTTACGACAATAAAGGATTGAAGAGGTAATCGGTAAAGCATGGAATCATGTACAGTGACGATAAATGGTGATAACGCTATTAAGAATCGCAAAACATTAGAAAAGCCTAAACTTGAACTGCTTGACAACGCATTGTGGATGTGCTTCTATCAAGAAAGAAGTGGCCCAAAGGAACCCCGATATATTGAGTTCAGAGATGGTTTATTTTAATGTAAATCCTTGTTTCAATGTAAATCTGTACTTTCTGATAATCCGACCTTTTTTGCGTTCCGACCATACCCACAGTCCCAAAGGTGACGGATTACAGGGGTTGTACTGTATATTGGCGGATGTTAAGTATCTCGTGGACCGGAAGAATGAGGAATACTGAGGTGATGGGAAGATTAAACGATGATGATGATGATGATTATTGTTGTTTTAAGGGGACAAACATCGAGGTTATCGGCTCGTATTGGTTTGGGTGATCGTGAAGATGATAATGAAATGTAAACTAAATCTAACTACTAACTTATATACAAGAAGAAGAAATGGAAAACAAAAGGAGAATAAGGCAAAGAAAGGACAGGAGGAAAAGAAATACCCTCAACCCTAGAAGAATGCGGATTGAGGGACTTGGAAGGATGGAGAGCCATGAAAGACAGATAGGAAAGTGATAGAGGAGGTCCGCCCCAGAGGTAATGGATAAAAGGGGGGCTTGTATTTGCACAAATTGCACTATTAACATTAGAGTCAGCAGTTGCAATAATCCAGCTCCGGAATCCCTCGGGGTCGCCAACTTCCGAACTCACCAACCGTGAGCCCCTGAGGGTGTAGCAATATCTAGGGTGCACCAGAAGTGGTGGGGCTACATACACCCTGCCTCCTTGAGGGCCTTGAGCAGAAGGCAGGAGATCACATGAAAAGAAAAAGAAGGCTGGCCCGTCGCAGAAGGAGGGTATCAGAAAAGATGAGTCAAGAGCCAATTAAGGCGGGAAAGGAAGAGACTCCCTAGGTCTCGGAAGAGAACAAGAGTTGACCAAGTGAGGTCGACAGGAAACAAGACAGAGAGGAGCCGGCACAAGTAAGTGAAAACAATTCCGGAATCAGCTGGGGACCCGTGGTCGCCAACACACGTCCCACTAGATGTGAGCCCCTGGGGGGAAGATTAAACGAGTGCTCCTTTCCATCAAGAAGCGAAAACTCGAATATTTCGGACACGTGATGCGGAATAAAACTCCAGGTGATTAAGGGGAAGATCTGAGGACAGCGGAGACCCGGCCCAGCAACCTCAGGGACTGTTTTCAACAACCAACTCCAAGACTAGAACAGTCATGATGACCGCCAACTTTCCATAAAAGAGGGCACGGCATGAAGAAGACAATTCCCTATCGCCAGCAGACTGGGCACATTTGTCCCTGGGGTGCGCCATTCTTTTTCGGGCGCTATTTTCGCGGGTTCATGAAAACCTTCTCACATATGACTAACCTCAGTCCTCTGTCACCAAGATTCTCGGATTTTACTGACGTATTTAAATCTTAAATAGACGCTGCTGTTTTCTCACTTCTCGAGTGGATACACCCACTGAGGCTTCCACGAGCCAGTGATATCAGTGTTGAATGGATATTCTTGTCGGAATATTTCATTGGGTTACTTTACGCTGAATATCGTGGTACGGTAGCATTGTCATTACTGGAAATATGGATTGTTGTGCACACCTTAATAGCACCGTGTAATAATGTGCGTGGGTGACGCAAGCAGTGTTGCCAACTTTAAAGTAGTAATATAATATAAAAATAGCCCACCAATACCTGGGATAAATAGCCAATCCACTTTGTAAACATATTCGTTGGTTAAGTCCAGGACAAATGGGTGCTTCGAATTCCTTTTGAAACTTTCCGGACAAAGCATCATAATTGGTGACTGTCCCAAAGCAATCGAGACGTATGGTCACTGCTTCACTGAATACGAGTATTTTATTCAATCCCAGCATTATCATTATCACACATCCCTGACGGGGAATACCTTGCACCGTGTAACACAGTTAGAGTCACTTATCACTTGTCTAATTGAAAATCCCGTACACATGAGTGAGGTCCGGCTTCGTGGCAGGGGACAGCACGCTAGAGCCCTAGGTTCAATTCCAGTGAGTCGTGGGATTTTAACTTCTTATAATTAATTCCCTTGCCTTGAGCACTGGGTGTTTGTGACGTCAACATAACTACGTGCATTTCGCCCACGGGTGTCAGGACTGTCCGGAGCCCACACGCTTTCTTATTTCCTATCACAAACAAAACCTTTTTTAATATTATTTTTATTTAGTTGTCTTTATTCGATTTATAAGTCTTGTGCGCGCTTCAACAACTGGGATCTAAGTCTGCTTACCCTTGTTGCCATGGTAACTAGTTGTCGATACAACACGCTTCAACAACTGGGATCGAAGTCTGCTTACCCTTGTTGTCATGGTAACTAGCTGTAGATACAACACGCTTCAACAACTGGGATCTCGGCTTGCCCTTGTTGCCATGGTAACTAGTTGTAGATACAACACGCTTCAACAACTGGGATCTCGGCTTGCCCTTGTTGCCATGGTAACTAGTTGTAGATACAACACGCTTCAACAACTGGGATCTCGGCTTGCCCTTGTTGCCATGGTAACTAGTTGTAGATACAACACGCTTCAACAACTGGGATCCAAGTCTGCTTGCCCTTGTTGCCATAGTAACTAGTTGTCTATACAACACGCTTCAACAACTGGGATCTAAGTCTGCTTACCCTTGTTGCCATGGTAACTAGTTGTCGATACAACACGCTTCAACAACTGGGATCGAAGTCTGCTTACCCTTGTTGTCATGGTAACTAGCTGTAGATACAACACGCTTCAACAACTGGGATCTCGGCTTGCCCTTGTTGCCATGGTAACTAGTTGTAGATACAACACGCTTCAACAACTGGGATCCAAGTCTGCTTGCCCTTGTTGCCATGGTAACTAGTTGTAGATACAACGCGCTTCAACAACTGGGATCTAAGTCAGCTTGCCCTTGTTGTCATGGTAACTAGTTGTAGATACAACACGCTTCAACAACTGGGATCTAAGTCAGCTTGCCCTTGTTGCCATGGTAACTAGTTGTAGATACAACACGCTTCAACAACTGGGATCTAAGTCTGCTTGCCCTTGTTGCCATGGTAACTAGTTGTAGATACAACGTGCTTCAACAACTGGGATCTAAGTCAGCTTGCCCTTGTTGCCATGGTAACTAGTTGTAGATACAACACGCTTCAACAACTGGGATCTATGTCAGCTTGCCCTTGTTGCCATGGTAACTCGTTGTAGATACAACACGCTTCAACAACTGGGATCTAAGTCTGCTTGCCCTTGTTGACATGGTAACTAGTTGTCGATACAACGCGCTTCAACAACTGGGAACTACGTCTGCATACCCTTGTTGCCGTGGTAACTAGTTGTCGATACAACACGCTTCAACAACTGGGATCCAAGTCTGCTTACCCTTGTTGCCATGGTAACGAGTTGTCGATACAACACGCTTCAACAACTGGGATCTAAGTCTGCTTACCCTTGTTGCCATGGTAACTAGTTGTCGATACAACACGCTTCAACAACTGGGATCCAAGTCTGCTTGCCCTTGATGCCATGGTAACTCGTTGTAGATACAACACGCTTCAACAACTGGGATCTAAGTCTGCTTGCCCTTGTTGCCATGGTAACTAGTTGTAGATACAACGCGCTTCAACAACTGGGATCTAAGTCTGCTTGCCCTTGTTGCCATGGTAACTAGTTGTCGATGCTACACGCTTCAACAACTGGGAACTAACTCTGCTTACCCTTGTTGCCATGGTAACTCGTTGTAGATACAACACGCTTCAACAACTGGGATCTAAGTCTGCTTGCCCTTGTTGCCATGGTAACTAGTTGTAGATGCTACACGCTTCAACAACTGGGATCTAAGTCTGCTTGCCCTTGTTGCCATGGTAACTAGTTGTCTATACCACACGCTTCAACAACTGGGAACTAAGTCTGCTTACCCTTGTTGCCATAGTAACGAGTTGTCTATACAACACGCTTCAACAACTGGGAACTACGTCTGCTAACCCTTGTAGCCATAGTAACTAGTTGTTGATACAACACGCTTCAACAACTAGGATCCAAGTCTGCTTACCCTTGTAGCCATGGTAACTAGTTGTCGATACAACATGCTTCAACAACTGGGAACTAAGTCTGCTAACCCTTGTAGCCATGGTAACTAGTTGTCTATACAACACGCTTCAACAACTAGGATCCAAGTCTGCTTACCCTTGTTGCCATGGTAACTAGTTGTCGATACAACACGCTTCAACAGCTGGGATCTAAGTCTGCTTACCCTTGTTGCCATGGTAACTAGTTGTCGATACTACACGCTTCAACAACTGGGAACTAAGTCTGCTTACCCTTGTTGCCATGGTAACTAGTTGTCGATACAACATGCTTCAACAACTGGGATCCAAGTCTGCTTACCCTTGTTGCCATGGTAACTAGTTGTCTATACAACACGCTCGAACAACTGGGATCCAAGTCTGCTTACCTTTGTTGCCATGGTAACTAGTTGTCTATACAATATGCTTCAACACCTAGGATCCAAGTCTGCTTGCCCTTGTTGCCATGGTGACTAGTTGTCGATACAACACGCTTCAACAACTGGGATCCAAGTCTGCTTACCCTAGTTGCCATGGTAACTAGTTGTTGATACAACACGCTTCAACAACTGCGATCCAAGTCTGCTTACCCTAGTTGCCATGGTAACTAGTTGTCGATACAACACGCTTCAACAACTGGAATCTAAGTCTGCTTACCCTTGTTGCCATGGTAATTAGTTGTCTATACAACATGCTTCAACAACTGGGATCCAAGTCTGCTTGCCCTTGTTGCCATGGTAACTAGTTGTCGATACATCACGCTTCAACAACTGGGATCTAAGTCTGCTTACCCTTCTTGCCATGGTAACTAGTTGTCTATACAACACGCTTCAACAACTGGGATCTAAGTCTGTTTACCCTTGTTGCCATGGTAACTAGTTGTCTATACAACTTGCTTCAACAACTGGGATCCAAGTCTGCTTACCCTTGTTGCCATGGTAACTAGTTGTCTATACAACACGCTTCAACAACTGGGATCTAAGTCTGCTTACCCTTGTTGCCATGGTAACTAGTTGTCGATACAACACGCTTCAACAACTGGGATCCAAGTCTGCTTACCCTTGTTGCCATGGTAACTAGTTGTCTATACAACACGCTTCAACAACTGGGATCCAAGTCTGCTTACATTTGTTGCCATGGTAACTAGTTGTCGATACAACACGCTTCAACAACTGGGATCTAAGTCTGCTTACCCTTGTTGCCATGGTAACTAGTTGTCGATACAACACGCTTCAACAACTGGGATCCAAGTCTGCTTACTCTTGTTGCCATAGTAACTAGTTGTCTATACAACACGCTTCAACAACTGGGATCTAAGTCTGCTTACCCTTGTTGCCATGCTAACTAGTTGTCGATACAACACGCTTCAATAACTGGGATCCAAGTCTGCTTACCCTTGTTGCCATGGTAACTAGTTGTCGATACAACACGCTTCAACAACTGGGATCTATGTCAGCTTGCCCTTGTTGCCATGGTAACTAGTTGTAGATACAACACGCTTCAACAACTGGGATCCAAGTCTGCTTACCCTTGTTGAAATGGTAACTAGTTGTCGATACAACACGCTTCAACAACTGGGATCTAAGTCTGCTTATCCTTTTTGCCATGGTAACTAGTTGTCGATACAACAGGCTTCAATAACTGGGATCCAAGTCTGCTTACCCTTGTTGCCATTGTAACTAGTTGTTGATACAACACGCTTCAACAACTGGGATCTAAGTCTGCTTGCCCTTGTTGCCATGGTAACTAGTTGTCGATACAACACGCTTCAACAACTGGGATCTAAGTCTGCTTACCCTTGTTGCCATGGTAACTAGTTGTCGATACAACACGCTTCATCAACTGGGATCCAAGTCTGCTTGCCCTTGTTGCCATGGTAACTAGTTGTCGATACAACACGCTTTAACAACTGGGATCTAAGTCTGCTTGCCCTTGTTGCCATGGTAACTAGTTGTCGATGCTACACGCTTCAACAACTGGGAACTAACTCTGCTTACCCTTGTTGCCATGGTAACTCGTTGTAGATACAACACGCTTCAACAACTGGGATCTAAGTCTGCTTGCCCTTGTTGCCATGGTAACTAGTTGTAGATGCTACACGCTTCAACAACTGGGATCTAAGTCTGCTTGCCCTTGTTGCCATGGTAACTAGTTGTCTATACCACACGCTTCAACAACTGGGAACTAAGTCTGCTTACCCTTGTTGCCATAGTAACGAGTTGTCTATACAACACGCTTCAACAACTGGGAACTACGTCTGCTAACCCTTGTAGCCATAGTAACTAGTTGTTGATACAACACGCTTCAACAACTAGGATCCAAGTCTGCTTACCCTTGTAGCCATGGTAACTAGTTGTCGATACAACATGCTTCAACAACTGGGAACTAAGTCTGCTAACCCTTGTAGCCATGGTAACTAGTTGTCTATACAACACGCTTCAACAACTAGGATCCAAGTCTGCTTACCCTTGTTGCCATGGTAACTAGTTGTCGATACAACACGCTTCAACAGCTGGGATCTAAGTCTGCTTACCCTTGTTGCCATGGTAACTAGTTGTCGATACAACACGCTTCAACAACTGGGAACTAAGTCTGCTTACCCTTGTTGCCATGGTAACTAGTTGTCGATACAACATGCTTCAACAACTGGGATCCAAGTCTGCTTACCCTTGTTGCCATGGTAACTAGTTGTCTATACAACACGCTCGAACAACTGGGATCCAAGTCTGCTTACCTTTGTTGCCATGGTAACTAGTTGTCTATACAATATGCTTCAACACCTAGGATCCAAGTCTGCTTGCCCTTGTTGCCATGGTGACTAGTTGTCGATACAACACGCTTCAACAACTGGGATCCAAGTCTGCTTACCCTAGTTGCCATGGTAACTAGTTGTTGATACAACACGCTTCAACAACTGCGATCCAAGTCTGCTTACCCTAGTTGCCATGGTAACTAGTTGTCGATACAACACGCTTCAACAACTGGAATCTAAGTCTGCTTACCCTTGTTGCCATGGTAATTAGTTGTCTATACAACATGCTTCAACAACTGGGATCCAAGTCTGCTTGCCCTTGTTGCCATGGTAACTAGTTGTCGATACATCACGCTTCAACAACTGGGATCTAAGTCTGCTTACCCTTCTTGCCATGGTAACTAGTTGTCTATACAACACGCTTTAACAACTGGGATCTAAGTCTGTTTACCCTTGTTGCCATGGTAACTAGTTGTCTATACAACTTGCTTCAACAACTGGGATCCAAGTCTGCTTACCCTTGTTGCCATGGTAACTAGTTGTCTATACAACACGCTTCAACAACTGGGATCTAAGTCTGCTTACCCTTGTTGCCATGGTAACTAGTTGTCGATACAACACGCTTCAACAACTGGGATCCAAGTCTGCTTACCCTTGTTGCCATGGTAACTAGTTGTCTATACAACACGCTTCAACAACTGGGATCCAAGTCTGCTTACATTTGTTGCCATGGTAACTAGTTGTCGATACAACACGCTTCAACAACTGGGATCTAAGTCTGCTTACCCTTGTTGCCATGGTAACTAGTTGTCGATACAACACGCTTCAACAACTGGGATCCAAGTCTGCTTACTCTTGTTGCCATAGTAACTAGTTGTCTATACAACACGCTTCAACAACTGGGATCTAAGTCTGCTTACCCTTGTTGCCATGCTAACTAGTTGTCGATACAACACGCTTCAATAACTGGGATCCAAGTCTGCTTACCCTTGTTGCCATGGTAACTAGTTGTCGATACAACACGCTTCAACAACTGGGATCTAAGTCTGCTTACCCTTGTTGCCATGGTAACTAGTTGTCGATACAACACGCTTCAACAACTGGGATCCAAGTCTGCTTACCCTTGTTGCCATGGTAACTAGTTGTCGATACAACACGCTTCAACAACTGGGATCTAAGTCTGCTTACCCTTGTTGCCATGGTAACTAGTTGTCGATACAACACGCTTCATCAACTGGGATCCAAGTCTGCTTACCCTTGTTGCCATGGTAACTAGTTGTCGATACAACACGCTTTAACAACTGGGATCTAAGTCTGCTTGCCCTTGTTGCCATGGTAACTAGTTGTTGATACAACACGCTTCAACAACTGGGATCTAAGTCTGCTTATCCTTTTTGCCATGGTAACTAGTTGTGGATACAACAGGCTTCAATAACTGGGATCCAAGTCTGCTTACCCTTGTTACCATTGTAACTAGTTGTTGATACAACACGCTTCAACAACTGGGATCTAAGTCTGCTTGCCCTTGTTGCCATGGTAACTAGTTGTCTATACAACACGCTTTAACAACTGGGATCTTAGTCTGCTTGCCCTTGTTGCCATGGTAACTAGTTGTTGATACAATACGCTTCAACAACTAGGTTCCAAGTCTGCTTACCCTTGTTGCCATGGTAACTAGTTGTCTATACAACACGCTTTAACAACTGGGATCCAAGTCTGCTTGCCTTTGTTGCCATGGTAACTAGTTTTCGATACAACACGCTTCAACAACTGGGATCTAAGTCTGCTTGCCCTTGTCTCATGGTAACTAGTTGTCTATACAACACGCTTCAACAACTGGGATCTAAGTCTGCTTACCCTTGTTGCCATGGTAACTAGTTGTCGATACAACACGCTTCAACAACTGGGATCCAAGTCTGCTTACCCTTGTTGCCATGGTAACTAGTTGTCTATACAGCACGCTTCAACAACTGGGATCCAAGTCTGCTTACATTTGTTGCCATGGTAACTAGTTGTCGATACAACACGCTTCAACAACTGGGATCTAAGTCTGCTTACCCTTGTTGCCATGGTAACTAGTTGTCGATACAACACGCTTCAACAACTGGGATCCAAGTCTGCTTACTCTTGTTGCCATGGTAACTAGTTGTCTATACAACACGCTTCAACAACTGGGATCTAAGTCTGCTTACCCTTGTTGCCATGGTAACTAGTTGTCGATACAACACGCTTCAACAACTGGGATCCAAGTCTGCTTACCCTTGTTGCCATGGTAACTAGTTGTCGATACAACACGCTTCAACAACTGGGATCTAATTCTGCTTACCCTTGTTGCCATGGTAACTAGTTGTCGATACAACACGCTTCATCAACTGGGATCCAAGTCTGCTTACCCTTGTTGCCGTGGTAACTAGTTGTCGATACAACACGCTTTAACAACTGGGATCTAAGTCTGCTTGCCCTTGTTGCCATGGTAACTAGTTGTTGATACAACACGCTTCAACAACTGGGATCTAAGTCTGCTTATCCTTTTTGCCATGGTAACTAGTTGTCGATACAACAGGCTTCAATAACTGGGATCCAAGTCTGCTTACCCTTGTTGCCATTGTAACTAGTTGTTGATACAACACGCTTCAACAACTGGGATCTAAGTCAGCTTGCCCTTGTTGTCATGGTAACTAGTTGTAGATACAACACGCTTCAACAACTGGGATCTAAGTCAGCTTGCCCTTGTTGCCATGGTAACTAGTTGTAGATACAACACGCTTCAACAACTGGGATCTAAGTCTGCTTGCCCTTGTTGCCATGGTAACTAGTTGTAGATACAACGTGCTTCAACAACTGGGATCTAAGTTAGCTTGCCCTTGTTGCCATGGTAACTAGTTGTAGATACAACACGCTTCAACAACTGGGATCTATGTCAGCTTGCCCTTGTTGCCATGGTAACTCGTTGTAGATACAACACGCTTCAACAACTGGGATCTAAGTCTGCTTGCCCTTGTTGCCATGGTAACTAGTTGTCGATACAACGCGCTTCAACAACTGGGAACTACGTCTGCATACCCTTGTTGCCGTGGTAACTAGTTGTCGATACAACATGCTTCAACAACTGGGATCCAAGTCTGCTTACCCTTGTTGCCATGGTAACGAGTTGTCGATACAACACGCTTCAACAACTGGGATCTAAGTCTGCTTACCCTTGTTGCCATGGTAACTAGTTGTCGATACAACACGCTTCAACAACTGGGATCCAAGTCTGCTTGCCCTTGATGCCATGGTAACTCGTTGTAGATACAACACGCTTCAACAACTGGGATCTAAGTCTGCTTGCCCTTGTTGCCATGGTAACTAGTTGTAGATACAACGCGCTTCAACAACTGGGATCTAAGTCTGCTTGCCCTTGTTGCCATGGTAACTAGTTGTCGATGCTACACGCTTCAACAACTGGGAACTAACTCTGCTTACCTTTGTTGCCATGGTAACTCGTTGTAGATACAACACGCTTCAACAACTGGGATCTAAGTCTGCTTGCCCTTGTTGCCATGGTAACTAGTTGTAGATGCTACACGCTTCAACAACTGGGATCTAAGTCTGCTTGCCCTTGTTGCCATGGTAACTAGTTGTCTATACCACACGCTTCAACAACTGGGAACTAAGTCTGCTTACCCTTGTTGCCATAGTAACGAGTTGTCTATACAACACGCTTCAACAACTGGGAACTAAGTCTGCTAACCCTTGTAGCCATAGTAACTAGTTGTTGATACAACACGCTTCAACAACTAGGATCCAAGTCTGCTTACCCTTGTAGCCATGGTAACTAGTTGTCGATACAACATGCTTCAACAACTGGGAACTAAGTCTGCTAACCCTTGTAGCCATGGTAACTAGTTGTCTATACAACACGCTTCAACAACTAGGATCCAAGTCTGCTTACCCTTGTTGCCATGGTAACTAGTTGTCGATACAACACGCTTCAACAGCTGGGATCTAAGTCTGCTTACCCTTGTTGCCATGGTAACTAGTTGTCGATACAACACGCTTCAACAACTGGGAACTAAGTCTGCTTACCCTTGTTGCCATGGTAACTGGTTGTCGATACAACATGCTTCAACAACTGGGATCCAAGTCTGCTTACCCTTGTTGCCATGGTAACTAGTTGTCTATACAACACGCTCGAACAACTGGGATCCAAGTCTGCTTACCTTTGTTGCCATGGTAACTAGTTGTCTATACAATATGCTTCAACACCTAGGATCCAAGTCTGCTTGCCCTTGTTGCCATGGTGACTAGTTGTCGATACAACACGCTTCAACAACTGGGATCCAAGTCTGCTTACCCTAGTTGCCATGGTAACTAGTTGTTGATACAACACGCTTCAACAACTGCGATCCAAGTCTGCTTACCCTAGTTGCCATGGTAACTAGTTGTCGATACAACACGCTTCAACAACTGGAATCTAAGTCTGCTTACCCTTGTTGCCATGGTAATTAGTTGTCTATACAACATGCTTCAACAACTGGGATCCAAGTCTGCTTGCCCTTGTTGCCATGGTAACTAGTTGTCGATACATCACGCTTCAACAACTGGGATCTAAGTCTGCTTACCCTTCTTGCCATGGTAACTAGTTGTCTATACAACACGCTTCAACAATTGGGATCTAAGTCTGTTTACCCTTGTTGCCATGGTAACTAGTTGTCTATACAACTTGCTTCAACAACTGGGATCCAAGTCTGCTTACCCTTGTTGCCATGGTAACTAGTTGTCTATACAACACGCTTCAACAACTGGGATCTAAGTCTGCTTACCCTTGTTGCCATGGTAACTAGTTGTCGATACAACACGCTTCAACAACTGGGATCCAAGTCTGCTTACCCTTGTTGCCATGGTAACTAGTTGTCTATACAACACGCTTCAACAACTGGGATCCAAGTCTGCTTACATTTGTTGCCATGGTAACTAGTTGTCGATACAACACGCTTCAACAACTGGGATCTAAGTCTGCTTACCCTTGTTGCCATGGTAACTAGTTGTCGATACAACACGCTTCAACAACTGGGATCCAAGTCTGCTTACTCTTGTTGCCATAGTAACTAGTTGTCTATACAACACGCTTCAACAACTGGGATCTAAGTCTGCTTACCCTTGTTGCCATGCTAACTAATTGTCGATACAACACGCTTCAATAACTGGGATCCAAGTCTGCTTACACTTGTTGCCATGGTAACTAGTTGTCGATACAACACGCTTCAACAACTGGGATCCAAGTCTGCTTACCCTTGTTGCCATGGTAACTAGTTGTCGATACAACACGCTTCAACAACTGGGATCTAAGTCTGCTTACCCTTGTTGCCATGGTAACTAGTTGTCGATACAACACGCTTCATCAACTGGGATCCAAGTCTGCTTACCCTTGTTGCCATGGTAACTAGTTGTCGATACAACACGCTTTAACAACTGGGATCTATGTCTGCTTGCCCTTGTTGCCATGGTAGTTAGTTGTTGATACAACACGCTTCAACAACTGGGATCTAAGTCTGCTTATCCTTTTTGCCATGGTAACTAGTTGTCGATACAACAGGCTTCAATAACTGGGATCCAAGTCTGCTTACCCTTGTTGCCATTGTAACTAGTTGTTGATACAACACGCTTCAACAACTGGGATCTAAGTCTGCTTGCCCTTGTTGCCATGGTAACTAGTTGTCTACACAACACGCTTCAACAACTGGGATCTAAGTCTGCTTACCCTTGTTGCCATGGTAACTAGTTGTCGATACAACACGCTTCAACAACTGGGATCTAAGTCTGCTTACCCTTGTTGCCATGGTAACTAGTTGTCGATACAACACGCTTCAACAACTGGGATCCAAGTCTGCTTACTCTTGTTGCCATAGTAACTAGTTGTCTATACAACACGCTTCAACAACTGGGATCTAAGTCTGCTTACCCTTGCTGCCATGCTAACTAGTTGTCGATACAACACGCTTCAATAACTGGGATCCAAGTCTGCTTACCCTTGTTGCCATGGTAACTAGTTGTCTATACAACACGCTTCAACAACTGGGATCTAAGTCTGCTTACCCTTGTTGCCATGGTAACTAGTTGTCGATACAACACGCTTCAACAACTGGGATCCAAGTCTGCTTACTCTTGTTGCCATAGTAACTAGTTGTCTATACAACACGCTTCAATAACTGGGATCTAAGTCTGCTTACCCTTGTTGCCATGGTAACTAGTTGTCGATACAACACGCTTTAACAACTGGGATCTATGTCTGCTTGCCCTTGTTGCCATAGTAACTAGTTGTCTATACAACACGCTTCATCAACTGGGATCCAAGTCTGCTTACCCTTGTTGCCATGGTAACTAGTTGTCGATACAACACGCTTTAACAACTGGGATCTATGTCTGCTTGCCCTTGTTGCCATGGTAACTAGTTGTTGATACAACACGCTTCAACAACTGGGATCTAAGTCTGCTTATCCTTTTTGCCATGGTAACTAGTTGTCGATACAACAGGCTTCAATAACTGGGATCCAAGTCTGCTTACCCTTGTTGCCATTGTAACTAGTTGTTGATACAACACGCTTCAACAACTGGGATCTAAGTCTGCTTGCCCTTGTTGCCATGGTAACTAGTTGTCTATACAACACGCTTTAACAACTGGGATCTTAGGGTGCTTGCCCTTGTTGCCATGGTAACTAGTTGTTGATACAATACGCTTCAACAACTAGGTTCCAAGTCTGCTTACCCTTGTTGCCATGGTAACTAGTTGTCAATACAACACGCTTTAACAACTGGGATCCAAGTCTGCTTGCCTTTGTTGCCATGGTAACTAGTTTTCGATACAACACGCTTCAACAACTGGGATCTAAGTCTGCTTGCCCTTGTCTCATGGTAACTAGTTGTCTATACAACACGCTTCAACAACTGGGATCTAAGTCTGCTTACCCTTGTTGCCATGGTAACTAGTTGTCGATACAACACGCTTCAATAACTGGGATCCAAGTCTGCTTACCCTTGTTGCCATGGTAACTAGTTGTCTATACAACACGCTTCAACAACTGGGATCTAAGTCTGCTTACCCTTGTTGCCATGGTAACCAGTTGTCGATACAACACGCTTCAACAACTGGGATCCAAGTCTGCTTACCCTTGTTGCCATGGTAACTAGTTGTCTATACAACACGCTTCAACAACTGGGATCCAAGTCTGCTTACATTTGTTGCCATGGTAACTAGTTGTCGATACAACACGCTTCAACAACTGGGATCTAAGTCTGCTTACCCTTGTTGCCATGGTAACTAGTTGTCGATACAACACGCTTCAACAACTGGGATCCAAGTCTGCTTACTCTTGTTGCCATAGTAACTAGTTGTCTATACAACACGCTTCAACAACTGGGATCTAAGTCTGCTTACCCTTGTTGCCATGCTAACTAGTTGTCGATACAACATGCTTCAATAACTGGGATCCAAGTCTGCTTACCCTTGTTGCCATGGTAACTAGTTGTCGATACAACACGCTTCAACAACTGGGATCTAAGTCTGCTTACCCTTGTTGCCATGGTAACTAGTTGTCGATACAACACGCTTCAACAACTGGGATCCAAGTCTGCTTACCCTTGTTGCCATGGTAACTAGTTGTCGATACAACACGCTTCAACAACTGGGATCTAAGTCTGCTTACCCTTGTTGCCATGGTAACTAGTTGTCGATACAACACGCTTCATCAACTGGGATCCAAGTCTGCTTACCCTTGTTGCCATGGTAACTAGTTGTCGATACAACACGCTGTAACAACTGGGATCTAAGTCTGCTTGCCCTTGTTGCCATGGTAACTAGTTGTTGATACAACACGCTTCAACAACTGGGATCTAAGTCTGCTTATCCTTTTTGCCATGGTAACTAGTTGTCGATACAACAGGCTTCAATAACTGGGATCCAAGTCTGCTTACCCTTGTTGCCATTGTAACTAGTTGTTGATACAACACGCTTCAACAACTGGGATCTAAGTCTGCTTGCCCTTGTTGCCATGGTAACTAGTTGTCTATACAACACGCTTTAACAACTGGGATCTAAGTCTGCTTGCCCTTGTTGCCATGGTAACTAGTTGTTGATACAATACGCTTCAACAACTAGGTTCCAAGTCTGCTTACCCTTGTTGCCATGGTAACTAGTTGTCTATACAACACGCTTTAACAACTGGGATCCAAGTCTGCTTGCCTTTGTTGCCATGGTAACTAGTTTTCGATACAACACGCTTCAACAACTGGGATCTAAGTCTGCTTGCCCTTGTCTCATGGTAACTAGTTGTCTATACTACACGCTTCAACAACTGGGATCTATGTCTGCTTACCCTTGTTGCCATGGTAACTAGTTGTCTATACAACACGCTTTAACAACTGGGATCAAAGTCTGCTTGCCCTTGTTGCCATGGTAACTAGTTGTAGATACAACACGCTTCAACAACTGGGATCTATGTCTGCTTACCCTTGTTGCCATGGTAACTAGTTGTCTATACAACACGCTTTAACAACTGGGATCTAAGTCTGCTTGCCCTTGTTGGCATGGTAACTAGTTGTAGATACAACACGCTTCAACAACTGGGATCTAAGTCTGCTTACCCTTGTTGCCATGGTAACTAGTTGTCTATACAACATGCTTCAACAACTGGGAACTGTGTCTGCTTACCCTTGTTGCCATGGTAACTAGTTGTCGATACAACATGCTTCAACAACTGGGATCCAAGTCTGCTTACCCTTGTTGCCATGGTAACTCGTTGTAGATACAACACGCTACTATGATCCACGAACAGTACGCTACAGTATTCAGTGCGTGACATTATTTTTACAATAGCCCATTGTACAAATCATCTTCCGTCGCACGAAAAGGATAAAAGGAATTTAAAAAATAGTTATAAAATTTCGAAATGATGGCATCTTGAATTTTTGCAAACAATTGAACATAATATATCTCTAAACTAAGCTCTCGGTCCTGGGTTCGATTCCCGGCTCTACCAGTCTGGTCTGAGGTTGTAAGGGGGTACAATCATATCAGTTCTCCAGTAGGCTACGTAGTTTTAGCATAGTTTCTAACGTAAGATCACAATGTTACCCTCAATGACAAACATCTCGTGGCTGATGCCCACAAGAGGTAGGGGTAGGTTGGAGAGTGCTATGCCATGGTGAACTAAGCGACAATTCGAAAAAGAATCAAGGTAAGCGCGCTGTGTGTTCTTTGTGAGCTGCCATACTGAACGAAGTCGGATCAATATGTTTCGCCTACCGTGGTATCGCTGACTGCAGGTTGGCTATTACAAAGTATTGTA
Organism: Meconema thalassinum; assembly: GCA_946902985.2. Classification (NCBI taxonomy): domain Eukaryota; kingdom Metazoa; phylum Arthropoda; class Insecta; order Orthoptera; family Tettigoniidae; genus Meconema; species Meconema thalassinum. The sequence goes on from OX336394.1 coordinate 429,792,936, forward strand.
GTTGTAAGCTTCATTGCCATTTATCTCATAACTGCTCTCGAATCGCTTAGTTCTGACCCCCCAGTTATGGTGGGAACACCGTGTAGTGTGACGTGTTGGATAACTTCCTGTAGCCACGACCTCCAACACGAGGTGGCAATGAAACCAGTAAACACAGAAGTGCGCGCATGACATTCCCGTGGTAACTGATACCATTGTATGAGTTCGGTATTTCACAACAAATTCTTGATTAATGAAGTCAGCTCGTGTGAGGAAGGAACCTCTCTGAGGGTGACGATACCAGGAATGTTAAAATATCTATCTACGCACAGCTCTAGCTGTATGTCTGTTGTGTGTCAGTATCTGTCTGTCTTACTACCCAGCCAGGGAATTGTTATCGCTAGGCGTGGAGCGGGGCTGTCGTGTACACATTACGTCATCTCTCCACGTTATGGCTGCCACGGGTGGGTGCGGAGCAAGAGGGGGAACGCATGTACAGTCATACAATGAGACCATACCGCACAGCGCACGACCCAGCACGAACCATGCACACACACGACATGCGATGAGGTTTCTCTGGCGACAACTGCACGTTTATCCTAGGCGTGTGGCTGAGGGGAGCGCATTAGTTCCGATTTCCGCCACCGGGAACAATTCGCTGGCAGGGTAGTATGTGTTTGTTTATTTGTTAATCTGTTAACTTGTCTGTGTGTTTGTATGTCTGTTTGTTAACTTGTATGTGTGTTTGTATGCCTGTTTGTTAACTTGTCTGTGTGTTTGTATGTCTGTTTGTTAACTTGTATGTGTGTTTGTATGTCTGTTAACTTGTCTGTGTGTTTGTATGTCTGTTTGTTAACTTGTATGTGTGTTTGTATGTCTGTTTGTTAACTTGTCTGTTTGTTAACTTGTCTGTGTGTTTGTATGCCTGTTTGTTAACTTGTCTGTGTGTTTGTATGTCTGTTTGTTAACTTGTCTGTGTGTTTGTATGTCTGTTTGTTAACTTGTATGTGTGTTTGTATGTCTGTTTGTTAACTTGTCTGTTTGTTAACTTGTATGTGTGTTTGTATGCCTGTTTGTTAACTTGTCTGTGTGTTTGTATGTCTGTTTGTTAACTTGTATGTGTGTTTGTATGTCTGTTAACTTGTCTGTGTGTTTGTATGTCTGTTTGTTAACTTGTATGTGTGTTTGTATGCCTGTCTGTTAACTTGTCTGTGTGTTTGTATGTCTGTTTGTTAACTTGTATGTGTGTTTGTATGTCTGTTTGTTAACTTGTCTGTTTGTTAACTTGTCTGTGTGTTTGTTTATTTGTCTGTTTATTTTTCTGTCTATTTGTTTATTCGCTATTTTTTTCCGCTATCGTTTTACCCTCCAGGGTTGGCCTTTCCCACGGACTAAGCGAGGGATCCCACCTCTACCGCCACTGAGGGCAGTGTTCTGGAGCTTGAGACTCTGAGTCTGGGATACAACTGGGGTGTGTGACCAGCAGCACTACGCCCAGGCGGCCTCACCTGCAAAGTGAACAGTGGGCCTGATGAAGGGATGGGAAGAGTGAGTCGGTTAGGCAAGGAAGCGGGAAGGAGGCGGCCGAGGCCTTACAGTAGGAAACATCCCGGCATTTGCCCGAAGACGAAGTGGGAAACAACGGAAAACCACTTCGAGGATGGCTGAGGTGGGAATCGAACCCCCTTTACTCAGTTGGGCCACTCGAGGCTGAGTTAACCCCGTTCCAGTCCTCATACCACTTTTCAAATTTCGTGGCAGAGCCGGGAATCGAACCCAGGACCTCCGGGGCGGCAGCTAACCATGCTGACCACTACGCTACGGAGGCGACATCTATTTGTTTATTTCTCTGTTTATTTTCTGTCTGTTTGCTTATTTGTCTGCCTGTTTCCGTTCTGGAAGATTGTTTCGTGGTTTCCCCGCTTCTACTCCAAGCAAATGCAGGGATGGTTCCTAACTTAAGGCAACGGCCACCTCCTTCCCAACCTTTACAAATACACACAGTATACATCAGTTGAGGCTGATGACCACGTTGTCCAACTCCTAACACGAATTTACAGGATTATCATCATTTGTATTGACAGTTTCTTACTTGTTGATGTTTTGTGAGATCGTGATCATGTAGCCTCGTGTACTAGGGTGTGTGTAGAATTTGTATGATAATCTGTGTCCCTGTGATGTCTGTACTAGTGTGTATATTTTTAATTCAGTTAGGATTGGGAAGGAAGCAGTCGTGGGCTTAAGTAAGTAACATCCCTGCATTTGCCTGAGGTGGAAGTGGGAAACCACGGAAAACTACTTTTAGGATGGCTGAGGTAAGAATCGAACTCTCCTCTTCTTAGTTTCGCTTCACGAGGCTGAGTGTACCCCGTTCCAGTCCTCATACCGGAATTAAATGAGGACCCAGAAGTCAAGGGGTCCAAGTGACATCATTGAAAAAAATGAGTTAGGTACGGGAATGGGATGAGAAAATACTGATCTTTTAGATGGTAAAGGGATCCAAGTGATTTCCCTCACAGGTAATGCCACCTAGCGTCATGCCCCTTCACTACTTAGTGGGTTGTAGTTCAACCTTGGAGCACTAGAGGTCCAGAGTCACTAGGACCCCTTTACCACCAACCATTGCAAAGGATTCTGTTAGTGGAAGAGACAGCTAGCAGTGTTATTGAAAAAAGCTTTTCAGCCCCTTGTTTTAAGACTAGTTGACATGAGAAAGAAGACTTGTTGGCTAATGCTGTGGCCCCTGAACCTCAGCGAGGGGGAAAAAAGGGTAAGAAGAGAGCAAACCTGGAAATGTCATAAGAAATTGAGGAATACAGGACAGCCTTACGTTACTCGTAATATGAAGCTGCATAAGGTTATAACGTCATGTGAATACAATCCCCAGTGTAATTTCAATTGCACTGAATATATTCCCGATGAGCAGAGGTAACTATTATTTTAAGAATATTGGAAACTAGGCAGCTGGGAACTTCAAACATCGTTCTTAAATGGTGTCCTATAGTTACAGCCTGTGAAAGAAAGAAAACCACAGCTCTGACTCACAAAGGCATATCAATTATAACCTGGGCGATTTTAGAGTGTGCAAAGCCTTCTTTTTAAAAATACTTGACATATCTAAGAAAAGGATAAGAAACGTTATCATTAAGAAAAAAAAGACAAATCCATCTGGTATTTGACCACGTGACAAACGTGGGAAGAAGGAGCTGCCAAACAAATTCCCAACAAACAGAGTTGAAATAATCAGTGAGCATATAAGGACATTCCCTATGTACTCAAGTCATTGCAGTAGAGAAAAAGCTCCCAACAGAAAGTACTTCAATCCGGACTTAAGTGCGCCAATAATGTATAAAATGTATCAAACTTTCTGTCAAGAAGAAGTTAATGTGAAACCTGAAAAAGTAAGCTCTTGCAGACAAATATTCATAACTGAATTCAATCTAAGCTTCCACAGGCCTCATAACGATACCTGCATAACTTATGGCAGGCTGCAAGTAAAAATGACACATGGTACACCTGAGGAAAAGCATGCAGCTGAAGTTGAGAAAGAAGTTCATATAAGGAAGGCAAAGGCAGCAAAAGAAACTAAAAGAAAATGCAAGGAGTTAAAGACGACAACCAAGTGGCTATTTGCTTCAATCTTCAAAAGATGATGCCAACACCACAAGTAACAAATTCAAAAGCTTACTATTTGCGACAACTGTGGACATACAACCTCAATATATACAACTTAACCAGTGGCACTCCGCCTTATGTATATGTGGCACCAAGGGCATAGGAGATGGGAGCCTACCAGGAGATAGCATCTTGTCTGTTGAAGTTCATCCAGACTCTTCCTCCCACTGTAAAACCCATCTCAGCCTTCAGTGACTACTGCAGAAGACTGGATAAATTTGGTTGCCACAGCAAGTTGGAAATTTTTAGTTACGAAGATGTTGGATAAAGACTTCATTGATCTTCAACCACAAAAGTACTACAAGAAAACCGTGCTAGTGATATGAGGAATTCAGGTACTGCTTTATGAAAAACCAATCCAAACAATCGTTTTTATAAGACATCAGCAGAAGGTCTTGAGCCTTACCAGGAACTGCCAATGTGAAAACAACGAACGGGTAAGCTTCCTGCGTAACTTCCCACTCTTCAACCGATTGCTGAAATGCCAAAGCAAAAGTACAAAAAGTATGAAGATCTGGTGGAACTTCCGCAGTTTGTGTCACCGATACACCACCAATTTTATCAAAACCTATCCAATCAAACAAAGACCGTGCAACTACCACATCCTGGTACTCCTGCGGACAATGAAGATGATGTTGCTACTGACTTGGTTATAACATCTACGACACAGATGATGACAAGTAATACATGTTTAAAAATGTTAACCTCCCATTTCTTGTTCTGAAAAACCGAGTGAGTCAACTTTTGATAAAATATCGTTCTTTTTGAAAAAAGACAAGCAATTATTCTGATTTTGTACTGTGAGCATTTTCACTTTTTTAATTTTAAGTTAGAGGTAAAGGGGCCCATGTGCGGATCATTCGCTTATTTTTACATATAAAAGATAAACTGGATGTTGTAACTGGTTATTATCATTGGTAATAAAAAGCTAAGTAGCTGAGCATTCATCTTATACGGTCAAAATGGTGAAATTCTAATTCTCCCTATTACAAAACATTTTCAACTTTAACTTACGTTTTCTCAAAACAATGATTGTGTTACTTAGACCCCTTGACTTCTGGGGTCCTCAAATGTCTTGGCCGAGTATCTTAAAACGTCACACGTAACGCAGTTCCCCCAAGGAATCCAAGCCCAAAAAAAGTTCGTTTACAGAATTAACAAGAACTATTTTCAGAAGAGTCACATTAAAACTCCGTACACACGTTAACAATAAGTTCCTTCACGACGTATTAAAGTTTCATTACGATCTCATTGATGCTTTTAATGTAATGATCTTTCTAAGTGAGCGCTCCGTTAGACTTGGTAAAATAGCAGGCACTTTCGTTTTGTTCAATCAGCTATAAAATTGTAACAGGTTACAATACAAATATTTACTCTATCTACATAGTTAAATGCAGAATGGGGAGCGTGATGACGCAGTGGCTTAGCTGCTCGTCTTTCACCCGGACGGACGGGGTTTGAATCCCGGTGACAGCGGGGTGGAATTTTCAACTGAAAAATCACGAGGTGTCAGGAAGGGCATCCGGCCTTAAATCCCTGGCCAAAACCAAATTGAGCGTGGTTGGCTCCGGCGACCCCAATAATTGGGAAAAGCCGAAGAAAGCAACAAGCAACATCTAAACGCAGAATAAAATAAAGAAAGGTTTGGTGCAGCTTGTTTATATGTAAGACTACGAGTAGCGCTTGTATTGATGTCTAAACTCGAGTATCAGTAGGTCCTGTGCTGACTGTACCAGTGTACCATCCCAGCATTTGCCTGAAGGCAGGGGAATGTAGCCGCGCTGTCTGAGAGACACGCAACACGTTGTCGGTCGCGCACGTGTTCCTGTGAGTGAGGTCAGGGCAGTCCTTGGCCAACAATTCGGTGCCGTTCTTCACACTCTTCAAGGGCAATGACTCCTGCCAGAGGGAGATCGGACACTCCGCACGATGCTCCAAGGACGAGAAGGTACACGGACCCTAATGTATCTTAGCAAGTGAACCAGGCGCCCCGGAACTTAGTCCAGTCAATAATTGAAGAGACCCCCCCAGGAACTCACATCTAGAGGGACGTAGGTTGGCGACCACGGGATCCCAGCTGAGTCCGGGATTGCTTCCACTTACTTGTGCGGGGCTCCTCTCTGATATCTTTCCTCTCGACCTCCCTTGGTCAACTCTTGTTCTCTTCCGACCCCGGCGGTATTAGGGTATCCGAAGTCTAATTTTTCTCTCACATAATATCAATATTTTAAGCAAATACGTAACTATGGTCATGTTGTCACCACTGCATCGTTTAGTTACTGTTTTCCACATTTCTTTAGCCTAATTTTATTTTATGAAAAAATAGGCTTATGAGATCACCTTTTGTCCATGTGTCTGTGTGTGCGCGCGCGTGTGTGTGTCCCCCTAATAACTTCTAAACAGCTGGAGCGATTTCAATGAAACTCGGTAAGTTCATAGCACTATTCCGGACGACCCCGACCGTGCCCTTCAAATTTTGTTACGTCTCACCAATCCAACATGGTGGCTGTGCGAAATATTTCATCAGTATTCAATATCTCCGAAACTATTACCGATATCACCCTGAAATAATTTACGGTGATAAAGTGAACTACTAGAAGTTCACCTATGTGACTTTTGAATATCCGGTAACTACAAAACCAACATGGTGGCCAAGCGAAGTTGCGATTTTTAAATAGACGTTTCTCGCGTTTTAACCAACCAAACGCAATGAAATTTGGTACAGTATATGTTTTTACATATTGTTATGCACTTCGTTCAATTGTTTAAAATCTCGTTTTTACTTCTTGTGTCCTAATCATGCGATTGAAGTTTGAATACTACCCGTACACAATAATCTTCATGTAACAGTACATAACACTAAGACCTACATATATAAGAATGCAACATGGCGACCATCCGCAATATTTAGTCGGTTCTCGATATCTACGAATCTATTAGAGCAATCAAACTGAAATTTTGTATGTTGCTCGAGACAATTAACATAAGTAGGATATATGAAAATAGGCTGTATAGTTCTTCACGGAACTACTTGTTTATATATTTTTTATTGTGTCGAAAATATAATTAGGCCTAAAATACTTTTCATGCAGAGAGAACGGTTATTTATGTATTTATTGTTTTTATGAATATTAATGGAAATATAATTTTAATTTTGTTGATGACTGTCGTTTTAAGGGGCGGAACAGCAAGGTCATCTGCCCCTTTAATAATGTACACAATTACCCTATTAGAAAATCCTACGTACGCCACTGTGTGCGTGGGTGTTGCTCAAACTTACCAAGTGCTTCGCGCCGCTCTGTCTGCTACTCACTGAGCAGTCTGCTCTTAGCTGCGACATTAGTAGTAACCTCATAACCTCACTTAACGTGTAAATGTTATTACGCGTGGCCGTCACAACAAATCAGGGCACACTCGTCAGCCATTTTGGTTCCTCAATGAACGTGAGGTGATGATTTGAATCGTTTATTTCAGAAAGGATTCAAGTGACACAAGATGTTCAGTAAAGAACATATAGCTTACTTTCTCCTAAATGCATGGGTATTGTTATAACTCTTCGTCCTTTTCAAGGAGTATAATTGAATGTTGGTTGTAGTAGCTTCTTGAAATACAACGTGCTATACGGATATTAAACATGAATACGAGGTGCCCTTTGCTAGTGCTACCTCTGTAAAAATAATCCATTGATTTCGGTTTCACCGTGTTTGAATTGATATGGGGAATCGATTTGCACACATAGTTCAGTCAAAAGATGCTTTCCACAAAAAGGTATGTTGTTGCAAAATTTGGTAGAGATCATATTATTAGGTTGGTCGTAATTTTATTTAAGATTTTAACATTTGGGTGGCCGCCATTACGTTTCGATCAAGATGGCAGCAATATAAAACATGACACTGAGGTGTCCTTTGCTAGTGCTACCTCTGTACCAAATTTCGTTCAATTTGGTTTCACCGTGTTTGAATTGATAGGGGGAATCGTTTTGCACACATACATGGCCACCATCCGCAAAATATTGAGCTGATGACCTTGTATTTTAGTCAAAAGACGCTCGCCATATAAATATATGTTGTTGCAAAATTTGGTAGAGATCGGATGATTAGGTTAGTCGTAATTTGATTTAAGCTTTGAACATTTGGATGGCCGCCATTACGTTTTCGTCAAGATGGCGTCGATACAAAACATGACACTGAGGTGCCCTTTGCCAGTTCTACCTCTGTACCAAATTTCGTTCAATTCGGTTTCACCGTGTTCGAATTGATGGGGGGGGGACAGACATTCAGAGTACACACACTCACACAGACAGACACACAATGTTTGGCCCTGTGTAGATCTCATAAGTCTTCTTTCATTTTTTGCAAAAATCGAAAGTAGGCTAAAAATATGATGAAATTAGTTATTTATGTTCTGTAGGGGTAGACGCATATTTTAGTGCAGAAGGAGTCAAGTTCCGGCCTGTTCTTACAGTAAGACATTATGTTAAAAATTGCGATTAGTGCAGAAAGGTGTCAAGGGACGCTGCTTGACTCATTTCTGTTATAATATTTCAACCCGTACTTCATGTATGCTGTGTCTAGTTTTGGCCTAGGTCCTGCAAACAGCTTCTGTTTCAGGTTCCCATCAATGTGAAGTAGATAGAATACCTCGCTAACCTCGAACATTACCTTGTTGGGTACGATGAGTACATATTGCTATAATGGCCTAGAACGGACGCAGAATGTGCTGTGTAGTTAGAAGACAAATACATTAGTGTACTACCAACCTGGTAACATATGGCTTTGAACTTTGAGACTGATTAGGTTAAAAGAAAGTACTAGCCATTTTTAAACAGGTTTCGTTAGTTACAATATTGGTTTTCTTGCATTAATCTATTATATATAATCCAAAATTGACTCATCACCGCAAGGCTCAAACCACTAGACCTAGAAAGCTGAAATTTTGCATGTTGGTTGATCCGAGTATGTAGAGGCTCACTAAGAAACGGTTTTTGAAAATTCAATTTGTAAGTGACTTTTTTCGGCCCTTTGGCATTGACCATCCAAAATTGACTCATCGACGCAGGGCTCAAACCACTAGACCTAGAAATCTGAAATTTTGCATGTTGGGTGATCCGAGTACGTAGAGGCCCACTGAGAAACGGTTTTTGAAAATTCAATTTGTAAGTGACTTTTTTCGGCCCTTTGGCAGTGAGGAAGAACAGTCGGTACAAAGATCGGATTTAGCTTATTTTAAGCCGGCAGATACGAGAAACAATACTCGGAGGTCCTGTAGGGACCCCGAAACACACTTTTTAAGTTCCTAAAATGAACGGTTTCGGAGATATTCCCAAATAACTGTGTTCCCACTGAGAAACAGATCAACGTTACTATGGCAACCGCTGAAATTTCCCAGACCGGGGGTAGTTTTCTGGCAATATCTCAGAAACCGTTCATTTTAGGGCCTTAAAACGCGGGGTTAGGTTCACGAACATTGTTCCTCGCATTGTTACGCGTAAAAGAGATATATTTTATTGATAGAGGTGGTTTTAGGGTCGGTTACGATCGTGATTTTGAGTCTAATTTTATACTCTTTGAGCTGGTTATTGTAAGCGAGCTTTCAGATCTTTACTCTAATTTACAATATTAAGGTTCTTTCTATTTTGCACGGTATGCTTTCATTTTCTTTATAAATTAGTTTTTTGTTAACTGAATATTTTTGTTTGCCGATTTTGGTCTGCTCTTTTTCGTTTTTTACCATGATCAGCAACCCATATTCACAGTCGAATGTGTCGTATTCTACCGGCTGTCACGTTAATTATTATTTTTTCTTAATTACTCTTACTGAGGAATAATGTTGGTATTTTGTCTTTCACGGCCATTGAATCCCCGCACAAGGCACGGCTTAAACCTGGAAAAGTTGCTGAGTTGGACTAATGTACTAATAGTGCAGCAGAAAAGCGGAGAATTGAAGCTTTTGAAATGTGGTGATACAGGAGAATGATGTTCAGATGGGTAGATAGGATAACAAAGGATGAGGTATTAAGAGAAGAGATAGGAGGGTAGGACACATATTAAGACACCCAGGAATAGCAAGCTTAGTTATGGATGGGAGGGTCGCGGACTAGAACTGTAGGGGTAAACCAGGGTTAAACAGATTGCCTCGGATGTAGGGTGAGGTAGCTATGTAGAGATGAAACGATTAGCTCAGGAGAGGGAGACATGGAGTGGTGCATCAAACCAGTTAAAAAACTGAAGACTCAAACAACAACAATCAGGAATTTTAATGACTTAGAGAGGCATGTGAGGCAAAAGGGTGGTTGGAGATTTCAATCCCTGGGATGTAATACTGGAAGAGACTGCATAATGTACATCTGCGGCCAAGGTGAGAGATATTTAACTATAGGTCTATTAATAGCGATATGATGACGTTCAAATCATCAATAAGTATGGCCAAATTACATCCAGAATAGCTTAAGTAAGAATACTTTTAATTCCCCATATTCCGATAGATTTGCCATCCCAGTGTGCAAGAGTGCAGTTCCCTCTTCAAACAATATTCGCAATTTCTTTAACAAAGCGCAATTACACACACTTAACAGTAGCACGTGTACATTTAGATAAATACTATTTTTTCCCATGGGCAACTGTATGTGGCGTGCTCGCGAGCGTCCGGACAACAAAATCGTTATGTCTCAGCAGAAGATGGCAAAACCAAGAACGTAATTTTAAAATGTGTTAACATCATGTAATATCGAACCCTGCAGACATTCACAACTCTTTAAAATTCCCACTTTGCTGCTCATATCAATATACTGTATGTATCAGAATATTCAGAATTAGAATGGACCCACCTATAGCCGCGATTGCTGTAATAGAATAGACCAATTATCAGCAATAATGCATCGTCCCCATGTCTTGATAGCGGGCGAGGCCGCGGGTACCTGCTAGTAATGTTATATAAGAGACATGTAAATAAACTGTTTTGGACACACTTCGTTCATTAAAAGCCGTAAAATATTTCTCAGTTATTCTAACAAATTATCCGTGTTCTTCTTTACTGCAGAAAGGTGTCAAGTACAAAGTTTTTAAGTTCTTTTTTGCACGATACGAAAAAGTAAACCAAATATATATTAGCCTACTTTTCACATTTTGCAAAAATGAGGAAAAAGTAGACTTGTGAGATCGATCCTGGAAAATGTGTGTCTGTCTGTCTGTCTGGCTGTGTGTGTGTCCCCCCCTATCGACTCCTAAACGGCTGCAGCAATCAAAACCAAATTTAATATGAGTAAAGATGTGCACCGGAATATCTCACGTCCATATTTGAAAACGATGTCAGTGCTACCAACTGCTGAAAAAACGCACTAGAAATTTGAGCTCCATGTTGGATATCTCGCAAGATATGCATGGGAGCTATTCCAAAATTGGTACACATGCAGATAATACTATTTCAGTTTAATTTTCAGGAGGCCAACAATGACAGTGTTGCCAAAATAATATTAAGCCTACTGATAGGTCCAATGTTTAAATGCATATAACTTCTACACTATCAACTGGATTTCAACCAAATTTTGTATGTAATATCTGTACATAATCAGATATGATTGAGCGTATTCTTAAGATCCACCAGGGCTGCCAACTGTTAATAATTGCTCCCTCTACTTTTTATCCAAATACCAATATATCAGAAAGTATGCAAGCCAACCGCTTTAAACTATGCACACGTATATTCTGACATTTTAGATTAATTTGGAGTAACTTATATACGTCAGTTCTACCAACATGATTATAAGCCTGCTGATAGTACCAATTTTTAAATACATGTAACTTCTATACTATCAGTTGGATTTCAATCAAATTTCGTATGTGCTATGTGTACCATAACAGATATGAGTGTAAGTATTGTTAAGAGCAATCAGGGCTGCCAACTGTTAATAAATGCTGTCTATATTTTTACCCTAATATCAATATATGAGAAAGTATTGTGCCCAATCGGACACGGTAGACTGGCATCGAACTCGGGTCTTATCAGAGAAGACCAGGCCCGTGATTCTGCCTAGAGTCGAACCATTGATCTCGGAGGGGGAACAGCTACAGGGAACCCGAAAAGCAATGAGATGTATAATGACATATAATAATATAGCATGATTTCACGGCTAGAATGTGAATATCATTGCTTCTTTAAGGGAATAATTGTTAGAAAATGCAGTCATATGTACGTTTTCGAAGCATAGTAGCATGAAGGCAAGCCAGCTTGACATTTGACTAATCGCAGCCAGCGGATGGGAGGAGATTCGTGGCGCCGAAGGGACTCATTTCGTCTGGACCGCTGGGACAGCTCGAAATTAATGGCCCTGGGATTCCCCAATGAACAACACTTGAGACCGGAGTGGGGATGATTGTCCACGGAAATTAATTGATTGCATTGAAATGGAATAAAATGTACACCTAGGCGAATATATTCTAGGAGAGATAATTTAGGAGTGGTCTCACACCTAAATTAAAGCCTATATCTCTAAATAAGCCTGTTAACACCGAGCTTACGCTCGAGAGGAGTGATTTGGTGTCCAGCAAGAGGGGATTCACCATGGTGGCGTCATGACCGGAGCCCACACGCTTTCTTATTTCCTATCACAAACAAAGCCTTTTTTAATATTATTTTTATTTAGTTGTCTTTATTCGATTTATAAGTCTTGTGCGCGCTTCAACAACTGGGATCTAAGTCTGCTTACCCTTGTTGCCATGGTAACTAGTTGTCGATACAACACGCTTCAACAACTGGGATCGAAGTCTGCTTACCCTTGTTGTCATGGTAACTAGCTGTAGATACAACACGCTTCAACAACTGGGATCTCGGCTTGCCCTTGTTGCCATGGTAACTAGTTGTAGATACAACACGCTTCAACAACTGGGATCCAAGTCTGCTTGCCCTTGTTGCCATGGTAACTAGTTGTAGATACAACACGCTTCAACAACTGGGATCACAGTCTGCTTGCCCTTGTTGTCATGGTAACTAGTTGTAGATACAACACGCTTCAACAACTGGGATCTAAGTCAGCTTGCCCTTGTTGCCATGGTAACTAGTTGTAGATACAACACGCTTCAACAACTGGGATCTAAGTCTGCTTGCCCTTGTTGCCATGGTAACTAGTTGTAGATACAACGTGCTTCAACAACTGGGATCTAAGTCAGCTTGCCCTTGTTGCCATGGTAACTAGTTGTAGATACAACACGCTTCAACAACTGGGATCTATGTCAGCTTGCCCTTGTTGCCATGGTAACTCGTTGTAGATACAACACGCTTCAACAACTGGGATCTAAGTCTGCTTGCCCTTGTTGACATGGTAACTAGTTGTCGATACAACGCGCTTCAACAACTGGGAACTACGTCTGCATACCCTTGTTGCCGTGGTAACTAGTTGTCGATACAACACGCTTCAACAACTGGGATCCAAGTCTGCTTACCCTTGTTGCCATGGTAACGAGTTGTCGATACAACACGCTTCAACAACTGGGATCTAAGTCTGCTTACCCTTGTTGCCATGGTAACTAGTTGTCGATACAACACGCTTCAACAACTGGGATCCAAGTCTGCTTGCCCTTGATGCCATGGTAACTCGTTGTAGATACAACACGCTTCAACAACTGGGATCTAAGTCTGCTTGCCCTTGTTGCCATGGTAACTAGTTGTAGATACAACGCGCTTCAACAACTGGGATCTAAGTCTGCTTGCCCTTGTTGCCATGGTAACTAGTTGTCGATGCTACACGCTTCAACAACTGGGAACTAACTTTGCTTACCCTTGTTGCCATGGTAACTCGTTGTAGATACAACACGCTTCAACAACTGGGATCTAAGTCTGCTTGCCCTTGTTGCCATGGTAACTAGTTGTAGATGCTACACGCTTCAACAACTGGGATCTAAGTCTGCTTGCCCTTGTTGCCATGGTAACTAGTTGTCTATACCACACGCTTCAACAACTGGGAACTAAGTCTGCTTACCCTTGTTGCCATAGTAACGAGTTGTCTATACAACACGCTTCAACAACTGGGAACTACGTCTGCTAACCCTTGTAGCCATAGTAACTAGTTGTTGATACAACACGCTTCAACAACTAGGATCCAAGTCTGCTTACCCTTGTAGCCATGGTAACTAGTTGTCGATACAACATGCTTCAACAACTGGGAACTAAGTCTGCTAACCCTTGTAGCCATGGTAACTAGTTGTCTATACAACACGCTTCAACAACTAGGATCCAAGTCTGCTTACCCTTGTTGCCATGGTAACTAGTTGTCGATACAACACGCTTCAACAGCTGGGATCTAAGTCTGCTTACCCTTGTTGCCATGGTAACTAGTTGTCGATACAACACGCTTCAACAACTGGGAACTAAGTCTGCTTACCCTTGTTGCCATGGTAACTAGTTGTCGATACAACATGCTTCAACAACTGGGATCCAAGTCTGCTTACCCTTGTTGCCATGGTAACTAGTTGTCTATACAACACGCTCGAACAACTGGGATCCAAGTCTGCTTACCTTTGTTGCCATGGTAACTAGTTGTCTATACAATATGCTTCAACACCTAGGATCCAAGTCTGCTTGCCCTTGTTGCCATGGTGACTAGTTGTCGATACAACACGCTTCAACAACTGGGATCCAAGTCTGCTTACCCTAGTTGCCATGGTAACTAGTTGTTGATACAACACGCTTCAACAACTGCGATCCAAGTCTGCTTACCCTAGTTGCCATGGTAACTAGTTGTCGATACAACACGCTTCAACAACTGGAATCTAAGTCTGCTTACCCTTGTTGCCATGGTAATTAGTTGTCTATACAACATGCTTCAACAACTGGGATCCAAGTCTGCTTGCCCTTGTTGCCATGGTAACTAGTTGTCGATACATCACGCTTCAACAACTGGGATCTAAGTCTGCTTACCCTTCTTGCCATGGTAACTAGTTGTCTATACAACACGCTTTAACAACTGGGATCTAAGTCTGTTTACCCTTGTTGCCATGGTAACTAGTTGTCTATACAACTTGCTTCAACAACTGGGATCCAAGTCTGCTTACCCTTGTTGCCATGGTAACTAGTTGTCTATACAACACGCTTCAACAACTGGGATCTAAGTCTGCTTACCCTTGTTGCCATGGTAACTAGTTGTCGATACAACACGCTTCAACAACTGGGATCCAAGTCTGCTTACCCTTGTTGCCATGGTAACTAGTTGTCTATACAACACGCTTCAACAACTGGGATCCAAGTCTGCTTACATTTGTTGCCATGGTAACTAGTTGTCGATACAACACGCTTCAACAACTGGGATCTAAGTCTGCTTACCCTTGTTGCCATGGTAACTAGTTGTCGATACAACACGCTTCAACAACTGGGATCCAAGTCTGCTTACTCTTGTTGCCATAGTAACTAGTTGTCTATACAACACGCTTCAACAACTGGGATCTAAGTCTGCTTACCCTTGTTGCCATGCTAACTAGTTGTCGATACAACACGCTTCAACAACTGGGATCCAAGTCTGCTTACCCTTGTTGCCATGGTAACTAGTTGTCTATACAACACGCTTCAACAACTGGGATCCAAGTCTGCTTACATTTGTTGCCATGGTAACTAGTTGTCGATACAACACGCTTCAACAACTGGGATCTAAGTCTGCTTACCCTTGTTGCCATGGTAACTAGTTGTCGATACAACACGCTTCAACAACTGGGATCCAAGTCTGCTTACTCTTGTTGCCATGGTAACTAGTTGTCTATACAACACGCTTCAACAACTGGGATCTAAGTCTGCTTACCCTTGTTGCCATGGTAACTAGTTGTCGATACAACACGCTTCAACAACTGGGATCCAAGTCTGCTTACCCTTGTTGCCATGGTAACTAGTTGTCGATACAACACGCTTCAACAACTGGGATCTAATTCTGCTTACCCTTGTTGCCATGGTAACTAGTTGTCGATACAACACGCTTCATCAACTGGGATCCAAGTCTGCTTACCCTTGTTGCCATGGTAACTAGTTGTCGATACAACACGCTTTAACAACTGGGATCTAAGTCTGCTTGCCCTTGTTGCCATGGTAACTAGTTGTTGATACAACACGCTTCAACAACTGGGATCTAAGTCTGCTTATCCTTTTTGCCATGGTAACTAGTTGTCGATACAACAGGCTTCAATAACTGGGATCCAAGTCTGCTTACCCTTGTTGCCATTGTAACTAGTTGTTGATACAACACGCTTCAACAACTGGGATCTAAGTCAGCTTGCCCTTGTTGTCATGGTAACTAGTTGTAGATACAACACGCTTCAACAACTGGGATCTAAGTCAGCTTGCCCTTGTTGCCATGGTAACTAGTTGTAGATACAACACGCTTCAACAACTGGGATCTAAGTCTGCTTGCCCTTGTTGCCATGGTAACTAGTTGTAGATACAACGTGCTTCAACAACTGGGATCTAAGTCAGCTTGCCCTTGTTGCCATGGTAACTAGTTGTAGATACAACACGCTTCAACAACTGGGATCTATGTCAGCTTGCCCTTGTTGCCATGGTAACTCGTTGTAGATACAACACGCTTCAACAACTGGGATCTAAGTCTGCTTGCCCTTGTTGCCATGGTAACTAGTTGTCGATACAACGCGCTTCAACAACTGGGAACTACGTCTGCATACCCTTGTTGCCGTGGTAACTAGTTGTCGATACAACATGCTTCAACAACTGGGATCCAAGTCTGCTTACCCTTGTTGCCATGGTAACGAGTTGTCGATACAACACGCTTCAACAACTGGGATCTAAGTCTGCTTACCCTTGTTGCCATGGTAACTAGTTGTCGATACAACACGCTTCAACAACTGGGATCCAAGTCTGCTTGCCCTTGATGCCATGGTAACTCGTTGTAGATACAACACGCTTCAACAACTGGGATCTAAGTCTGCTTGCCCTTGTTGCCATGGTAACTAGTTGTAGATACAACGCGCTTCAACAACTGGGATCTAAGTCTGCTTGCCCTTGTTGCCATGGTAACTAGTTGTCGATGCTACACGCTTCAACAACTGGGAACTAACTCTGCTTACCCTTGTTGCCATGGTAACTCGTTGTAGATACAACACGCTTCAACAACTGGGATCTAAGTCTGCTTGCCCTTGTTGCCATGGTAACTAGTTGTAGATGCTACACGCTTCAACAACTGGGATCTAAGTCTGCTTGCCCTTGTTGCCATGGTAACTAGTTGTCTATACCACACGCTTCAACAACTGGGAACTAAGTCTGCTTACCCTTGTTGCCATAGTAACGAGTTGTCTATACAACACGCTTCAACAACTGGGAACTAAGTCTGCTAACCCTTGTAGCCATAGTAACTAGTTGTTGATACAACACGCTTCAACAACTAGGATCCAAGTCTGCTTACCCTTGTAGCCATGGTAACTAGTTGTCGATACAACATGCTTCAACAACTGGGAACTAAGTCTGCTAACCCTTGTAGCCATGGTAACTAGTTGTCTATACAACACGCTTCAACAACTAGGATCCAAGTCTGCTTACCCTTGTTGCCATGGTAACTAGTTGTCGATACAACACGCTTCAACAGCTGGGATCTAAGTCTGCTTACCCTTGTTGCCATGGTAACTAGTTGTCGATACAACACGCTTCAACAACTGGGAACTAAGTCTGCTTACCCTTGTTGCCATGGTAACTAGTTGTCGATACAACATGCTTCAACAACTGGGATCCAAGTCTGCTTACCCTTGTTGCCATGGTAACTAGTTGTCTATACAACACGCTCGAACAACTGGGATCCAAGTCTGCTTACCTTTGTTGCCATGGTAACTAGTTGTCTATACAATATGCTTCAACACCTAGGATCCAAGTCTGCTTGCCCTTGTTGCCATGGTGACTAGTTGTCGATACAACACGCTTCAACAACTGGGATCCAAGTCTGCTTACCCTAGTTGCCATGGTAACTAGTTGTTGATACAACACGCTTCAACAACTGCGATCCAAGTCTGCTTACCCTAGTTGCCATGGTAACTAGTTGTCGATACAACACGCTTCAACAACTGGAATCTAAGTCTGCTTACCCTTGTTGCCATGGTAATTAGTTGTCTATACAACATGCTTCAACAACTGGGATCCAAGTCTGCTTGCCCTTGTTGCCATGGTAACTAGTTGTCGATACATCACGCTTCAACAACTGGGATCTAAGTCTGCTTACCCTTCTTGCCATGGTAACTAGTTGTCTATACAACACGCTTCAACAACTGGGATCTAAGTCTGTTTACCCTTGTTGCCATGGTAACTAGTTGTCTATACAACTTGCTTCAACAACTGGGATCCAAGTCTGCTTACCCTTGTTGCCATGGTAACTAGTTGTCTATACAACACGCTTCAACAACTGGGATCTAAGTCTGCTTACCCTTGTTGCCATGGTAACTAGTTGTCGATACAACACGCTTCAACAACTGGGATCCAAGTCTGCTTACCCTTGTTGCCATGGTAACTAGTTGTCTATACAACACGCTTCAACAACTGGGATCCAAGTCTGCTTACATTTGTTGCCATGGTAACTAGTTGTCGATACAACACGCTTCAACAACTGGGATCTAAGTCTGCTTACCCTTGTTGCCATGGTAACTAGTTGTCGATACAACACGCTTCAACAACTGGGATCCAAGTCTGCTTACTCTTGTTGCCATAGTAACTAGTTGTCTATACAACACGCTTCAACAACTGGGATCTAAGTCTGCTTACCCTTGTTGCCATGCTAACTAATTGTCGATACAACACGCTTCAATAACTGGGATCCAAGTCTGCTTACACTTGTTGCCATGGTAACTAGTTGTCGATACAACACGCTTCAACAACTGGGATCCAAGTCTGCTTACCCTTGTTGCCATGGTAACTAGTTGTCGATACAACACGCTTCAACAACTGGGATCTAAGTCTGCTTACCCTTGTTGCCATGGTAACTAGTTGTCGATACAACACGCTTCATCAACTGGGATCCAAGTCTGCTTACCCTTGTTGCCATGGTAACTAGTTGTCGATACAACACGCTTTAACAACTGGGATCTATGTCTGCTTGCCCTTGTTGCCATGGTAACTAGTTGTTGATACAACACGCTTCAACAACTGGGATCTAAGTCTGCTTATCCTTTTTGCCATGGTAACTAGTTGTCGATACAACAGGCTTCAATAACTGGGATCCAAGTCTGCTTACCCTTGTTGCCATTGTAACTAGTTGTTGATACAACACGCTTCAACAACTGGGATCTAAGTCTGCTTGCCCTTGTTGCCATGGTAACTAGTTGTCTACACAACACGCTTCAACAACTGGGATCTAAGTCTGCTTACCCTTGTTGCCATGGTAACTAGTTGTCGATACAACACGCTTCAACAACTGGGATCTAAGTCTGCTTACCCTTGTTGCCATGGTAACTAGTTGTCGATACAACACGCTTCAACAACTGGGATCCAAGTCTGCTTACTCTTGTTGCCATAGTAACTAGTTGTCTATACAACACGCTTCAACAACTGGGATCTAAGTCTGCTTACCCTTGCTGCCATGCTAACTAGTTGTCGATACAACACGCTTCAATAACTGGGATCCAAGTCTGCTTACCCTTGTTGCCATGGTAACTAGTTGTCTATACAACACGCTTCAACAACTGGGATCTAAGTCTGCTTACCCTTGTTGCCATGGTAACTAGTTGTCGATACAACACGCTTCAACAACTGGGATCCAAGTCTGCTTACTCTTGTTGCCATAGTAACTAGTTGTCTATACAACACGCTTCAATAACTGGGATCTAAGTCTGCTTACCCTTGTTGCCATGGTAACTAGTTGTCGATACAACACGCTTTAACAACTGGGATCTATGTCTGCTTGCCCTTGTTGCCATAGTAACTAGTTGTCTATACAACACGCTTCATCAACTGGGATCCAAGTCTGCTTACCCTTGTTGCCATGGTAACTAGTTGTCGATACAACACGCTTTAACAACTGGGATCTATGTCTGCTTGCCCTTGTTGCCATGGTAACTAGTTGTTGATACAACACGCTTCAACAACTGGGATCTAAGTCTGCTTATCCTTTTTGCCATGGTAACTAGTTGTCGATACAACAGGCTTCAATAACTGGGATCCAAGTCTGCTTACCCTTGTTGCCATTGTAACTAGTTGTTGATACAACACGCTTCAACAACTGGGATCTAAGTCTGCTTGCCCTTGTTGCCATGGTAACTAGTTGTCTATACAACACGCTTTAACAACTGGGATCTTAGGGTGCTTGCCCTTGTTGCCATGGTAACTAGTTGTTGATACAATACGCTTCAACAACTAGGTTCCAAGTCTGCTTACCCTTGTTGCCATGGTAACTAGTTGTCTATACAACACGCTTTAACAACTGGGATCCAAGTCTGCTTGCCTTTGTTGCCATGGTAACTAGTTTTCGATACAACACGCTTCAACAACTGGGATCTAAGTCTGCTTGCCCTTGTCTCATGGTAACTAGTTGTCTATACAACACGCTTCAACAACTGGGATCTAAGTCTGCTTACCCTTGTTGCCATGGTAACTAGTTGTCGATACAACACGCTTCAATAACTGGGATCCAAGTCTGCTTACCCTTGTTGCCATGGTAACTAGTTGTCTATACAACACGCTTCAACAACTGGGATCTAAGTCTGCTTACCCTTGTTGCCATGGTAACTAGTTGTCGATACAACACGCTTCAACAACTGGGATCCAAGTCTGCTTACCCTTGTTGCCATGGTAACTAGTTGTCTATACAACACGCTTCAACAACTGGGATCCAAGTCTGCTTACATTTGTTGCCATGGTAACTAGTTGTCGATACAACACGCTTCAACAACTGGGATCTAAGTCTGCTTACCCTTGTTGCCATGGTAACTAGTTGTCGATACAACACGCTTCAACAACTGGGATCCAAGTCTGCTTACTCTTGTTGCCATAGTAACTAGTTGTCTATACAACACGCTTCAACAACTGGGATCTAAGTCTGCTTACCCTTGTTGCCATGCTAACTAGTTGTCGATACAACATGCTTCAATAACTGGGATCCAAGTCTGCTTACCCTTGTTGCCATGGTAACTAGTTGTCGATACAACACGCTTCAACAACTGGGATCTAAGTCTGCTTACCCTTGTTGCCATGGTAACTAGTTGTCGATACAACACGCTTCAACAACTGGGATCCAAGTCTGCTTACCCTTGTTGCCATGGTAACTAGTTGTCGATACAACACGCTTCAACAACTGGGATCTAAGTCTGCTTACCCTTGTTGCCATGGTAACTAGTTGTCGATACAACACGCTTCATCAACTGGGATCCAAGTCTGCTTACCCTTGTTGCCATGGTAACTAGTTGTCGATACAACACGCTGTAACAACTGGGATCTAAGTCTGCTTGCCCTTGTTGCCATGGTAACTAGTTGTTGATACAACACGCTTCAACAACTGGGATCTATGTCTGCTTATCCTTTTTGCCATGGTAACTAGTTGTCGATACAACAGGCTTCAATAACTGGGATCCAAGTCTGCTTACCCTTGTTGCCATTGTAACTAGTTGTTGATACAACACGCTTCAACAACTGGGATCTAAGTCTGCTTGCCCTTGTTGCCATGGTAACTAGTTGTCTATACAACACGCTTTAACAACTGGGATCTAAGTCTGCTTGCCCTTGTTGCCATGGTAACTAGTTGTTGATACAATACGCTTCAACAACTAGGTTCCAAGTCTGCTTACCCTTGTTGCCATGGTAACTAGTTGTCTATACAACACGCTTTAACAACTGGGATCCAAGTCTGCTTGCCTTTGTTGCCATGGTAACTAGTTTTCGATACAACACGCTTCAACAACTGGGATCTAAGTCTGCTTGCCCTTGTCTCATGGTAACTAGTTGTCTATACTACACGCTTCAACAACTGGGATCTAAGTCTGCTTACCCTTGTTGCCATGGTAACTAGTTGTCTATACAACACGCTTTAACAACTGGGATCAAAGTCTGCTTGCCCTTGTTGCCATGGTAACTAGTTGTAGATACAACACGCTTCAACAACTGGGATCTATGTCTGCTTACCCTTGTTGCCATGGTAACTAGTTGTCTATACAACACGCTTTAACAACTGGGATCTAAGTCTGCTTGCCCTTGTTGGCATGGTAACTAGTTGTAGATACAACACGCTTCAACAACTGGGATCTAAGTCTGCTTACCCTTGTTGCCATGGTAACTAGTTGTCTATACAACATGCTTCAACAACTGGGAACTGTGTCTGCTTACCCTTGTTGCCATGGTAACTAGTTGTCGATACAACATGCTTCAACAACTGGGATCCAAGTCTGCTTACCTTGTTGCCATGGTAACTCGTTGTAGATACAACACGCTACTATGATCCACGAACAGTACGCTACAGTATTCAGTGCGTGACATTATTTTTACAATAGCCCATTGTACAAATCATCTTCCGTCGCACGAAAAGGATAAAAGGAATTTAAAAAATAGTTATAAAATTTCGAAATGATGGCATCTTGAATTTTTGCAAACAATTGAACATAATATATCTCTAAACTAAGCTCTCGGTCCTGGGTTCGATTCCCGGCTCTACCAGTCTGGTCTGAGGTTGTAAGGGGGTACAATCATATCAGTTCTCCAGTAGGCTACGTAGTTTTAGCATAGTTTCTAACGTAAGATCACAATGTTACCCTCAATGACAAACATCTCGTGGCTGATGCCCACAAGAGGTAGGGGTAGGTTGGAGAGTGCTATGCCATGGTGAACTAAGCGACAATTCGAAAAAGAATCAAGGTTGGTTGGTTCCTTAGTTTAGGGGCTGCGACAACGCGGTCATGTAGCCCCGTGTACTTTGGGTGTGTGTAGAATCTGTCTGATAACCGGTGTTAATTGTGATGACTGTATTAGTGTGTGTATCTGTTTTTTAATTCAAGTAGAGACTGCAACTTTGAATTTTCAAATAGTTCCTACTTTGGCCGCCAAACGCCACCGTCAACGACTACTAGGCCTAGTTCAGAACTAGCTACTAGACGCCACCGCAGTCGGCTCTTGGCAACGAACGTAGCAACCTTAGAGCGTTGTTTACATTCTTAACCTATCCAATTTAGTTTCACACAGGTGTAATTAGTGGAAAGATCTTTAACATGCCATAAATCTATGACATGGGACCGCCGGCTTTACTTCCCCTCCGAAGGAAGGCATACTGAGGGATTTTTAACACTCTTAAAAAATCCGACGGCTTCGGCCGGGTTTGAACCCGCTATCTTGGGCATAGAAGCTCAGCATGCTACCAACTACGCCACCGAAGCCGCCTAGAATCAAGGTAAGCGCGCTGTGTGTTCTTTGTGAGCTGCCATACTGAACGAAGTCGGATCAATATGTTTCGCCTACCGTGGTATCGCTGACTGCAGGTTGGCTATTACAAAGTATTGTAGTTGTAAGCTTCATTGCCATTTATCTCATAACTGCTCTCGAATCGCTTAGTTCTGACCCCCCAGTTATGGTGGGAACACCGTGTAGTGTGACGTGTTGGATAACTTCCTGTAGCCACGACCTCCAACACGAGGTGGCAATGAAACCAGTAAACACAGAAGTGCGCGCATGACATTCCCGTGGTAACTGATACCATTGTATGAGTTCGGTATTTCACAACAAATTCTTGATTAATGAAGTCAGCTCGTGTGAGGAAGGAACCTCTCTGAGGGTGACGATACCAGGAATGTTAAAATATCTATCTACGCACAGCTCTAGCTGTATGTCTGTTGTGTGTCAGTATCTGTCTGTCTTACTACCCAGCCAGGGAATTGTTATCGCTAGGCGTGGAGCGGGGCTGTCGTGTACACATTACGTCATCTCTCCACGTTATGGCTGCCACGGGTGGGTGCGGAGCAAGAGGGGGAACGCATGTACAGTCATACAATGAGACCATACCGCACAGCGCACGACCCAGCACGAACCATGCACACACACGACATGCGATGAGGTTTCTCTGGCGACAACTGCACGTTTATCCTAGGCGTGTGGCTGAGGGGAGCGCATTAGTTCCGATTTCCGCCACCGGGAACAATTCGCTGGCAGGGTAGTATGTGTTTGTTTATTTGTTAATCTGTTAACTTGTCTGTGTGTTTGTATGTCTGTTTGTTAACTTGTATGTGTGTTTGTATGCCTGTTTGTTAACTTGTCTGTGTGTTTGTATGTCTGTTTGTTAACTTGTATGTGTGTTTGTATGTCTGTTAACTTGTCTGTGTGTTTGTATGTCTGTTTGTTAACTTGTATGTGTGTTTGTATGTCTGTTTGTTAACTTGTCTGTTTGTTAACTTGTCTGTGTGTTTGTATGCCTGTTTGTTAACTTGTCTGTGTGTTTGTATGTCTGTTTGTTAACTTGTCTGTGTGTTTGTATGTCTGTTTGTTAACTTGTATGTGTGTTTGTATGTCTGTTTGTTAACTTGTCTGTTTGTTAACTTGTATGTGTGTTTGTATGCCTGTTTGTTAACTTGTCTGTGTGTTTGTATGTCTGTTTGTTAACTTGTATGTGTGTTTGTATGTCTGTTAACTTGTCTGTGTGTTTGTATGTCTGTTTGTTAACTTGTATGTGTGTTTGTATGTCTGTTTGTTAACTTGTCTGTTTGTTAACTTGTCTGTGTGTTTGTATGTCTGTTTGTTAACTTGTCTGTGTGTTTGTATGTCTGTTTGTTAACTTGTATGTGTGTTTGTATGCCTGTCTGTTAACTTGTCTGTGTGTTTGTATGTCTGTTTGTTAACTTGTATGTGTGTTTGTATGTCTGTTTGTTAACTTGTCTGTTTGTTAACTTGTCTGTGTGTTTGTTTATTTGTCTGTTTATTTTTCTGTCTATTTGTTTATTCGCTATTTTTTTCCGCTATCGTTTTACCCTCCAGGGTTGGCCTTTCCCACGGACTAAGCGAGGGATCCCACCTCTACCGCCACTGAGGGCAGTGTTCTGGAGCTTGAGACTCTGAGTCTGGGATACAACTGGGGTGTGTGACCAGCAGCACTACGCCCAGGCGGCCTCACCTGCAAAGTGAACAGTGGGCCTGATGAAGGGATGGGAAGAGTGAGTCGGTTAGGCAAGGAAGCGGGAAGGAGGCGGCCGAGGCCTTACAGTAGGAAACATCCCGGCATTTGCCCGAAGACGAAGTGGGAAACAACGGAAAACCACTTCGAGGATGGCTGAGGTGGGAATCGAACCCCCTTTACTCAGTTGGGCCACTCGAGGCTGAGTTAACCCCGTTCCAGTCCTCATACCACTTTTCAAATTTCGTGGCAGAGCCGGGAATCGAACCCAGGACCTCCGGGGCGGCAGCTAACCATGCTGACCACTACGCTACGGAGGCGACATCTATTTGTTTATTTCTCTGTTTATTTTCTGTCTGTTTGCTTATTTGTCTGCCTGTTTCCGTTCTGGAAGATTGTTTCGTGGTTTCCCCGCTTCTACTCCAAGCAAATGCAGGGATGGTTCCTAACTTAAGGCAACGGCCACCTCCTTCCCAACCTTTACAAATACACACAGTATACATCAGTTGAGGCTGATGACCACGTTGTCCAACTCCTAACACGAATTTACAGGATTATCATCATTTGTATTGACAGTTTCTTACTTGTTGATGTTTTGTGAGATCGTGATCATGTAGCCTCGTGTACTAGGGTGTGTGTAGAATTTGTATGATAATCTGTGTCCCTGTGATGTCTGTACTAGTGTGTATATTTTTAATTCAGTTAGGATTGGGAAGGAAGCAGTCGTGGGCTTAAGTAAGTAACATCCCTGCATTTGCCTGAGGTGGAAGTGGGAAACCACGGAAAACTACTTTTAGGATGGCTGAGGTAAGAATCGAACTCTCCTCTTCTTAGTTTCGCTTCACGAGGCTGAGTGTACCCCGTTCCAGTCCTCATACCGGAATTAAATGAGGACCCAGAAGTCAAGGGGTCCAAGTGACATCATTGAAAAAAATGAGTTAGGTACGGGAATGGGATGAGAAAATACTGATCTTTTAGATGGTAAAGGGATCCAAGTGATTTCCCTCACAGGTAATGCCACCTAGCGTCATGCCCCTTCACTACTTAGTGGGTTGTAGTTCAACCTTGGAGCACTAGAGGTCCAGAGTCACTAGGACCCCTTTACCACCAACCATTGCAAAGGATTCTGTTAGTGGAAGAGACAGCTAGCAGTGTTATTGAAAAAAGCTTTTCAGCCCCTTGTTTTAAGACTAGTTGACATGAGAAAGAAGACTTGTTGGCTAATGCTGTGGCCCCTGAACCTCAGCGAGGGGGAAAAAAGGGTAAGAAGAGAGCAAACCTGGAAATGTCATAAGAAATTGAGGAATACAGGACAGCCTTACGTTACTCGTAATATGAAGCTGCATAAGGTTATAACGTCATGTGAATACAATCCCCAGTGTAATTTCAATTGCACTGAATATATTCCCGATGAGCAGAGGTAACTATTATTTTAAGAATATTGGAAACTAGGCAGCTGGGAACTTCAAACATCGTTCTTAAATGGTGTCCTATAGTTACAGCCTGTGAAAGAAAGAAAACCACAGCTCTGACTCACAAAGGCATATCAATTATAACCTGGGCGATTTTAGAGTGTGCAAAGCCTTCTTTTTAAAAATACTTGACATATCTAAGAAAAGGATAAGAAACGTTATCATTAAGAAAAAAAAAGACAAATCCATCTGGTATTTGACCACGTGACAAACGTGGGAAGAAGGAGCTGCCAAACAAATTCCCAACAAACAGAGTTGAAATAATCAGTGAGCATATAAGGACATTCCCTATGTACTCAAGTCATTGCAGTAGAGAAAAAGCTCCCAACAGAAAGTACTTCAATCCGGACTTAAGTGCGCCAATAATGTATAAAATGTATCAAACTTTCTGTCAAGAAGAAGTTAATGTGAAACCTGAAAAAGTAAGCTCTTGCAGACAAATATTCATAACTGAATTCAATCTAAGCTTCCACAGGCCTCATAACGATACCTGCATAACTTATGGCAGGCTGCAAGTAAAAATGACACATGGTACACCTGAGGAAAAGCATGCAGCTGAAGTTGAGAAAGAAGTTCATATAAGGAAGGCAAAGGCAGCAAAAGAAACTAAAAGAAAATGCAAGGAGTTAAAGACGACAACCAAGTGGCTATTTGCTTCAATCTTCAAAAGATGATGCCAACACCACAAGTAACAAATTCAAAAGCTTACTATTTGCGACAACTGTGGACATACAACCTCAATATATACAACTTAACCAGTGGCACTCCGCCTTATGTATATGTGGCACCAAGGGCATAGGAGATGGGAGCCTACCAGGAGATAGCATCTTGTCTGTTGAAGTTCATCCAGACTCTTCCTCCCACTGTAAAACCCATCTCAGCCTTCAGTGACTACTGCAGAAGACTGGATAAATTTGGTTGCCACAGCAAGTTGGAAATTTTTAGTTACGAAGATGTTGGATAAAGACTTCATTGATCTTCAACCACAAAAGTACTACAAGAAAACCGTGCTAGTGATATGAGGAATTCAGGTACTGCTTTATGAAAAACCAATCCAAACAATCGTTTTTATAAGACATCAGCAGAAGGTCTTGAGCCTTACCAGGAACTGCCAATGTGAAAACAACGAACGGGTAAGCTTCCTGCGTAACTTCCCACTCTTCAACCGATTGCTGAAATGCCAAAGCAAAAGTACAAAAAGTATGAAGATCTGGTGGAACTTCCGCAGTTTGTGTCACCGATACACCACCAATTTTATCAAAACCTATCCAATCAAACAAAGACCGTGCAACTACCACATCCTGGTACTCCTGCGGACAATGAAGATGATGTTGCTACTGACTTGGTTATAACATCTACGACACAGATGATGACAAGTAATACATGTTTAAAAATGTTAACCTCCCATTTCTTGTTCTGAAAAACCGAGTGAGTCAACTTTTGATAAAATATCGTTCTTTTTGAAAAAAGACAAGCAATTATTCTGATTTTGTACTGTGAGCATTTTCACTTTTTTAATTTTAAGTTAGAGGTAAAGGGGCCCATGTGCGGATCATTCGCTTATTTTTACATATAAAAGATAAACTGGATGTTGTAACTGGTTATTATCATTGGTAATAAAAAGCTAAGTAGCTGAGCATTCATCTTATACGGTCAAAATGGTGAAATTCTAATTCTCCCTATTACAAAACATTTTCAACTTTAACTTACGTTTTCTCAAAACAATGATTGTGTTACTTAGACCCCTTGACTTCTGGGGTCCTCAAATGTCTTGGCCGAGTATCTTAAAACGTCACACGTAACGCAGTTCCCCCAAGGAATCCAAGCCCAAAAAAAGTTCGTTTACAGAATTAACAAGAACTATTTTCAGAAGAGTCACATTAAAACTCCGTACACACGTTAACAATAAGTTCCTTCACGACGTATTAAAGTTTCATTACGATCTCATTGATGCTTTTAATGTAATGATCTTTCTAAGTGAGCGCTCCGTTAGACTTGGTAAAATAGCAGGCACTTTCGTTTTGTTCAATCAGCTATAAAATTGTAACAGGTTACAATACAAATATTTACTCTATCTACATAGTTAAATGCAGAATGGGGAGCGTGATGACGCAGTGGCTTAGCTGCTCGTCTTTCACCCGGACGGACGGGGTTTGAATCCCGGTGACAGCGGGGTGGAATTTTCAACTGAAAAATCACGAGGTGTCAGGAAGGGCATCCGGCCTTAAATCCCTGGCCAAAACCAAATTGAGCGTGGTTGGCTCCGGCGACCCCAATAATTGGGAAAAGCCGAAGAAAGCAACAAGCAACATCTAAACGCAGAATAAAATAAAGAAAGGTTTGGTGCAGCTTGTTTATATGTAAGACTACGAGTAGCGCTTGTATTGATGTCTAAACTCGAGTATCAGTAGGTCCTGTGCTGACTGTACCAGTGTACCATCCCAGCATTTGCCTGAAGGCAGGGGAATGTAGCCGCGCTGTCTGAGAGACACGCAACACGTTGTCGGTCGCGCACGTGTTCCTGTGAGTGAGGTCAGGGCAGTCCTTGGCCAACAATTCGGTGCCGTTCTTCACACTCTTCAAGGGCAATGACTCCTGCCAGAGGGAGATCGGACACTCCGCACGATGCTCCAAGGACGAGAAGGTACACGGACCCTAATGTATCTTAGCAAGTGAACCAGGCGCCCCGGAACTTAGTCCAGTCAATAATTGAAGAGACCCCCCCAGGAACTCACATCTAGAGGGACGTAGGTTGGCGACCACGGGATCCCAGCTGAGTCCGGGATTGCTTCCACTTACTTGTGCGGGGCTCCTCTCTGATATCTTTCCTCTCGACCTCCCTTGGTCAACTCTTGTTCTCTTCCGACCCCGGCGGTATTAGGGTATCCGAAGTCTAATTTTTCTCTCACATAATATCAATATTTTAAGCAAATACGTAACTATGGTCATGTTGTCACCACTGCATCGTTTAGTTACTGTTTTCCACATTTCTTTAGCCTAATTTTATTTTATGAAAAAATAGGCTTATGAGATCACCTTTTGTCCATGTGTCTGTGTGTGCGCGCGTGTGTGTGTCCCCCTAATAACTTCTAAACAGCTGGAGCGATTTCAATGAAACTCGGTAAGTTCATAGCACTATTCCGGACGACCCCGACCGTGCCCTTCAAATTTTGTTACGTCTCACCAATCCAACATGGTGGCTGTGCGAAATATTTCATCAGTATTCAATATCTCCGAAACTATTACCGATATCACCCTGAAATAATTTACGGTGATAAAGTGAACTACTAGAAGTTCACCTATGTGACTTTTGAATATCCGGTAACTACAAAACCAACATGGTGGCCAAGCGAAGTTGCGATTTTTAAATAGACGTTTCTCGCGTTTTAACCAACCAAACGCAATGAAATTTGGTACAGTATATGTTTTTACATATTGTTATGCACTTCGTTCAATTGTTTAAAATCTCGTTTTTACTTCTTGTGTCCTAATCATGCGATTGAAGTTTGAATACTACCCGTACACAATAATCTTCATGTAACAGTACATAACACTAAGACCTACATATATAAGAATGCAACATGGCGACCATCCGCAATATTTAGTCGGTTCTCGATATCTACGAATCTATTAGAGCAATCAAACTGAAATTTTGTATGTTGCTCGAGACAATTAACATAAGTAGGATATATGAAAATAGGCTGTATAGTTCTTCACGGAACTACTTGTTTATATATTTTTTATTGTGTCGAAAATATAATTAGGCCTAAAATACTTTTCATGCAGAGAGAACGGTTATTTATGTATTTATTGTTTTTATGAATATTAATGGAAATATAATTTTAATTTTGTTGATGACTGTCGTTTTAAGGGGCGGAACAGCAAGGTCATCTGCCCCTTTAATAATGTACACAATTACCCTATTAGAAAATCCTACGTACGCCACTGTGTGCGTGGGTGTTGCTCAAACTTACCAAGTGCTTCGCGCCGCTCTGTCTGCTACTCACTGAGCAGTCTGCTCTTAGCTGCGACATTAGTAGTAACCTCATAACCTCACTTAACGTGTAAATGTTATTACGCGTGGCCGTCACAACAAATCAGGGCACACTCGTCAGCCATTTTGGTTCCTCAATGAACGTGAGGTGATGATTTGAATCGTTTATTTCAGAAAGGATTCAAGTGACACAAGATGTTCAGTAAAGAACATATAGCTTACTTTCTCCTAAATGCATGGGTATTGTTATAACTCTTCGTCCTTTTCAAGGAGTATAATTGAATGTTGGTTGTAGTAGCTTCTTGAAATACAACGTGCTATACGGATATTAAACATGAATACGAGGTGCCCTTTGCTAGTGCTACCTCTGTAAAAATAATCCATTGATTTCGGTTTCACCGTGTTTGAATTGATATGGGGAATCGATTTGCACACATAGTTCAGTCAAAAGATGCTTTCCACAAAAAGGTATGTTGTTGCAAAATTTGGTAGAGATCATATTATTAGGTTGGTCGTAATTTTATTTAAGATTTTAACATTTGGGTGGCCGCCATTACGTTTCGATCAAGATGGCAGCAATATAAAACATGACACTGAGGTGTCCTTTGCTAGTGCTACCTCTGTACCAAATTTCGTTCAATTTGGTTTCACCGTGTTTGAATTGATAGGGGGAATCGTTTTGCACACATACATGGCCACCATCCGCAAAATATTGAGCTGATGACCTTGTATTTTAGTCAAAAGACGCTCGCCATATAAATATATGTTGTTGCAAAATTTGGTAGAGATCGGATGATTAGGTTAGTCGTAATTTGATTTAAGCTTTGAACATTTGGATGGCCGCCATTACGTTTTCGTCAAGATGGCGTCGATACAAAACATGACACTGAGGTGCCCTTTGCCAGTTCTACCTCTGTACCAAATTTCGTTCAATTCGGTTTCACCGTGTTCGAATTGATGGGGGGGGACAGACATTCAGAGTACACACACTCACACAGACAGACACACAATGTTTGGCCCTGTGTAGATCTCATAAGTCTTCTTTCATTTTTTGCAAAAATCGAAAGTAGGCTAAAAATATGATGAAATTAGTTATTTATGTTCTGTAGGGGTAGACGCATATTTTAGTGCAGAAGGAGTCAAGTTCCGGCCTGTTCTTACAGTAAGACATTATGTTAAAAATTGCGATTAGTGCAGAAAGGTGTCAAGGGACGCTGCTTGACTCATTTCTGTTATAATATTTCAACCCGTACTTCATGTATGCTGTGTCTAGTTTTGGCCTAGGTCCTGCAAACAGCTTCTGTTTCAGGTTCCCATCAATGTGAAGTAGATAGAATACCTCGCTAACCTCGAACATTACCTTGTTGGGTACGATGAGTACATATTGCTATAATGGCCTAGAACGGACGCAGAATGTGCTGTGTAGTTAGAAGACAAATACATTAGTGTACTACCAACCTGGTAACATATGGCTTTGAACTTTGAGACTGATTAGGTTAAAAGAAAGTACTAGCCATTTTTAAACAGGTTTCGTTAGTTACAATATTGGTTTTCTTGCATTAATCTATTATATATAATCCAAAATTGACTCATCACCGCAAGGCTCAAACCACTAGACCTAGAAAGCTGAAATTTTGCATGTTGGTTGATCCGAGTATGTAGAGGCTCACTAAGAAACGGTTTTTGAAAATTCAATTTGTAAGTGACTTTTTTCGGCCCTTTGGCATTGACCATCCAAAATTGACTCATCGACGCAGGGCTCAAACCACTAGACCTAGAAATCTGAAATTTTGCATGTTGGGTGATCCGAGTACGTAGAGGCCCACTGAGAAACGGTTTTTGAAAATTCAATTTGTAAGTGACTTTTTTCGGCCCTTTGGCAGTGAGGAAGAACAGTCGGTACAAAGATCGGATTTAGCTTATTTTAAGCCGGCAGATACGAGAAACAATACTCGGAGGTCCTGTAGGGACCCCGAAACACACTTTTTAAGTTCCTAAAATGAACGGTTTCGGAGATATTCCCAAATAACTGTGTTCCCACTGAGAAACAGATCAACGTTACTATGGCAACCGCTGAAATTTCCCAGACCGGGGGTAGTTTTCTGGCAATATCTCAGAAACCGTTCATTTTAGGGCCTTAAAACGCGGGGTTAGGTTCACGAACATTGTTCCTCGCATTGTTACGCGTAAAAGAGATATATTTTATTGATAGAGGTGGTTTTAGGGTCGGTTACGATCGTGATTTTGAGTCTAATTTTATACTCTTTGAGCTGGTTATTGTAAGCGAGCTTTCAGATCTTTACTCTAATTTACAATATTAAGGTTCTTTCTATTTTGCACGGTATGCTTTCATTTTCTTTATAAATTAGTTTTTTGTTAACTGAATATTTTTGTTTGCCGATTTTGATCTGCTCTTTTTCGTTTTTTACCATGATCAGCAACCCATATTCACAGTCGAATGTGTCGTATTCTACCGGCTGTCACGTTAATTATTATTTTTTCTTAATTACTCTTACTGAGGAATAATGTTGGTATTTTGTCTTTCACGGCCATTGAATCCCCGCACAAGGCACGGCTTAAACCTGGAAAAGTTGCTGAGTTGGACTAATGTACTAATAGTGCAGCAGAAAAGCGGAGAATTGAAGCTTTTGAAATGTGGTGATACAGGAGAATGATGTTCAGATGGGTAGATAGGATAACAAAGGATGAGGTATTAAGAGAAGAGATAGGAGGGTAGGACACATATTAAGACACCCAGGAATAGCAAGCTTAGTTATGGATGGGAGGGTCGCGGACTAGAACTGTAGGGGTAAACCAGGGTTAAACAGATTGCCTCGGATGTAGGGTGAGGTAGCTATGTAGAGATGAAACGATTAGCTCAGGAGAGGGAGACATGGAGTGGTGCATCAAACCAGTTAAAAAACTGAAGACTCAAACAACAACAATCAGGAATTTTAATGACTTAGAGAGGCATGTGAGGCAAAAGGGTGGTTGGAGATTTCAATCCCTGGGATGTAATACTGGAAGAGACTGCATAATGTACATCTGCGGCCAAGGTGAGAGATATTTAACTATAGGTCTATTAATAGCGATATGATGACGTTCAAATCATCAATAAGTATGGCCAAATTACATCCAGAATAGCTTAAGTAAGAATACTTTTAATTCCCCATATTCCGATAGATTTGCCATCCCAGTGTGCAAGAGTGCAGTTCCCTCTTCAAACAATATTCGCAATTTCTTTAACAAAGCGCAATTACACACACTTAACAGTAGCACGTGTACATTTAGATAAATACTATTTTTTCCCATGGGCAACTGTATGTGGCGTGCTCGCGAGCGTCCGGACAACAAAATCGTTATGTCTCAGCAGAAGATGGCAAAACCAAGAACGTAATTTTAAAATGTGTTAACATCATGTAATATCGAACCCTGCAGACATTCACAACTCTTTAAAATTCCCACTTTGCTGCTCATATCAATATACTGTATGTATCAGAATATTCAGAATTAGAATGGACCCACCTATAGCCGCGATTGCTGTAATAGAATAGACCAATTATCAGCAATAATGCATCGTCCCCATGTCTTGATAGCGGGCGAGGCCGCGGGTACCTGCTAGTAATGTTATATAAGAGACATGTAAATAAACTGTTTTGGACACACTTCGTTCATTAAAAGCCGTAAAATATTTCTCAGTTATTCTAACAAATTATCCGTGTTCTTCTTTACTGCAGAAAGGTGTCAAGTACAAAGTTTTTAAGTTCTTTTTTGCACGATACGAAAAAGTAAACCAAATATATATTAGCCTACTTTTCACATTTTGCAAAAATGAGGAAAAAGTAGACTTGTGAGATCGATCCTGGAAAATGTGTGTCTGTCTGTCTGTCTGGCTGTGTGTGTGTCCCCCCCTATCGACTCCTAAACGGCTGCAGCAATCAAAACCAAATTTAATATGAGTAAAGATGTGCACCGGAATATCTCACGTCCATATTTGAAAACGATGTCAGTGCTACCAACTGCTGAAAAAACGCACTAGAAATTTGAGCTCCATGTTGGATATCTCGCAAGATATGCATGGGAGCTATTCCAAAATTGGTACACATGCAGATAATACTATTTCAGTTTAATTTTCAGGAGGCCAACAATGACAGTGTTGCCAAAATAATATTAAGCCTACTGATAGGTCCAATGTTTAAATGCATATAACTTCTACACTATCAACTGGATTTCAACCAAATTTTGTATGTAATATCTGTACATAATCAGATATGATTGAGCGTATTCTTAAGATCCACCAGGGCTGCCAACTGTTAATAATTGCTCCCTCTACTTTTTATCCAAATACCAATATATCAGAAAGTATGCAAGCCAACCGCTTTAAACTATGCACACGTATATTCTGACATTTTAGATTAATTTGGAGTAACTTATATACGTCAGTTCTACCAACATGATTATAAGCCTGCTGATAGTACCAATTTTTAAATACATGTAACTTCTATACTATCAGTTGGATTTCAATCAAATTTCGTATGTGCTATGTGTACCATAACAGATATGAGTGTAAGTATTGTTAAGAGCAATCAGGGCTGCCAACTGTTAATAAATGCTGTCTATATTTTTACCCTAATATCAATATATGAGAAAGTATTGTGCCCAATCGGACACGGTAGACTGGCATCGAACTCGGGTCTTATCAGAGAAGACCAGGCCCGTGATTCTGCCTAGAGTCGAACCATTGATCTCGGAGGGGGAACAGCTACAGGGAACCCGAAAAGCAATGAGATGTATAATGACATATAATAATATAGCATGATTTCACGGCTAGAATGTGAATATCATTGCTGTTTAAGGGAATAATTGTTAGAAAATGCAGTCATATGTACGTTTTCGAAGCATAGTAGCATGAAGGCAAGCCAGCTTGACATTTGACTAATCGCAGCCAGCGGATGGGAGGAGATTCGTGGCGCCGAAGGGACTCATTTCGTCTGGACCGCTGGGACAGCTCGAAATTAATGGCCCTGGGATTCCCCAATGAACAACACTTGAGACCGGAGTGGGGATGATTGTCCACGGAAATTAATTGATTGCATTGAAATGGAATAAAATGTACACCTAGGCGAATATATTCTAGGAGAGATAATTTAGGAGTGGTCTCACACCTAAATTAAAGCCTATATCTCTAAATAAGCCTGTTAACACCGAGCTTACGCTCGAGAGGAGTGATTTGGTGTCCAGCAAGAGGGGATTCACCATGGTGGCGTCATGACGATATGGAATAAGGCAATTAATTGTAATTAATTGGCCGAAGCGATCGCTTGCACGCGAGTGATTATGGGACTTCCACATCTAGATAAACAAGGTGTATACGTCATTTTGAATGGATATGCATTATTTCAAGAAAGGAGTCGCTCTCGTGTGTCCTGTGGACTACATTTTACGAGAAACCTTTATATAGGGGAAGCAGAGCAAACCAAGGGAGTTCGTCTTTAGTTCATCGTCAGTTCATCTGCAGTCTACACGTAAACTAAAACGCTACCAGTAGTGGGCGAAATGTTAAGAGTATCGACGCTCGAGTATATATGAAGAGCAATGGAAGCGCATCATATAGCTTCTTAATAGTAATCAAGAATCGCGTAAGATTTAATCTACAGCAGATATTTATCCATTATTATACGCAAGTGTAGTTTGCTACAGCGTAGCAATAATTTAGGATGGTTTTGGACACTGAATACCAGGAGGTATTGTCATACTTATAAATGGCGCAGTATAGTCAGGATCATTACAGTTATGGGAGCCGAGAGGCATCACAAGTAATCATGATGGTGAAATGAACAGTATTGAAGGGAACGAGAATCGAACGCACGCACACACAGATAGACTTTCACGGAGACCAGCGGTTGTCGTAGCTTCATCGCATCTCTGAGGTCAGGTATTAGGAGGAGTCCGATTAAGGATCAACCTGTGAAATAGTGCAAAAAGTGTATATAAGTTTTATTATAGTGATTTCAAAAGTGTTTATGTGTATTGTGAATAATATGTATCGCGTTAAAGTGAGAAAAGCCACTGATAAAAGTATGATTATCGTGTGTGAAAAATGTGATACCATGTGGTGTGTGAGATATAGCATGATGGCTTAAATCAAGCGTCATGGTAGGTCCGTGGCTGGTGTGCTGGAATAATCCAGCGAAAATGAAAAGTGAGTACAAATTTACAATGTTATTCTAACTAAATAGTTCACCATACAACGAAACATCACTTTAAGACTAAGATGTAACAGTCACTTATGTACGAGCTTTCACCACTCGTATTTGGTAGAATATGGCTTGGAAGGTGATTTGTTTAGGGCCATTCAGGCCTAAGATAGTGATGAATGTAACGGTAACGTTAAATGATAATAATAATAATAGTAATCTGGGGTCGGTAACAGTAAAGTAAGGTAATAGGCATTTCTGGCCTAAATAACGTTCAAAGTGTGTCATGTCTAATATAAAGATACTGTATTTTGGTAAACAGTAAGAAAGTAACGTGAAAAATAGCGATATACGAGAGTTTTTCAGTGTCAGTGAAGTGTTGAATGAATATTTGATATGGTCAATTCTTAGGATTGTATTTGAGAACCATTAAAGTAATGTAAGCCAGTAAATTTATACTTGTTTAGGAGCTATTTGAAGCTTTGGCTTAAGTAATCGCAGAGAGGACGTGAGTGCCTCAATAATTGAGTCATCTATGAGAAGTATTGTTTGAAGCCGCATAGAGCGAGCGATGTAACGTAGAATCCAGTGATTTACGTCAATAAAGTTGCGGGGACCATTCTAACATAGCTTGCACGTTAGGTGAAAAGTTGGCTAATCTACGAGTTAGTATCGCCGTTGTGCATACTTTTATTATTCGCAGCGGATTGGAACGGACCGTGTCTGTATCCATCTCTTGCAGGAATAATTGCCACGAGGGATGTTCTTCGAGACCCCGTGAGCACATGTATTAAATGATCTGCCCTGAGAGGAGAATCATGTTCGTCGTATAGGAAACGCAGATTTCCTTATTATTATATTGTAGGCAGCTGCTGATGAAGAATCTTGTATTCTCATTATGATGCGCGCCCAAAGCCACTTGTATTCACCACAGAACGGCAAGGCTATTACAGGATCCATCCCCAGCCATGAATGTTAATTAAGGAGCCGAGTTGAGCCCATTACACTATAAATATAGGTGGTAAATAATCAGAATGACTCAATTACTTGAGACAACACTCAACGTAACTCCATTGTACTGCAATTGTAAACAAAGATGACCTTGCTAGTAGCAAGAGGGGGGCGGTATGTATGCCACGCAGGACGGCGGCCATCTTGCTCGGCCAGCTGGAACTAATTTTATTGCCTGCTTGGAAGGGGAGGTTTGGAGACCCAGTCCCTTTATTTTAGAAGCAGAGTGGGACACTGAAGAATCTCGATATTTCGAAATGTAATTAAGATATGAGTGTTGTGATGATGCCAATTGATTTAAATGATGTGTTTCAACACACATACATTGTTTGATCGTTGTGATCGGATAATATTTGGCCCAGTTATTCTGTGAGGAGGAACGCTGAACCAAATAAATGTAGGCATCTTTTTAAAGTGCATTTTTGCCCAGTGCACACTAATTTATGCAGACGGGTAGATGATTTCTAAGAACATGACACGTTTGTAACGATAATAATTTCGACCAGACCCAGAAAATCGTTGTATGGTGATACCATAAACATTTCTATCCATGTGTATTTTGGAAGGGAAAATGTACCACTTTTAGCGTTTCATATTGATGGGAAGGAGGAAGATGATTCACACGACACAACAACATTTGTTAATTAAGGCATAAAATAATGAATTTATGTTAATGAGAGTAAATGCCCGTAAGAAACGGAGTAATGTTTTATTATTACAGAATTAATGTCATTTAAAGTGATATGTGACTTTTGTGTTGTGATACTCCAGTTTGTTAAATTGTGTCACATGATGAACACTATGGAGACTCGTAGATGTCTGAAAGTATCAATGATAGGATGCTAGAAATAGATTTGAGTGCAGTGTAGCACTAATTAAGAAGAGACTCACAAAATAACCTTCATTTCATTGTGGGAATTAAATGTAAATTATCTTTTGTTTGTATTTTGTTGTATAGCCATGACTTTATATCAGTAAATGTTTTATTTAGGAATATGTTGTTTCTTTCATGTAGAGTAGTTACCTGGTAGACTCAAATCCTGAGCATGTGGTTGTATGGTGGGCATGAACGTCCCATACCTCGAAAGACCGTGAGTTAGCTGGGATACGAACACATGTTCCACATGATGACAATTGGGTACATGGAGGAGATGTTACTGTACTAGGATTGAGTCACAGGTACTACTAAAAGTCGGCCAAGATATTAATGCTAGAATCAAGTACAGCAGAGAAATTAGGATTTATTAGGAAAAGGCCGCGTCCCATTTGTTAATAAGCCTTCACGTCAAAATAAATGTTGATAATACTCCATAAGACATGCTTAAATGTAACTTCTCTTTTAATTATCATGTCACCCTGGTCTACTACTCTTTCTTTATCATGACGCTGATACGTGGGGCCAGTTTAAAATACAGGTCACCATACCCGTGTCATACTACCTTTACATTATCATGGCGCCCAGAGACGTGGAAGGCTTATGGGATTCAGAAAACCCCATAATAATAGCATGGTTTCCATGGGGAAAACCATAATAGTATTTTTCCTCAAACTGTGTTTGAGCGATTGTGAGTCTTTATAGATGATACTCAGACATTAGACACTGTTGTCAGACGGGTACGAGGGTCTAAACACATTCCATAGGTGGTTACAGAACTGTGTAATATGATGTGTTGTTGTCGCGAGATCGGAATCCTTTTTTCCAATAGAACGCGCCAGCATGCTCAGCTGCGGCCTACCTGAATCTCAAAATAAGAAATACAGGATAGCTGGAACTGAGGAGATACTCAGGTGTATCGCGGAGTTATGAGAACATTTTGATGATACTAATGCTAAGAGTAAGGAAGAGGCTAAAGCATTTAAAGATGAAATAGCAGGTAGATTGGCTACAGTCAATACTCAATTGGATGCCAATCAGGCTGAAATGAACACTAGATTGGATGCCAATCAAACTGAAATGAACACTAGATTAGAGGCTAACCAAACTGAAATAAACACTAGATTAGAGGCTAATCAGTTAGAGGTCAGTAAAAAAATGGATGACCTTAAAGAGTCCATTAAGCAAGAAGTAACTAAGAATATTGTTAGCGTGGTCTCAGAGATGCAAGCTGATAACGATAAACGCTTTGAGTCAATCGAGCTAAAACTAGAGAATAATCTGCAAGCGTGCAGAGAGTCACAGCGTGAGATTAATGATAGCTTAAGCAATATGTCCATGGAGCTTAAAGACATTCAAAGTCAGAATGAAGCGAATACTAAACGTCAGCAGGAGCAATTTAATACGTTCACTCAGACCGTGGATCAAAGGCTCGAAGACAGCGACGGAAAATGGAATAAGCGGATGGCAGGCTATGCAAAGGCGGTAGACGAAGCCTTAAGGAAGCAGGATCAGATTATGCTTGACCAATGCAAGGAGATCAATGAAATAAAAACTTCTGATCAAGAGAATAAGGAAATAATGTCAAATATGAAAAGGCAGGTCGGAAAGGTTCAAAAAGAGTTAGAAAAAACTCAGAACGACCTAGCAGTCATTCATAAAAGACAGGATGAGGACCAGGGAGAAATGACGAAGATAAGGACTGAAATCTCTCATATGCATGGTCACATACAAAAAGAAGTTACAGGCTTACGAGAAGAATTAGAACTTCTAGAAGGCTTGAAGACTGAAGCCAGCGATAAAACTCTTGCCGAGGTAAGAGAAAGTCTAGCGGGGGAAATTACCCACATGAAAGAAAACCTTAAGGATGACAAGGAAAAATTATTTTCTATGGCAGAGAAAAACCGAGATCGCTTAGAAAAAATAGAACGAGAGGTATTAGCTCGTTTAGAAAGGGCAGAAAATAGGCACAGCCAAATAGAAACTAGAATGATCGCACAGGAGGAATCCATGTTGCGGAATCCTAGATCTAGCGAAGGAAGTATAGATGAGAATAGGAGAAATAAATGGGCAGATATAGAGATACAGCCCACTCCAAAGAATGCAGCCATGCCAAGTGACAGCCCGTATACCACGCCTGGTATACCAATTGCTATGTCCACACCGCATGAAAATGCTGTTCAAAATCAAATAGTCATTGTTGTGAGGGCTAGTGACGAGAAACCGAAGAAATATTCTGGGAGTAATTCTAACATGACACCCAAGTACTGGCTTAAAGAGGTTGCCGAGTACTTGAATGACGCGAAGGTACCGCCAGAGCGAAGATTGAGAGCTATTGAAAAAAAGACTGAAGGCGAGTGTGCCTTATGGTTTAGGAGTTTTCGGTACACGTTCGACACCGTTGACGAATTTCGCCAGGCATTTTTAAGCAGGTACTGGAACGCGAGTATACAACAGAACCTCAGATTGGACTTGTACTCCAGGCGTTATAGTACTAATAACCCGACGAAGTACGCAGAGTTTTTTGTGGCTCAATTGTGCCGTTTCCGCGAACTTGATGAAGGAATTAGAGAGTCAGATTTGTGTATAGCGATAGCCAAGCAGCTACCGTATGAAGTACAACGTCTATTAATCTCAGCAAACGCCAAGACACCGATCGATATGGAGGAGGTGCTGAGACAACTCGATCTCACCACAGCCCAGCACACAAGGCAAAGTCGGAACATGGAACAAGTCAACATGACGACTACACCGACTGAATCGACTAAGGTGCAGACTAAAAGTAAGTCTACGAGCACCGAAACGGAGAAATCAGACTGGCAACGCGAAGGACGGGAAAACCAGAATTGGAGGCCAGCATATCGAGGAGGATCGAACCGTGGATACCGAGGAAGGAAAGCCTGGAATCAGCGCGGCACAAGAGACCAGCAGCCTGATAACAGAAGGAATTACGGCCGAAATGGGAACAACCGTGAATGGAGATCCCAAGAACAGAGTCGCGGGTTCAATGAAGAGGCGGAGGAACGCTATCACGCATTTTAAGATACATGGAAGAGCGTGGAGACGACCATAGACAATCGCAAGTTCATTGGGATGAAGCGATTAAGAATAGAAGGTCACCCGACATCTATAAAAATGATGACGGTGCCAAGAGTCTGGAACTTCAGCAGTACGAAGACAGACAGAAGAACTCCACAAAGAATGGAGCAATGAAAAAAAACATCAAAATTAAATGACCAAATAGAGATAAATGCAGGATGGAATACAGTGAATGTGGTTAACTGGATTGCCAAACCTGAGGAACTTATTGAAGACCTAGATGAAGGGACGGTCAATGTGAGAAGGGAACTACCCATTATTATTGTAAACATCGCAGGCATGAAGATAAGAAGTCTCATAGATACAGGTTCAACGGTATGTTTGATAACCCAGGCGTTATATAATGAAATCCAAAGTAAAATCCACGTATTGAAAATACCTATTTCAAGCGTGAAGATAAAAGGTGTGATACCAGATAAAGTTATGATATGCAGATACCAAGTATTTTTAGATTTGCAGATAGGGAACTCTTCATTCTCACAGAGCTTGCTACTTGTGAATAAGCTGCCTTTTAACATTATTGTTGGCATGGATTTCATAAGAGAATATAAGGTCATAATAGATATCTCGCAAAACATTGTTATGTTTCGCGCAAGTGAGGGAAAGGAAGATTTAGAGCTCTCTTTAAAGCACAATGAAACGAGACCAGAAGAGTACGTATGGCATACATACGGAGATATGACTGGGGATGCAGTATTGACAACAGAAGACATCGAGGGAGAGTTGGCAACATTGGCCGCAGACATTGAAAAGGACCTCGAACCAAAATTTGAAGAATGCTTGGAAGAAAAGATAGAGGAAGCTAAAATTGGTCCAGAGCATAAGCAAATGCTAAGGGAACTGCTATTTGAGTACAAAGGAGTCTTCGATTCGAGACCTGGCCGGATCAAGAATTTCCAATATGCGTTCCAAGTCAGTGTCTGGACACCATTCAGACAGAAGCCGTATCCTGTAGCCGAGAAACATTATTTAAAGGTCAAGGAAGCAATACAGGAGATGCTAGAGGCAGGCGTCATTGTGAAGACGGCCACACCTTATGTCAGCCCACTGGTAGTTGTACCTAAACAGGACGGAAGTGTAAGGATATGCCTGGACATACGGAATTTGAATTCCAAGGTCATACCAGAGTTTGACCAAGTGCCGCCCATCAAGGAGGTCCTCAGGAGGTTCAAAGGAAAGACTGTTTTCTCAAATCTTGACCTGACAGCAAGTTTTCACCATCTTGCTCTGGAGGAGAAAACAAGCTTATTAACTGGGTTTTTATTCGACCAGCATACATATTCTTACGTACGCCTACCATTTGGCCTGAAAACAGCGGGTTCAGCGTTAATACGAGCGCTTGATCGGAACCTGTCTGAAGAAGTAAAAGCAACAACCATATGCTATGTAGATGATATACTACTGACATCTGAAACAGTCGAAGAACACATCAGAGACCTACGCAAGCCGTTGAATGACCTAAGTCAGGCTAACTTTAAGGTCAATATAAAGAAATCTAACTTTGGTCAGAGAGAAGTTAAAATCCTAGGCCATGTAATAGATGCACAAGGAGTTAGGCCTAATCCGGGAAAATTGGAGGTCATTAAACATTTCCCGAGACCTATCAAGGTGAAGAACGTCAGGCAATATCTAGGCGTTATTGGATTCTTTTCAAGCCATTGCCCGAAGTACAGTGAGAACGTAGCACCACTCCAAGACTTACTGAAGAAAGGAGGAAGGTGGCGTTGGACGGAAAAATGCGAGGAAGCCTTCGTGAAATCTAAACAGATGCTTTTAGATTATGTTAAATTGGGATATCCAGACTACACTCAGAAATTTATTATCCAGACTGACGCATCATTTATAGGCATTGGAGCGATGCTATACCAGGAAAATGTGGACAGGCCAGATGAGAAAACGTATATTGCATTCATAAGTAGAAGGTTGAAATCTAATGAAAAGAATTATACGGTCACGGAGATCGAATTACTCGCAATACTGTATGCCTTACAATATTGGAGAAAGCTAATTTATGGTTTCAGAATTATATTGAGAACGGACCATAAAGCCCTAACATTCCTGTTGAAAACTGACTTGTCGAGTCAAAGACTGACGAGGTGGTCCTTGTATATACAGCAATTTCAAGTGGAAATCGAGTATTGCCCGGGGAAGGACAATATTATACCTGACTTGCTAAGCAGATACCCGACAGCTGATGAAGAGGAAGCTCTAGCTATCGAGATAGAAGATAGAGACCAGAAGACCTTAGATGATCTAAGGAACATCACCGTTTTTCAACGTGAAGATCCCTGGATACGG
Organism: Meconema thalassinum; assembly: GCA_946902985.2. Taxonomy (NCBI): domain Eukaryota; kingdom Metazoa; phylum Arthropoda; class Insecta; order Orthoptera; family Tettigoniidae; genus Meconema; species Meconema thalassinum. Next base: position 429,836,578 of record OX336394.1, read on the forward strand.
TTGATGATTAATTACTTCGAGGGAAAGCTTGTCAGAGGAACCCCGATGTATGTTGAAGCCGAAGCAATATCAACGGAGTATCTATGGTTTAACCAGATGCTACACAAATGGAGCGATAGAGAACACACACGACCCAGGATCGTTATAGCACCAGCATTGCAGAGAAGGCTAGTATGGTTAGCACACAGAGCTTTTGGCCACCCTGGCATAGACAAAACTGTTGCCCTGTTTAAAGAAGCATTTATTTGGCCAAAACTTAGAGATACAGTCAGGAATACAATCAGGACATGTGATACTTGCCAACGAGTAAAGCCTAACTCGTACTTAATGAGGCAAAAACCTATACCACTCTTACCAGAGAAGCCATGACAGCTTCTGGCATTGGACAATTTTGGGTCGCTTCCGAGAGCTAGAAGAGGGAATAGACACATTCTAGTTGCACTAGACGTGTTTTCTAAAATGGTAGTCTTCTGTCCAATTCAGAAAACCAGTACAAAACAGGTACTTAAGAGGCTGAAAGAAAGAATCATTCCTATACTAGGGCAGCCGGAGAACATATTATCTGATCATGGGAGCTGTTTTACCAGCGTAGAATTTCGCAGGGAGTTGGAAAATCTGGGTATAAGACAGATTTTGTCCACAGTTCGACACCCGGAGTCAAATTCCGCTGAGAGAGTGATGAGGGAACTGCAAAAGTACATGAAGATATACTGCTCTACGGAAAATTGGAAATGGATCGATGTACTAGAGTTTATTGAGTATTGTATCAACAATACCGTGCATGAAGCGACAGGAGAAGTGCCAGTGAGCCTACATCTTGATAGAAGACCTGAGAGGCCATGCAATAATGTCATTCGGACACCTGTAGATGCACAGCCTGGACGTGAGTTGAGGATCCAGAGAACATTCGAGTATCTCAAGAAACAACCAGACAGACGGCAGCGGAGAAATAGGAGGAAACGCTACCACAGACCACTACTCGTGGGGGAGTACGTCTTATTGAAAAAAAAAACAGCTAGTTCAGATCCAGAGAGCAGGAAATATAAAAAATTTCAACATAACTATCACGGACCCTACCTGATTATAAGGGACTTGCAAAACAATGCATACCGAATCAGAGACGAAGAAACAGGTAGAGAAGTTGTTGTAAATGCAGCGAATTTAAAGTTATATAGTCCGCCAGAGGATTATGAAACAAGAGAGGAGCAAGCCATGTACACCCAAATGGACGGGGAGTCATTATGTATGCACGCAGAGACTCCTGAGAAAAGCTTGCAGACCCAGGAAGAAACAGAGCGAGGCGACCGGCTCGCAGACCCTGGGGAAACGGGGGGTGAATGCAGCTGTCGGCTGAAAGAATTTTACGACCAGTTGTGTGAGGCTGCTACAGAACTCCAAGAAATGAATGAACGACTAAGGGAACAAAACAAGAGAACACGAGACGGCAGACAGAGTTGAATTGGGGAACGAGACATTCCTTTGCCGAGAGCACTGACCGCTTAAAGTAAATACAGCATGAGTCAATGCCATATGAAGGCCCGAAAAATTCACTTGTGAAATGAATTTTCCGAGCTTAGCGAGGGAAACATGTGCCCAATCGGACACGGTAGACTGGCATCGAACTCGGGTCTTATCAGAGAAGACCAGGCCCGTGGTTCTGCCTAGAGTCGAACCATTGATCTCGGAGGGGGAACAGCTACAGGGAACCCGAAGAGCAATGAGATGTATAATGACATATAATAATATAGCATGATTTCACGGCTAGAATGTGAATATCATAGCTGTTTAAGGGAATAATTGTTAGAAAATGCAGTCATATGTACGTTTTCGAAGCATAGTAGCATGAAGGCAAGCCAGCTTGACATTTGACTAATCGCAGCCAGCGGATGGGAGGAGATTCGTGGCGCCGAAGGGACTCATTTCGTCTGGACCGCTGGGACAGCTCGAATTAATGACCCTGGGATTCCCCAATGGACAACACATGAGACCGGAGTGGGGATGATTGTCCATGGAAATTAATTGATTGCATTGAAATGGAATAAAATGTACACCTAGGCGAATATATTCTAGGAGAGATAATTTAGGAGTGGTCTCACACCTAAATTAAAGCCTATATCTCTAAATAAGCCTGTTAACACCGAGCTTACGCTCGAGAGGAGTGATTTGGTGACCAGCAAGAGGGGATTCACCATGGTGGTGTCATGACGCTATGGAATAAGGCAATTAATTGTAATTAATTGGCCGAAGCGATCGCTTGCACGCGAGTGATTATGGGACTTCCACATCTAGATAAACAAGGTGTATACGTCATTTTGAATGGATATGCATTATTTCAAGAAAGGAGTCGCTCTCGTGTGTCCTGTGGACTACATTTTACGAGAAACCTTTATATAGGGGAAGCAGAGCAAACCAAGGGAGTTCGTCTTTAGTTCATCGTCAGTTCATCTGCAGTCTACACGTAAACTAAAACGCTACCAGTAGTGGGCGAAATGTTAAGAGTATCGACGCTCGAGTATATATGAAGAGCAATGGAAGCGCATCATATAGCTTCTTAATAGTAATCAAGAATCGCGTAAGATTTAATCTACAGCAGATATTTATCCATTATTATACGCAAGTGTAGTTTGCTACAGCGTAGCAATAATTTAGGATGGTTTTGGACACTGAATACCAGGAGGTATTGTCATACTTATAAATGACGCAGTATCGTCAGGATCATTACAGTTATGGGAGCCGAGAGGCATCACAAGTAATCATGACGGTGAAATGAACAGTATTGAAGGGAACGAGAATCGAACGCACGCACACGCAGATAGACTTTCACGGAGACCAGAGGTTGTCGTAGCTTCATCGCATCTCTGAGGTCAGGCGTTAGGAGGAGTCCGATTAAGGATCAACCTGTGAAATAGTGCAAAACGTGTATATAAGTTTTATTTTAGTGATTTCAAAAGTGTTTATGTGTATTGTGAATAATATGTATCGCGTTAAAGTGAGAAAAGCCACTGATAAAAGTATGATTATCGTGTGTGAAAAATGTGATACCATGTGGTGTGTGAGATATAGCATGATGGCTTAAATCAAGCGTCATGGTAGGTCCTTGGCTGGTGTGCTGGAATAATCCAGCGAAAATGAAAAGTGAGTACAAATTTACAATGTTATTCTAACTAAATAGTTCACCATACAACGAAACATCACTTTAAGACTAAGATGTAACAGTCACTTATGTACGAGCTTTCACCACTCGTATTTGGTAGAATATGGCTTGGAAGGTGATTTGTTTAGGGCCATTCAGGCCTAAGATAGTGATGAATGTAACGGTAACGTTAAATGATAATAATAATAATAGTAATCTGGGGTCGGTAACAGTAAAGTAAGGTAATAGGCATTTCTGGCCTAAATAACGTTCAAAGTGTGTCATGTCTAATATAAAGATACTGTATTTTGGTAAACAGTAAGAAAGTAACGTGAAAAATAGCGATATACGAGAGTTTTTCAGTGTCAGTGAAGTGTTGAATGAATATTTGATATGGTCAATTCTTAGGATTGTATTTGAGAACCATTAAAGTAATGTAAGCCAGTAAATTTATACTTGTTTAGGAGCTATTTGAAGCTTTGGCTTAAGTAATCGCAGAGAGGACGTGAGTGCCTCAATAATTGAGTCATCTATGAGAAGTATTGTTTGAAGCCGCATAGAGCGAGCGATGTAACGTAGGATCCAGTGATTTACGTCAATAAAGTTGCGGGGACCATTCTAACATAGCTTGCACGTTAGGTGAAAAGTTGGCTAATCTACGAGTTAGTATCGCCGTTGTGCATACTTTTATTATTCGCAGCGGATTGGAACGGACCGTGTCTGTATCCATCTCTTGCAGGAATAATTGCCACGAGGGATGTTCTTCGAGACCCCGTGAGCACATGTATTAAATGATCTGCCCTGAGAGGAGAATCATGTTCGTCGTATAGGAAACGCAGATTTCCTTATTATTATATTGTAGGCAGCTGCTGATGAAGAATCTTGTATTCTCATTATGATGCGCGCCCAAAGCCACTTGTATTCACCACAGAACGGCAAGGCTATTACAGGATCCATCCCCAGCCATGAATGTTAATTAAGGAGCCGAGTTGAGCCCATTACACTATAAATATAGGTGGTAAATAATCAGAATGACTCAATTACTTGAGACAACACTCAACGTAACTCCATTGTACTGCAATTGTAAACAAAGATGACCTTGCTAGTAGCAAGAGGGGGGCGGTATGTATGCCACGCAGGACGGCGGCCATCTTGCTCGGCCAGCTGGAACTAATTTTATTGCCTGCTTGGAAGGGGAGGTTTGGAAACCCAGTCCCTTTATTTTAGAAGCAGAGTGGGACACTGAAGAATCTCGATATTTCGAAATGTAATTAAGATATGAGTGTTGTGATGATGCCAATTGATTTAAATGATGTGTTTCAACACACATACATTGTTTGATCGTTGTGATCGGATAATATTTGGCCCAGTTATTCTCTGAGGAGGAACGCTGAACCAAATAAATGTAGGCATCTTTTTAAAGTGCATTTTTGCCCAGTGCACACTAATTTATGCAGACGGGTAGATGATTTCTTAGAACATGACACGTTTGTAACGATAATAATTTCGACCAGACCCAGGAAATCGTTGTATGGTGAAACTATAAACATTTCTATCCATGTGTATTTTGGAAGGGAAAACGTACCACTTTTAGCGTTTCATATTGATGGGAAGGAGGAAGATGATTCACACGACACAACAACATTTGTTAATTAAGGCATAAAATAATGAATTTATGTTAATGAGAGTAAATGCCCGTAAGAAACGGAGTAATGTTTTATTATTACAGAATTAATGTCATTTAAAGTGATATGTGACTTTTGTGTTGTGATACTCCAGTTTGTTAAATTGTGTCACATGATGAACACTATGGAGACTCGTAGATGTCTGAAAGTATCAATGATAGGATGCTAGAAATAGATTTGAGTGCAGTGTAGCACTAATTAAGAAGAGACTCACAAAATAACCTTCATTTCATTGTGGGAATTAAATGTAAATTATCTTTTGTTTGTATTTTGTTGTATAGCCATGACTTTATATCAGTAAATGTTTTATTTAGGAATATGTTGTTTCTTTCATGTAGAGTAGTTACCTGGTAGACTCAAATCCTGAGCATGTGGTCGTATGGTGGGCATGAACGTCCCATACCTCAAAAGACCGTGAGTTAGCTGGGATACTAACACATGTTCCACATGATGACAATTGGGTACAGTATGCAAGCCAACAGCTCTATACTTTGCACACGTATAGCACCTGACATTGTAGATTAATTTGGAGTAATTAATACAAGGCAGTGCTGCCAACATTATTCTATGCCTGCTGATGTCCAATTTTAAAATACATGTAACTTCTATACTAACAAATGGATCTCATCCAAAATTGGCACAACAAGATATCATCATATTTCAGATTATTTCTGACCAGCACACGCATGGTATTTTTGGCAACATGCTTTTACGCGTGCTGATAGATCCAGTGTCTAACTGCATGTAACGTCAATTGGACTTCAACCTAATTTTGTATTCTGTACCTTAAGAGATGGAACTAAGAATATATTCAGTCACCAGGGCTGCCAACTGTAGTGCTCTATTAGGCTACATTATACCAGGTATATTTTGAACTAATTTGATATTTCGATATTACCAACTTAGTTTTGTCATTATTCTAGATAGGTAGAATAATCATTGGCATGAAAAGTAGGCTGTATAGTTCTTCACGGAACTTCTTGTTTTTTGTTACGTTTCAAATACATAAACACATTTGTGGTAAGTTTTTAAGATCCATAAAAAATTCTTTGTATGAGATTTTAAGTTCTCTTTGTTTTTCTCAAAATGGCATTTTTGTCACTTGGCCTCTTTCTGAAAGAAACGATTCAATTGCTGCTCACGGTTCACTTCACATGTGACGACAGGAGGAAGCTCACAGCATCCACGCGCGTCTTGTTCTGTTCCAATATTCCCCTCAACATTGCTCTCGAAAAGTTATCAGTTCACTAAAATTAGTTCCGGCTGACACGCATCTCGGTGAGTATCATAATGTGCTTGTATACGCAGATGCTATTGTACTCATAGGAAGAAATGTGATTGAGATAAGGAAATTGTTTGTTGAACTTGGTGACATAGCTTCAAAATCAGGCATTGGATTAATGACCAAAAAAACTCAGTACATGGTAATGAGGGGGAATATTGGCGTGTTTGGGAATCAGTTACCTCTTCTTATTGGCAAGCCTGTAAAATTTACCGGCTGATTCTTTCAATACAAAGGTGCTGCTACACAGCAACAAGTATGCAAGAGAACGTACCAATGATAAGTCCTTTTCAGGACCAACCATGCACAGAACACTCATCAATTCCTATTGGTAACAGCTTACGAATATGTCACTTGAACATTGAATCGATTTCATCTGCTAAGAGTCAATACCTCTCACGTCTGATGCTGCAGAATGAAGTAGATGTTATTGCAATACAGGAGACTCACACCAAGGATGATGCTGATCTTTACAGAAGAGGTAGAATTTACGGATACGTTCTGGTTGGGGCCGTAAATGATGAACAGTATGGCATTGCAACATATGTCAGATCCCATCTCACTGACTACAAACTAACTTTCCAAGACAGAACGACAGATATTTTTGTTTTGGCTGTAGAAGTTGCCGGCACCACGGTTGCAAATATTTACAAACAACCGCAAGTTAGTTGGCCAAATCCACCTGTAAGATCCTTCAGTCAACCAGTTGTGTATGTTGGTGATTTCAACAGCCACAGTCATGTCTGGGGATATCAGAATGAAGACCAAAATGGAGCTATTCTAAATGAATGGATGGATATGCACGATCTCCAGCTTGTGTACAATGCTAAAGATCCAGGAACGTTCCGATCTGGCAGAAGGTTAAAAGATTATTCTCCTGATTTGTGCATCACATCTAGATCTGGAAATAACGAAATGACACAATGAAAAGTCATCAAGTCTTTCCCACACAGCCAGCATAGGCCAGTCATAATTCATTTTGGTACTGAAGTTCCGTTAGTCACCTCCATACCTCAACCTCGGTGGAATTTTCAATTTGCAAACTGGGATCTATTTCAGAAAGGTCTAGATAATACCGTTCAATGGATTCCTCCGGTCCCATCCAATTATGAACGATTTGTGGGCGCGATTAAAACAAATGCCAGAAAATATATCCCACGTGGTTTTCGGAAGGAGTACATTCCAGTATGGTCCCAAGAATGCGATGAGTTATACGTCAAATATCAAGAATCTCACGACAAGGTAACAGCTGATGACCTATTGAGAGATCTGAACAAGAACAGAAGAGAAAAATGGCATAAAACAACGGCAGGACTCAACTTCACAAATTCTAGTCGGAAAGCCTGGAATCTTATTAGAAAACTTGGTACAGATCCCAGGTTGTCAAATACAGATTCACATGTGAATGCTAATGCTGTTGCATCCAGACTGATGAATATTTCAAAAACTAAAATAGACAAAGAACAGACACGAACTGTGAATAATGAACTGTACATAAAGAAGTCCCAACTAAAACCACACCCAGACTACTCACGTGATTTCTGCATTGAGGAACTTGATAAAGCCTTGAGTATGCTAAAGGTAAACAAAGCCGCTGGCTTTGATGGCATATATCCAGAGTTTCTTAAAACCATCGGACCAAAAACAAAGTTGTGGCTTATTGAATTTTTCAATGAGATTCTGAAAACTGGAAAATTACCAAAGCTGTTCGAACAGGCTAAGATAATTGCTATCCTGAAACCGGGAAAAGACGGATCTGATGCTTCTCACTATCGACCGATATCACTACTCAGCATGACCTATAAGCTACTAGAAAGGCTTATTCTAAATCGCATTCAAGAGGCCGTTGATCAAATCATCCCCATCGAACAAGGTGGATTTAGGAAACAACGGAGTTGCTGCGACCAGGTCCTAACATTGACAACTATAGTAGAAGCTGGATTTCAACGAGGTCTAAAATCAGCTGCTGTTTTTGTGGATCTCACAGCAGCTTACGACACTGTGTGGAGGGAGGGCTTGATGTCCAAGTTTATTGAAATCATCCCATGTCAAAAGTTGGCACTTTTAATGAACAACATGCTCTCTGACAGACGTTTTAGGGTGTTCCTGAATGGGCAAACTATCAGGTGGAGGACATTAAACAATGGCCTACCCCAAGGATCAGTTTTGGCCCCCATTTTGTTTAATCTATATATTCATGACATGCCTCACACAGATTACTTGAAAATCCAGTATTCAGACGACCTAGCATTAATTATCCAAAATAAAGACCTTATGAACTGTGAGAATACCCTAACTAGTGATCTGACGAAACTGAGTGATTACTTCCATAAATGGAGACTTCAACCCAACCCAAACAAGACTGAGGTTACTGCATTCCATCTAAATAATAAAGCAGTCCAAAGGAAGCTGCATGTTACTTTTGACGGAATCGAAGTACCCCATAACTACAATCCAATATATCTTGGAATCTCTCTGGATCGGTCCTTGGCATTCAAACAACAGTGCATCAAGTTATCGAAGAAATTTGGCTCGAGAGTGAATCTACTTCGCAAGATTGCCGGAAGCAGCTGGGGTGCAGACGCTAATACTCTACGTTCTGCTGCACTCGCTCTCGTGTATTCTGCTGGTGAATACTGTGCCCCTGTTTGGGAAAACAGTGCTCATACCACCAAGATTGATGTGCAACTCAATGAGGCCATGAGAGTCATCACTGGTACTGTTAGATCTACTGCCACACAATGGCTACCAGTCCTAGCTAATATCGCTCCGCAAGATCTAAGGAGGAAAGCAGTTAAGGTAAGCTTGCTCAAGAAGACCACTTCTGATAAGTTGTATGTTGCCCTGCAAGATCCACCAACAACACGTCTGAAATCACGCAAGCCACCCTGGGTTGATTCAGAAGGTATCAATTCTTTCAACATGACCTCCAAGTGGCAACTACGTTGGAACGAGCATCCACCCAACAATGCTCACCTGGTTAAAGATCCTACAAAGAAGGTTGAGGGATTCCAACTTCCACGCCAAACCTGGTCGAAGGTGAACCGCATTAGAACAGGTCAAGGAAGGTGTGGTCACACTTTGAAGAAATGCTGCCTGTGACTGTGGAGTGGAGGACCAAACTATAAAACACATTGTTCAGGAGTGCCCACTCCGTGCATTTGATGGTGGTCTGAAGACTCTACACCAAGTGCTCTGGAATGGTTGTCAAATTTGGACATTTCAATTTAAATAATTGTAAACTTTTGTGTACTTGTACAACCATACGATATATATATATTGGCAAGCATAGTTTTGAGCGGGTTGAACATTTCAAATTCTTAGGAGTCATGATTGATGAACAGAATCGTAGAGAAGTAGAGATTAAAGTTAGAATACAGAACGCTAACAAAGTGTACTACTATATGCATTTTTTTTAATCCAAATTTTTGACGAGAAATACAAAATAGAAAATTCCCAATAGCATCATTAGGCCAGTTTAACAAAACAGGAAGAAAACCAGTTACAGGTTTTTGAAAATAAAGTGTATAGGAAAATTTTTGGACCATTTTTTGACCCCGCATCTCAAAGCTGGAAAAGGGATCAAATAAAGACATACACTCACTGTCACAGCGAGCACTCGCCCAACACAGAGCTCAGTGGAGGGGTTTTGTGAGATGGGCTCGGGATCTTCGTGCCTCATAGAAGCCTTCTGAGTGAGTGTGAGTTTTCTTCCTTACATCACCAGGATACCACATCGAGATATTGCACTGACTGGATTCGAATTCCACCATCTACTATGCCTTTCTAATTAACTAGAGCTGCTTCTTTTCCAATATCTTGTCAAACTGGATTTGAAACCCGGTACAAATTCCTGGAGGGGCCGATATAACATGTGTCTAAAAACCGTCGTCTTCGCACAGACATAGACTCGTATGTGCTTCATAGTTCATAGTTGATGTGGGGAAAATTGAGGGCGCGTAGACAATTAATTATCGATCAAAGAGGAATTTGCAGACAAATTACGCCACTGAGAAGAGCGCGAATGATCAATTACTTGCACGAGATGTTCTAATTGGAAATTGAAAAAGGCACCTTTTGGTTTGATGCCAAAAAACAAAGGGATATATTTATGAGATATATCTCTCTTAAATTAACAGCCCTGGGGCTGGTTTGCAGCAACTCGCCAATCTTCTCTATTCTCCTCCATCCTCTCCAATTCGTGATATGATTTTGTGTTCGTGTCTGTCATTATCTGTGTGATGTATAAAAGTGGTAGTCTGCTTCTTGTGTTTTTCCCTTCTAACGTCCCTTCGATGACACTTGCTAGCCGGCTATTATGTCTGAGAATATGTCCCAACATATTCGCTCGTCTTGTTTTCAGACTCTTCATAAAGTTTCTACTTTCTCCAGCTCTTCTGAATACCTCTTAATTTGTCATATTTTGTATCCAACTGATCTTAAGCATTCTTAACCGTCACTAAGCCTCAAAAGCCATCAACATCTTCTCTTCTGACTTCCTATTGTCCAGGTCTCACTACCATAGAAAGCCACACTCCACACGTACGTCTTCAACCGTCTTTTCCTTGCTTTTAGGTCTATACTTCTGGATGTGAAGAGATCCTTCTTTCTATAAATAAAAGCGTTCTTTGCCTGAATAATTCTACTCCGAATTTCTCGTTTGTTGGTTCCATCATACGTTATCAAGCTTCCCAGATACTTATATTCCTTCACATGTTGTATTCTATCATTCTCAACATAAATTGCTGGTGCTCTTCTATGATCTTCCTGGTTCCGACTGTCATCACGATTCTGGAAATCATCAATAATTTCCGTTGGTATTGGACCTTAGAATGTTGTATTGACAACAGTGTTTAGAGCTTCTCCATTGTGTTCACGAATATATTCTGGTTAAGATAAGACCGAACGCGAACATCTGAAAAAAATGACTTTTTTAGTTTATTGACCTGTGTTACAATTTGGACTTTAACGAACATTGTGGTGTATCACTTATATAGAAATTCATCCTGGAAGTATTTTTAATTATTTTTTAAATTTACATCTACACTGCTTGGATGTGTTGCGCGACATGATTGATAGGCTCGCTCTCAAGCTAGTATTTACACCTACACTGCATGGATGTGTTGCGCGACATGATTGATAGGCTCGCTCTCAAGCTAGTATTTACACCTACACTGCATGGATGTGTTGCGCGACATGATTGATAGGCTCGCTCTCAAGCTAGTATTTACACCTACACTGCATGGATGTGTTGCGCGACATGATTGATAGGCTCGCTCTCAAGCTAGTATTTACACCTACACTGCATGGATGTGTTGCGCGACATGATTGATAGGCTCGCTCTCAAGCTAGTATTTACACCTACACTGCATGGATGTGTTGCGCGACATGATTGATAGGCTCGCTCTCAAGCTAGTATTTACACCTACACTGCATGGATGTGTTGCGCGACATGATTGATAGGCTCGCTCTCAAGCTAGTATTTACACCTACACTGCATGGATGTGTTGCGCGACATGATTGATAGGCTCGCTCTCAAGCTAGTATTTACACCTACACTGCATGGATGTGTTGCGCGACATGATTGATAGGCTCGCTCTCAAGCTAGTATTTACACCTACACTGCATGGATGTGTTGCGCGACATGATTGATAGGCTCGCTCTCAAGCTAGTATTTACACCTACACTGCATGGATGTGTTGCGCGACATGATTGATAGGCTCGCTCTCAAGCTAGTATTTACACCTACACTGCATGGATGTGTTGCGCGACATGATTGATAGGCTCGCTCTCAAGCTAGTATTTACACCTACACTGCACGGATGTGTTGCGCGACATGATTGATAGGCTCGCTCTCAAGCTAGTATTTACACCTACACTGCATGGATGTGTTGCGCGACATGATTGATAGGCTCGCTCTCAAGCTAGTATTTACACCTACACTGCATGGATGTGTTGCGCGACATGATTGATAGGCTCGCTCTCAAGCTAGTATTTACACCTACACTGCATGGATGTGTTGCGCGACATGATTGATAGGCTCGCTCTCAAGCTAGTATTTACACCTACACTGCATGGATGTGTTGCGCGACATGATTGATAGGCTCGCTCTCAAGCTAGTATTTACACCTACACTGCATGGATGTGTTGCGCGACATGATTGATAGGCTCGCTCTCAAGCTAGTATTTACACCTACACTGCATGGATGTGTTGCGCGACATGATTGATAGGCTCGCTCTCAAGCTAGTATTTACACCTACACTGCACGGATGTGTTGCGCGACATGATTGATAGGCTCGCTCTCAAGCTAGTATTTACACCTACACTGCATGGATGTGTTGCGCGACATGATTGATAGGCTCGCTCTCAAGCTAGTATTTACACCTACACTGCATGGATGTGTTGCGCGACATGATTGATAGGCTCGCTCTCAAGCTAGTATTTACACCTACACTGCATGGATGTGTTGCGCGACATGATTGATAGGCTCGCTCTCAAGCTAGTATTTACACCTACACTGCATGGATGTGTTGCGCGACATGATTGATAGGCTCGCTCTCAAGCTAGTATTTACACCTACACTGCATGGATGTGTTGCGCGACATGATTGATAGGCTCGCTCTCAAGCTAGTATTTACACCTACACTGCACGGATGTGTTGCGCGACATGATTGATAGGCTCGCTCTCAAGCTAGTATTTACACCTACACTGCTTGGATGTGTTGCGCGACATGATTGATAGGCTCGCTCTCAAGCTAGTATTTACACCTACACTGCATGGATGTGTTGCGCGACATGATTGATAGGCTCGCTCTCAAGCTAGTATTTACACCTACACTGCATGGATGTGTTGCGCGACATGATTGATAGGCTCGCTCTCAAGCTAGTATTTACACCTACACTGCATGGATGTGTTGCGCGACATGATTGATAGGCTCGCTCTCAAGCTAGTATTTACACCTACACTGCATGGATGTGTTGCGCGACATGATTGATAGGCTCGCTCTCAAGCTAGTATTTACACATACACTGCATGGATGTGTTGCGCGACATGATTGATAGGCTCGCTCTCAAGCTAGTATTTACACCTACACTGCATGGATGTGTTGCGCGACATGATTGATAGGCTCGCTCTCAAGCTAGTATTTACACCTACACTGCATGGATGTGTTGCGCGACATGATTGATAGGCTCGCTCTCAAGCTAGTATTTACACCTACACTGCACGGATGTGTTGCGCGACATGATTGATAGGCTCGCTCTCAAGCTAGTATTTACACCTACACTGCTTGGATGTGTTGCGCGACATGATTGATAGGCTCGCTCTCAAGCTAGTATTTACACCTACACTGCATGGATGTGTTGCGCGACATGATTGATAGGCTCGCTCTCAAGCTAGTATTTACACCTACACTGCACGGATGTGTTGCGCGACATGATTGATAGGCTCGCTCTCAAGCTAGTATTTACACCTACACTGCACGGATGTGTTGCGCGACATGATTGATAGGCTCGCTCTCAAGCTAGTATTTACACCTACACTGCACGGATGTGTTGCGCGACATGATTGATAGGCTCGCTCTCAAGCTAGTATTTACACCTACACTGCATGGATGTGTTGCGCGACATGATTGATAGGCTCGCTCTCAAGCTAGTATTTACACCTACACTGCATGGATGTGTTGCGCGACATGATTGATAGGCTCGCTCTCAAGCTAGTATTTACACCTACACTGCATGGATGTGTTGCGCGACATGATTGATAGGCTCGCTCTCAAGCTAGTATTTACACCTACACTGCATGGATGTGTTGCGCGACATGATTGATAGGCTCGCTCTCAAGCTAGTATTTACACCTACACTGCATGGATGTGTTGCGCGACATGATTGATAGGCTCGCTCTCAAGCTAGTATTTACACCTACACTGCATGGATGTGTTGCGCGACATGATTGATAGGCTCGCTCTCAAGCTAGTATTTACACCTACACTGCTTGGATGTGTTGCGCGACATGATTGATAGGCTCGCTCTCAAGCTAGTATTTACACCTACACTGCACGGATGTGTTGCGCGACATGATTGATAGGCTCGCTCTCAAGCTAGTATTTACACCTACACTGCATGGATGTGTTGCGCGACATGATTGATAGGCTCGCTCTCAAGCTAGTATTTACACCTACACTGCATGGATGTGTTGCGCGACATGATTGATAGGCTCGCTCTCAAGCTAGTATTTACACCTACACTGCATGGATGTGTTGCGCGACATGATTGATAGGCTCGCTCTCAAGCTAGTATTTACACCTACACTGCATGGATGTGTTGCGCGACATGATTGATAGGCTCGCTCTCAAGCTAGTATTTACACCTACACTGCACGGATGTGTTGCGCGACATGATTGATAGGCTCGCTCTCAAGCTAGTATTTACACCTACACTGCTTGGATGTGTTGCGCGACATGATTGATAGGCTCGCTCTCAAGCTAGTATTTACACCTACACTGCATGGATGTGTTGCGCGACATGATTGATAGGCTCGCTCTCAAGCTAGTATTTACACCTACACTGCATGGATGTGTTGCGCGACATGATTGATAGGCTCGCTCTCAAGCTAGTATTTACACCTACACTGCACGGATGTGTTGCGCGACATGATTGATAGGCTCGCTCTCAAGCTAGTATTTACACCTACACTGCTTGGATGTGTTGCGCGACATGATTGATAGGCTCGCTCTCAAGCTAGTATTTACACCTACACTGCACGGATGTGTTGCGCGACATGATTGATAGGCTCGCTCTCAAGCTAGTATTTACACCTACACTGCATGGATGTGTTGCGCGACATGATTGATAGGCTCGCTCTCAAGCTAGTATTTACACCTACACTGCATGGATGTGTTGCGCGACATGATTGATAGGCTCGCTCTCAAGCTAGTATTTACACCTACACTGCATGTATGTGTTGCGCGACATGATTGATAGGCTCGCTCTCAAGCTAGTATTTACACCTACACTGCATGGATGTGTTGCGCGACATGATTGATAGGCTCGCTCTCAAGCTAGTATTTACACCTACACTGCATGGATGTGTTGCGCGACATGATTGATAGGCTCGCTCTCAAGCTAGTATTTACACCTACACTGCATGGATGTGTTGCGCGACATGATTGATAGGCTCGCTCTCAAGCTAGTATTTACACCTACACTGCTTGGATGTGTTGCGCGACATGATTGATAGGCTCGCTCTCAAGCTAGTATTTACACCTACACTGCACGGATGTGTTGCGCGACATGATTGATAGGCTCGCTCTCAAGCTAGTATTTACACCTACACTGCATGGATGTGTTGCGCGACATGATTGATAGGCTCGCTCTCAAGCTAGTATTTACACCTACACTGCATGGATGTGTTGCGCGACATGATTGATAGGCTCGCTCTCAAGCTAGTATTTACACCTACACTGCATGGATGTGTTGCGCGACATGATTGATAGGCTCGCTCTCAAGCTAGTATTTACACCTACACTGCATGGATGTGTTGCGCGACATGATTGATAGGCTCGCTCTCAAGCTAGTATTTACACCTACACTGCATGGATGTGTTGCGCGACATGATTGATAGGCTCGCTCTCAAGCTAGTATTTACACCTACACTGCACGGATGTGTTGCGCGACATGATTGATAGGCTCGCTCTCAAGCTAGTATTTACACCTACACTGCATGGATGTGTTGCGCGACATGATTGATAGGCTCGCTCTCAAGCTAGTATTTACACCTACACTGCATGGATGTGTTGCGCGACATGATTGATAGGCTCGCTCTCAAGCTAGTATTTACACCTACACTGCATGGATGTGTTGCGCGACATGATTGATAGGCTCGCTCTCAAGCTAGTATTTACACCTACACTGCACGGATGTGTTGCGCGACATGATTGATAGGCTCGCTCTCAAGCTAGTATTTACACCTACACTGCTTGGATGTGTTGCGCGACATGATTGATAGGCTCGCTCTCAAGCTAGTATTTACACCTACACTGCATGGATGTGTTGCGCGACATGATTGATAGGCTCGCTCTCAAGCTAGTATTTACACCTACACTGCATGGATGTGTTGCGCGACATGATTGATAGGCTCGCTCTCAAGCTAGTATTTACACCTACACTGCATGGATGTGTTGCGCGACATGATTGATAGGCTCGCTCTCAAGCTAGTATTTACACCTACACTGCTTGGATGTGTTGCGCGACATGATTGATAGGCTCGCTCTCAAGCTAGTATTTACACCTACACTGCTTGGATGTGTTGCGCGACATGATTGATAGGCTCGCTCTCAAGCTAGTATTTACACCTCTACTGCATGGATGTGTTGCGCGACATGATTGATAGGCTCGCTCTCAAGCTAGTATTTACACCTACACTGCACGGATGTGTTGCGCGACATGATTGATAGGCTCGCTCTCAAGCTAGTATTTACACCTACACTGCATGGATGTGTTGCGCGACATGATTGATAGGCTCGCTCTCAAGCTAGTATTTACACCTACACTGCATGGATGTGTTGCGCGACACGATTGATAGGCTCGCTCTCAAGCTAGTATTTACACCTACACTGCATGGATGTGTTGCGCGACATGATTGATAGGCTCGCTCTCAAGCTAGTATTTACACCTACACTGCATGGATGTGTTGCGCGACATGATTGATAGGCTCGCTCTCAAGCTAGTATTTACACCTACACTGCATGGATGTGTTGCGCGACATGATTGATAGGCTCGCTCTCAAGCTAGTATTTACACCTACACTGCATGGATGTGTTGCGCGACATGATTGATAGGCTCGCTCTCAAGCTAGTATTTACACCTACACTGCACGGATGTGTTGCGCGACATGATTGATAGGCTCGCTCTCAAGCTAGTATTTACACCTACACTGCATGGATGTGTTGCGCGACATGATTGATAGGCTCGCTCTCAAGCTAGTATTTACACCTACACTGCATGGATGTGTTGCGCGACATGATTGATAGGCTCGCTCTCAAGCTAGTATTTACACCTACACTGCATGGATGTGTTGCGCGACATGATTGATAGGCTCGCTCTCAAGCTAGTATTTACACCTACACTGCATGGATGTGTTGCGCGACATGATTGATAGGCTCGCTCTCAAGCTAGTATTTACACCTACACTGCACGGATGTGTTGCGCGACATGATTGATAGGCTCGCTCTCAAGCTAGTATTTACACCTACACTGCACGGATGTGTTGCGCGACATGATTGATAGGCTCGCTCTCAAGCTAGTATTTACACCTACACTGCATGGATGTGTTGCGCGACATGATTGATAGGCTCGCTCTCAAGCTAGTATTTACACCTACACTGCATGGATGTGTTGCGCGACATGATTGATAGGCTCGCTCTCAAGCTAGTATTTACACCTACACTGCATGGATGTGTTGCGCGACATGATTGATAGGCTCGCTCTCAAGCTAGTATTTACACCTACACTGCTTGGATGTGTTGCGCGACATGATTGATAGGCTCGCTCTCAAGCTAGTATTTACACCTACACTGCTTGGATGTGTTGCGCGACATGATTGATAGGCTCGCTCTCAAGCTAGTATTTACACCTACACTGCTTGGATGTGTTGCGCGACATGATTGATAGGCTCGCTCTCAAGCTAGTATTTACACCTACACTGCATGGATGTGTTGCGCGACATGATTGATAGGCTCGCTCTCAAGCTAGTATTTACACCTACACTGCACGGATGTGTTGCGCGACATGATTGATAGGCTCGCTCTCAAGCTAGTATTTACACCTACACTGCTTGGATGTGTTGCGCGACATGATTGATAGGCTCGCTCTCAAGCTAGTATTTACACCTACACTGCATGGATGTGTTGCGCGACATGATTGATAGGCTCGCTCTCAAGCTAGTATTTACACCTACACTGCATGGATGTGTTGCGCGACATGATTGATAGGCTCGCTCTCAAGCTAGTATTTACACCTACACTGCATGGATGTGTTGCGCGACATGATTGATAGGCTCGCTCTCAAGCTAGTATTTACACCTACACTGCTTGGATGTGTTGCGCGACATGATTGATAGGCTCGCTCTCAAGCTAGTATTTACACCTACACTGCTTGGATGTGTTGCGCGACATGATTGATAGGCTCGCTCTCAAGCTAGTATTTACACCTACACTGCATGGATGTGTTGCGCGACATGATTGATAGGCTCGCTCTCAAGCTAGTATTTACACCTACACTGCACGGATGTGTTGCGCGACATGATTGATAGGCTCGCTCTCAAGCTAGTATTTACACCTACACTGCATGGATGTGTTGCGCGACATGATTGATAGGCTCGCTCTCAAGCTAGTATTTACACCTACACTGCATGGATGTGTTGCGCGACATGATTGATAGGCTCGCTCTCAAGCTAGTATTTACACCTACACTGCATGGATGTGTTGCGCGACATGATTGATAGGCTCGCTCTCAAGCTAGTATTTACACCTACACTGCATGGATGTGTTGCGCGACATGATTGATAGGCTCGCTCTCAAGCTAGTATTTACACCTACACTGCATGGATGTGTTGCGCGACATGATTGATAGGCTCGCTCTCAAGCTAGTATTTACACCTACACTGCATGGATGTGTTGCGCGACATGATTGATAGGCTCGCTCTCAAGCTAGTATTTACACCTACACTGCACGGATGTGTTGCGCGACATGATTGATAGGCTCGCTCTCAAGCTAGTATTTACACCTACACTGCATGGATGTGTTGCGCGACATGATTGATAGGCTCGCTCTCAAGCTAGTATTTACACCTACACTGCATGGATGTGTTGCGCGACATGATTGATAGGCTCGCTCTCAAGCTAGTATTTACACCTACACTGCATGGATGTGTTGCGCGACATGATTGATAGGCTCGCTCTCAAGCTAGTATTTACACCTACACTGCATGGATGTGTTGCGCGACATGATTGATAGGCTCGCTCTCAAGCTAGTATTTACACCTACACTGCACGGATGTGTTGCGCGACATGATTGATAGGCTCGCTCTCAAGCTAGTATTTACACCTACACTGCACGGATGTGTTGCGCGACATGATTGATAGGCTCGCTCTCAAGCTAGTATTTACACCTACACTGCATGGATGTGTTGCGCGACATGATTGATAGGCTCGCTCTCAAGCTAGTATTTACACCTACACTGCATGGATGTGTTGCGCGACATGATTGATAGGCTCGCTCTCAAGCTAGTATTTACACCTACACTGCATGGATGTGTTGCGCGACATGATTGATAGGCTCGCTCTCAAGCTAGTATTTACACCTACACTGCACGGATGTGTTGCGCGACATGATTGATAGGCTCGCTCTCAAGCTAGTATTTACACCTACACTGCATGGATGTGTTGCGCGACATGATTGATAGGCTCGCTCTCAAGCTAGTATTTACACCTACACTGCATGGATGTGTTGCGCGACATGATTGATAGGCTCGCTCTCAAGCTAGTATTTACACCTACACTGCATGGATGTGTTGCGCGACATGATTGATAGGCTCGCTCTCAAGCTAGTATTTACACCTACACTGCATGGATGTGTTGCGCGACATGATTGATAGGCTCGCTCTCAAGCTAGTATTTACACCTACACTGCATGGATGTGTTGCGCGACATGATTGATAGGCTCGCTCTCAAGCTAGTATTTACACCTACACTGCTTGGATGTGTTGCGCGACATGATTGATAGGCTCGCTCTCAAGCTAGTATTTACACCTACACTGCATGGATGTGTTGCGCGACATGATTGATAGGCTCGCTCTCAAGCTAGTATTTACACCTACACTGCATGGATGTGTTGCGCGACATGATTGATAGGCTCGCTCTCAAGCTAGTATTTACACCTACACTGCTTGGATGTGTTGCGCGACATGATTGATAGGCTCGCTCTCAAGCTAGTATTTACACCTACACTGCATGGATGTGTTGCGCGACATGATTGATAGGCTCGCTCTCAAGCTAGTATTTACACCTACACTGCATGGATGTGTTGCGCGACATGATTGATAGGCTCGCTCTCAAGCTAGTATTTACACCTACACTGCATGGATGTGTTGCGCGACATGATTGATAGGCTCGCTCTCAAGCTAGTATTTACACCTACACTGCATGGATGTGTTGCGCGACATGATTGATAGGCTCGCTCTCAAGCTAGTATTTACACCTACACTGCATGGATGTGTTGCGCGACATGATTGATAGGCTCGCTCTCAAGCTAGTATTTACACCTACACTGCATGGATGTGTTGCGCGACATGATTGATAGGCTCGCTCTCAAGCTAGTATTTACACCTACACTGCATGGATGTGTTGCGCGACATGATTGATAGGCTCGCTCTCAAGCTAGTATTTACACCTACACTGCATGGATGTGTTGCGCGACATGATTGATAGGCTCGCTCTCAAGCTAGTATTTACACCTACACTGCACGGATGTGTTGCGCGACATGATTGATAGGCTCGCTCTCAAGCTAGTATTTACACCTACACTGCATGGATGTGTTGCGCGACATGATTGATAGGCTCGCTCTCAAGCTAGTATTTACACCTACACTGCACGGATGTGTTGCGCGACATGATTGATAGGCTCGCTCTCAAGCTAGTATTTACACCTACACTGCACGGATGTGTTGCGCGACATGATTGATAGGCTCGCTCTCAAGCTAGTATTTACACCTACACTGCATGGATGTGTTGCGCGACATGATTGATAGGCTCGCTCTCAAGCTAGTATTTACACCTACACTGCATGGATGTGTTGCGCGACATGATTGATAGGCTCGCTCTCAAGCTAGTATTTACACCTACACTGCATGGATGTGTTGCGCGACATGATTGATAGGCTCGCTCTCAAGCTAGTATTTACACCTACACTGCACGGATGTGTTGCGCGACATGATTGATAGGCTCGCTCTCAAGCTAGTATTTACACCTACACTGCATGGATGTGTTGCGCGACATGATTGATAGGCTCGCTCTCAAGCTAGTATTTACACCTACACTGCACGGATGTGTTGCGCGACATGATTGATAGGCTCGCTCTCAAGCTAGTATTTACACCTACACTGCATGGATGTGTTGCGCGACATGATTGATAGGCTCGCTCTCAAGCTAGTATTTACACCTACACTGCATGGATGTGTTGCGCGACATGATTGATAGGCTCGCTCTCAAGCTAGTATTTACACCTACACTGCATGGATGTGTTGCGCGACATGATTGATAGGCTCGCTCTCAAGCTAGTATTTACACCTACACTGCATGGATGTGTTGCGCGACATGATTGATAGGCTCGCTCTCAAGCTAGTATTTACACCTACACTGCATGGATGTGTTGCGCGACATGATTGATAGGCTCGCTCTCAAGCTAGTATTTACACCTACACTGCATGGATGTGTTGCGCGACATGATTGATAGGCTCGCTCTCAAGCTAGTATTTACACCTACACTGCATGGATGTGTTGCGCGACATGATTGATAGGCTCGCTCTCAAGCTAGTATTTACACCTACACTGCATGGATGTGTTGCGCGACATGATTGATAGGCTCGCTCTCAAGCTAGTATTTACACCTACACTGCATGGATGTGTTGCGCGACATGATTGATAGGCTCGCTCTCAAGCTAGTATTTACACCTACACTGCATGGATGTGTTGCGCGACATGATTGATAGGCTCGCTCTCAAGCTAGTATTTACACCTACACTGCATGGATGTGTTGCGCGACATGATTGATAGGCTCGCTCTCAAGCTAGTATTTACACCTACACTGCACGGATGTGTTGCGCGACATGATTGATAGGCTCGCTCTCAAGATAGTATTTACACCTACACTGCTTGGATGTGTTGCGCGACATGATTGATAGGCTCGCTCTCAAGCTAGTATTTACACCTACACTGCATGGATGTGTTGCGCGACATGATTGATAGGCTCGCTCTCAAGCTAGTATTTAAATTTACAATGATGGGAGATTGTTGGAAGAAACGGAAACGTAAAAACCCTTAATGCTGTAAAAACCTTCAATCATGGGAATTCAGGCAGACGTAAGGTTCTTGAAGAACTGTGAGTAGAAATAGGAAAGCATACAGCATCTGGATTGAAAGTGCTTGACAGGTTAAGGGTGCAAAAAGCAGAATTTGCGGCAAATCTGGCAACAAAAGAAGCAAGATAGAAGAAAAAGGAGCAGATTAGCCAGTGAGGAGTCAGATTACGTTGCTGGATGGTTCTAATTGGTCTAGGGAAAGTATAGGGTAAGGTTAAGTTACTTTTTTCACTCTTCAACTTTGCAGTCGATTTTCTTGAAACTTAAAGAAATCAATAAATGTTCCTTTTTCTTCAATACTATACAATGTATAACCATGAAATTTTGACAGGTACTTAATGTGTATACAATACAGCTGGAAATCTACAATCAGGACATTGTGACTAATACCTTGAGAGTTATGCCTCATTGTTCACGATTTTGCTTATTGGAATAGAACTTTTCAAAAAGAAAATCATTACTCCCACATTTATTGACCCGCAGTTCCAATTGTAGCTCCCAGCACTTAGTAAGAGTTGAGGAGAATACTGTAAACATTTCATGCATTTATCTTTATCAGTTTCTGAGAAAAAAGGAAAATAAAATATACAAAATTAACGTTGGCGAGATAGGGCATTCGGTCTTACCTCAAGTCACACTACAGCGCTTTCGTTTGTGATCTTCGATGTTTATAGAATCTCTCCGTGCCTCGACTGCGGGGACGAGCAAGCAAAGGTAGCTCTTAATAAGGTCACAGTGTGGCACAACGACCAGAGATTCTTATAATAACTTTACTAATGCAGCCAATGACCATGTACGTTTAGTCAATAGATGGAGTACTGGAAGAGGAGAAAACAGAAGGCCCTGGTACGAGCCCCGTGGTCGTCAGTAGGCCCAAACGACAAACAATAATAATACAAAGGGCGTACCATATTGTTTTACACTTCATTTATTTTTCTACCCAAATGAAGTACATTACACTTCAGTTGTTACGTCCACCTTCACAACATAATCTCCTGGTAACTTTATGCACTTTTGCCATCGATGTGTCAGTCTCTCCAGACCTTCCTAAAACCATGCGTACCCATACCTCGACAGCTGTGTCCAGAGGTTTCTTCAAGTTCCCGAACAGGTGATGAATAGGCGCCAAGTCGGGAGATTATGGTGGGTGTGGCAGCAGCGTGAATCCCATTTGATCAATGGCAGTGGTGGTCTCTCGGCTAGTGTGGGGGCGGGCATTGTCATGTAGCCGAAGCACACCTTTAGCCCATTTTCCTGACCGCTTAGTTTGAATGGCACGACGTAAGCGCTTAAGGATTGCCACATATGCTGCCCTGACAATCGTAGCCAGTCAATGAGGATGATGCCCTTTGTGTCCCTGAACACTGTCGCCATTCACTTGCCAACTGAAGGCACTGTTCGACATTTCTTTGACGGTGGACTGCCCCTATGCTTCCATTGCATGGTCGCCGTTTCAGAACTGGACACAGCTGTCAAGTGATTGTATTAATAACAAGAAGTTCCGTGACGAACTAAAGAGCCTACTTTTCTTAAAATTTAAGATTCATGCTAATGATTAATCTATATGGATCTATCTAGAATAATGACGAAATTAATTTGGTAATATCGAAATTTCTAATTAGTTCGTATACCTAACATAATGTAGCCTAATGGAGAACTACAGTTGGCAGCCCTGGTGACTGAATATATCCTTAGTTCCATCTCTTAAGGTACAGAATACAAAATTTGGTTGAAGTCCAAAGGATAGCATGGTCGTTACATGCAGTTTAAGATTGGTCTAACAGCGCGCGTAAAATCATGTTGGCAACAATGACATACATGTATTGGTCAGAAATAATCTGAAATAATATGATCTATTGTTGTGTCAATTTTGAATGAAATCCATTAGTTAGTATAGAATTTACATGCATTTTAAAACTGGACCTTATCAGCAGCCTTAGGATCATGTTGGCAGCACTGGGGTAGGCCTGTATTAGTTACTTCAAAATAATCTAGAATGACAGGTACTATACGTGTGCAAAGTTTAGAGGTATTGGCTTGCATACTTTCTGATATATTGATATTAGGGTAACAAAAATAGAGACAGTATTTATTAACAGTTGGCAGCCGTGGTTACTCTTAAGAATCGGCATAGTCATATCTGTTAGGGTACACATAGCACACACGAAATTTGGTTGAAATCCAAATGATAGTATAGAAGTTACAAGTATTTAAAGTTGGACCTCTCAGCAGGCTTAGAATCATGTTGGTAGCACTGACGTATATAAGTTACTGCAAATTAATATAGAATGTCAGGTACTATACGTGTGCATAGTTTAAAGCTGTCAGCGTGCATACTTTCTGATATATGGGTATTTGGATAAAACATATTGAGATCATTTATTAACAGTTGGCAGCCCTGGTGGCACTTAAGAATACGCTCAGTCAAATCTGTTTATGTACACATAGCACATACGAAATTAGGTTGAAATCCAATAGATATTGTAGAAGTTATATGCATTTAAAATTTGGACCTATCAGCAGGCTTATAATCATTTTGGCAACACTGCCTTTTATGGCCTGCTGGAAATTAAACTGCAATATTATTATCTATAAATGTGCCAATTTTGAAATAGCTCCCATTCATACTTTCCAAGATATCCAACATGGAGCTCAAATTTCAAATGTGATTTTTCAGCAGTTGGTAGCACTGACATCATTTTAAAATATGGCCGTGAGATATTCAGATATAGATCTTTACTCCTACCAAATTTTGTTTCGATTGCTGCAGCCGTTTAGGAGTTGATAGGGGGGGGGGACCTATACAATTTAGTTTCACACAGGTGTAATTAGTGGAAAGTTCTTTAACATGCCATAAATCTATGACATGTGACCGCCGGCTTTACTTCCCCACCGAAGGAAGGCATACTGAGGGATTTTAATGCTCTTGAAAAATCCGACGGCTTCGGCCTGGTTTGAACCCGCTATCTTGGGCATAGAAGCTCAGCATGCTACCGACTGCGCCACCGAAGTCGCCCACATTGAGAAGTGATGTGCTAGAATATGTAGCTCTCAGTATTGGTGATTAAGACTCCTCTCGCGAGAGGCACCTTTCTGTAACGACTCGCGAAGGTTTATTTAAGTAAAGTAAAATGCACGGCTATGATTTACGAGAAGTAAGCCACAGAATGTAGTGCCATTAGATTATGATTATTATAATAGCCCTTCAAACGAGCGGCCGAAGTCGTCGGATTTTTTAAGAGCATTAAAATCCCTCAGTATGCCTTCCTTCGGAGGGGAAGTAAAGCCAGCGGGCCCATGTCAAAGATTTATGGCATGTAAAAGAACTTTCACTAACATCAATTGAGTGAAGCTAAAATTTTTAGGTTAGATTTGATTAGGAACGCTCTAAGTTCCAACGTTCGTTGCCATGTCCTGGCTGCGGTGGCATCTAACAGCCAAGTTCACAGCTAGGTGTCGTTGATGATAGCATTAGGTAGCAAAAGTAGGAACTACTTGAAATTGATCGTCTGCAGTCCTTACCTGAAACGCAGATAACACACACTTTTACAGTCATCACAATTTTAACAGACAGATTGTAAACACACCCAAAGTACACGGGGCTTCATAGCCGCGTTGTCGCAGCCCCTAAACTAAGGAACCAACGAATCTTCTCTTCAGTCGCTTGAATATGAAACGAGAAATTTAAAAAAGTTTTAAAATTTCGAAGCGATGCCAATCTTGAATTGAACATGAGTACTGTTTTGATTCGGGGCACATGAACTCGCCGTTCCGTCCCTTAAAACCTCAATAGCTGACTAATATTACTGTTTTAATGTACAACTTACACTATAATATAAAGTCAAGGTTTCTAGGAGCATTACCAAATTGGTTTATAACTTCGACAGTGTTTTGTATGTCTCTGTGGATACCCCAAGAATATCATAGATCACCCTCTGCTCCAAATCTCGGATAACCAGAGATTGGGACGAGAGTATTATTTATTACAGTTATCACCGTCGCCTCCGCAGCGTAGCGGTCAGCAAGGTTAGATGCCGCCCCGGAGGTCCTGGGTTCGATTCCCGGCTCTACCACGAAATTTGAAAAGTGGTACGAGGACTGGAACGGGGTCTACTCAGCCTCGGGTGGCCCAAATGAGTAGAGGGGGTTCGATTCCCCCTCAGCCATCCTCGAAGTGGTTTTCCGTGGTTTCCCACTTCGTCTTTGGCCAAATCCCGGGATGGTACCTTCTTCAAGGCCACGGCCGCCTCCTTCCCTCTTCCATGCTTATCCATCCCTTACCTTCCCTCATGAGGCCCCTGTTCGCTTTGCAGGTGAGGCCGCCTGGGCGAGGTGCCAATCTCACCTCACCGGTTGTATCCCTTCCGATTCGATGTTCCCCGCTCTAGGACACTGCCCGTAGAGGCGGTAGTGGTGAGTACCCTCGCTGAGTCCGTGGGTTCCACCAACCTGGAGGGTAAAAAAACAAAAACAAAACAGTCATCACCTGATACACGTGTATATTACAGTGTTTACAGCGATTCCCCAATAGCCTAATACAAAAATCCTTCTCCGTAAGATTAATACATCGCAACATAATTTAAACATAAGTCACAAATCTACAACTAATTTGCATTGTATTAAATGTTATAAACAATTATCAAAACACTAATAATGGCTATTAATTATGTACTGACTTAATCTTATCCTAATTGATACAGAGAAGCTATCCTAGACTTTAACTATGTGAATAGATAACGATGCTAGACCGTTGAATCTGTTTTCAGAAATGGAATTTCTTAAGTATGTTTTTCTACCTACTCAATCTCGTAAAACTCTGTTCAGCGGTAGCTACAGAGACAGGCAAAGCTGCCAAAAGTTTGATAAGGGAATAAAAGTTAGGGAAAACAACTTTTGTCACACGCTTCAAGGGCATTTGTTGCTGTTCTTGGTAGGTTCGTAAGAGCGAAGGCACTGGAGACAAACAAGAGGCTACCGTATGTTATTAGTTACTACACATAAGATCAGAGCAAACAGATTGTCACATTGTTTACATAGCGCTACCGTCGCCTCGCTTAGCAACATTGCCATATGTCATTTAGGAACAATAGTACATGATAAGTATGGGGAGCGTGATGGCGCAGTGGCTTGGCTGCTCGTCTTTCACCCGGGCGGCCGGGGTCCGAATCTCGGTGACAGCGGGGTGGAATTTTCACCTGAAAAATCACGTGGCGTCAGGAAGGGCATCCGGCCTTAAATCTCCGGCCAAAACCAAAAAGTCCTCTCGGCACGCCGGAAGGCGGAGGTATATTTCACCGGGCAAACTTGGGGATAGGCGAAAATAGGCAGAATATGCAGGTATTCGTAGAAGGAACAGAAAGTTTTTTATAATTGGAGCTTAATTAACTTTGGTGTTTTTTGGTAATTTTATGCATATTTTAAACATTTTATTTTCTTATGGGGACGGTAACCTTCTTGTCATTTGGGGTCAATTTTTATACTTGTGGTCACACTGTCCTTATGCAAGGTTTCGACACTGATGTGTAACTATCTAACGGTCTGTTACTTCTTCACGCAAAATTATATCTCCCGCAGAGATTTTGGTTGGTTCCTCAGTTTAGGGGCTGCGACAACGCGGTCATGTAACCCCGTGTACTTTGGGTGAGTGTAGAAACTGTCTGATAAAAGGTGTGAATTGTGATGGCTGTATTAGTCTGTAATTCAGGTAAGGACTGCAGACGGTCAATTTCAAGCAGTAGTTCCAAATGTTGCTACCAGATACTACCGTCAACGACACCTAGCTGTGAACTTGGCTACTAGATGCCACCGCAACCAGCAACTCGCAACGAACGTTGGAACTTCCCCTCCGAAGGAAAGCATACTGAGGGATTTTTAGCGCTCTTAGAAAATCCGACGACTTCGGCCGGCTTTGAACCCGCGACCTTGGGCATAGAAGTTCAGCATGCTACCAGTTACGTCACCGAAGCCGCTTCCCACTTATTCAGATGGAAATCTGAATCTGATCTCGTGCAAGTGCTTTGTCATGGCAACGTCTGATGGCTCATCCCTCATCAATTTAGTAGTGTTGCCATGGCAACCTCTGATAGCTCTTGGCATTTTCTTATAATTCCGAAATCATTTTTCTCTTCCATTGGCGTAGTGGTGGGTCATATCAAAAATTATTTCAGACAAAAGTTTTAGGTAATTATTAGGGGAATATTGTCCATTTCGTACGGTTTTGATATTGTGCCTATTAAGAGAGATATGATAAATGTTTCCCGAAAACCCCACTTTTTCCCACTTCTTTGGTCAATGGTTGGTGCTATAAAAATACTCTTCAAACTTAAATGTTTGGGCTTTAACCGACACATAGTATGGACTTTGAACGGATTCGATTCACATATTAAGAGAGTTATAGCAATATTTCACTTTTTCGAAAAAAAAAAAGCCCCCCATTTTCACCCCCTTCGACCGATTTAGCCCAGTAACGAACTCTACCGAGATTTTATAGGTATATATATTCGGTAAAAATTCAAAGTGATTGGTACAAAATTACGGCAGTTATCGTGTCCACAAGAAACTGATGTACATATATATATACATACATAAATTATGTATAAACTTTTGAACTGACGGTGGTTTTGGGGTCTGGGTGATATGAAACGCGAAGATATGTCGACATTTTCCGGAAGTCGAAACATGGTAGCCATTGCAATAGTTAGCTTTCTAATGAAATCTACCTAAAATGAGCCTGGTTGGCTCCGGCGACGCCAATTAATTGGGAAAAGCCGAATAAAGTATAAGTATAGTACATGATAAGTATATTCGTTTTTTATGTTTTAATTCATAAACAAATATTATATGTGACAAAGGTCACGGCCCTGGCCAAAAACTATTCAGTACAACACTTGGAAAATCCTTTTATAATAGGCAGGAGAGATTTAACCTCATATCAAGTACCGGGGCAACTATCGCAGACACCACAAAAACACAGCATATAAAACAAATTCAAGTCACTTGCAAGCACGTGGGTCTGGTGACCAAGAAGCTTAAATCATTAGCAGCAACATGAATTGCAATAACCTATGCAACAAAATACATAACCAATACATTTCTTGCCCATTCATAACATTACCTCGTAACACGTATTTCCAACATTTCATTCCATTGTAAGTAAAAGAAGTTTTTAC
This sequence comes from Meconema thalassinum, assembly GCA_946902985.2. Taxonomy (NCBI): domain Eukaryota; kingdom Metazoa; phylum Arthropoda; class Insecta; order Orthoptera; family Tettigoniidae; genus Meconema; species Meconema thalassinum. The sequence goes on from OX336394.1 coordinate 429,865,983, forward strand.
TCTCATGATTTAATATTTATTTTTATTTATTTATTTAATCAATTTACCCTCTAGGTTGGTGGTTCCCACGGACTCAGCGAGGGAACTCACCACTACCGCCTCTATGGCCAGTGTCCTGGAGCTTGGAACATCTGGTCGGGATGGATACAACTTGGGAGGTGTGAACAGCACTTCGCCCAGGCGACCTCACCTGCAAAGCGAACAGGGGCCTCATGAGGGAGGGGAAGGGATGGAAGATAGGGATGGATAGGCTAGGAACAGGGAAGGAGGCGGCCGTGACCTTACAGTAGGTACTGCCCCCGTAATTGAATTATGTAGAGACCACGGTGGCTATATTTGAAATTATAATTAGAGTTATGGCTGTCATAGTTATGACGTGGGTAGTCATGACGTAAGCACGGATGACGTAAATGTTATGCCAGCAAGCTACTTGAGCTGAGATTCTCAGTGACGTCAGCATTTAGTCGAGAATGTTCCAAGATTTACGACGCAGTCGCAGGAAACGAGGAATTCGGCTGAGGAAGAAACTATGCTATTGGAGGAGAGGCATGAACCAATCAACGATAGTTTAAAGGAAGACGGAGATTGCTAAAACTATGGTATTTTTATTACTTTTGGAATGCAGAATTGTGGAAATCCATTTGCAGTAAAAGCATTGATTTGGAATTTTGGTGAAATTTATTTTCGGTTTTTGAATTTTGAAAATCCGTCATGTATTAACGAAGTTGGAACTTCTAGCGATGACGCAGTATCACGCTTTGGAAGGGATGGTAACGCCCCTCGTGAAGTTAATAAAAGGGCTTGCGCAGAAGAGAGGAGCTCTTTCGTTCTCTGATCATTCTGAGATCTCATTCTCAGAGCATCGAAGTATATTTGTGAAAGTTCTTTTCTTATACATTCATTATAGTGAGACGTCGAAGTGAACAGCAGTGAAAAGAATCGTCTTTATAACGTGTGGCGAGGCCACTATAGTAACGAGATCCAGATCAAACTAGGTGAAGTTGAAACGGACCTTAGAAAGCTTCTACAAGTTTAGCTTCGAACAGTTAGCGGTCTCCGATAAGCTAATTGCATTGTGCAGTGCTACATGCAGTTATAGAGAAAAGCTGAACAATTTCGACCGATTAGTTCGAAAGATATTAGCAGTTTTATACGACTGAGAAAAGTGATTATCTCGCCACAAGAGAAGCACTTTTGTGAAGCCAGAATCAACGCAACGGCTGACGCTGCGAGTGGAATAGAAAGACTTCAGAGTGCTTTGTTACAGAACGATACAGTATAATGGAGCAATTGAATACGGCAGTTTGTTCTTCTAACACTACAACCGAAGAACAGATGGAAGGCTAAGGGCTTATTGCAATTGGGACATACTTCAACGGAGTAAGATAGCGACATGGAACTTCGCTAATTGCTATTCCACACAAACGAACATGCGGTGAATACCATCTACACCCATGTTTCGTAATTAAAGGCTGAATACCATCGAACAGCCATAGAAACAATTTCATACTCTGAATATGAATAATTTCTTCGGAAATTTCTACAAAACTTCATGGCGATTGTCTACTGGAACTTCAGGGAATTTTTCAAGAGAGGTCAGGGAGGACCCGACTCACAAAGAAGATTATTGCCGGAAGGATGTCTATTCGTCTTCGAGGAGCAGAGCGATTCACGGAGAAGGAAGCAGTTCGATTCTCTGAGGGTGCTATTTCCTATTTCGAGGATGGAGCTCAACTTTAACGTGGTGAAATGGATCCATCAGCAGTCTTCTTTGGGGAATTTTCCTCTGGAACGTCAATCGGCAGATAAGGTAGTCGTGAACGTTTATTGTATTTGAGTATATTAATGATGTTTGAGCAACCATTTTTCCCATATTTTTATCCTCATGTTTTTGCCCTATTTTCTTGTTGAGATTCTTATTCTCAGTACACCATGATGAGTTTTGCATTTTTCGACGATTTATTAAGACATTGTTATGTCATGGGCATAGTTAACGATTTTGAATCAGTTGAGACTGATATTTAGAATTTTCAGTAATTAATATTTTTGTAGTCACGATTTGACTGTAAGTTAATGATTTTTATGGCAGATTTAAATTCAGACAGCGTGTCACTTTATTAAAGTAATTCTACCCCAGTTTAATTACTTTGACCAATTTTCTGTCATCATCAAGAAGGAAGAACATTTAAATGATTTTAGAGCGTTAAAATCTCTTACGTTGTCGACGATCTTGGAAATACTAGTCGTTCTTTGAATTGATTGCAACACAGACATTTATCGTCAGTTATGAATGAACATTGCATTATAGACACTTTTGTGAAAAAGTAACTTTAATAATGAATTATTGAATGCATTAAAGTCTTGTACTTTTGTTAGGAGTTTTTCTCAATTAGAGATTTATAGAACGATGTTTGCATTCCCCAGTCTAATTGGATTCTATTCGACTACTTTGTATTTTAGTCGCACTTTATTTGAAGATAGTATTTTCATACTACAATTTCTTTTAAGATGTTAATCTTAAAATTTGATAGACCAGACAGGCGTATATAAGCGTATTCACTATTAAATTTGTTTGTGATTGGCAAGTTTTGACTTCATTTCGGTTCATGAATGAAATCCACGAAGGTTATAGAAAAACAGTTTTGAAACAATTAATGATTATAAATTTTTTTAAGTGGAACTATGAATGTATAATCGCTAGTGCAGCGCGTGTTGAAAGTCGCTGAGGTATAATGCCCTTGAATATGAAGGAAGTTCCCACAGGAATAAATGTTAAAGAATTATTTGTGGAAGTTTTGTAAGTTATGTGAAAGTTTAATACCATATAGATTAATATATGATGATTTTGGGCATATTTTTAATGCAGATTGTGCATTAACTTGTTAGCGAAGGATTTTCCGCTGGAGTAAGATTGTCATAGTTCGTTGAAAATAAATCAAGTGAATTACTGTTAGAATTAACACGAGTTTTGAAAGAATTTGAGAGAAGATTTTGAATGAAGGTTGCCGTCACAAATCATTATTAAAACCTTTATTAAACCAGATTGTGACATTAACATGTATAACTAACCTTCATTGGTCGATTATATTAAACACGATTATGAAAATTATCAACCGAATGAACATGTGGTTAATGTATTTATTAAATTAATAATTTAAACAATTTAAATGTTAATATTGTAAATAATTGCTGTAAATATTTTTGAAAATAATGTAGAACGAGAGTGATGTTAAAGACGTGCTTATAATATTTTTATTGTCTTTGACAAATATTATAAACAATTTCTAATTGTTATAAATAATTTATGTGATTTTGTTATAAACATTTAAGAGCTAATTAAACATTTGGATTGAAGTTAACAAATTTATGGAATTAACATAATGATTCAATAGGATGTGAGCAAAGTACTTGAAAGATTTGCGTAAATATAATGTGAGTTGTCTTGTAGACATTTAAAAGCTTCAGAGAGCAAGCTGTACCCTTGCGTAACTTAGCACGTGAGAAGGGTGTGCATTTGACCAGTATGCAACAGGTTGGAAGGTAGCTCGCAGCTGGGCCAACATCTGGTTATCAGAGTGAGGTCGTACACACTCCGGCCTTGCGACTATAAATACCATTCTCATGTTTATTAAAAGGAAACCAAATGCTCTATATATATATGTCACACCCTGACGTCCTTTTCCAATCCAATTGTGTTAATAATATTACGTTATTTGGAGCTCTTGGGAGCTAAAATGTTTTATATCATGTTGTATGATAATTTTTGCAAGTCCTACTGAGGACGTAGTCAGATTGACTTGGGCTACTGATAGCCACGTTGATTTTGTTGTGTTAGTAAAATCATACCCTTTATTAGAAATAAAGCTTTTGTACAGTTCAAAGTTCTCGTCTTCGTTCTGGCTCATTTTTAAATGTCATGGTGGAGGTTATTGTGTGAACAGACTTTAGTGATCCTGTTGTCAACTCAAACCCCGAGATAATTAAGAGGTAAGTAACGGTAAGTATGAACCCCCGTCTATTTTGGTGTGTTCCACAATGATTTCCTGTGAATTTCTGTGCTCTTATCTCGATAGTATCTGTCAGTGCCATTTTCATTGATGTAACTGTGCCGGTGCAATTGATAATTGGCAATCCGATTGAGGGGGCGGATATCTGACAGCCTACTATCCAGGTAAACGGGGACAGAAAGATTGGCGACCCAAGAGCGTGGGGCTGAGTCAACAGAAAGATTGGCGCACCTAAAACGTTGGGGCTCGATTCAACAAAACTGGATTACCAGGTTGAACGCCAGAAAGAGTGGCAAACCTAAAACGTAGGGTTCGATTAGACTCAAATAAAGAGGTTGATTCTTTGTTAGATGTCTAGGCCAATTGTAGAATTTAAGAGTGTGATTATATAGGAATTAAATGTTGTATTGTATTAGGAAAATTACACTCAGAAAAGATCAGATCTTATACAACTTGAGAAAGGTTAAATGGGCAGGAAACTTAGAAAAATCGCCTATAATCTGGAATCTTATTTTATTTGACCGGCTTATGACATTTCAGTCATATTAAAGATAAAATTAAATTATTTGGATTGTAAATGTAAATTATTTGTGTTAGGATATTTTAAAATGAGCCAGAGAAATTTGAACATGTGCTTGAGTTTGTTTCAACATGATGTATCGTCGAAAATTAATTATAAGGTAGTTATAAGTTAGACTTAAGACAGAAAATTAATCAAATTTATATATGGTGAAAGGTGTTGCTCAAATGTTGTTATTTTGCTCTTTTGATGTATGTCCCTACAGCAATCCATTTTTGAATAATATTGTAATGGCAGATGAAAGTTTGAAGACGATGTTAGCGGAGATGTCTGCTAATATGAAGCAGATGAGTGAGAGTATGAAGGAGATGGAAGCTAGGAATACTAGTCGAATGGAGGAGAATGCTAGTAATTTGAAAGCTAGCATGGATGAAAGTTTGAAGGGTATCCAAACTAGTGCTGCTAATTTGGAGGATAATATGTCGCGTTTGCAGATTAATACCCTAGGAATTGAGAATACTGTAACGGACATGCGTACAGACGTGTCTAATGTCCATAAAGATGTGTCTATTGTGCATAAAAGTGTTGATGATGTTAAATTTGATGTGTCTAAGGTACAGAAAGACCTTACAATGTTAAATCTAGATGTAGCTAATGTCCGAGGGGATATTTCTTGTGCTAGAGCCGAAGTTGTTGTTGTCAAAAACGATGTTGCGACTGTCCAAGACAAGGTCGAGGAAGTCCAAAAAGAAATTCAAAAAGCTAGAACTGATGTATCTAATGTTCAGGTAGACATTAATAATATTCATGCGGATATAACTGAGGTGCAAAGTGACGTAACTAAGATTCAGGTAGAGGTCAACACAGTTTTCGTAGATATTACTAAAGTCCAAACTGATGTAAATAAAGTCAGGGAAGAAATCGAAAACTCAAAAACTCTTTGTACGCGAAATATAACTGCATTAGCGACTAGGTTAGTCGATGAATCAGTTAGAACAACAACGTCTTTAGCAGAGTTGAAGTATGATGTAGAGGTCATGAGAACACAGGTATTAGACCACAATAGAGTATTAAAAGAGGATATCGAAGTAGACATAGCCGAAATGTTAACAGCAAACGTAGCGGTATGGAAAGACGAGTGGAATAAGTCAAGTGGGGAACATGTAACCCAAATTCAGGAAAGGATTGAAAGAAAACTTGCCAGGACGCAGATAGAAATTAACAATGAAGTAGTACAGATTAGGAAAGATTTAAGCGTCAGGATAAATTCGTTATCCGAAAAACAAGTTGACGATTGAACACAACTAGATCAGGATATGCAAACTTTGAAATCTACATTAGAGGATCAGATGCATAAAGTTGTCTCGGATGTAAATGAAACGACGAGTAAACTGAAAAATTTGAAGTTAGGAGAGGCTAGTTTAATGGAGAACTACAAAGAAGAGATTATCAAGAAAGTCTTAACAGAAATCACCGACAAGGATACAGAAGGCTTAGCTTGCGAATTGAATAGGAATTATGCTAGAAGACATAACCTAGAGCCAGAAGAAAGAGACGTGACTCCTGAAGAACGTGTATCCAGATTCAGAGAGGAGGATGACGAGAGGAATATGGAACCTGAGTGGAATTACCGAGATAGTGGGAAAAACTATCCGGATTCATATCCGAGGAACGTGACGGTCATTAGGAATTTCGAAGACAAACCACAAAAATTCAGTAACACTGATAGTTTGACACCTATAGAGTATGTAAGAAATCTCAAAGATTATTTCATCGAAGCTCACATTCCCAGAGAGAGAGAGATGAAGATAGTAGAGAGATATCTGATTGGAGGACCCCTTGAATGGTTTCGCGCATTTAGATACACATTCAGTAACTTTGACGAGTTTGCAGAGGCATTAATCAAGCGATTTTGGTCTATAGAAGCGCAGAATTCGTTAAGAGCGGAGGTGTATTCAAGAAAATACTCAGGTACTCTTCCAACGAGGTACGCTGATTTCTTTACGAGTCAGTTGTCCCGCTTGAGATTTTTGCAACCCCCATTGTCCACGGAGCAACTTATAGATGCGATTTCTCGTATGCTGCCAGTTGAGGTGAGGAGACTTATAATTTCGTCCAACATCAGGGATTTATCCAGCATGGATGAATTACTGAGAAGGTTAGACTACACAAGTCCAATGCCTAACGTAGTCCAGAAAGGTCAAAGGCAGGAGTTTAAGGAAATCAATACGGTATACATGGACCAAGTCCAACAAACTGACAAGCCAGAGCAGGAGAAAACTGACAATGTAGGTCCTCACAGGAATAATCAGTTTAGAAATTACAGATCACAAGGTTACCGACCGTATCAACAGAGAAGAGGTTGGAACTACAACCGAGGAAACTACAATGGAAGAGGCAGATATTACAACAATAATGGGTATAACCGTAACTATAATAGGAATAACCAAAACCAAAATAGAAACCAAAATACTCAAAGTCAGGTTATGACACCTGATCAGTATCAGCAAAGAGAAAAGGAAAGCCAGCAATACTTAAAAGAATTAAGGGATAAAGAAGCTGACAATCAAAAGAAAAGGCAGGATGTTGTAATCGATCCTGGACCTTCTACGAGCCAGCAGAACTTTGAAAATAGAAATACTGGTCAGAAGAGGAATTAGAGAGGAAAGAATACATTAACCACATACAACCCAGAGTAGAAGAAATTATGATTAAGGAACATAGAGGAAATATCATACTAGAGTAAGCCAGTAATAATTCAATTTCGTGTTCAAGAGAGTTGAGATACTTGTAACATTGAGTTTAAAAACAATTTGCAACTGTTTTTAAAACGTGGTGGGAGGAGAATGCCCCCGTAATTGAATTATGTAGAGACCACGGTGGCTATATTTGAAATTATAATTAGAGTTATGGCTGTCATAGTTATGACGTGGGTAGTCATGACGTAAGCACGGATGACGTAAATGTTATGCCAGCAAGCAACTTGAGCTGAGATTCTCAGTGACGTCAGCATTTAGTCGAGAATGTTCCAAGATTTACGACGCAGTCGCAGGAAACGAGGAATTCGGCTGAGGAAGAAACTATGCTATTGGAGGAGAGGCATGAACCAATCAACGATAGTTTAAAGGAAGACGGAGATTGCTAAAACTATGGTATTTTTATTACTTTTGGAATGCAGAATTGTGGAAATCCATTTGCAGTAAAAGCATTGATTTGGAATTTTGGTGAAATTTATTTTCGGTTTTTGAATTTTGAAAATCCGTCATGTATTAACGAAGTTGGAACTTCTAGCGATGACGCAGTATCACGCTTTGGAAGGGATGGTAACGCCCCTCGTGAAGTTAATAAAAGGGCTTGCGCAGAAGAGAGGAGCTCTTTCGTTCTCTGATCATTCTGAGATCTCATTCTCAGAGCATCGAAGTATATTTGTGAAAGTTCTTTTCTTATACATTCATTATAGTGAGACGTCGAAGTGAACAGCAGTGAAAAGAATCGTCTTTATAACGTGTGGCGAGGCCACTATAGTAACGAGATCCAGATCAAACTAGGTGAAGTTGAAACGGACCTTAGAAAGCTTCTACAAGTTTAGCTTCGAACAGTTAGCGGTCTCCGATAAGCTAATTGCATTGTGCAGTGCTACATGCAGTTATAGAGAAAAGCTGAACAATTTCGACCGATTAGTTCGAAAGATATTAGCAGTTTTATACGACTGAGAAAAGTGATTATCTCGCCACAAGAGAAGCACTTTTGTGAAGCCAGAATCAACGCAACGGCTGACGCTGCGAGTGGAATAGAAAGACTTCAGAGTGCTTTGTTACAGAACGATACAGTATAATGGAGCAATTGAATACGGCAGTTTGTTCTTCTAACACTACAACCGAAGAACAGATGGAAGGCTAAGGGCTTATTGCAATTGGGACATACTTCAACGGAGTAAGATAGCGACATGGAACTTCGCTAATTGCTATTCCACACAAACGAACATGCGGTGAATACCATCTACACCCATGTTTCGTAATTAAAGGCTGAATACCATCGAACAGCCATAGAAACAATTTCATACTCTGAATATGAATAATTTCTTCGGAAATTTCTACAAAACTTCATGGCGATTGTCTACTGGAACTTCAGGGAATTTTTCAAGAGAGGTCAGGGTGGACCCGACTCACAAAGAAGATTATTGCCGGAAGGATGTCTATTCGTCTTCGAGGAGCAGAGCGATTCACGGAGAAGGAAGCAGTTCGATTCTCTGAGGGTGCTATTTCCTATTTCGAGGATGGAGCTCAACTTTAACGTGGTGAAATGGATCCATCAGCAGTCTTCTTTGGGGAATTTTCCTCTGGAACGTCAATCGGCAGATAAGGTAGTCGTGAACGTTTATTGTATTTGAGTATATTAATGATGTTTGAGCAACCATTTTTCCCATATTTTTATCCTCATGTTTTTGCCCTATTTTCTTGTTGAGATTCTTATTCTCAGTACACCATGATGAGTTTTGCATTTTTCGACGATTTATTAAGACATTGTTATGTCATGGGCATAGTTAACGATTTTGAATCAGTTGAGACTGATATTTAGAATTTTCAGTAATTAATATTTTTGTAGTCACGATTTGACTGTAAGTTAATGATTTTTATGGCAGATTTAAATTCAGACAGCGTGTCACTTTATTAAAGTAATTCTACCCCAGTTTAATTACTTTGACCAATTTTCTGTCATCATCAAGAAGGAAGAACATTTAAATGATTTTAGAGCGTTAAAATCTCTTACGTTGTCGACGATCTTGGAAATACTAGTCGTTCTTTGAATTGATTGCAACACAGACATTTATCGTCAGTTATGAATGAACATTGCATTATAGACACTTTTGTGAAAAAGTAACTTTAATAATGAATTATTGAATGCATTAAAGTCTTGTACTTTTGTTAGGAGTTTTTCTCAATTAGAGATTTATAGAACGATGTTTGCATTCCCCAGTCTAATTGGATTCTATTCGACTACTTTGTATTTTAGTCGCACTTTATTTGAAGATAGTATTTTCATACTACAATTTCTTTTAAGATGTTAATCTTAAAATTTGATAGACCAGACAGGCGTATATAAGCGTATTCACTATTAAATTTGTTTGTGATTGGCAAGTTTTGACTTCATTTCGGTTCATGAATGAAATCCACGAAGGTTATAGAAAAACAGTTTTGAAACAATTAATGATTATAAATTTTTTTAAGTGGAACTATGAATGTATAATCGCTAGTGCAGCGCGTGTTGAAAGTCGCTGAGGTATAATGCCCTTGAATATGAAGGAAGTTCCCACAGGAATAAATGTTAAAGAATTATTTGTGGAAGTTTTGTAAGTTATGTGAAAGTTTAATACCATATAGATTAATATATGATGATTTTGGGCATATTTTTAATGCAGATTGTGCATTAACTTGTTAGCGAAGGATTTTCCGCTGGAGTAAGATTGTCATAGTTCGTTGAAAATAAATCAAGTGAATTACTGTTAGAATTAACACGAGTTTTGAAAGAATTTGAGAGAAGATTTTGAATGAAGGTTGCCGTCACAAATCATTATTAAAACCTTTATTAAACCAGATTGTGACATTAACATGTATAACTAACCTTCATTGGTCGATTATATTAAACACGATTATGAAAATTATCAACCGAATGAACATGTGGTTAATGTATTTATTAAATTAATAATTTAAACAATTTAAATGTTAATATTGTAAATAATTGCTGTAAATATTTTTGAAAATAATGTAGAACGAGAGTGATGTTAAAGACGTGCTTATAATATTTTTATTGTCTTTGACAAATATTATAAACAATTTCTAATTGTTATAAATAATTTATGTGATTTTGTTATAAACATTTAAGAGCTAATTAAACATTTGGATTGAAGTTAACAAATTTATGGAATTAACATAATGATTCAATAGGATGTGAGCAAAGTACTTGAAAGATTTGCGTAAATATAATGTGAGTTGTCTTGTAGACATTTAAAAGCTTCAGAGAGCAAGCTGTACCCTTGCGTAACTTAGCACGTGAGAAGGGTGTGCATTTGACCAGTATGCAACAGGTTGGAAGGTAGCTCGCAGCTGGGCCAACATCTGGTTATCAGAGTGAGGTCGTACACACTCCGGCCTTGCGACTATAAATACCATTCTCATGTTTATTAAAAGGAAACCAAATGCTCTATATATATATGTCACACCCTGACGTCCTTTTCCAATCCAATTGTGTTAATAATATTACGTTATTTGGAGCTCTTGGGAGCTAAAATGTTTTATATCATGTTGTATGATAATTTTTGCAAGTCCTACTGAGGACGTAGTCAGATTGACTTGGGCTACTGATAGCCACGTTGATTTTGTTGTGTTAGTAAAATCATACCCTTTATTAGAAATAAAGCTTTTGTACAGTTCAAAGTTCTCGTCTTCGTTCTGGCTCATTTTTAAATGTCATGGTGGAGGTTATTGTGTGAACAGACTTTAGTGATCCTGTTGTCAACTCAAACCCCGAGATAATTAAGAGGTAAGTAACGGTAAGTATGAACCCCCGTCTATTTTGGTGTGTTCCACAATGATTTCCTGTGAATTTCTGTGCTCTTATCTCGATAGTATCTGTCAGTGCCATTTTCATTGATGTAACTGTGCCGGTGCAATTGATAATTGGCAATCCGATTGAGGGGGCGGATATCTGACAGCCTACTATCCAGGTAAACGGGGACAGTACCATCCCGGCATTTGCCTGAAGACGAAGTGGGAAACCACGGAAAACCACTTCGAGGATGGCTGAGGTGGGAATCGAACCCCCTCTACTCATTTGGATCACCCGAGGCTGAGTAGACCCCGTTCCAGTCCTCATACCACTTTTCAAATTTCGTGGCAGAGCCGGGAATCGAACCCAGGACCTCCGGGGCGGCAGCTGACTGTGATGACCGCTACGCTACGGAGGCGACATATGATTTAATATTAATTTCAATATACAAGCCCACTTATATTGTTTGTTTTTCTTTGTATACAGATTTCTCTACCTCGCAATTTCATATCAAACGACCAGTTATAACCTAACTACTTCAACTTATCTATTTTCACATCCACCTAAGTCTTTTAATATCCTTTTCCGTTCTGTTTTCTAGTTTTTATTTTCCATTTCAATTTCTTATTTTTAGATCTCTTCAGAAAGGTGTGAGGCAAGGCTGCAAGTTATCACAAATACTTTTCAATCTTTACATTGAACAAGCAATGAAGAAAAAAAAATAAAGTGGGAGTGAAGATTCAAGGAGAAATCATTTCATCTCTGAGATTTGCCGATGACATAGTCATCTTGGCCGACACTTCTGAGGATTTGAATGAGTATTTGAATGGTATGGACTCCGTCTTGAGGGAAGAATTCATGATGAAAAATTAATAAATGTAAGACAAAAGTATTGGAATGCAGCAGAAATAAATCAGAAACCTCTATGGACATCAAATTGGCAGGTGAAAAGCTAAAGGAAGTAGGAGACTTCTGTTTCTTAGAAAGCAAAATAACCGGTGATGGACGAAGCAAAGAGGATATAAAAATTAGGCTGGCTCAGGCAAGGAAAGCATTTCTACAGCAAAGGAATCTGTTGATATCGAATATAGATTTAGGTATTAGGAAGTCATTTTTAAAAGCCTTTGTCTGGAGCGTGGCGCTCTATGGAAGTGAAACTTGGACTGTTGGTGCAGCAGAAAAGAGGAGAATTGAAGCGTTTCAAATGTGGTGTTACAGGAGAATGATGAAGATCTGATGGGTAGATAGGGTTACAAACGAAGAGGGAGAGGAGAGATGTTTCTGGCGACTGTTAATGAAGGGATGGGATAGGTTGGTAGGACACATACTAAGACACCCATGAATAGCAAGCTTAGTTATAGAAGGAAGGGTCGAGGATAAAAACTGTAGGGGTAGACCAAGGTTAGAATATGTTAAACAGATTGCCTCGGATGTAGGGTGTGGTAGCTATGTAGAGATGAAACGATTAGCGCAGGACAGGGTGGCATGGAGAGCTGCATCGAACCAGTCAAAAGACTGAAGACTCAAACAACAACATCTCTTTTCTATTCCACGCTGTTTTTATCAAGACTTTTTCATGTTTTTCTTAACATATTTTATAACAGATGTTTTTATTTTATTTTAATTTGTGAGCTTTTGGAACAAGAATATTTTTAGAATCCTCTGTTATGGCAAAATTTATATTAAGTGGATGTTCTTGCACAATTCCTAAATTACGCTGAGTAAGGTCACAATGTGAGTGAAACTGGTGCGGTTATAATGTACAACTACCCCTACAGTTCCTGCCCTCGACCCTTCCTTCCAAAACTAAGCTTGCTATTCCTGGGTGTCATAGTATGTGTCCTACCAACCTATCTATTCTCTTCATTAGCAGTCGCCAGAAACATCTCTCCTCTCCCACTCGTCTTAATACCTCATCGTTTGTAACCCTATCTACCCATCTGTTCTTCATCATTCTCATGTAACACCACATTTCAAATGCTTCAATTCTCCTCTTTTCTGCTGCACCAATAGTCCAAGTTTCACCTCCATAGAGCGCCACGCTCCAGACGAAGGACTTCAAAAATGACTTCCTAATACCTAAATCTATATTCGATGTCAACAGATTCCTTTTTTGTAGAAATGCTTTCCTTCCCTGAGCTAACCTACTTTTTATATCCTCTTTGCTTCGTCCATCACCGGTTATTTTGCTTCCTAAGTAACGGAAGTCTCATAATTCCTTTAGTTTTTCACCTGCCAATTTGATCTCCATAGAGGTTTCTGATTTATTTCGGCTGCATTCCAGTATTTTTGTTTTACATTTAATAATTTTCATCATGAATTCTTTCCTCAAGACCGTGTCCATACCATTCAAAAACCATAAATACCATAAAAAATATTATAATTACATCGTCAATAGGGAATCGGGCTTTCATGTTCATTTTTATGTGATTTTAACCTGTGGTGTAACAAATCAATATGGCGATACGCCGGTCCATACTCATGGCGTGAGAAGACGAGCTCATGGTCAAACCAGTGATGTCATTAAGTCCCCATTGTGACTTCGTTTAGCTCCAAGTGCGTGGTCTCACACGTGGGTGTTGTTGTGTGCAAGTCCTTGGCCAGGGTCGTACTGCACGGTGCTCGAGTCGAGTGAACATTACATGCGCAGTTGGTCGTTACTCAGTTCGTGGCGCGTTGCCAAATGCCAGGAGAGAACAGCTGAGCAAGTGTCCAGCCCAGCGCGGACAGAGACAGTCTGGCGACATCGCAGTCTCCAGAATAGACTCGTAAACGTTTGAAGTGACAGCTGTGTGTTGTCGCGAAATTACTCTGCACGTGTATCGGACCAACACCACCTAGAGAGAAAGCCATACAATATGGTTTGAATATGCGAGTGACGTCACGGCCCAACGGCTGTGTGGCCATGGAGACACAGGAATAACATTCGTGTATATGGTGTGGTTTCCACGTTATGTGTTTAGTGTTTACGGTTCCGGTACTGATTTTCTCGGAATTCCTATTCGCTTATTCTTCATGGTTTTCAGTGCAGTGTTAAGTTATGCCTAATAAATGCAGTGTGCCAAATTTTTAAGGCAATTAAACCAATGGACCTTTTCATAATTATGAAGGGAAGAATTCGAAATCTGTACCAGCTATTCACCGCTAAATATTCCTATACAAAACATTCCAAGGTATGTATAAACCGAGACTGATTAAAGATTAGTAAACAGATAGTCTGGCTAGCCCCTCTGTTCGTCAAAATTCATTTAGTTGTAAAATTCAGAATTTTCTAACCTAAATTATGTGCTACCATACAGGTTATGTCGTTAGGCCGTAGCAGGTTCTGATTAATCCGTTTTTCTATTCTACTAATCTCATTCATTACATTTATTATTGGGGCGGGGGATGAGGGGTGTGTTAATCAGGTTTGAGATTGAATAAAGTTAGAATAAATAGCGTAACTAATGTAATACAAGGTGATAAAATTATTGTTTCGTCATGTTCGAATGAAATTCCTAGGAGCAGTCCCTTCTCGGTTCCACAACTGCCCAGAGTATTTAACTGGCACTGCAATATTGTCTACCGAAAAGATCCAGATGATAGGAGGTGTAGGATTGAAAATGAAAGTTTATCATAGGCTCTTGCTGAATATATGCAGACATTGGCGAAGATTCTGGAAGCAGTTTTATTAAGCAACTTTCAGGAACTGAAGGTGAAGTTAAACAGTGCGTGTCTTCATCCTGAGGGGAAATACATTAAAGAGGAATCGTGCAGCCTATATATTTTATTTTAATTGACACTTGAATGAACACTTGCGTTGCTGCATTAAGATAGCAGAAGGTTTGAGTGCCTCCTTGTATGTATAAAATACAGCAGTATAATAATAATGGCCTCGGGTGCCGGGTGCAAGCTTTGTTAATTGACACCCAGAGGGCAGCTTGCATGTCGAATTTCGTCGTTCCTAAGCTCCTTGACACTACAGCGCTTCCTAGTAGAGAATGGAGGAACTTTGTGTTGGCGGAAAATCCCGAGATTAATTGTGCCATTGAACACGGCCTACTGAATTCAAATGGGCTCTTTAACATGCCAACAACGTATGATATCCATGTCGTGATTTTTGTCGCCTTTCAAAAATCACTTAGCACGGCCAGAGGCGAACCTGCGAGCTTGGGGTTGGTAGTCCGACACGTTAACCACTCACCCACCGTGGCAAGCTAATACAGCAGTAAAACGTTGTAATAACATATGTTTACCAAGACAGTTAGGTGCAATGCTAGAAATTGTTGAACTTATAAGGAATGCCCATTCAGTGTATGCACATGAGCATCAAAGTGTTGAGGACACTGTACCTGTTATACATGAATCAACAAGTTTGTTCTTTGGTAAATGTTCTCATGTCTCTTTAAGACCGCTGCTCTGTTTCATTTCAGTAGGCAGCCTTTTCTGTGCCCAAGGTCGCGGGTTCAAACCCGGCCGAAGTCGTCGGATTTTTAAGAGCGTTAACAATCCCTCAGTATGCCTTCATTTGGAGGGGAAGTATAGACTTATGGCATGCAAAAGAACCTCCCACTAACTACAATTGTGTGAAGCTGAATTTGTAGGTTAGATTTGATTATCGCTCTATTAAGTTCCATCGTTCGGCGCCATAAGCTGGTTGCGGTAGCATCTAGTAGCCAAGTTCATAGCTAGGTGTCGTTGACAGTAGAATTTGGTAGCAAAAATAGGAGCTACTTGAAATTGATCGTCGGCAGTCCTTACCTGAATTACAGATAACACACACTAATACAACCATCACAATTAACACCGGTTAGCAGACAGATTCTACACACACCCAAGGTACACGGGGCTACATAACCACGTTGTCGCAGCCCCTAAACTGAGGAACCAATAAACCAACCTTTTCTGTCATAGGCATTATAATTATTACCAGCCTGGTTACTTATCACGGAGGAAAACATTCCGTGTCTAATTGTTGTTGTTTCGTGAGTGGGTTAGGACATCACTGTCATCAGCCATGTGTACTCGGATACGGGTAGAATTTGTATGTGTATTGTCTGTGGTAGTGTGTGTATTGTGATGCTAGAATTGGGAAGGAAATGACATTGGTCTTCTGTTAGGAACAATCCCAGCATTTACCTGGAGGAGAAAGGAGAATCGAACCCACTTTTTCTCAGTCCAGTGAGGCTGAGTGAATTTAGTTTCAAACCTCAAATCAGAATTACATTTCCCGGCAGAGATGGGAATCAAACCTGGACCGTTAGGGCAGATGATTGACTATAGATAGTAATTTCTGTTTTAACTGTTACAGGCAACTTCCATGAAAAAAGTCCTGTGTATCTCAAAGTATACCCCATCGCGACTGTGTTATGAAATGTCAAGAGAGACCTTCTACATCTACGATTTAAGGTGTCAACTATTGCTCCCATCTACCGCCCAGTACTGTGCCCAACTCTAGGAATGGGTATTCCAAGTTTCAGACACCTAGATATCAAGGGAAAGGCTGTAGCAGCGTTTGAAAGTTCAGATATTTGAATATCGCGCTACATTGCTTCTCGAAGCCTTTCGAAGAAAATTACCGATAGTTGGATGGTAAATGACGTAGCGAGTAACCGCAGAGGTGGAGACTATTTATTGATTAAATAGTTAGCTATGGAGCAGAGACTTGAGACTGGGATCAGATTACTGGCACGGCCAAATGAAAGAGAATGCAATTAGTATCAAGTAAATCGGACCAGGGATTCAAGAGATATGAGGATTTCTAGATATCAGGCGATGACGCGTGACCCTGACCGTTTTTGTATAAAAGCAAGCTGGAGCAGGCTTAGTTAGCTCACTTCATCACAAGCACTTGGCGAACAAGTTGCGTCTACGCTGAGCCAAGGCACATGGTTGCCGCCTCTACGAAGAAGTACTTTTCAAATCGTGATAGTCACGAGAAGTGCTGCGCAAACGAGTTGGAACTTAGTAAGTTTCTGGTGAGGAGAATCACTGAGGTGATTGTATTTCTACAGACATTGGTGGAAATATTTATATTTCCTAAAGGACATATGCTAGACTTGGTCTAGAAAATAGTATTTGTCACAGTCCAATAGTAAATTAATACTTGGATGTTTAAATCCATTTAAAGTCAGTTTTCATATTTTGTAACTATTTAACCACTTCGATCCGTCAGTACATTGAAGAATAGTCTATAACGGTGGCGTTCATTAGTCTACGCAAGGGAAACTGCAGGTTGTCTAGCGCATGGCAGATGGTGATTTTAATAAACCATGCCCAGGGAACGATCTTCAGAACAGCCGTTAACTGCTTAGACTGTCAACGTTTTTCTTGTACTGATGAGATTACAGTGAGTTAAGTTACAACTGACACATTTAAGAAGAGATCGCTTAGATCTGACCCTTTTCAAACAAACTGTTATGGCTTTGTTAGAAGCCCATATTAATATGGAACCACAGTTTATTAAAACGTCGAAGGATACCACCACTATGTCTGACTAGACGATTTGTGGGTCTACAATGGCGGCCGATACAAGGATTATACGTGCTTGTCCGCTAGGGCATGTTTACGGATGAATCTGGTATAGACCAGGTTTACGACACTTCAAGAACATCAAGAAATGTAAGCCACATTTGAATTATTTTATGCCTAGCTAATTGGAACAAACTATTTTTCTGCAGATGACCAACACATTTTTTTTGTCATATTTAAAGCTTGTAATGATTTACGCAAGACTTGTTAGATTTATTCTGAGCATTTTCAGCACTCAGAACAGTTTAGGATCGATGACCGAGCATTTTGAGCATTTATTTAAATTTTTTCATATTTTTGGGAAATCACGGTAATCAGCCGATGTAACTGTAAAAGTTAAATTTATTTTTGTTGAGGAATGGATATTTTTTCCATATTCGAAGGTTCGAACATGTGGATTCTCACATAATGAGATGATAATTAAACATATTTGAAATAATAATAATAATAATAATCCACTAATAATAATAATAATAATTTTCATAATTTTTTCTAAATAATTCTTGGATATTATATTTTATAATAATCATATGTATTGAGAAAGAGCCTATGAAGTAGTTGAAACATTTCTAGTTTGGAACAGGAGATTTTACGAAGGAGAGTGGTTAGCGCAAGCCCGCATTCAACCTACATTTCAGTTCTGGTTGAACAGTTGATATTTGCAATGAGCAAAGTATATGTTTCATATAACACGGAGAGGCATGAAACGGGAAGCAATTGATATTTGTATCAAATAGGATATTTTGTATTTATATAAAATCATGACGTAAATACACTTCGAAAGTGAAATAATGCTTTTCATGAGTATGGTAAATTCACGGGTTGAACTGAATGGTAAAATAAAATAAACTTGTAAGTTTATTAATCTTCCAGTGTTGATAACAAGCAAAGGCTTGATTTATTGTATAAATTTTGGGGAAGATAATTTATGTGTGTGGAGTAGTTGAAATGCCATTCCCAGGTGCGCAT
The DNA here is from genome assembly GCA_946902985.2 of Meconema thalassinum. Lineage (NCBI taxonomy): Eukaryota > Metazoa > Arthropoda > Insecta > Orthoptera > Tettigoniidae > Meconema > Meconema thalassinum. The sequence continues at coordinate 429,884,535 of OX336394.1, forward strand.
GTTAAGTCGCAGGAATGAAGGTTTTTTCGAGCATCAATCAAATAGCAGGTTCGATGGCTCAGGTTTATTGTAGGAGTATTGGAGCCACACATTTCGTCGTATGAATAACCCGAAGGTTATTTCTTTGAAACCATCAGTTCTTATTTCAACCTTGTTTACGAATTCCATTTAGACTTTGATTTTGCTAGAACCCGGATTTGTCATGATAGTAGTTTCTTCTTCTTCAGAGGAAGACCTTTGCCGTTGTTGTTGTTGTTATAATATTGTGTTCTTACACAAATAGTAGAATGGGCCACTGCCAATTTAAAATAATTCTTTAACCACGAATAATTTGAAGGATATTTTCAATCCTAGTGCCATGAACTAAATGAATTCATTATAAGACTACAATTCTAATTTCCGCATTCTGTCGAAGAATTGCAAGTTGTGAAAGTTGCTAGAAATGGCCATAAATATAAATATTTTTATAATATTGTTCCCAAGTGGGAAATCTAATAGTTGAATGGTTCAACCATTTATTGATCAAGTTAATGATTCAGAAATCATATATTTTGTTTGGAACTTGAAGTTCATAATCGAGTCACTTCTCGAATGTTTAATGTCAGAAGAACAATTAATTGTTGTTGTGCTTCGCACAGTTCTTCGATGCTATGCTCAATGGTCAAATATTTTTCAGATGTTGTTAATATGTGTTAATAATTTGTGTTGCTACGATGATAATAATAGTTTCAACGATATATTTTTGAAAACTGGAAAACAAATGAAAGTCTAAGAAATTCTATAAACATTTATTCTACGAGTGTTAATACCATGTAAATAGTCAAACAGTGATCGACGTTATTTCCAGTATGGACAATTCATTTTGCACTGGAATAATATGTTAATAATTTTGGAACACAGTCCACAGGACTAACAATCGGACTTGTGTTTTCAAAAAGATTGTCAAATGTGTTTGGAAGATTCTGTATATTGTGTGTAAATAAGAGTGTGGATCGCCACACGTGGATGTTGATGCTTTGAGCATTATTCTTGCAGTCAGATTTTAACTTTAAATAAACTGAGATAATTTTACCAGATGTGTTTCACCCAATTAAATCTCCTTCTATCCTTATTGTTGCATTGAGCCAAAAATCATCAAAGCATTTTTATAAATTTGATGTCGTTTTTGCGATTTGCTTTAACCCATCTGGCGCTCCGGGATATTTTGATTCTCGTGCTGACTGATTATTGGTAAAATGCATATGTGGTCGTGCGGACTCCGGTCTAAACGGGCACAGTACGAGGACCTTCTAAAAGAGCCCAAAACGAAGAGGATGCAAATATGGAGTGACTTTTATTTAACAGCCGCAATGACGTCCGATGAGTGGAAGGGTCCATGTTACGACCTGAGACATACAATCACTCGTTTCGCAATACATGGATTCCATTTCAAGTTATGCAAAATGGAAGGGTATCATGAGCCCGGTATGGAATGCATTTGCAAATTGTGTGAAAGTGTCTGTGAAAGGTATCATGCCATGACATGCGGACGGAGGGTTGAGTCACTTAATAGCTTTTGTTGTCAATGACAGTTGAATGTGATCTTGAATATTTTGGGTTTTTATTATTATTTTTATATTGACTCATGGCCATTGGCTGCAATAAATACCTTATTATTAATTGGTTACTTGTGTATGTGCCTTTTCTTGTAGTCGACATTTCACGTTAAAATGGGCTGAATATCTTTCAAAGTTTTTGATTGAACACTTCTATATATCGCATTTATTGCTGAGACAAGACAACAGTGTCTTCGGTCAAGTTCAAACTCGCAAGGTTCGAAATGCATACTTATCGAGTCTGATCGAAAACGTCGATTTATTTGTGTAATGTACCGATCGCATCAACTTCTGACCATGTTTCATTTATGGTTTCGTTATTTATTTATTCGCGTCTGTAGAACGTAATTTTATAAGTAAACACTCAGTCTCGTTTCCTCACAGCTTGTTCATAGCAGCGCTGGGCAGCGCGCTTGCTGATGGCCGGAAGGCTATGACGTCATAAATCCTATTGCATGGCCTTCTCTCTCGGTGGTGTTGATCGGACCATGTTGCTGCCCACAAATTGTGTGGACAAGCAAGCTCTCTCCACAGATACAAAATAAAATTCTATTTGGTTCAAAGGAGAGGCTAATGTTTACTCGTGTATTAACAATCCTATTCCTCGCAAGGAATATAACCAATGGAGGAAAGAGAATCGAAAATCAAAGATACACATGGACATACACAGCCTTCCCTATCTGTATCTGACGGTGCTGCCTTCTTGAGGGTTACATGAATAACTGTTCCAAACATTGTCAGAGATTCTAGACGAGTAGATGAGTAGTGACAGTTTAAACGCAGACACTTCTTTGAAAGCGACTGTACCTGTGGCGCGCGCACTTCACTGTACCTGGCGTTTTTTTTCTTTTTGTGGATATTTCTGGAACCAATGATCGGCTTTTGATGTGCGTGGTGTCAAATGTCTTGGCTTGAAGCCCTGTTTGTATGAACGACTGGTTTATATTTTTCCATTTTTTTTTCTATTCAAAAAGTTGAATTTTTAAAGTAGTGATTATTGAAAAAAACTGTGAATCGGAGAACGTGCTGTGTGGGCTCAAACAAGTGCTTGTAATGTCCTTTTTGCAGAGGAACACAGATGTAGCTAAAAGTTTGTCCATAGGGCATAACTACATGAGGGACCCATTTTATTTATACATGACTTTGTGACATGTGACTACGGGTAAGACGTTAGCGTGCTTTTTAAAACTAATTATTGGTGAAGGCATTACTGCTATGATCGACTGGGAGGGGTGAGGGAACTTTAAAACCACTTGGCTAGTTGTGAGCCCCTGACCGTGCCCAGTTGATATCTTGTGAGCCCATGGTCGGATTTGGACGTGCGAGGTATCAATTTACACGACATGACGCTCCTTTTTAATTTATTAATTATTTTTGAAATTATGACAAAGGGGCCTAACGACATATTTTGAAAATTTTGATTTTTTATTTTCTTTAAAAATTTATTTTAAATAGTTTATGTATTATTTTTATAATAATAATAATAATAATACTATTTTATTTACCATTGACAGGAATTTAAACTAGTATAAGGATGGCCACTTTGCGCACGGCGACTTGGTGTGTGGGTAGGGCCGCTCGTTGAGGCGGGGGGTAAAAAAATGGAATGCGTTAATAATAATAATAATAATAATAATAATAATAATAAGCAAGCTTGTTGTTTAACGGGACAGTACAGTACTGTATTACCTCGTTTATTACGTGAAATCCGAACCACAGAACATGGCATTGACGGGGTATTGAACCTGGATGAGACCTACCGCTTGTCCGCTACGCCGCGGCACCGTTAATGAATAATAATAATAATAATAATAATAGTAATAATAATAATAATAATAATAATGTTGGATTTTTAAAACAGACATACATACACACGCCGTCTTGGTGGACAGAGCCGCTAGCCACAGCCCTGCGATAACAATACTGCAACTCTTGCACTTTGCGTGTGTTAGATTACACTTGAGCCAAACAGCAGCCTGCTCAACTCTGAGTGCGTGAATGTATGTATGGAATAGAGCTAGCGACTTGAGGCTGAGAGAGAATGTGTAAAGAGGCTATGACACTCTTTTTTCCCCTAATGTTTGGGATGATGGGTTGTAGGCATGGTTTAATAAATAACAGACACACGATTCACACTAAATCCTATTTATTGATCCAAGAATTAAAGCTGGGGTCAAACCCGAGCCATTTGACATACAATTTGTTTCCCTTTGTTCTTTACACTTTTTCCACAAGATAATGTTTGGGAGATGAAGTTTTTTGGAGTACCTGTAGATAAAACCTGCCTTTAATGGGCTGATCGTTGAGGTCCTGGAGTAAATATTTTGCTGGACTGTCCAGGTTGACTTGACGAATACTAAATAGTTCCGCCCCCCAATTTGGAGTATAACATTTATCGAAGACACACTTGAATTTGCTTACACGAACATGATCACCAATTTTTAAACGATGACGTTTAGGATCGGCAGTTATTATGGGCTTAAACAGTTTATCCAGACGTGGACTATTCTTTGTGACCAGTCAAGGCTTCATGTACATCATATACAATTCAGCCTTTCATGTTTAGCCTACTTAGTTACATAAATAATGTTCGACTAAACTTCACTCCAGAATTAAATACATGAAAACTGATTAAGAGTTGACCAAGTCTAACCTCATTGTCTGGTGGCATGGTTTAACGCCGGGAAAATCCACGAACTTCTGCTTATTCCAGTCGAACAACGATGGAGTATTCTCTCTATTTCCATTCTTGAAATGACAGCTACAGACAGTGGAACACGCAGAAGGTTTCCTATCAGCTCTCCTGCACATGAAAGTAAAATAACCACATGAATGTTGACTGTAGTTCTTTGAACTAGACAGGTTAATATAACTTATAATCAACAATAATCACTTACTGAACATATAACTAATTGTTATTACTACCCGTTTTGTTGATTAAATAGTTTTAATAGCTGCCCTTAAACTATTTACACATAATTTGTTCAACAGGCGATACTTACCGAATAGCTTCTATCCAATTTGACGGCTTGTTCTCATCTTTTGGGAATTTAAAGTACTGGCAAGGATGCTTTTCGCTATAATGTTTACATTCAGGCACAAAGCACATTACCATTTTGATAAATAGAGCGATAAATAATTAATTATCTATACGTCCTACCTCTTTAACACGTATTCGCCGCAATGCTTGGAATCCTTCAGGTCGATGATGCGCAAATAGCCATGTTATGACGTACGACTAAAATAGTGTAGTCTTTACGATACAGTAAACAAATGACTGAAAACGAACCATTACTATCGAAAGCACCGATTTGATCGTACAACTTCTTAGAACACAGCACCTTAAAATGCATCATCACAGTATAAGAAATACCTTGTGATCTGTGTAGCCAGAATTCTCGTACATTAGATTGTGCAGTCTGTGAACAAGTGGTGGGGATGTTTTATACTTCATTGAAACGGGATTCACAAGAATTATACACTGCAGAGGCAAGCGTCTCTCATCCAGGCTTCCAAAAAAATTAATAGCACACATCAGCCGACTTCATATCAAGGATATTTTAAATTATGCGTGCATGGATGAACTTCTACGTGAAAACACAGTAGGGACCGTACCTAATGTAGATGGAAGCACTATATTGAAGTAATAGTAGGATGTAATTATACATTGCTGACCACACTAGTGGTGGTGGAATTTTCGTAATGAAATGAAACTACTGATCTTTCGCTGCGATTAGCCTTTTTTCCCCGAGTCTAAAGCTGGACTTACCGCCGACCTCTACAGATGGGCTGTGGCGAACCTAACCCAGTTAGAAACCACGGCCGCCCACTCCCTACCGGGTACAGGTAGCAACATTCATTCATACGACCCTAGTCGCCGACCACATCAGCGCATAACGACGCTGAATACACCACAGCGTTTACGACGTGATTCTGTCAACCCTTTATTGCAATCTTTAAAGAAAGGCCCCAACATGAGCCGCTCGGTAGATAACTCCGTAACAACAGGTGGGTTGTTTGAAGTACAGATCTGTTCAAATTATTAGACTCAAGAGACAGGTCAAGCACTTTTTTTATTTCTCTTCCCAAAATCATTTTTAAAAACACAATTATATTAACAAAACAAGTAATTTAGCATAACATCAGTCCCTTGCATATGTTGCTTGCGTTTTGTAGGGCTCCCAGTTAATCTAGCCCACTTTTGTCCTTCATCACACCAAATTCTGAACTTCATACTGTACCCGTCTGTAAATGGGAACAATACGTATAACTTAATCGACCTACAAAATTACTACTACATCATTACAATTAAATCCCTGAATACAACTGAGTATTTTAGTACTTTGTGTGGTACCCTTTGCATTGAATGACACTCTTTAGCCGTTTTGGCATGCTTTTCACAAGATTTACGCACATGTCCATCAGTTCCACATCCGCATACCAAAGATGGTTTATTTCTGCAATCAGCTGATGTTTTTTGGTTATGTTCTTTTTCATCGTCTTGTGTTTCATGAAGCTCCATACATTTTCTATTGGATTCATGTCCGGAAGAACACTGATATCCTTGTCCTTTAAAAAATTTGTGACACTTTTGGCCTTATGACAGGGTGCACTATAATGCATGAATATGAAAGATCCATCGTCAAACCATTCTTCGGCCTGAGGAAGGAGTTGTTCTTTCAGAACCCGTTTGTAACTGTCCTGTTTCATTGTCCCCTCTACAATTTGAATTCTTTCAGGCCCATAGATGGACATCACACCCCACACCATCAATGCGGTTGGGTGTTTCACAATCTGTTGTATGCACTCCAACTTGTATTCCTCTCCTCGTCGACGACGTACATATCTTGAACATTCTTCAGAAATGCTGAAATACGACTCGTCACTAAAACACACTTTGACCCATTCTTCAGACCAGTGCTGAAGTCCTTTTGCCCATTCCAAACGTGAAAGTGCCATTGATGGGCTGATCTTCGCTTTCTTCCTTGGTCTTCACGATTTAATGCCCTCGCTACACAAGAACCTCCGGACAATTCCAGGAGGAACATCTGCTCCGTAACCTGCCATTTTAATGCTCAATTCCTTAGACGTGCATTTTCTATTGAGAAGAGCCAAATTTTTTAGTGTTCTAATGCCTCGTGGGGAAAGATTTGACTTTTGCCCACATTTTCCCACTCTATTTTGATGATAAGTTGTATTCTTCCTCAATTCTACACTGATTCTACTCACCTATTTTTGGCCTAAAGACACTTTACGTGCAATTTGCCTCTGTGAATACCTTCCTTCACTCAACAGAGTGTTGACAACGACAACTTTACGTGGGGAAATTTCTTTGCCTTTCCCCATTATCAGAAACAATCCGATTAAACGGTGCACAGCACTAAAAGATGGAAAGAAACAACTGATTGGATAAAACTGAATGAAATCTCTTCAAAATTAATGGTTAGAGATTGCTACATTTCCCTGGCAACAGTACCATCCAACAACAATGGCCATAACTACACTTTTTCACTTTTGTCTGAAGCAAGAATCCAACTGCTACTTGCGGTCACAGAGCAGGCAATAATGACCCTCCCTCCAAAACAAGACAGCTGAAGGTCAAAACAGAGTTACCAACATCTTGGGTGCATTCATAAACTGTGTGGGAACATGTTGCACATGTACACCAATAATCTGACAAGAAAAGTTCCTTTTGTAAAGAAGTATCTTAAATATACTACAAAATATCATGAATTTGTCTGTTGAGTCTAATAATTTGAACAGATCTGTATATTTATTTATTTATTTATTTTTTAAGTAGGACATAATACAGGAGGCAATGATCTAGTACAGGCGTTCTGAACCTTTTCGAGATGGTGTGCACTACCATAATGCCATACCCCGAGCACCATTAAATCAAATGTCATAATAGTAGTGCCCACAAAGAAACCGAAGGGCTTGGACTTATCGAGGAACTACTGGTGCCGCATCAACAGGCTGAGGACTGGACATGGCTGCAGCAATTATATCAGGTACAAATGGGGCTGGATCAGCTCACCAATGTGTGAGTGTAACCTCGAAGAACAGACGATCGAACATCTGGTCCAACGCTGTCCTCTTTATTCGTACCCTGGCATTCCTGACGATTTGTTCGCTCTCACACCCGACTTAAACGAATGGTTGAGAAGGATGAACTTTAAAGTTTGATTATACCTTGTTATAATGTACATTGTATAAATTACCATACGATTAAATAAATAGTAAACACTAATTCAAGCTACTCTCTTTCCTTTGCCTAGCTCTCTCCCTCAGAAGCGGCTTCGGTGGCGTAGTTGATAGCATGCTGAACTTTTGTGCCCAAGATCGCGGGTTCAAACCCGGTCTAAGTCATCGGATTTTTAAGAGCGTTAAATCCTACAGTGTGGTTTCTTTCGGAGGGGAAGTAAAGCTGGCGGTCCCATGTCATAGATTTATGGCATGTAAAAGATCCTTCCACTAACTTAAGCTAAATTTCTAGGTTATATTTCGTTGTAACGCTAGGGGCAGATGATCTCGTAGTTCCGCCCCTTTAAACAATAACTAATAAAATAGCGTTGTAACGCTCTATCAAAGTTCCACCGTTCATCACTTGGTGTCCGTGACATCCGGTAGTGAAAGTTTGAACAAATTGAACGGAACTTGTAGCTCACCCCATGGGTGTTCGCTTGAAGCAGCTACAGCCTCTGGCGAGCTGAACATGTCCTCGGACAATCTCGGCACTAAAAGCCATACGCAATATAATTCTCCCTCAGAAATGCTGAAATAACAAGGGATTCTCCGCTAACCAGGCATTCTACAACTGCTAGCATTACTCATACAGATAAGATACCGGCGCGTAGGTATGCACTTGACCTTCAGAGCTGAGAGGTAGGAGAGGGGTGTAGAGCGGTATGGGGAGCAGGACGGATACTTCCCTAACTGAGAACATTGACGCGCGTGACAGTAGGTTCTCACAATCAGACACTCACGCTGCAGTAGTATACTGGGGGAGTGCAGAGCTAACTGCCAGTAACTGTAATGTATTTACCAATGGATAGTTCGAATGAGCATCTTTCGTGTTACTCATAAAACAGAGATGTCCAATTATTTTTACTTCAGATTAAAATACTATTAAACAAAATGATGAAATGTTTGTCAAAACTTGTTGTCAATGTTTCGAATTCATCCCTTCGATATTGAATGGAAATAATCGATTACGTATCGATCGGTTAGGTTTTTGTTTTTGTTGCGGGAGCTTTGAATAAATTGAAGATTCCACGGGAAAAACGGGGTAAGTCACATTCTGTAAATTTTTCAGAAGAGAGAATTTAAACTTTCAACAATATAAATATATACTTAAAACACCCCAATTGAGGGTAAGCAATATAGGTTTTTTTGTTCTTTTTTGTTTTGCGAAATGTATCTATACTAATATAATAAAGCTGAAGAGTTTGTGTGTTTGTTTGTGATTTTAAACGCGCTAAACTCTGGAACTACCAGTCAGATTCGAAAAATTATTTTTGTATATGATAGCCAGATTCAAGAGGAATAGTTTTGGCTATGTACCATTAGGCTACGCCTCTCAGGTAACCTTAAAGATTGAATTTTGTTCAGTAAGTCGGAAGAACAAGCGCTCCCGAACAGCTTCAATAATACCTAAGTCTATTGTTGCCTGGCAATGCGGGCTGCATCACGTCGCCCCCACCAGTGTTCTGGTGCAGAATTGCGAGCTGCTTATAAATCGCAGTCACGGGGAGTAATTAGTGCAAAAAGATTTCTTAGGCCCCTTAAAACAGTTATCATCATGACAATAGTAAGCCTCTGTATAAGGGCGATGGTGTTGGTGCAGTATACTGAGGTTATCAGCTGCAATAAGCGTTGGTGCTTTCCGATCCTTATCCTTGAGCGCTCCAGTTCTGTAGTAGTATTCATTATCATCCATAAAACAAATAAATCCACCGGGCGAAGCCGGGCACTACTGCTAGTTTCTTATAAAGGAAGTACATGTAAAACACCAAAAAAAAAGTTAAATTATGAAAAAGTAAGAGAATATGGGACGTTCTTTCCGTATCCACTAAAGATAAAAACCTCTGTATCGGTGACATTCCGCTTTATTTGAAAGTACTGAATTTCAACTGATCTGTAGTGACTATGGCTGGCCACCAGAATGCGCCGTAAACTCAATTTCGGATAAAATGGACTTATCCCGTTCTTTCCGTGGGGTCTTCAATTGTCTTGAATTGTTAAAAACTTGCGAGATAAAAAAAAGTAAGCACAAAGTAAAGGATTTTATCAAATGATGAACGCAACAGCGTTTTCTTCAATCCACAAATACATGCATTAACATCCGAAGGGAAGAAGTCTACTCATTGATACTTGTCCTGAAAACACTATTATTCTGGTTCATGCAGCAGAATTTGAATTGGAGAATGGATCTCCAGGGAGAGAGCCTCCGTGGCTTAGGCGGCAGCACGCCGGCCTCTCACCGTTGGGTCCGTGGTTGAAATCCCGGTCACTCCATGTGAGATTTGTGCTGGACAAAGAGGAGGCAGACAGGTTTTTCTCCGGGTACTCAGGTTTTCCCTGTCACAATTGAATTCCAGCAACACTCTTCACTTTCTTTCTTTATCGTTTAGGCCTACTTAGGACCACTCTTCGGTAAAGTTGTTGCCTTCTTATTATTATTATTATTATTCTTTTCCTTCCAATATTCTCTCATTTTCTGAGTATGAGTCAGTGTTCTTTCTTCTGTCCACTTAGCTCCTGTAGTCTTCTTACTTGTAAGGGACGTTGCGAAAACGCCCTATCGGATGACCTGATGAAACATCAGACGTTCACGAGTTTCTTCCAGTGGGATATCTAGTAGTTCCATATCTGACTTAACTGACGCAATCCATTTGTTCTTAGAAGCCTTGCCTCTTCCTGTTACTGTGAATATCCTGTTGGTGAGTCTTTCAGAATCCCGACGTGCCAAGTGCCCATAAAAGCTCAGGAGTCTTTTCCTTATAGACGTGATGATGTCCTCCTGGTGTTCATACAATTCATCATTATGACGGATTCTGTAAATGCCTCCTTCCTCTCTAATTGAACCTAATATCCTCCTCAGGATCTTCCTCTCTTTTAACTCCAGTTTTCTGAGTGGACCCTTTCTGGGCATGACGAGTCACTCAGAAGCGTACAAAACAGATGGCTTGACGACGGAGTTAATAGTGTCGGAGTTAAAGGTTCTTGGAGAGGCACTTAGATGAATAGACACTATGACAGGAATGATAGGCCTTTCAAACTTGGTACATCTGGCATCTATGGCTAGGTTCTTGCTCTGATTCGCAGAAATCCATTCTCCCAAGTACTTAACTGCAGGTACCTTTCGTATGGTAGTGTCTGTGAGAGGAATATTAGAAGGGGTCTCTTTGATATTGGTCATAAATTCAGTCTTCTGGATGTTTATCTTCAAACCAGTCTTAACCGCTACACTATAAAGACTCTGTAAGTTGGAGGTAGCCTCCTCTATATTATTTGCCAGTAGAATGAGGTCATCAGCAAAGGCTAGGCAAGGGACGAAGAGGTTGTCTCTCTTGTAACCAAGCTTGAGTCCAGCTCCCGATGGAAGCATCGTTCTCCATTCCCTAATGATCTTTTCCAGTACACAGTTGAAGAGAATACAGGAGAGACCATCACCCTGTCTAAGTCATGTTCTGATTGGAAAGCTTTCGGATAGTTCACCTCTGAACCTGACCTTGGACGTCGTGTTTCTCAGAGTGGCTTGGACTAATCGTAGGGTCTTCCCATCCAGACCAAATTCCCCTAGTAATGGAGAAAAGGGTATCTCTATCCACACTCTCCACTAACATTTAATTTCATCTCTCATTCATTTAATCATTGCCCCAGGGGAGTGCTACAGGCTTCAGCAGCAGACACAGTTCATATCCTCGCCGCTAGATGGGGGCTTCATTCATTCATTCATTCCATTCCCTGACCCGTCGGTCGACTGGAAGCAGGCTGTGGATTTTAATTTCATCTCCGGGGAGCTCGTTCTCGTGAGCATTATATTTCATTTTGCGAGCACCAGGTTGAGAACGCCTGGCCTACATTGATATTGTAACTTTCAGTCGTTCAACAAACATAATTACAATTACTGGAATATGTGAAATAAATTAAATGTGATTAGGGTCTCTGGATAAAAGTGATGGGCATCCACTCCTCGAGTAACTTTGCCCATCACTTGGATTCCTTCGGCATTCGAAACGTGTTTTCCTTGCAAACTCACTCGGCGAGCTACTACTCGACGGAAGTATTAACGATCGCCTACAGTACGCGTTATGTGATTGGTCAAAATTGAATTCTGTACGGCAAACGCTCATGCGAACTCTGATGTCAACTGATTGAAACACAAACCACATGGTCTCAGTCTTCGTATCAGTATTTAAATGATGATATGCTTTAATATGAAACATTGTAACTAGTCGGCAATGCCGGTATTATGTTTCTGCACAATGGCTATTCAGATATTACCCCACATTGCGGTAATGCAGTTATCAACATAATATACAGTATATCGACGTGTTTATACGGGAACTGGGCCATCCCTTCGTGGACTACTGTACGAATTCCCTGTACTGCCAAGTAGGCCTATTCATAAAGAACTAAAAATCAATTCCACGCAGGAACATTATCGAAAAAAAGCAAAATATTAATGGAGCATGAAATATTACTTCCATAATATTATCGGTACGTGACAATAAGTTGCCGTATTGTGCTCAATACATGCGTGGTTGTAATAGCCGTGGTGATAGCGACATGGAATGTGAAATATGAGGTCTCGAGTTCAAACCACTGGTAGGATAAATATTTTTCCTACCAGATTATCGATTTAAACGATATTTATCATATCATTATGACTCTATGAGTCATTTAACAGAATCCATATGAAATTACGATTTATCTCATTCTCATTACAATATGTTGCAACAAGCAGGATTTGAGAAATTTGATTCTATTGAACATCATTTCTAGTAATCTATAGACAGGAGTAGGGATAAAAGGCCGGTCATGGCGCAGGGGCTAATGGGCAAGATGGCAGCCGCGTGCAACCTCACTCTTGAATGATTTTGAGAAAAATCTGTACAAATTATTTAACAATGCAATTTTTGGAAAAACAATGGAAAATATTCGTAAAAGACTAGATATACGTCTTGTAACTGACAGCAGAAAGGATGAAAAGCTAATAGCTAAACCAACATTTATCGACAGAACAATTTATGGTCATAACCTAGCTGATTTCCACGTGGCTAAACGTAGCATTGTATTCAATAACCCTATGGAATGAGTATACTGGATATTTCAAAAACTCTCATGTATTCCCACCACTATGATGTCCTGCTACCGTATTATGTGGTTGAAAATCTTGAGCTTATGTATATGGATACGGACTCGTTTATTTATTTGGTTAACACCCATGATGTTTATCAAGACAATTTGAATTTTTAGGACACCTGGACACATCTGATTATCCTACTAATCACATATGTTACTTTACATCAAACAAGAAAACTTTGGGAAAATTTAAAGACGTATTATTAAAGCATTTGTTGGACTTAGAGCTAAAACGTATGCTTTAGACATAAATGGCATAGAAATAAAAAAAAAGATTAAAGGTATTAGCCGAGGCGTTGTCAAAAATTGTATATGTTTTCAAGATTATAAGGGCTGTATTATGAAAAATGAGGTAAAAAGAATACCGATGAACATTATCACTTCTAAACAACATATTGTTTTAGATCCCTTATTTGGGGGTGGATCTAAAAGGGAGAGTTGCTGTACTAATTTATGAGTTTGTGCCTAAATAAGGGTAGCTCCCCTTGACAGGGCAAGCTGACCAGTGTAGTGTGTTGTGGTGTGCTAGGAACTAGGGGGCGCTCCTATAAAGACTGTAAATGTGGTTTAAGGGATGTAGCCTTAGCACGCGGGTCGGTGTACTAGTCGCCCAGCCGGCTACTTATTATATAATCACCTTGCTAGTGTCAGCGGTTCGGCACGCACTTCACTTGAGCACGCGAGCCGCTGTGAGGAATACAAGGACGTCTGAGTTGGCGTTATTACTACGGCGTGTCACGTCTGATTGTGACGGGAGTAAGGAAGGACGTTGGGACGTGAAGAAGAGTGTAGATCAGTAATGCAAGTGTAAGAGACTGACCAAGTGTTTATTGGTCAGCAATGAGTAACTGTTAGTCCCTTTTAAGGGATCTTGTGATGTTATAATGTGAGTACAAACTGTGGGTGTTAGGTTACAAAAGTAGGATTCTGAACACTGACTGACTGACTCACCTCGGTTGACACTGTCGTTAGCCTCCGGCTGTCTCGTCGAAGCACTGGTGATGGAGAGATTCTCGTGACCCACTTAAGGCACCTTTTATACCTTTAGCCTCTGTTCTGTCAGCGCGTTGTGGCATAGTTGAACCAGTTTGTAGTATGTCGCTGTGTGTCATAATTACGCAAGGGTTGAGCTGCTTTATGGAGTAGCCAGCTGCCCTTATAGTATTGATGGATATTGGGTAGGCTTTTAAAGGGTTGCCTTTTATGAGATTTAGACAGATGATGGGGGGGATGATCTCTAAGGGGTGCATACCCCTTGGGTATTGTACAAGCCTCTTCCTCCATTTGGTCGCGTCCTCGCGACCGGGAAGGGCACTTGGGGTTGGGATGTTGTCGTAGTAGTTTTTGAATCCCCCTCGTCTCTTCTGGTGGTGGCGTCGTAAGCGTCGTCGTATGGAACGGGTGTCGTCGTGCAGAAGTGTAGGTGTGCGGTCAGCCCGTGTTCAGAGGGGAGGGTTATGGGGTGTACATAGATATATATGTACATAAATTTTACATTGCATGGTGAAATGTGCATTAACATTGTTGAATAAAGAAAATAATTGCTATTGAGGCACAATCGCCATTGCCGTTGTCGGCATAAAAAAGAAAAAAAACATGGTTATACATGGTTACATAGTTGTGCAGGGAGGAAAAACCCAGGGCCGAACGGATGATTGCGTCGTCCGCCCTATCTTGGGGAAAAAGTGCTCCCCGCAATAAAGAAGATAGGAGAGAATAGAAAAAAAATGGGTGTTCCAGGGTATAATTTAAAGGAAATATTCAAAAGTATTTATTTGTGTGGGAAAAACGGAACACCCTGACAAATGGGGAAGTTAGAAGAGAGAAAAATGAAAAAAAACAATTCACAGACATTGGTTACGTGTTACCTTAGCAAACGAAACAAAACAAAACAAAAATATAGACATCGTGTACACGTGAACTTGATAAACAGACAAAAATATATATAGAGTTTAATGTATCATGTTGCGATGCTGACATTTAGGAATTTCAATTGGAATAATTGCCCGTGGGCGCATGAATATGTATGTAGTTTACTCTTTAAAATTATGAACTACAATGACCTTATGTCTACTTAAGCGCGCTAAACCCTTATAATTCTAGTTTTTGTTTGGATCCTCGCGTGCACGCTACCTGTTTGTACGTACGCTTGCCGTATCACGGCTGATCCTATACGGCCACCTCTTGGCACGGTTGAGTGGTCGTACCGCTTGCAGTGTATTCTTAATACATAGTCTGTGAAGCATCCTCTGTGGGTGAATGCTTGCACACTTGGCCATGAGGGTCGCCGCCACATGCCGGTTGCGCCCTCATCGCCGTAAGCTGCGTCGCATTTTGACGCTTCAAGTGTTTTTGTTTTATGCAGATCTGCCAGCAAGCTTGATGCCCCACAGGCATCATTCCCGCTGTGCAGATTATTGACGTGTAGCTGTAAAAAAAAATGTAGTGAGTGTGTAAGTGAGAATGAATGTTAAATGGAGGTTAGTATGCACAGGTATAATACTACAATAAGGGGGCATTAAATAGCATGTTGCTGCTATCTGGCAGCAAAATCATAATTACACGTGTCATATTCTAGGTGACAATGCCTGCAAAAAAAAAATGGAGAGGTTAACAAAACATTGAAATTCCCTATTCCATATGCCGCTTCCTGTGGCAGCGTTGCCACAGTCTGAAGCCCCTTTTTACCTGTGAAAAGAATGGCATGGTTATTATTACTCGATATATGGCCGGGCTTACCCTATATGGTGCCGTGACGTCATTTCCTAATGTGTTGTAGTATTGGGCTTACCCTGGCAACGAATTTGGGCCGCCAGGCGCCGAAATTTTACCTCAATATATGTATGAAAAAAAATTGTCTTAAATGTAAGACTATGCTACATTATAATAACTTATCATGAGTTATCGGACTTACCCTGATGACGGATTTGTGGGTCATCAGGCGCCGGACGGCGTTCTCTTATACTACTTATTCTACTTATGGTATATATATAAAAAAACTACATCTAAGCCGAGAGGGTTGCCTTAATCTATTGCCGAAAGATGCTGTGCTGAATTGCAACAGTGTTCATTAAATTTGCTTAATCCTAGGTTGCGTGTCAAATGCAACCGTCTATAACTAAATTTGGCCTAGGACGATCGCCTGGGGCAATTAAATCCCCAGATCACCACCCGCACGAGCCCCAGAAACACCGGTTGTCTCTAGGGTCGCTAGATTCCGTCCCCTTAAGTCTAGTGTCGACGTCTATTACTAGGATTAATCTATCCGCGGGCGGCTTACGGTGCCACTAAGCTAACCGTTCCGCCCGCTGTAACTTCCTTGTCGTGCTCGTTTTGCCGTTCCGATTAGTCGTAGGTGAGCCGCCCACTTGGCTCCTGTGAGGGGCGCGCAATGCCCCATCTCTTAATGCACTCTGACTGCCCGATGCGTCGTCATTTATGTGGGCATTGGACAGTGTGGTCCAATGGCATAATATTGTCTCCGCCTTAATCGGCCGTCGCAATCTGCTTTCGCAGTGATATTTGCCTCTATGGGCCGCCGTAGTATGCATTTTCGCATTGATATATAAAGTTGCCTCTATGGGCCGCCGTAGTATGCATTTTCGCATTGATATATAAAGTTGCCTCTATGGGCCGCCGTAGTATGCATTTTCGCATTGATATATAAATTTGCCTCTATGGGCCGCCGTAGTATGCTCCAACGCACAGGAGTTTTGCTTCCCGCCATGGAAGTCTTGCCTACTTAAATTTAAACTTAGCTAGCAGTCTAGTCATAATGGGGTCGTCTCTAGGGATAGCTCCCGAGGCCGACGCGGAGTGAGCTATTTCTCCCGCCATTCTCAGAAAGTCTCCCTGCAGGTCTTGGCTTCGACGACCGTGGCTCAAAGTGGGTTTAGCATCCCTTCCTCCCAGGGGCGGTTTATGCGCACCTAGGATTCCAGAGCTTGCCCGACCAGGCCGCGAATGCTTTGACCTTACGTGGTTCGTCTATTTGGTCTAGTCGTCAGTAATTTGATTTGTCGAGCCAACTGGGGTAAGGGTTGTCATTACCTACCCCAGTTCTGCCCCTAGTGTTGTGCTTTTGACCTTTGGCTAACGCCGGTATCATCAGCCAGGGTGTTTCAGATTCCCTTTTTTTTTTAAATATAGGTGTAACCTGTGTAAAAAGTGTCAAATGTAAAATACTTCCAGTGTGGTGGGCTGGTAAAACCTCTACATACGTAGACTACTTTAGGCTACCTGTGCTATATCAGCTTCTCCAGCGATAATGCTCTTTTTTAACCTTGATGGAGGTGTTAGTAGGGTCTGTGGCGTCAGGTACCCTGTTATTGTGATCTGGGGGTAGTTATCTGTAGAGTGGGTTAAAGCAGGGTAGGAGGAGGTTGCGCACTTCCGAATTCCGCGTTAGTGGCGGCCTGGAACCGGTTTTTGTGCTGGGATGCTCCTACAGTGAGTGGAACGGGGCAGGTAATTCCCGGGGTTGCAAAAAATAAAATAAAAATCCATGCCGGTCTGATATCAATATCCCCTGGTGAATGGATGGGATATACATGCATGCGTCTGGATATGAGGCGTTTGCACTCATGTATGGATAGGTGTAGGTTGAGGCATAATACTAATATATTTCCCTCTCATGCGGGATGATTTAAATTTAAAAAAAAATGGTTAGTATTTATTACTTATGGCCTCATCTCTCATATGGAGATGTGCATTACGCTTAGTTGGTGTTGGCCGATGCACCCCTCTCATTCAGGTGCTAGCGGTGGGGCTCAGGGCGTAGCATGCCCTTTCTGTAAACACATGAAGTTTACCAACCCTTATGTATACTGTGTAGTGTAGTGTAGCTGTTTATGGTCGTGTAGATGTGTTTGCGTTGTTTATGTCAGGCTTGAGAAGGTTATGGGAAGGGAGTAGAGTGGGACGCTGTTAGCATGTTCTCTTGTCATCCTTCCTTGGTCCATGTTGGTTTTCTATCCGCGCTTTGGGATAGCGAAGCTTCACGACCTACTCTGGTCCGTTATAGGGCTAAGTCCTAGTCGCCTGGAATGATTTGTTTCGGGACTAGGGTCGCAAAAAGAAGTTGTTAAGGGGAGGTCCCGTTTCCTCAAAGTCCCTATGTTCGCCCCTGATTGGTGAGCGCGTTTGTGTGTGTGTGTGTGACTACGCTCCGCTACACCACGCGGACGCCTGGTCTGCTGTAGGGCTAAGTCCTACTGTGTATATTGTGTATGGGTAGGAAGCGCCCGTGGCCTGCCAACGTCTTTACGAACGTGCTACTCTGGGCCTGCGACAAGTTTTGGTCTGTGACGTCTGCTTGTTGATAAATGCTTTCGCAGTGTTGAAAAATGTATAGTGTTATGATTGTTCTGCATTTGTTTATTCATGGTCACTGCCCCTACACAATCGCGTTTTGTCATCGACAGTGTTGCAAAGTGGCTAAGTCTGCAAGTCATCAGTTTGTGTGTGTAACTTCAGGCCGGGATTTTATGTAGGTTAACCACTGTTGCGTGTTTTTCTGCACGTATGCCAGTGTGGTCATTGTGTTAAATTCCTGGCGGCCCGATGTGGTAATCCGCCCTGCTACTATTGCCGTTGTGTGGCCATTATTCCGTAAGACCGTTGTCTTACGAAATTTATATGTCTCTGTCTGGAAAGTCCATTTTCCCTGTCAAGTGTATTTCTGGAATTTTATGCCTGTCATTTGGCCGCAGGAATGTAGTATTATCTGTCTTAAGCCGTTATATGGGCCAATTTTGGTGTGATTGGAAGGCCGTCTGCTTGTTTTTCCCTGGCGTGCAGTTTTCTCTGGGGTTCGAACCCGTGTTCTATGTAATTCTCTGTGTTATATGTCTGCGTTGTTCATGTTCTGCGGGCATTCTGTCTGTATTTTGTTTGTGTTTCTCGTACCGAAAATACCGTTGTTTAGTTAGTTTTCGGTACGAGGTTTTTGTGTGTGGACATGGGTTCGAAGCCGGTTGTCTGTAAAGATTTGGTGGCCATTTCTGTGCCGCCTACACTATGGCAAATGGGCTGTGTGTTTTTCTATGCGCAACCCCTAGTATACCTTCCTGCGAGGAGTTTGCTTATTTTTGCCCTCTCCTCGTAGTGTAAATTTTGAAGATATAGGGTTCTTAGGTTGGCTATGAATGATTCCGTGCAGTCTGCTTTGGGAACTGTCGTCTGTAAGGCTCGCAGTTTATCACTGAGGTCTGCTTTACTGCTGAGTATGAGGGTGTCGGGTTGCAATGTCTTGCGCGCTCGCTTGTTTATTTGTTCCGATAACGCTGTGTATCCGAACATGTGTTCCTAATCAGCCTGCTTTTCTGTTAGTGCTCTTCGCATTATGAAAAGGCAAGAGGGGAATTTTGTGGTTTAACGTGACCATTTCTGGAGATCGTGTGCCACGGGATTTCCGTTCTACTTGGAATCCAAACCACAGGCCATGGCATTTCACTTCGGAAATCTCATATGCATTGGCCGTCTGCCAAAGAACCTTCCATTGATTACACTTGTGTCCCCGAGTGTTGTGTTATGTATACCTATGTATAAAATATATATATAGTTTATTTGGCCAATTTTTCTTTCTTGGGCTAAATGTGTGAAACAAAAAAAAATTATTTATGCCCCGCTCTGCATTAAGAGAGCACATTGAAAGAAAATAATAGTAGGTGGCGTTAGTCTCTAAAAATTATGTCGTGAGCACTATGTTTTTGAAAAAAAATGGTGATTGGGACCTGAGTGTAGTATTTACCAATTTGGTAACGTGAGTACTACCGTAATCTGGTTACGTCTCAGGGGAATCTACCGACACTGTCTAGTACACCTTAGGAAGGCCATTGCCAGACGTAACTGATACCCTTGTATCCACGTCACGAGCAAAGCCAGTGCACTGTGGGAGTCAAACCTGCCTATCAAAGTAATTGTAACTCACC
The DNA here is from genome assembly GCA_946902985.2 of Meconema thalassinum. Taxonomy (NCBI): domain Eukaryota; kingdom Metazoa; phylum Arthropoda; class Insecta; order Orthoptera; family Tettigoniidae; genus Meconema; species Meconema thalassinum. Next base: position 429,904,432 of record OX336394.1, read on the forward strand.
AAAATGACAGTGTCTCATCCCGGTGTGCAATTGGGCTTTTTAGTTGGTTAAAGCACACCTCCCAAAATTTTTTTTTTTTTTTTTTTTTTGAAACTAGTTTGAGATTCTTAATTCTTGCCACACTTACGGCTTTCGCCCGCAACAAGAGAATCTGTCAAACTGTGGAACCATAACGTAGAACGTCTAGTCATTTCTACTTAGAAAGACTCCCTTAAGCTCTATGCTGTGATTTTTATGCCTAAGTTGTGTTCAAAATATCTCTTTCCGGCCTTAAGCCTGATGGGCTTTCACTTGGCTTAGTGATGGCCTAATAGAAAGATGCCATGGTTCCCCAAAAAAAAACACGGAAGGATTTAAAATTACTCACTTCTAATTTGGCCATGTTGCCCTGTATATACATAAAATACGAGAAAGAAAAAAAAATGCGCAGTTTATGTTTACTATGTAATTGTCGGTCTATTTTCTGATATCTCCCGCGTGAAAGAACTTGTGTGGCCATTTATGATGGGGGAAGTGATGTTATTTTATTTCTTTGGCCTTGGTGGAAGTCGTTATCGTCTTTCGAGCTTCAGTGCTCAGAAAGGTGAAGGGTTTTGCCCTGTTACGATATTATAGGCCTCTGAAATCCATTGAGGTGTTTCTTTGCTGTTTTCCGGCGGAATTTCTAGCAAAGTAAGCCTTGCCCTACTTCCACCGTAGCGCGTGTTTCTAGGTCTAAGTGTACCTGTATTTAAGGGCGTTATTGCGCTTGGCGCTATCTTAGCAGATTTTGCGGGAGCGTATGTATGTTTGACTGCGAGGTTTTGTGGGGTGGGTAATAATACCTTTCCTAATCCCCGTGTATTGTATGGTAATGCCTGTTTAATCTGTATGTGCGTGTACCGTGCATCCTGAGGGACTAATGCCGGTGTTCGCCTCCGTTCTGGCAAATTTGCCCTTTGAACTGGCGGTGAGGGCCGCTTAAGTGCCTGTTTTTGTCCTGCCAATGTGGTGTCGTGTAGCCTGTCCGCTTTCTGGCCCGTGGCCACGGCAGACTCCTGCCACTGTGTTAGCCTATCTGTGTGAGTGTATGTAGGCTTTATATGTGGTAGGTCAGGCTCTACGTCGTCAGCCCATGACGAGGTTACCTCCTGTTGTCCCTCTGTCGTATTATGTGTGATTGAAGGTCCTGGCTTCAACTCCCTCTCGTTCATCCAGTCCGAGGGGATTGTTCTAGGCTCTTCCCCTCGGCTTGGCAAAATTGCCTTCCGATCCGGAGCTGGAGGACGTGTGTCTGTGTAGGATGTATTCTTTAGTATGTTGGAGCCTAACCTGGCCGTCTCCTGGACTGTGGCCACGGCGAACTCCTGCCACTGCGTGGCAGTACTTGTCGAGAGGGACATCCTCGCAAATTGTCGAGTTAGCGTATCTACGCTTATGTCCTCTCTCGGCTGGGCTGGTGGCCCTACCATGAACTCAAAAATAGCCTTGTTGGTTTGGAGTTCACGGTATTCGTCCCAAATTTGGGTGTACTGCCTTATTGAGGCATATGGCCTGTTTGCAAGTGCTTATGTGCGCATCTTAATCGCGCTGTCCTACCCTCTGACGGGGTGTATGGCTGTTTGCCCTGTATTGTCCCGATTTTCTGTTTTGAGTGTCCGTATTTGTGTTTGCCTGATCTGTATGTGCCTTTGGCATCTAGCCAATAATGCTACTAATATTGGCATACCCCTATTACCTTCATGGCTTGCAATCTCTTCATGAGGTGCCATTCTGCCTGAAGTGTATGGGCCTAAAGTAACAATAGAGAGAAAAAAAAAATCTGTGCGTGTTTGCCAGTGTATTCCTATATCTCTCTGGTTCTGTATGGGGCTAGGGGGTTGGTTTATCAAGCCTTTCCCTTGTGTAGCTAGTTTAGAGCACCAAAAAAAATATGGTGCTTTCTGTCTGGGGGAAAAATTTTTTTCACTAATTTGCTTGGCTTTTTGCGGTACGGAAGGGGTCGTTTTACCTACGAGGGCTCGTTGGTTGAGTCCCTTTTCTCTATGCGTAGGACCCCGCCTCCACCAGTGTTTTAGATCCCTTATTTGGGGGTGGATCTAAAAGGGAGAGTTGCTGTACTAATTTATGAGTTTGTGCCTAAATAAGGGTAGCTCCCCTTGACAGGGCAAGCTGACCAGTGTAGTGTGTTGTGGTGTGCTAGGAACTAGGGGGCGCTCCTATAAAGACTGTAAATGTGGTTTAAGGGATGTAGCCTTAGCACGCGGGTCGGTGTACTAGTCGCCCAGCCGGCTACTTATTATATAATCACCTTGCTAGTGTCAGCGGTTCGGCACGCACTTCACTTGAGCACGCGAGCCGCTGTGAGGAATACAAGGACGTCTGAGTTGGCGTTATTACTACGGCGTGTCACGTCTGATTGTGACGGGAGTAAGGAAGGACGTTGGGACGTGAAGAAGAGTGTAGATCAGTAATGCAAGTGTAAGAGACTGACCAAGTGTTTATTGGTCAGCAATGAGTAACTGTTAGTCCCTTTTAAGGGATCTTGTGATGTTATAATGTGAGTACAAACTGTGGGTGTTAGGTTACAAAAGTAGGATTCTGAACACTGACTGACTGACTCACCTCGGTTGACACTGTCGTTAGCCTCCGGCTGTCTCGTCGAAGCACTGGTGATGGAGAGATTCTCGTGACCCACTTAAGGCACCTTTTATACCTTTAGCCTCTGTTCTGTCAGCGCGTTGTGGCATAGTTGAACCAGTTTGTAGTATGTCGCTGTGTGTCATAATTACGCAAGGGTTGAGCTGCTTTATGGAGTAGCCAGCTGCCCTTATAGTATTGATGGATATTGGGTAGGCTTTTAAAGGGTTGCCTTTTATGAGATTTAGACAGATGATGGGGGGGATGATCTCTAAGGGGTGCATACCCCTTGGGTATTGGCAATGCCGGTATTATGTTTCTGCACAATGGCTATTCAGATATTACCCCACATTGCGGTAATGCAGTTATCAACATAATATACAGTATATCGACGTGTTTATACGGGAACTGGGCCATCCCTTCGTGGACTACTGTACGAATTCCCTGTACTGCCAAGTAGGCCTATTCATAAAGAACTAAAAATCAATTCCACGCAGGAACATTATCGAAAAAAAGCAAAATATTAATGGAGCATGAAATATTACTTCCATAATATTATCGGTACGTGACAATAAGTTGCCGTATTGTGCTCAATACATGCGTGGTTGTAATAGCCGTGGTGATAGCGACATGGAATGTGAAATATGAGGTCTCGAGTTCAAACCACTGGTAGGATAAATATTTTTCCTACCAGATTATCGATTTAAACGATATTTATCATATCATTATGACTCTATGAGTCATTTAACAGAATCCATATGAAATTACGATTTATCTCATTCTCATTACAATATGTTGCAACAAGCAGGATTTGAGAAATTTGATTCTATTGAACATCATTTCTAGTAATCTATAGACAGGAGTAGGGATAAAAGGCCGGTCATGGCGCAGGGGCTAATGGGCAAGATGGCAGCCGCGTGCAACCTCACTCTTGAATGATTTTGAGAAAAATCTGTACAAATTATTTAACAATGCAATTTTTGGAAAAACAATGGAAAATATTCGTAAAAGACTAGATATACGTCTTGTAACTGACAGCAGAAAGGATGAAAAGCTAATAGCTAAACCAACATTTATCGACAGAACAATTTATGGTCATAACCTAGCTGATTTCCACGTGGCTAAACGTAGCATTGTATTCAATAACCCTATGGAATGAGTATACTGGATATTTCAAAAACTCTCATGTATTCCCACCACTATGATGTCCTGCTACCGTATTATGTGGTTGAAAATCTTGAGCTTATGTATATGGATACGGACTCGTTTATTTATTTGGTTAACACCCATGATGTTTATCAAGACAATTTGAATTTTTAGGACACCTGGACACATCTGATTATCCTACTAATCACATATGTTACTTTACATCAAACAAGAAAACTTTGGGAAAATTTAAAGACGTATTATTAAAGCATTTGTTGGACTTAGAGCTAAAACGTATGCTTTAGACATAAATGGCATAGAAATAAAAAAAAAGATTAAAGGTATTAGCCGAGGCGTTGTCAAAAATTGTATATGTTTTCAAGATTATAAGGGCTGTATTATGAAAAATGAGGTAAAAAGAATACCGATGAACATTATCACTTCTAAACAACATATCATCTGTAAAACTAAACAAAATTGCTTTGTGTCCTCGTGATGATAAAAGAGTAATTGGTTCTAATGGTGTAGCTACACATGCCTATGTTCATTACTCAGCCGTTGACCTACTTAAATGGTTAAGTTAAGGATATTAAGATACTAAAATTAAACAGAAAATATATTACTCTAATGTACCTGCATCTAGCAAATACATAAACCAAAACAATTTTAGAAATAAAACGATAGCACTACAGGAAAACACCGACCAAGCTACGAGGAAGGAAAAATTGTATTAATACTCAAGAATGAAAAAAGAATAGAAAAGAAAAAAAGTGAAATATATAAACCAACTGTACAATTTATAACAAGAAAAATAAAAAAGTGTATTATGTGTAAATATTGTAAATGTATTTTAAATCAATAAAAAAATATTGTATGGACACTGCTAGTACTTTTTAATTACTACCCACCTCCCACACCTAATCCAACCATTAACCTCCAGCAAATGTTGAGAAATTATGCTTAGTTAGCTGATACTAGGTAGTCAAAAGTGTAGTATAACCCATTTATTTTCTATATGCTTTGGGATAAGATATCCTGCCTTGTTATATTTAATGGAAACCTGCAGGATGCTGTGGTAGAATAAACAGCGTAAGAAAGTTGCCACCCTACCGCATGTAAACTCTGGCCTTGTACTTATAATTGAGAAACCTTTAGCGTGAGAATAATTTATCCGTAATCCTGTTTGTGTGTGTTAACACTGCCTGTAGGGTTATGTACTAGTGCTGGTGTTAAGCCTAGGGAAAGGAAAAAAATGAACGAAAGCTTTTACTTTTTGAAACTTAACTGAGTTTGTAATCCTAAGCTCGTTGTGCGTAGCGGTTATGTAGCCACTGCAGTAGCTTTACCTTAGGTTAGGTGAACAGAGGTTATGTTAGGTTAAGTTAGTTTAGGTGAGGTGAGGTTAGGTTAGGTGAAGCTAGGTTAGGTGAGGTTATGTCAGGACACGTTACGTTAGGTGAACTGAGGTTATGTTAGGTTAGGTTAGCATGTCATTTATGTAAGTGGTTGCGTGCAGTGACCATCTAGCGCATTAACCCTGTGCTAAAAATATTAAATTAAATATTAAATAAATAAAATTTATAAGTTAAAAAACAAAATTTAAAAATAAGATTTTAGGTCTGTGACCTTGTAGTTTGGACTTTTTCACAAAATCTAAAATTAAAAATATAAAATATAAAAAGTATAATCTAAAATTTAAAATCTAAAAACTAAAATCTAAAATCTTAAATGTAGAATTTAAAACCTAATATCTAAAAATAAAAAATGGTAATAACTTAAATCTAAAAATTAAAATGTAAAATGTAAAAATAAAAAATCTTACATTCATTAATTTCAATCTTAAATCAGGTTTCTGTAATTATGGGTTAGAGAATTCTTGGGTTAATGACCTTGCAGTTTAGTGCTTTATCACAATAATAAATAATAAATAAAAATAAAAATAATAAATAATAAATTAAATATTAAAATAAAGAAAATAAAAAATCATTAAAAAGTGTATAAATAATAAATTACATAAAAAATGAATAATAAATAAATAATACATAATTAGTAGTCAATAACCAATAAATAATAATTTAAGAAGCCCAAAATTCAAGAGCGCGGTTGCGCGCGGCGGTCATGTTGCCCACTAGCCCCTGCGCCAGGACCGGCCTTCTATCCCTACTGATAGGCTACAGACTATGGTTTCATCCCACCTCGCAATATGTGATGTTTGTTGAAACTAGTGTGATAGTAGTGTACCGGTGGTACAAACCAGGACATTATTTTCCCTGGAAAGCCTGAAAATATAATACTGAACTTCCCTTATCCCCAAAATAAACATTCTGGAACTAAAATGTGAAATTTTACAGTTATGCAATATTGTGGAATACAATTTGATAACTAACTTTGGTGGTAGGCTTCATCGCACGTGTTGACCTTGCCACGCGCTAATTAGAACGGAAAGTTCCATCAAAACTGCAATTTCAGCGATAATTTCAGCGCCAGTGTTCATGGAACATTTGTTCCATTTCCAAGATACCAACGTAAGTACAAAAATAGTATAACTTGCTTGTGGCAAAACGTTCGGTCCAACGAACTTGACTGTGACGCGCCTGATTGGACTTGAGCGGGCGCAAACACGAGCGTCTGGTATGAGGGACTGATAATCATTCTACGATGGATTGTAATTCAGATCGTCAAATTGAGAAATACGTGTCTCGAAAATCGAGAGACGAAAACTTAGCGTGTGCATTAAATATGGGGAAGCTCGGATACGTCCCCGATTTCAAAGGAGAAGGAACTCTGTGAGCTAAGAAAAAACCTAACCTAACCCCGAGGCACTACAGTCCTTGAAGGGCCTAGGCCTACCAAGCGACCGCTGCCCAGCCAATTGGCCTGCAGATATTGGGGTGACGCGTGGTCAGCGCGTCAGGTTCCCTCGGCCGTTAATCTCGGTTTTCGTGACCGGGGCACTGTCTCACTGTCAGACAGCTACTCAATTGTCCTCACGAGGCTGAGTGCACCCCGTTCCAACCCTCACGTCAGTTTTAAAATCCCTGATGGAGCCGGGGATCGAACCCGAGGCCTCCGGGTGAGAGGCAGGCGCGCTACCCCAACACCACGGGGCCGGCAAAAGAAAAAACACTGGACTGATTTCAAACCATTAACTTATTTTATTTTATAGATGTTGTAATTTTGTAATGGGATAAAGATTAAATGGTGTGCCCACGTGGTTGATGAATAGGTACGTTTTGTTTGGAGGTTAAGTTATATTAAATGTTAGAGGTTAGCTGATCTTGGTTTTGATGTAGCAATCTGTTTGAATTTAAATTGTGAAGTTGTTTTAAAGAAGGCAGTCTTTGTTTGTTCCGGCCACGTGCGCACTCGCCGAAGAACCCTAGTTGTATTTCATATTTATTTTGTACAAAGCATGTCTTTGAAATTCACTCTGAAAAGATTAATTGGCGAATGCATCATAATGCCCATGTGATTAGAAAGACGGACCAGCCCCCAAGTTACAAAAATAGAAGACTACCCAATCTGGCTAAGTAGCAGCACCAATACTAAGCCGTTTCGCCATGCATGCATGGACCACAAGTCACAAGTTTTGGAGGCCCGTGGATCAACTCCGGTATGGTCACATTTCACGAGTTTTTTTAATACCTTGGGCTTGCTACAAGAATTTGGACACTGTTTGGAAAGAGTTACCTTCATAATGTCGATTATTCAGGTCCGTATTGACGTAACTATAACTTTGAAAGAATAATGGATTTTCCGCCTTCAATACTGTTTAATGCTATTACTTACTTTGTGTGAACTTGTACATGGAAAGTTTTTCCATTGTGTAGTTTTTGTTGGACAGGCTGAGAAAGGGGGAGTATTTACCCCCGAAACTAGTCCCTGTAAGTAATAGCATTAAACAGTATTGAAGGCGGAAAATCCATTATTCTTTCAAAGTTAAGAGTTACCTTGTAAGAAATGTTAGTGTATTTGAAAAAAATGTCAATATTTTAGGGATTTTAAAGGTTTTTAACAGTGTTGTGGAAATCAACTCAAATAAGAGAAACATTTGTGTCAGCAAACTCTTCGAAATTTGAGAAAAACAACCAAACTGACTTGGCAATTTTTCATATAAATCTTATAATTTTGACATATTTGTGAAGTAGCCCAATTTTGCAAAACAAATATACGTTGACTTTGGATAATGAAAGCCTAGAAGCAGTTTCCCAAGCTTCTAGGGAGTGAAGCGGATTTGTCGCCAATTAAGATGAAGCCAGGGGCTGTCTATCCTCAAAGTAGGGGAGAGGGGGGCACATTTGAACGGGGGGTAGATTTAAATAGTCATGGAATCTTATAGTTTAAGATAGTCTGAGAGTTAATTTTAGTTTTATTATGTTGGTTATCATGTATTCCAAGACAGTAGTTTGTTTCCCGCCAGTATTGCTTGTTGTTTTTGAGTTGTGTGGATTAACAGTTTTTGAGGCTAAAATCTAAACTTTTGCCAATCCATATGTAAGGAAACACAAGACAGACCAAGGGAGGCACTTTCTTTCTAAATATACCTGAAGTAAGTACTATCCTTTGCATGTATTTTGACATATTTATTTTCATTGTAGATCATAACCTATAATTTTGATAATAATTAAAACATAGTTTTGCCCTAAGGGGCAGGTTTGAACACTGAATCTGGGGCACATTTGAACACTGTTCAAAAGTACCCCTCTACAACTTACATAGTTCATTATAACAAAACCATATCCTAAATATTAATTCTTGCTTTTTAGGCCTGTGTAAAATGGTGAGGAACTAGAAGAGGGAAAGAGATGGACCAGATATAAATGAAACTGACGTAGAGAACGCCCTTAATGAGGTCCCAAAATCCTTCATTTTCGTTTTGTTCATGAAAGAAATTTTTAAAGTAAAACATTAATTGACAGCTTGTTTGGAAGTGTTTAACACATGAACCCATACCCAAAAAAAGGTTCCTGACACCGACAGAAGGAAAAACTGTCATACGCACAGGTGTCCCAGAATCCTTTGTTTTCCCGGGGGGACTGTTGGACACATTGGTACCCTGATAACACTTCACCACACACAGCTCACAACACGTGCTTGAAATGTCCTCCTCTTGCGTCAAGACATCATGGACTATTGGACCCGTTGAAAGACTCCGGGCTGGTATCAAAAGGTGTCACAGGCATCCAGGATACGTCGATGAAGAGTTTCGACATCCGGGATGGCTAAGGCATACACCAATTGTTTTAGGTGCCCCCACAGGTAAAGTTCTAACGGATTGAGGTCTGGCGACCATGCAGGCCATCGAACGGGTCCTCCTCTACCCAACCATATGTCCTGGAAGATCTCCCTCAGTGCAGCGTGAACAAGGTGACTAAAGTGTGCAGGAGCCCAATCATGCATCCACCACATACATTGTCGTATTTGCAGGGGCACATCGTTGTGCAGTAAGTTTGGAAGGATGTTCTGGATAAAGTCTATGTAGACAGCACTTTAAAATGGGATGAATAGAGACATTGAGTAAAATATATGGGTACTCTGTGGAAAATAAAGTATGTGTTCAAATGTACCCCAGCCAATTTCAATAGTACCCCACGTCTGTTTAAACCTACCCCTTTCTGGGGCACCTTAGAACGGTCATTGTACACAATGAACAGAATGCATAATTATCAATTTTGTACTATATGTTATCATAATTATTGAAAAGGAAAACATTAGAATTAATTGCCAAATTGTAAAGGTGTTATTTGGCCGTACAGAAGAAAAAAATGTGGAAGCCCAAACTACAGTTGAAATGTGCCCCCCTCTCCCCTACTGCTAATGAAGGCAACTTGCGGCAGACATACAATATATATTATATTTCTTTTCTCATTTCAAATCTAAGGAGCTGTACACACGTAAGAGTTCCGATAGAAAGTAAATACAGAGGTGGTGCTTGGATCAGTCGTGTCACAGGGGTTTGTATTCCTTCAGTCTTTAGCAGGCCTTGTACACACGAGTCGCCACGATTTCGTCCACCTTCAGGGTCACCTTGACCTCTTCGGGCGTGAACTCTCGCTCGATGAGAGTGCCCTTTTCTCCTTTCTGTATGAGCTTGTTGCCCTCTTTGGTGATGGTGGAATTCATTTTGCGCCCGTCAAGGGCCTCCTCGACGAACTCTTCCCCCAGCTTGAAGGTGACGACCGAGTTCATTAAGGAGGACTCTATCGTGAGCGTGTACTGGCCGTCGCTCAGGGTGAGCTCGATGATCGGGCTCACAGAGTTGTACATCCTGCGGGACAGCGTGCCCATTCCGAGTCTCTTCATGACGGCATCGACGTTGTCTCTGCTGTGGAGTTTGTACTTTTTGCCCAAACAAGCTTCCATCGTGCTGTTTTGTAGAATACCGAGACTGCAACTGTTAATGTCCATTCATACAGAGACATGAAGAGACTGTCAGGCGACAGGGAAGAATGGAAGAGGAGGATTGCTGCCGACCAATCTACGGAAGGGGCAGATGACCTCGTAGTTCCGCCCCTTAAAACAACAATAACTATAAATAATCTACGGATTGAGAACATGAATGAATGTACCACTTACACTGTAACTGCCCGGCTAGACGCGACGATCACGAGACGATGCAGGAGCAGCTGAAGCAGGCCTGTAGTTGCTTACATTAGACTATTTACGATATTAGTAGATTCATGCTGTTGTTGTTAATAATAGGTGATATTTTTCTTCCTGTGATATCTGTTGAAAGTATGTTGAATTTAATGGCAGGTTATGTAACGAATGTTATACTGAAGTGATAAAGCTTTATGTGCTCGTGATATGAGATTATTTGTGATACTTCTGAATTTCTCTCATTACAAGACCCCTGTTAACGCTGCCTCTGAGATATCGTAAGTAATCAGTGAATTGGGTGTTAATATGTAACTTACGAACAAAGGAAGAGAGAAAGCACGTGTGCGTTCGGAAGAGCGTATTTCAGCAATTAAATTGTGCCTGACGTTGTGCTTAATAGGCCTAGGTAAAATATGAATTTCATATTTACAAAGTGCTAGTTATTAACGTGACACGAATAATTTCAGTGTTTGGTGCAGCAAAGGACATCCACTACCGTAGTATAAATTACAGTATAAACTTGTTAGATTTAGGAATTTTCTCAATACTGAATAACAGCGCAGATTATATCATTATCAGGTTTCTTGGAGAAACTATATTGATTATAGGACATTTTCCGCTACTGAATAACATCGCTCATATTTCATTCTGAATATCAAAGAGCTCAACCAAAGATGCCAGCGGAGGCAAGCAAAGAGATTCTGGAAGACTGTGGGACCTGCAAGAGAGCATTCCGAGGTGATTAGGTTCCAATACAATCCGACGGTCTCTGTCATAGATGGCACCACAAAGATCGCACTGGGCTAACCGCAGGAGAATTTGATATTTTGGAAAGAAGAAACTGTAGACTTCTTTGGCTTTGTGAGACCTGTAAAGTTGAACTAATCGGCAGCAAGAAGGATGAAAGACGTGAAGAAATAGAGAATCTCACAAAGAAGATGGATAGTAGCCTATATCCAAGACCAACTACAATACTCAGACGTTAATGCAGGTATCGAAAGTATGAAAATGGCGTATGCCGAAGCCCGACATATTGTTTGTATTAGTATTGAAACTGAAGCAGCTCACCATAGCAGCAACATATTTTCAACCAGAATTCACAGAAATTGACATTATCGACGAATTAAGCAATGTTCTCTAGGCAATAAACACAAATGCTCCATTCATCCTGGCCGGTGATCTGAACTGCAGGGTCGATAAAAGGGAACTCAAATCTAGGATAGTTCTTGAATACTTAGAAGGCGAGGGTCTTACACTCGCAAATAAAGCCACAGAAATGACTTACATTGCCCACAATGGGGCAAGCGCAATCGACCTGGTATTTACGAATCACAACAACACAGAGGTATTACGATCCACCGTGAGGGACAACCTGCCCGTAAGGAAACACCTGCCGGTGGAAACTGCCTTCAAGATATTTGGTCAGTCATAAAACCCCACACCACCACAAACTATGCTATCCAGGAGATTGAATGTCGCAAGTATGGGAAGAAGGAGGATGGATATCCAAAATATCGGAAATCACACCGACCCAAACCCAGAAGGAACGTTCCTCCAAATAGAGACAATCCTACATGTTGCTATAGAACCCGCTAAACCCAATATGAGAAGATCAAAACCATGGTTCAATTCAATCTGCTATAAGGCCAGAAAATTAGCATTGGAAGCACTACATGAAACTTTAAAGTTCAGCACAGAAGAATCAAGAGCGGATTACGCAGCAAAGAAAAGGACATATAAAGAAATACTCCGGGAGGAGAGGGTCAAGTATATCAAGGCACAGGAGGCGGCACTGGTGGAACAAGCTAAGGAAAACCCGTACAAGGCCCTTAACCCGAAAATACCCAAATTCTCGAGGGAAATACCAATGGACAGATGGACAACACACTTCACGACCATATTGCAGGCTAAGGACATGCCCTTAATGGACCTCCCCATACCGGGTGACACAGTAGGAATAGAACCTTTCACAGCCGATGAAGTCCAGGAGGCAATAAAACGTACACAAAACGGCAAGGCCTGCGGCCCAGATGGCATCTGCAACGAACACCTGAAAGAGAGCAGTCCACTCCTCACAGAAGCCTGGACAACTTTATTCAACCAGTGCCTTCAGAAAGGTACGATACCAGAGAAATGGAGATATTCCATTATCAAATTGTTGTATAAGGGCAAGGGCAGGACTGAAGATCCTAACTCTTATCGAGGAATAGCCCTAGAGAATGCCGGCCTCAAAGTGTTGTCCACCCTGTTACTGAGCAGACTAACGACCTTGACAGACTCAATGATACCTGAAGAGCAATTTGGCTTCCGGAAAGGGCGCTCAACCATTCAGGCTATTCAGTGCTTAATGGAAAACATAACCGAAGCTCTTCGCGTCCCCAGAGGAAAGCTATACGTACTGTTCATTGACTATGCCAAAGCTTTTGATTCAGTGGACCGGTCTATACTGTTAGAGAAACTAAATCAACTTATAGGTAGAGAGCACTACCTGAGCAAGATGATTCAGGCCATACTGCCGAGAAATTTTGTCTACATTGATGACAACCTCTCAAGATCAGAGGCAATACATCAGACGACTGGGGTGTTACAAGGAGATCCCTTAAGTCCAATGCTATTCAATGTCGCTACAAGGGACGTTGTCGAAACCATAGCAAATAAGGAAGTCTTCATTTTACATGTATGCTGATGACATGACATTAGCTTCACAATCGTACCAACAGCTTCAGGAAGCGTTTGACAAACTGGTCACCTGGGCGGACAGGAACAGCCTGTGTCTGAATTCACAGAAAACAGTCCAGATGACATTTTGCAGAGGAGGGAAGCCTCCTGCGGCAGCACTCATCAAATACCGGGACAAGGAGCTTGTTAGGGTCAACTCCTACAAATATCTTGGCGTGACCCTGCAAACGAATGGGAACGTTTTCACCAAACACATTAGAGAAAGATCATCTGCAGCGATCATGGCGATGAACTAAATTAAAAGAATTCGTGAGCTGTCCTTAGAGACGGCCATAGCCCTTTTCCACATCAAGATCTCTCCCATCATGACTTACGCAATAGACATTATTTGGGAGCATCTCTCAAAGAGTGATCTAGCTTTGGTGGAAAGTGTGAAAGCGGCGTACCTCAAAGAGGTTCTATGTGTAGCCAAAAACACTCCATCGCGGTTAACATACGAACTCACACGACAGCCGTTCTACATAGAGGAACTACGCCTGAGAGTGTCAGTGCCTTCTACACCTCAATATCAAGCCTTGCTTCACGAGCTGTACGAGAAGAAAGCAAATATATGGCCAGACTTCTATCGTACTGACGCCATGATCAACCAAGAATGGATGAATTCAAGCTATGAACTGCGCCATACCATGACACGCTTCGCAGTTCATGGATTCCACCACAAGCAGTGCTACAGGAGGGCGTTCCATGAACCAGACGCAAACTGTCACGGCCGACTGAATGCGCTCATACCGGCCTAGACAATGAGACCTTTTTCATGAAATCTTGTTAGTTACTCAACTGCTCACACAGCGCTGTTCACCAAGCATTGCACGACTATAACTTATCTCTACTTAGTGTAAAACAAAGTCCCCGATTCTTGGATATCACGGGTAATCTCGAGAACCACTGGATGGATTTTGATGCGGCTTTCACCATTCTGTACAGGTAATATCGAGGAAGATTTCTGTAGAAAATAATTTATTTATGATCAAAGGGAGCCAAGCAGTAACGATTTTAGATTTCAGTGAATAGGTCGAAGAAAGAACTTGACGTCCGTGCGCTTTTTAAGCTTACGCTGGACAAACCGTTAAAAATATCAATATACTATGAGTGTAATAATTGTTCAGCATGAAAAATTGTACAAAAAGTCCGCGTGAGCATATCTCTATCTTCGATACATCGCCCACTATACGTGTTTTTAGTTTGGACGGGAGGGGCATTTGGCTTGCACCTCGCCATTCTTAAATTACGTCTGACAGGAATTACTTGCACATTCATAACTGTTCCCGGGCGAAGCCGGGGCGGGTTGCTAGTGACACTATTATATTATCATTATAATTCCCACAATATCAAAATGCAAATTATATCACAAAATAAAATAGCGTGCTAATAAATCTAAGAGAAATTAGACATACCTTGCACCTCGTTACAGTTGAATTCGATCAGAATCACTCGGTTTTCATTAAAGTTTATGCATTTTTCTGCTGAACGGTTTGGAAGTTCGGCAACAGGAAACTAGGACTGTTATTTACTTAAAATATTAACTTTTGTATTTTTGTACTATTTGTGTTCATGATTTCATTACATTGTCAGAATTACCGACAGTAGTGGCTACGCTGGCTAAAGCGCAGCGTTAGGCCATGGGGCCAAGCTCTCTGCTGACTCGGTAGACGCGTGTGTTCGAGCCCCACCGTCGGGCGTCCTTGAAATGATTTTCCGTGGTTTCCCATTTTTCAACACCAGGCAAATGCTGGGACGGTACCTTCTAACAGGCCACGGCCGCTTCCTTCCACATCCTTGCCCAGTTTCATTCATCTTCATCCATTCCATCTCTCATCCTGACGCGCAGGTCGCCCACGGGCGTCGACTAGAAAGACCTGCACTCGGCCTCTCAGGAGGCCACACGAAAAAAAAAGTCAGAATTAATGCTTTAATTAGTAGGGTATACTATTCAGTGTACCTATTATAAATAAAAACCGTGAGGTTTCTCACCTCCCCATATTACTAAACCCGTTTGCCTAATACGGGGAAAGTGGACTTTTAAAGTTAACAATAATATCAGAGGGTATTACAACATCAAACGTGCCCATATTTGTAATATACATAGTATATCGCCTGAGGTTTACATTGGTGAGAAAACCAAAATTATTCCGTTCCTTCTTATGTCTAATGTGAGCCCTATAAAAATAACTCCCCATATTTGGCGACTTTCCTCTACCCATTTTTAGAAGATACCTTATGCACTGGACAGCTGAATCCGTGATTAATTGTATAGGTAGCTTCGTAAGTCTCAGAACTCAGGAAGTCCTTTCTAGCAGCGTTACTAGCAGCTTTCAAAGTTTCAAGGTAAGAAAGAAAATATTCCTCTAGCCAGTTTAGGCGACTGACATTTAATGAGAAAAAATGCCCTTTATCTGGATTTCTAGACTGAATATGATGATATGTGATGCTTACGTCATGCATAGCGAACCATTTATTAACGTTTTTCAAAAAAAAAAATGGTTGCTTCTGCGTCCATGAATGTGTACGCTTCCGGGTGCATGCCTATATTTTCTTTCAGCGTACTAATGGTACCAATAACTTCTGACGAGAACACTTCCTTGGCACGCCGAACATTCATTTTTTCAAATTTAGTGGGTTCGATGTGTTTTTTAGTGAGGTGTCTGACCGGTTTGACGATCTCACCCTTTTGCATTGTGTATAGTAATGACAAGTATTTCCCTGAAATTATTCCAGTACCATCAGTCATCTTTCGTTACAGAAACTGCGTTCTAATGTTTTATTTTAGAATGTGACAATTATCAAAACTAGGGAATACATTCCTAGACTCGTCGTATGGGTGATTGACCATTGGTTGCAAATTCCCTCCCCCTAAATGCCTCATCATTGTAGTGTTAGTTTTGTGATTATCAGAGACAGTTATTATAATTATGAAACCGCATTGTTCAACCTCGAGAATAACGTCCAGCAGGAGTTTATGTAAGTCCCGTCTTGACAGCTGTTTCGTGAAAAAGAAGGCACACGGTATCTGATAATTCGTCGAAAGATCTCTTAGCACAAAACTCAACACGCGATTAGCTGCTACTTGTTCCCGGCTGTAATTTTGATCCTCTCTTTCCTTTTAATGAGACGGTGCTGGAGTAGTGACCTTGTACCCGAAGAAGGTGCTAGGTATGTCTAATTTCTCTTAGATTTATTAGCACGCTATTTTATTTTGTGATATAATTTTAATTTTGATAATGCGGAAATTATAATGAAAATAATTATATAGTGTCACTAGCAACCCTCCCCGGCTTCGCCCGGGAACAGTTATGAATGTGCAAGGAATTCCTGTCAGACGTAATTTAAGAATGGCGAGGTGCAAGCCAAATGCCCCTCCCGTCCAAATTAAAAACACTTATAGTGGGCAATGTATCGAAGATAGAGATATGCTCTCGCGGACTTTTTTGTAGAATTACTCACGCTGAACAATTCTTACACTCATAATATAATGATATTTTTAACGGTTCGCCCAGCGTAAGCTTAAAAAGCGCACGGACGCCAGGCTATTTTTTCGACCTTTTCACTGAAATCGGTACTGCTTGGCTCCCTTTGGTCATAAATAAATTATTTTCTACACAAATCTTCCTCGAGATCACCTTTACAGAATGGTGAAAGCAGCATCAAAATCCATCCAGTGGTTCTTGAGATTACACATTTAATATACGTACTGTACAGCTGATTCATTATCGCGCCTATAATGGGAGGGGAGTGCGCTCTACCGGCAACGAGTAGAAACTTTCCAATTACATGTTATACATGGGTTCTGACTGGGAATGTCAAGGCCGGTATAGAGCGCAGCTCGTATTCAGTCGGGAGCGCAGCTCGTATTCAGTCGGCCGTGAAACTGTATTTATGTGTACTGTGCGGGAAAAAAGTGTGAACGCTATCACGCGGAGCTTCGAGCATGACGCGGAGATATGCGTCAAAAGAACAATAACTCTTTTGGACCTGTGTACTAAACACTAGGATTTTTATGTATGCACATTGTGCGATATTCAGTTATTATTGTATTGTTTGTTTACATTCGTTGCTGGGATACAATATTAGCTTTGATTAGCTTCGTTTGATGAAAGTTGAGATAAATTATCGCTCATCTGTACATTTTAGTGTCATCAGTATGTCTGTAAAGTCCAGTTCGCGTTAATGTACTGCAATCGGGTGTAAGTATGTGATAATACGCTTATTATGGACTGGTTCGCTTGTGTGATGATTGTCCAGTCGACCGATGGCATTGTGTCATTTACTGCAGATGTTGAAGTACCTAAGACTAAAGCATTAATAGAAGTGTCTCAAGAATATACACCGCAATGATTTGCTAGTTAGTGGCAATATAATAATAGCTTAGTACACTTCAGTAGTGTCGAACTTAAATACGTAAAGGGAAAACGCAAATGAGCATCTACGGCTAGACCAAACCGTTGACGTTATCTTGTACGCTCAGCAACATGTGCCTCCGTAAATCCTTACCAGTCTGGCAGATGATCTACACTGCCTTGTATACACGCCAAATAATACAGCGAGCTTCTGTTTTATTGGTTAAGGAAGATATTTCCCCTGCGCCAAACAATGAACTCAATGTTGTATTCTGTCATTATTTATACTTTTGTTATTCTTACAGCTTCCAAGTTATTTTTATTATGATGTGTAAAATAAAGTGTAATGAGTACCTTGCCAATTATGTAGGCTACTTATATTGCGGGCTGGTGTGCGGCGAGGTAGATGGTGCTTGCCTACCTACTTTACTAAATCAACTATTTTCAAAGTACATTTTTTCCAAACGGTTAAAGCGAATGTTTAATGGGTTAAAGTACACGCCATCCCGTTTGGTTTACCTGCTAGCTAGAGAGCCATATTTTGTTGAAGACCTGAGACTGAACCTACTGCTGCCCGTTACACCTGGATATGAGACTCTTCTGACAGAATTGAAAAGGAAGAGAGAAGACATATGGGACGACTTTCACGGCACTGACGCGATGCTTTCAACTGAATGGACAAATGCATTGTACGATTTGCGTCATATAGTCACGAGATTTTCGGTGCATGGTTTTCACTATAAAGTATGCACCAAGAAGAAATTTCATCAGCCGGACCAGCAGTGCATCTGTTTGCTATGTGGAGAGCAGTGTGATAGGTATCACGTGATGTTGTGCAAACAAAGACGGGTCACACTTACAATGTTTTGTAGTGAAGACTAAGGCAATCTTTGTTTTGTTTTTGTATTTTAATGTTAATTTATTAATTTGGCCATTGGCTGCAATAAAGTTCTTATTTAATAGGTTAAATCGTGACATAGTATCGTGCTCTTTGTGTGTAGTAATCTCCATATGTTCTAATTTCCACACGACGACTTCTTTGCATGTATCAATCAACTAAATAGGTGTAATGTTTCACGCGAGATTTTAGACAATTTTACGAGAGGTCTTAATTCATCTTAATTAAGTTTCATCGCTATCGAACGAATGGTATATGAATGCATACGGGACTTTGTTGAAACGCTTTGCGTGTCGTCGCTCATTTGTTGAATCTACTCGTGCGCTATCTACTGTGAAATGTATTCACTAATTTTGAAACCTTCACGTAAGTGTACACAACATCTCACCCAAGTTTCATCGCTATCGGACGAATGGTATATGAACACATATGTAGGCTACTTATATATACTTGTTGAAACGCTTCGCGCATCGCCGCTCATTTGTTGAATCTACGCGTGCGCTACCTATTGTAAAATGGATTTACCAAGTCAGAAATCTTTCTTGGAGTGTACTCAACATCTCACCCAAGTTTCATCGCAATCGGATGAATGGTATATGAACGCATAGGAGACATACACACCCACAGACAGACAAACTATCACGTAAAATTGATGTTTATATATAGAGAAGATAAAGATTGTGTAGTGCAGTATTTTCCCTTGGATATCCTTAGTGATGACTTAATCGTTTGCAGCCTGTGTAGTATTTCGACCTTTCCTGAACCCGAATTGGCAATCTGGTATTTTTGATTCTATTTCCTGTTCTAGTCTTTTCGTTATTATTTTTGTATATATTTTGAAGAAGTTATTCTCCAGTGCTATTCCTCTATGAATTCGCGTCATTTGTTTCCCGTGGTTTAATCCGATTGTGTTCGCACTTACTCTGCTTGTGCGGGTACTTCAACACCCGGGGCACTTTTTCTCCCCTACTTCCGAATATTTTTGATTCCTGCTAATAATATTGATCTATAATTACTGAACTTAAATACAAATCCTGATAACTCGCCAAAAAGCTTCTTATTCAACCACAAATAGAGCGAAACTGTTACAGTTGTCCCTTTTGGCGAAGAAGAAGAAGAAGAAGAAGAAGAAGAAGAAGAAGAAGAAGAAACCTATAATTCGAGGCCAGCAGTATACAGTATAGTTATATTAATTCAGGTAAGTCTAAATTATTGATGCATATTTCTTCGAAACCTAGTCTCTTCTTGTGATATATTTTATGCTCTTAGACGAGTTAAAATAATAATTTACACGAACTGTGACAAGCCCGATTACATGATCATAGCTATTGGATGATGCTGATTCGAACTATCCATTGGTAAATACAATCACTGCCATCGCAATGTACTGGCCATCATGCAGCGACTCTTAACGATTGATCAGCTGATCGGTAGGGGGTAGAGATGGCGACCATTTTGCTTTGTGCTGTGTTGTTTATATCTCTTATGAATGAGTATCCGCGTGAAAAGTGATACTTGAGAACGCTTCTACTTACGTCATCTAGAATGAGGATTATTTATTTTCTGAAACAAATGTTCATTTTGTAGGTAGGTTATTGTATCTACGCAAATTTTGCGTTGCATGTTTCTCATCACACAGAAGGTTATGTTTTAGTTAGGACCTCTATATCACTTATTATTTCGACTCATACAAGGTTTTTTGGATGGTAATAAAATGTTGTTAGTTCAGGAAACCTCCTTCCCAGGTCGCAGGTATGTCAAAAGTTTGTTGGTAAGATTTCACAAGAGGGTTTCACAATGGTTTTGCCTAGACCAATGGTTTTTGTCACGCACAGTGGGGGAAGTCGCGCATCAATAATCTTTATCCAGGCCAATAGTTTTGCCTTTTATTTCATGTCGTGTGGTAAAAGGAAACCCTCTCGTAAAGAATTAATAGTTTGTTTATAGCAACTACCGGTATTATGAAAGAAATGATAATGTGGCTTGCTTCTCCTTCCCCACCACGACAATTTAAGAAAGCAATGCATACACAACATTCATAGAAATTATTTGTACATTACGGGGAATACAAGAGTGTGTGTTAACATTTCCCTGAAAGTAAGATACCATTCTTCGGGAGAGAAGAGCTAATCGCCTTGATGGTAGGTTGTTAGTTGATATGGTTTCAATTACTGTAAGAAGTTCCGTTCCCAAACTTCAGCCTATGCTAGGACTGGAAACATTTCTAATATGAGTAGGGGGGTAAGGCGGTTTCTAACTCCCCCCACCACCTCTCCCTCTGACGTCACATACTAACCCGCAATACATTCAGGGGCAAAGCCAATATCTCGTCAACCCATGGTCCGATTTTGACAAATGAGGTGTCGTTGGACTCGGGCTAACGCCCTCTTTCCAATGGACCACTCATTTCAACCCCTAAATAAAACCTACCCCTACTAGGGGGTGAAATTTTAATTTTTTAGTGAAAGCCTCTTTTCAAATGGGACATGTATAAGGTGCGCTGCTAAAATGAACTTAAATGTTGTTGCTCATATCGCGCATGCGTTTTACGAGATGCCGCTATGGATTAACATTTTTGTTTTTGTTTTGTACGCATGCGCACTGGGGATTTTTGTAAGAGGGCGAGCTCTTTGAAAAAAATGATTGATAAGAAGGGGTTTTGGTGGTGAGGAGAGAGCCAGATAGTCGCCTACTTTCCTACGAAGTTTGGCAATATCTCTCGAACGCAAGGTCGGATTTGGACGTGTGACGTGTCAAATCGCTTGTTTGGAAGCCCTATACATGTTATTAATAGGTTAGAGTTTTGAGAATGAAGGAAACAGGCTTTTTTGGGGTAAAACCATGATTTTAGACTTTTTCCGATATTTCACGAATGCATGGTCGGATTTAGTCCTATGACATGCCAAATGACTTGTCTCGAAACCCTCTTTATTTTGGTAAAAGGTTAAAGTTTCTGAAAATGAGGGAAACAGAATTTTTTGGTGTAAAACTGTGATTTTAGTCTTTCTGATATATCTCACAAACCAATAACGCCAGAGACGTATACGAGGGGTCGTAGGACTCGGGGTGAGGCCCTCTCATCCCCCCCCCCCTCTTTCAAATATAGTATTTATATTTTAAAAAAATGCGAAAGGGTCTAACGACACTTTTGTTGAAAACATTTTAGTTTTTAAAACTTTTTCTTTTAATCTGTCTAAAATGTTCATGAAGAGTGGTTGCAGATAGAGACGATACCACTGGACACGTGTTTCAACGAAGCTATTACTGGCCACGGTGGTGATATACCAATACAGTATTCGCTATTTCGATGAGACGGCGGGTCGAGGGTTCGTTTTCCGATTTTTCCTATGATGGAATACCTAATACCTAAACCCCCTGAAGGGGGTCTTTAACATGTAAACGATTATGAGTGACATGACAAATGATAATTCCTTGATCAGATGAAGTTAGCTTTAGATAGAACAAACAGAACTTGGTTATATGTTGCTTGAAGTGAGTATAGAAAACAAACTTGCTGGGGCAGACTGACAGGATGTGGATGTTATTTGAGCTTATTGGAATGCATTGACTTGACTTGACAACAGGGCAATGAAAAAAGCACAGAGATGCTGAGGACACTTGAAGGTCAAACGATATGGCAACTATGGTGGGAGGGGGAAGCGAGGATGATGTCGCCGATCATGTTCAATGTTCAATGGATGAATTTAAATTTTGCGAAGCATTGTTCGGAGAGGGTCATGTGACGACTTGTTTTAAGGATATTTATTTTTCCGATCTTTCTTATGGTGGTCTCATTGATTGAAATCATTCAAAACTGCTAGGGCATGGCCTTGAGATTTTATAAACTGATAATGGGATTTTGACATACAAGGTCCACTCAGAACTTGACATGATGTCATTCTTTTTATGGCTTATGAATTTCCCCAAAAAAGACCCAAAACAACAAGATCATAGACTTTTGCTTTTCTTAATATATTGCAAACCCATAATGTTAGATGTTTACTGTGAGTGACGAAACCTAGCTAGGTAAAGAAAGAATTATTGTGGGCTACATGTATGGTGACTGACACGTCTTTGAACATTGGAACTTGTTTTCAGATCTGAGTGTAGTACATAGGGAGTATAGGTTGTAGGCATGGCTTGACAAACGGTGTACACAAAATTCAATTTATCGATTCAAGAATTATGAGTAGACTATCATTAATTAATTGGTTAAAGAGTGTAGCTAAAAATAAAAAAGTGACTACATTAAACTAAACTGAACCAAGTCGAATCAAACCCAACTGAACCAAACCAAGCCTAAAGCAAACCAAACCTAATCAAGAACAAGCCAAGGGCTTAAGTGTAAAACTTGTGGGGGAATGCAGTCATTGGCAATGTCCAAAGAAAGGGATAACGCTCTACCTTTAGAGGGTGAGGTAAAGCTAGCGCATGGTGCTAATGCATATTCCCAAGTACATGAACCACACACACACACAACTATCCTATGCTGTTTTTATGAGTTGACTGTTAAAACTTACTCAGTGGTTACTGAGCAAGATGGTCGCTACACACAACAAGCTTTAAATACTTGAGGCTAATAATCTATACACACACACGCACTCGCTTGTTCTAAACTAAACTGTCTCGCTGGCAGTGCTCACACAGTAGGCAAATGACAGAAATGCTTGGCTAACCGAAATACAATCATTTTCGGTTGTCTAATGATACCAGCTAGCCATTACATGCTATAGTGGTGAGCACATGTGCCTCTTGCACTGGAGATCGTAACTCGATTTCTAGCTCTAAGGCCTAGAACGAATCAAACTAAGAAAGAATGGTATGGTGACGCAGTAGTTAAACTGTTAGCCTTTCAATAAGGTAGACTAGGGTTTGATTTTGGGTTAATATACATGTCATAAACAAACAAACAAAAAAAGCGGAGATAATGTTTAAAACTGATTACACTTGTCTCTTTTCAAATTATTACTTAGATTACAAATACAAAGGTGGACTGGGTTTGATATACAGTTAATGCTGCCTATCGCATACTAGCCTGTAAGAAAGCCAAACAAGCAAAAGGCGTAGGTAGAGCAGTGGTAAAATCACTATGTGTAGAGAACTACCTAACGGTTTTATGAACTGGCAATGCTATGTCGCATAAACAGTGCAGGATACAATCCGGCAACCATAATTTTTATCTTGTGGAACAGAGAAAATGCAATTTTACCTTGATGGATAGCAAATGAGTGCAGATGAATGACCTATGCATTAGCCTACCATAGGGTTATAACCACGAGGTGGAGGTGTGACTTTTATATTTTATTGTTTAGAGACATGGCTTTTTTGTAACCAGTAGATTTAGTATTTTGTAAATATTCATTTTTGTAATTGTAAATAGTGGAAACATTTTTTTTTGTAATAGTAAATGTTAAATGTATAACTAAAAGTTATTTGGGATAAGTGTGCATGTCAAGGATAAATAGCGTGGTTGTATTTGTTTTCAAAGACAGGTATGGTTGTGTGAATGTATGACTATAGATAGAATGATAGAGAGAGAGAGAGAGAAAGCTTGTGTGTGTGTGTGTGTGTGTGTGTGTGTGGGTAGCATTGATTTTTCAACCAAAGCAAACACGGCAAGGTAGGATGGTGGGGTAATTAATGTATATAGCAAATGGTAAATAGTATACTATATTTTTTTAACACTTGTGTTTTTTTAATGCAGCAGTAGATAGGTGTTATTTTGTAAAACAGTCTTACCTACAGTAGTAGTAGTAGTAGTAGTAGTCCTATATGTTTTTGGAAACAAACAGAAAGAGAATGCACTATTGCCATGGCCAAGCACTTCCATTAAAGTGATTTCAAGAAAATTTAAATCAGCAAATGTGTGTTTTACAAAACTAAACATTCAGCATGGACTAAATCATAAACGTGTCTTCTGTGATATGGAAAAAATAGGAAATCCATGTTTCCATATCATCACAATTTAAAAACTTAAAACTGACATTTAAAAAATGTAAATGGGAAATTGGCAAATGTGTAAACAACAAAATGGAGAATTCTTGTTTCCATATCATGAAATCCAAAAACTTTAAACTGACATTTTCAAATCGTGTACATGGAAAATTGACAAATGGCAATGTGTGAAATGTGAAAATGAAAAAATATGAACAAATGGCTATCATTAATTAAAAATAATAAAAAACCGTCGTGTTCTATCGTTAAAGTGTGAATCAAACCACATCTACTTATTTGGATCACCCGAGACTGAGTAGACCTGTTTTAGTCCTAATATACTTTTAAAATTTTATGTTAAAGCTCAATTTGAACTCAAGAGCTTTAGAGTGCCAGCTAACTATTATAACCGTTACGTCACAAAGACAACTTTACACTACTCTTAATAAACAATAATAAGAAAAAGAATAATAAATGTTGAATTTTTTTTTTAAGGATGAACATGGTGACACCGTTTCTGTTGCACAGTCTGCTAGCTACTAGCCAGCAGCTGGGGTCTTAGAAAACGATACAGTTGACATTTTGTAATGAGATGTGACATGTTTCAAAGTACAGTATTATGGGTTGCTGTTGAGTAAAAACTAATCCTGTACAAGGAAGCAAGGGTTCGAACCCCTTACCTAACATTACTATTGCCTGAACATGGCTTGACGACACTGTATTATTATGATACTCGGTCCACAAACCATAGATAGATTGTATTGTTTAAGATCACTTTCTTTCTGAACATAGGTGGAGACTGTTGATGGTTAACAATGGCATTAATATAGTAGGACGTGGGTATAGCAATTAAGAAAAAACAGACAATACCCATACAATATTTTTATTTATTTAATATAAGTACTTGTACAATAGTTACATTCAAAATACATTTCTTTTTTCTCTATTACTATTTAGTTCTTTTTGATTCTCTTGCATATGAAGGGTAGATAACCTTGTAGTTCAGCCCCTTAAAACAACAACAACACAACCTTTTGCATAGTCTGTGATGTTGACGACTCTTGAGATGTGGAAGATGGATTAAACATAACTTTTACAGCAGGGGTTAAATGTTGCTCAATAAACACTGCACTATTTTGAGTAGCAACATTTTTTTCTTGTACTAGCTTTTTAGCATTGTCATGATTATTTGTTGACACTAACAGTGTTTCATCTGGTACACCACATTGATGATCACTCACACTTAAAACCTTACCATTTCTACTTTTTAGATTGCCTCGACATTTTTTTGACCTCTCTTTTGAGCATTGCCAAAATATTATTCCTTTTACATTTTGACGATTATAGTTATAAGAGTAGCCTTTATAGAGTACACGTTG
The DNA here is from genome assembly GCA_946902985.2 of Meconema thalassinum. Lineage (NCBI taxonomy): Eukaryota > Metazoa > Arthropoda > Insecta > Orthoptera > Tettigoniidae > Meconema > Meconema thalassinum. The sequence continues at coordinate 429,930,081 of OX336394.1, forward strand.
TTTACCTTTGTTAGTTGTAGTAAGTTCCATAGTAACAACTAACCTGTTAGTATGATTTGCTCACTACAAAGGTTATAACTGTTCTGATAATAAAATCATTTAGCGTTGGCTTTTATATTTAATATGTACAGTTTGAAGTGATAGCAAAAGTGAGAGCAAAATGGTAGCAGAGTGGTAGAAAATATAACATGTATTGTTAAGAAATAGTTTAAGCTGTTATGTGGATCCATTACATAATAATTTTAGCACGACGAAGCTCATTTTCTATATCCAATAGTTCTTCCTCATATTCAGTATAACCAGCCTGTTTATAGACATGCAGTTGCTGAAGCCGCCAGATTAGCTTACTTGGATTGTTCCAGTAGACAAATTTAACAAATGATTTTTTAGTTGTAAACAAAGCATTACCATTATCATTATTATCTTCATCATCAACATCATCATCATCATAACCATTATCATTATCATCATCATCATGATCATTATAATCCTCATCACTATTACTATATAGTCCTTTTTGATCCTTTTGCAATACCACATTTTGCACAGTCTGTGTTGCCCTTGATAATGTTGGGAGTTTTTCAGACATTGACAACTGTCCTAACACGACTTTCTGAGGAGATGATACATGCTTCTTAACAAACAATGCACTATCTTGAGCTGCAATATCTTTTTCTGGGACAAGTGTTTTAGCATTTTGAAGAGTTTTTTTAAACAGCAACGATGTTTTATCTGGTACACTACATTGATGATCACTCATACTTAAGACATTACTATTTTTACTTTTCAGCTCACCTCGACACTGTTTTGAACGATGTTTTGAACAACGCCAAATAACAGTTCCATTTTTATTGGTTCGTTTTACAATATATTTATATCCTTTATAGAATGCGTATGGCATACCATTGCTATTTGTTGATACTTCCATGTCAATTGTCAAGCATGAACTAATCTCTAGCAAAGTTCACTCGATAATATAAATAATTTCTAAACCCCAGTAGTGAATAGTCAGTTGTTTTTGATCTATGCAAGCGTAAACATGTCACATACACTGGTGATGGATACTCAAGGCTTTAAGGTCAATGAAAACAAGTACAGTATATATTTAAATAGGTGGCTATCATTGATTGCACAACACGCGGGTCACTATATCTTTTTTTTCTTTCGGACTAGTGTTTTAACATTTGAAGAGTGTTTTAAACAGCAACGATGTCTTATCAGTCACACTACATTGATGATCACTCACACTTAAGACCTCGCTATTTTTACTTTTTAACACACTTTGACACTGTTTTGAACGATGTTTTGAACAACGCCAAATAACAGTTCCATTTTTATTGGTTCGTTTTACAATATACGTATAACCTTTATAGTATGCATATGGCTTACCATAACTATTCGTTGATACTTTCATATCAATTTTCAAGCATGAAATAATCTCCAATAAATTTCGCTCGATAATAGAAATAATAGTTTAAAGTGGGTGCGAAGGTGGGTGCAAAAGTGGGTGCAAAAGTGAGTGTAAAAGTGGGTGTAAAAGTGGGTGCAAAAGTGGGTGCAAAAGTGAGTGCAAAAGTGGGTGCGAAAGTGGGTGCGAAAGTGGGTGCAGTTTATAGTAGGCACCATTTTTACTAGAATGTGATTTGAGTAAATGTAATTTCTAAACCCAAGTAGTGAATAATTAGTTGGTTTTGATTTATGCAAGCGTAAACATGTCTCATACACTGATGATGGATACTCAAGGCTTCTTGGTCAACAAAAACAAGTATATAGTTAAAGAGGTAGCTATTATTGATTGCACAACACTGAATCTATTTTTGAAATTTTGACAAAGGGTCTAAGTGCACTTTTGTTAATATCTCGCGAACCAATAAGACTACGGCATTGTATGAGGTATTGTTGGACTTTTTGCCGAAGACTGCTGGTAAACACTTATGTTCCCACGACCTTTTTAAAGATGGCGACTGACCCACGAGGGGTGATTAAAACGTATTCCAAGCGACGCTTGTCGATAAGAAAACCAATAATCAAAGGGGGGGGGGGGTGACAGAGCTTGAGGCGATAACCCCTTTTGATTGATCCCTGTTGATTTGCCCCTTTGGACTGGTCCCCGTTGACAAGTCCCTCTGAACGGGTCCTTTTTGAAGGGAGTCATTTATGACGGGCCCCTGCTGACGGGTCACTGTGGACGGATCCCTGTGGACAGGTCCCTGTTGACAGGTCCAAAGGGATTAGTCAAAAGGACCTGTCAACAGGGACCTGTCCACAGGGATCCGTCCACAGTGACCCGTCAGCAGGGGCCCGTCATAAATGACTCCCTTCAAAAAGGACCCGTTCAGAGGGACTTGTCAACGGGGACCAGTCCAAAGGGGCAAATCAACAGGGATCAATCAAAAGGGGTTATCGCCTCAAGCTCTGTCACCCCCCCCCCCCTTTGATTATTGGTTTGCTTATCGACAAGCGTCGCTTGGAATACGTTTTAATCACCCCTCGTGGGTCAGCCGCCATCTTTAAAAAGGTCGTGGGAACATAAGTGTTTACCAGCAGTCTTCGGCAAAAAGTCCAACAATACCTCATACAATGCCGTAGTCTTATTGGTTCGCGAGATATTAACAAAAGTGCACTTAGACCCTTTGTCAAAATTTCAAAAATAGATTCAGTGTTGTGCAATCAATAATAGCTACCTCTTTAACTATATACTTGTTTTTGTTGACCAAGAAGCCTTGAGTATCCATCATCAGTGTATGAGACATGTTTACGCTTGCATAAATCAAAACCAACTAATTATTCACTACTTGGGTTTAGAAATTACATTTACTCAAATCACATTCTAGTAAAAATGGTGCCTACTATAAACTGCACCCACTTTCGCACCCACTTTCGCACCCACTTTTGCACTCACTTTTGCACCCACTTTTGCACCCACTTTTACACCCACTTTTACACTCACTTTTGCACCCACTTTTGCACCCACCTTCGCACCCACTTTAAACTATTATTTCTATTATCGAGCGAAATTTATTGGAGATTATTTCATGCTTGAAAATTGATATGAAAGTATCAACGAATAGTTATGGTAAGCCATATGCATACTATAAAGGTTATACGTATATTGTAAAACGAACCAATAAAAATGGAACTGTTATTTGGCGTTGTTCAAAACATCGTTCAAAACAGTGTCAAAGTGTGTTAAAAAGTAAAAATAGCGAGGTCTTAAGTGTGAGTGATCATCAATGTAGTGTGACTGATAAGACATCGTTGCTGTTTAAAACACTCTTCAAATGTTAAAACACTAGTCCGAAAGAAAAAAAAGATATAGTGACCCGCGTGTTGTGCAATCAATGATAGCCACCTATTTAAATATATACTGTACTTGTTTTCATTGACCTTAAAGCCTTGAGTATCCATCACCAGTGTATGTGACATGTTTACGCTTGCATAGATCAAAAACAACTGACTATTCACTACTGGGGTTTAGAAATTATTTATATTATCGAGTGAACTTTGCTAGAGATTAGTTCATGCTTGACAATTGACATGGAAGTATCAACAAATAGCAATGGTATGCCATACGCATTCTATAAAGGATATAAATATATTGTAAAACGAACCAATAAAAATGGAACTGTTATTTGGCGTTGTTCAAAACATCGTTCAAAACAGTGTCGAGGTGAGCTGAAAAGTAAAAATAGTAATGTCTTAAGTATGAGTGATCATCAATGTAGTGTACCAGATAAAACATCGTTGCTGTTTAAAAAAACTCTTCAAAATGCTAAAACACTTGTCCCAGAAAAAGATATTGCAGCTCAAGATAGTGCATTGTTTGTTAAGAAGCATGTATCATCTCCTCAGAAAGTCGTGTTAGGACAGTTGTCAATGTCTGAAAAACTCCCAACATTATCAAGGGCAACACAGACTGTGCAAAATGTGGTATTGCAAAAGGATCAAAAAGGACTATATAGTAATAGTGATGAGGATTATAATGATCATGATGATGATGATAATGATAATGGTTATGATGATGATGATGTTGATGATGAAGATAATAATGATAATGGTAATGCTTTGTTTACAACTAAAAAATCATTTGTTAAATTTGTCTACTGGAACAATCCAAGTAAGCTAATCTGGCGGCTTCAGCAACTGCATGTCTATAAACAGGCTGGTTATACTGAATATGAGGAAGAACTATTGGATATAGAAAATGAGCTTCGTCGTGCTAAAATTATTATGTAATGGATCCACATAACAGCTTAAACTATTTCTTAACAATACATGTTATATTTTCTACCACTCTGCTACCATTTTGCTCTCACTTTTGCTATCACTTCAAACTGTACATATTAAATATAAAAGCCAACGCTAAATGATTTTATTATCAGAACAGTTATAACCTTTGTAGTGAGCAAATCATACTAACAGGTTAGTTGTTACTATGGAACTTACTACAACTAACAAAGGTAAACAACGTGTACTCTATAAAGGCTACTCTTATAACTATAATCGTCAAAATGTAAAAGGAATAATATTTTGGCAATGCTCAAAAGAGAGGTCAAAAAAATGTCGAGGCAATCTAAAAAGTAGAAATGGTAAGGTTTTAAGTGTGAGTGATCATCAATGTGGTGTACCAGATGAAACACTGTTAGTGTCAACAAATAATCATGACAATGCTAAAAAGCTAGTACAAGAAAAAAATGTTGCTACTCAAAATAGTGCAGTGTTTATTGAGCAACATTTAACCCCTGCTGTAAAAGTTATGTTTAATCCATCTTCCACATCTCAAGAGTCGTCAACATCACAGACTATGCAAAAGGTTGTGTTGTTGTTGTTTTAAGGGGCTGAACTACAAGGTTATCTACCCTTCATATGCAAGAGAATCAAAAAGAACTAAATAGTAATAGAGAAAAAAGAAATGTATTTTGAATGTAACTATTGTACAAGTACTTATATTAAATAAATAAAAATATTGTATGGGTATTGTCTGTTTTTTCTTAATTGCTATACCCACGTCCTACTATATTAATGCCATTGTTAACCATCAACAGTCTCCACCTATGTTCAGAAAGAAAGTGATCTTAAACAATACAATCTATCTATGGTTTGTGGACCGAGTATCATAATAATACAGTGTCGTCAAGCCATGTTCAGGCAATAGTAATGTTAGGTAAGGGGTTCGAACCCTTGCTTCCTTGTACAGGATTAGTTTTTACTCAACAGCAACCCATAATACTGTACTTTGAAACATGTCACATCTCATTACAAAATGTCAACTGTATCGTTTTCTAAGACCCCAGCTGCTGGCTAGTAGCTAGCAGACTGTGCAACAGAAACGGTGTCACCATGTTCATCCTTAAAAAAAAAATTCAACATTTATTATTCTTTTTCTTATTATTGTTTATTAAGAGTAGTGTAAAGTTGTCTTTGTGACGTAACGGTTATAATAGTTAGCTGGCACTCTAAAGCTCTTGAGTTCAAATTGAGCTTTAACATAAAATTTTAAAAGTATATTAGGACTAAAACAGGTCTACTCAGTCTCGGGTGATCCAAATAAGTAGATGTGGTTTGATTCACACTTTAACGATAGAACACGACGGTTTTTTATTATTTTTAATTAATGATAGCCATTTGTTCATATTTTTTCATTTTCACATTTCACACATTGCCATTTGTCAATTTTCCATGTACACGATTTGAAAATGTCAGTTTAAAGTTTTTGGATTTCATGATATGGAAACAAGAATTCTCCATTTTGTTGTTTACACATTTGCCAATTTCCCATTTACATTTTTTAAATGTCAGTTTTAAGTTTTTAAATTGTGATGATATGGAAACATGGATTTCCTATTTTTTCCATATCACAGAAGACACGTTTATGATTTAGTCCATGCTGAATGTTTAGTTTTGTAAAACACACATTTGCTGATTTAAATTTTCTTGAAATCACTTTAATGGAAGTGCTTGGCCATGGCAATAGTGCATTCTCTTTCTGTTTGTTTCCAAAAACATATAGGACTACTACTACTACTACTACTACTGTAGGTAAGACTGTTTTACAAAATAACACCTATCTACTGCTGCATTAAAAAAACACAAGTGTTAAAAAAATATAGTATACTATTTACCATTTGCTATATACATTAATTACCCCACCATCCTACCTTGCCGTGTTTGCTTTGGTTGAAAAATCAATGCTACCCACACACACACACACACACACACACACACAAGCTTTCTCTCTCTCTCTCTCTATCATTCTATCTATAGTCATACATTCACACAACCATACCTGTCTTTGAAAACAAATACAACCACGCTATTTATCCTTGACATGCACACTTATCCCAAATAACTTTTAGTTATACATTTAACATTTACTATTACAAAAAAAAATGTTTCCACTATTTACAATTACAAAAATGAATATTTACAAAATACTAAATCTACTGGTTACAAAAAAGCCATGTCTCTAAACAATAAAATATAAAAGTCACACCTCCACCTCGTGGTTATAACCCTATGGTAGGCTAATGCATAGGTCATTCATCTGCACTCATTTGCTATCCATCAAGGTAAAATTGCATTTTCTCTGTTCCACAAGATAAAAATTATGGTTGCCGGATTGTATCCTGCACTGTTTATGCGACATAGCATTGCCAGTTCATAAAACCGTTAGGTAGTTCTCTACACATAGTGATTTTACCACTGCTCTACCTACGCCTTTTGCTTGTTTGGCTTTCTTACAGGCTAGTATGCGATAGGCAGCATTAACTGTATATCAAACCCAGTCCACCTTTGTATTTGTAATCTAAGTAATAATTTGAAAAGAGACAAGTGTAATCAGTTTTAAACATTATCTCCGCTTTTTTTGTTTGTTTGTTTATGACATGTATATTAACCCAAAATCAAACCCTAGTCTACCTTATTGAAAGGCTAACAGTTTAACTACTGCGTCACCATACCATTCTTTCTTAGTTTGATTCGTTCTAGGCCTTAGAGCTAGAAATCGAGTTACGATCTCCAGTGCAAGAGGCACATGTGCTCACCACTATAGCATGTAATGGCTAGCTGGTATCATTAGACAACCGAAAATGATTGTATTTCGGTTAGCCAAGCATTTCTGTCATTTGCCTACTGTGTGAGCACTGCCAGCGAGACAGTTTAGTTTAGAACAAGCGAGTGCGTGTGTGTGTATAGATTATTAGCCTCAAGTATTTAAAGCTTGTTGTGTGTAGCGACCATCTTGCTCAGTAACCACTGAGTAAGTTTTAACAGTCAACTCATAAAAACAGCATAGGATAGTTGTGTGTGTGTGTGGTTCATGTACTTGGGAATATGCATTAGCACCATGCGCTAGCTTTACCTCACCCTCTAAAGGTAGAGCGTTATCCCTTTCTTTGGACATTGCCAATGACTGCATTCCCCCACAAGTTTTACACTTAAGCCCTTGGCTTGTTCTTGATTAGGTTTGGTTTGCTTTAGGCTTGGTTTGGTTCAGTTGGGTTTGATTCGACTTGGTTCAGTTTAGTTTAATGTAGTCACTTTTTTATTTTTAGCTACACTCTTTAACCAATTAATTAATGATAGTCTACTCATAATTCTTGAATCGATAAATTGAATTTTGTGTACACCGTTTGTCAAGCCATGCCTACAACCTATACTCCCTATGTACTACACTCAGATCTGAAAACAAGTTCCAATGTTCAAAGACGTGTCAGTCACCATACATGTAGCCCACAATAATTCTTTCTTTACCTAGCTAGGTTTCGTCACTCACAGTAAACATCTAACATTATGGGTTTGCAATATATTAAGAAAAGCAAAAGTCTATGATCTTGTTGTTTTGGGTCTTTTTTGGGGAAATTCATAAGCCATAAAAAGAATGACATCATGTCAAGTTCTGAGTGGACCTTGTATGTCAAAATCCCATTATCAGTTTATAAAATCTCAAGGCCATGCCCTAGCAGTTTTGAATGATTTCAATCAATGAGACCACCATAAGAAAGATCGGAAAAATAAATATCCTTAAAACAAGTCGTCACATGACCCTCTCCGAACAATGCTTCGCAAAATTTAAATTCATCCATTGAACATTGAACATGATCGGCGACATCATCCTCGCTTCCCCCTCCCACCATAGTTGCCATATCGTTTGACCTTCAAGTGTCCTCAGCATCTCTGTGCTTTTTTCATTGCCCTGTTGTCAAGTCAAGTCAATGCATTCCAATAAGCTCAAATAACATCCACATCCTGTCAGTCTGCCCCAGCAAGTTTGTTTTCTATACTCACTTCAAGCAACATATAACCAAGTTCTGTTTGTTCTATCTAAAGCTAACTTCATCTGATCAAGGAATTATCATTTGTCATGTCACTCATAATCGTTTACATGTTAAAGACCCCCTTCAGGGGGTTTAGGTATTAGGTATTCCATCATAGGAAAAATCGGAAAACGAACCCTCGACCCGCCGTCTCATCGAAATAGCGAATACTGTATTGGTATATCACCACCGTGGCCAGTAATAGCTTCGTTGAAACACGTGTCCAGTGGTATCGTCTCTATCTGCAACCACTCTTCATGAACATTTTAGACAGATTAAAAGAAAAAGTTTTAAAAACTAAAATGTTTTCAACAAAAGTGTCGTTAGACCCTTTCGCATTTTTTTAAAATATAAATACTATATTTGAAAGAGGGGGGGGGGGGATGAGAGGGCCTCACCCCGAGTCCTACGACCCCTCGTATACGTCTCTGGCGTTATTGGTTTGTGAGATATATCAGAAAGACTAAAATCACAGTTTTACACCAAAAAATTCTGTTTCCCTCATTTTCAGAAACTTTAACCTTTTACCAAAATAAAGAGGGTTTCGAGACAAGTCATTTGGCATGTCATAGGACTAAATCCGACCATGCATTCGTGAAATATCGGAAAAAGTCTAAAATCATGGTTTTACCCCAAAAAAGCCTGTTTCCTTCATTCTCAAAACTCTAACCTATTAATAACATGTATAGGGCTTCCAAACAAGCGATTTGACACGTCACACGTCCAAATCCGACCTTGCGTTCGAGAGATATTGCCAAACTTCGTAGGAAAGTAGGCGACTATCTGGCTCTCTCCTCACCACCAAAACCCCTTCTTATCAATCATTTTTTTCAAAGAGCTCGCCCTCTTACAAAAATCCCCAGTGCGCATGCGTACAAAACAAAAACAAAAATGTTAATCCATAGCGGCATCTCGTAAAACGCATGCGCGATATGAGCAACAACATTTAAGTTCATTTTAGCAGCGCACCTTATACATGTCCCATTTGAAAAGAGGCTTTCACTAAAAAATTAAAATTTCACCCCCTAGTAGGGGTAGGTTTTATTTAGGGGTTGAAATGAGTGGTCCATTGGAAAGAGGGCGTTAGCCCGAGTCCAACGACACCTCATTTGTCAAAATCGGACCATGGGTTGACGAGATATTGGCTTTGCCCCTGAATGTATTGCGGGTTAGTATGTGACGTCAGAGGGAGAGGTGGTGGGGGGAGTTAGAAACCGCCTTACCCCCCTACTAATATGATAATGCTAAGGTTTAGTTACTTACCGTATGTAAATCAGAGAAGCGATATCCAGTATTCAGTATCTACTGAAGTCAGTCCAAGTTACATTATTTGTGAGAATGGTCTCTCGATCAAGCTCAAGTGAATATGGTAATGTTTTCGTGGCAGCATTTGTAGAGGCTACTGTATTTACATTAATGGGATTGTTAGCACCTGGTGTATGTACTGTAGGTTATTGATACCTGATTTCAAAATTACAACCCATTGTAAATTCCTGATGCAAGAAACAAGTTAGATTGAGTCATAGAAAATAAGTGCTGTTAGGATACGCCCTGTTTAAGTCACCTTGAGGGTGGCCTGTGCATTGATTACATTTAGAGATAGGTTACATTGTGCTTTGTCATCCACGAGCAGTTTAGGACGTGACCTGTTGAATAGCCAAGAGTAATGTGGGGTTTTCTCAGTCATCTACCATAAACCTTTTCAAATCGGCGAACAACGAGAAAATGGCCAAAAATAGATCTTATTCTCGACGTCAAAATACTGCAATTTAGCCCTGTTTGTGTATTTCAACGTCCTAGTTAGTGTACCGGCAATGTACCATTTTGTTCACTCTCAAAATACCAGCTACATCGGCCGGATTCCAACAAGCGGAGCGATAATTAGGCGTATGTAGTGTAACGGATGGAAGTGCCAATCAGCCCTAAATAGCATTGCTATTTTTCTACGTCGTGAAGCGGGAGCGTAATTTATATTAGGTTTGAAGAGACTGCGTGTGAAGGGAGCTATCTGACTTGCTGCTGTGACTATAACGACCCTAGGCGTGACGTCACAGTAGGAGCCTTACGGCCTGTACATTACGATGGCAGTGATATAATACAGTTTCAGGCTGTTCTAAGTTCCTTGACCAGACGGTGTTTGTTTGTCCTTTTTTTCGGTCTGTGTGTTATGCACTGCCAGCTGGATCGCATCCCTCCTGGCTAGGGATGCGATCCAGCTGGCAGTGGTGTTATGATAACACTGTTATCCACGTAATGGCGCTTCGTCACGTTGCATTAAACCAAATAGCTTATAAACTATTGAGTTTGACTAAGCGTTTTATTAACATATGGCGACCTTGACAAGATTAGGAAAAATGGAAAAATTGAAACGGGAACGAGGTTTAGTGCGACGTTTTTACACGAAATCATTGAACGTGTTTAAACAGAAATTGGACGTAGATCCGCGCGTGCCAGACGACGTAGCAACTGCATTCAAAATTCTAGAGGACAAAGCAACGCGTCTCTTCATGATAGAAGACAATATATGGGATCTATGGCTTACGGCAGAAGATTTCGATGAACAAATTTGTGAAAAGGAGTACGAAGCCACCGAAGCATATAAAGAAGAATGGATAGCAGCCAAAACCAGGTATGAGAATGTACTTCTTGATCGAGGGAATGTCGTATCAGAAAGTGGAAGTGAAGCAAATTTTTCATCTTCGCATAAAAGGAACTTACGATTACCTAAATTGGAACTGAAGGCGTTTGATGGTAATGTGAGAAATTGGTTAGGTTTCTGGGGACAGTTTCGCAAGATTAATGATGACGAAACAATTGCTGATGAGGACAAGTTCCAATACTTAATACAAGCAACAGTGCCGGTATCCAGTGCTAGGGAACTTGTTGAGAGCTTCACCCCTTCAGGCCCTAACTATAGTAAAGCCATCGAACAGCTGAAATCAAGGTTTGCTCGTGATGAATTACTATTAGAGATATACGTTCGCGAATTACTTGGTTTGGTGATGACACATGATGTTATATCTTTAGCAAAACTGTATGACAGATTAGAAACTCAACTTAGAGCCTTAGAGACCCTAGGAGTAACGAGGGAGAAGTATGCTGCCATGTTGTATCCGTTGGTTGAGTCAGCTTTACCTGATGATATCCTAAGAGCATGGGAAAGGGCACGTACGGTAAATAGAGCTGAAATTCATGATCCTAGTGACCGTCTAGCTAATCTGCTGGAGTTCTTGGAACTTGAGGTCGAAAGTGAAGAGCGCCTTCAGTTGGCTCGCAGTGGTATTTCTAGTAATAGGGGTGTCGCTAGTGATAGTATTGACAATGGTAAAACAAGCAGATTACCTACTGCAGCGTGCATATATTCAGGGAGTTCTAAACGACAAAGCTCAGATACAAAATGTGTGTGGTGTGATAGAACTTCTCATGCGGCTACAGAGTGCTTCAAAGGAAGAATGATGTCGTTGGATGAAAGAAGGAATTTTCTCAAGAAAAGGAATTGTTGTTTTGTATGTTAAAAGCTGGTCACGGTGCTAAGAGGTGCCGGAACTTCGTCAAATGTCTTGTCTGTTTTAGGCGCCATGTGACAGTTATGTGTCCAGAATTACCCATCCAGAGTAAGAAAACTGAAAGTGTTGAAGTAGGCCTAAAGAGTGCGGAGTCACAAGCTCTCTTATCACAGAAGTCAGGGTACACTCTATTGCAAACAGTAATGGTTAATATTGTCCATAATGGTAAGGTTAAACTAGTACGTGCACTTTATGACAGCAGTGCTCAAAAGATCCTATATTTCTACAGATGTTGTGAGAGAACTAAATATAAAACCATCTGGGAAGGAAATGTTGAGCCACAGTCTTTTTGGGGAGTTGAAACCAGTCAAAAACAACACAACCTCTTTGACATTATTTTGAGAAGTGTAAATGGTGAATATCAAGGATCTATAAGTGTATTAGAACAGGGCAAAATTTGTGGTTATGTACCAAGAGTTGAAAGTCAAAACCTGTACCCCAAACTCAATGAGAAAAGAATAATTCTGTCTGACACAGGGAGGAATCCACCTGATATAGGATTTCTGATAGGAGCAGACATTTCAGGATCATTCTTAACTGGTTCATGTGTACATTTGGATGATGCTCTGGTAGCTATTGAAACACGATTAGGTTGGACGATTCAGGGCCCCAGAACGACTGCAAATAATTCTCTAGCTGCCATAACCTACAACTGTAACTTGGATTTGTCAGATTTATGGAAGATGGAGGTTATAGGTATTAATGAATCGGAGGCCGTGAAGAAAAAAAGAAGATTTGAATACTGATACCCTTCAGTTTTCCAACCAAACTGTGAAGGTTAATGAAGAAAACAGATATGACGTGTGCTTGCCATGGAGGGAAGGTCATCCGGAACTCCTGGATAACAAAGCTTTGGCAGAAAAGAGACTTATCGGAGTGACAAACCGCCTGCGTGCTTCTGGGAAATTAAAAGAATATCATGGAGTGTTTCAAGACTGGCTCCAATCTGGCATCATAGAGATAGTTCCTGAAAATGAAGCTAGAGGGTACTACTTGCCACATATGGCTGTCATCAAGGCAACTAGTCAGACCACAAAAATACGCCCGGTTTTTGATGCTTCAGCTAAGGACCACAAAGGAACATCATTGAATGACTGTGTTTGTAAAGGTCCGAATCTAATCGAGTTGGTTCCAAAGCTACTGTTGCAATTCAGGAAATGTGCCATTGGTATTACTGCTGACATCAAGAAGGCATTTTTACAAATAAGCCTATCATCGAGGGATAGTGATTTCCTGAAATTCCTGTGATGGAGCAGTGCTGAAGCACAAGAAATGATCACATTCAGACATCGACGTGTGGTATTTGGTGTGTCTTCGAGTCCTTTCTTGCTAGGAGCTACCATCAACCATCATATAAATCGGGCTCCAGAAGACATGAGACAGACAGCAAATATTTTGAAGCAATCGTTCTATGTAGATAATTGCATTACTAGCCTTGAAACTGAAGAATCAGTTAATAAATTTCTTCGGGAATCCACTCAGATGATGGCATCTGGACAGTTTGAGCTTAGAGGGTGGGTAACTGCTCCTTTGTTTGGCAATGTGGTTGAGAAAGGCAAAGAAATTGTTCCAATTTTAGGCGTATCATGGGACATTGTAAATGATCTTTTGTTTTGTGATGTCAGTGGACTTAAATTAACGGGAGAATCCATTACGAAGAGAGTTCGGCTGTCTATAACCCAGAGTATATTTGACCCCGTGGGTTATACTAGTCCCACTACAATCATTCCAAAACTGCTCCTGCAACATACGTGGAAATTGAGATGTGGTTGGGATGTTGAATTACCCGAAGAAATAACCCAGCAATTTTCTGCATGGTTAAAACATTTGCATCATTTGGGTAACTGCCAGATTCCCAGAAGACTGTCTTTAAAACCCTTCAAGGACTGTGAAAAGACTTTTCATGTGTTTTGCGATGCCAGTAAATTGTCATTTGCCGCTTGTGTCTTCCTGCGGGCAGAGTTTTCTGGAAAGGTTTCAGTTCGCCTTGTGGCATGTAAAGGAAGAGTGGCACCCGTAAAACAATTGACAATTCCTAGACTGGAGTTGCTAGCAGCAGTCATAGCATCTCGACTTGCCTACCACGTTAAGAAGAGTTTGGGTCTTTCAGACTGTAAGACCTACTACTGGAGTGATTCAACGGTTGTGCTAGCATGGTTACAAAGGGAAGGAGATTGGAACACGTTCGTTGGCAACCGAGTACGAGAGATCAAGCTGCATAGCCATCATACTGACTGGCGTCATGTTCGCGGAATTTTGAACCCTGCAGACCTTCCCTCAAGAGGCTGTAATGCAAAGATATTGAAAGAAAGCCAATGGTGGAAGGGGCCGCCATGGCTAAGGAAAGAACAAAATGAATGGCCCAGGTCCAAAGAATCTCCACCAGCAGAAGAAGAAGAAGAAGAAGTAAATGCTAAAAGGAAGAAAACCGTGGTGTCCAGTACATCTTGTGAAAGGACGAACTTCACTTCATGGCTCGCCTACTTTTCGAAGTACTCGAAGATTGTAAGAATGATAGGATGGATATTTCGATTTATTGATGGGTGTCGCAAGAACAACACAAGACGTGGAGAACTGAGCTATGAAGAAACTCAAAGAGCAGAGAACAAATTAATGAGGTGCATACAAAATGATAGTTTTGATAAGAAAGAGGCAAGTTTGATCGAAGAAATGCAGACCTTTGTTGACGAAGAAGGACTCTTACGAGTCAGAACGAAACTTCTATTATTGGATGAACATAACCATTTTAAATGTCCAATACTGTTGTCAGGCAAGCATGTGTTAGTGCAAAGATTGGTCTTTCAAAAGCACTGCCATTTACAACATGCAAGATTGTAAACACTGTTGTCAAATCTACGCGAGAAATACTGGATAACGGGCATAAGGAGACTAGCCAGGAAGGTGATCACCCAATGCGTCACATGCAAGAAGCATCACGGAAAAGCAGTTGAAACTCCATTTGCTCCACTACCCAAGGATCGGATAAAATATGCGGCTGTATTTCAGGTCACTGGCATTGACTTGATTTATGATTGTGAGAAGGTTGCAATTTAATTTGCCTGTAAATTGCAAGGTGGGAGTGTGTTCTAAGTTCCTTGACCAGATGGTGTTTTTTTTTGTCCCTTTCTTTTTCGGTCTGTGTGTTATCCATGTAATGGCGCTTCGTCACGTTGCATTAAACCAAATAGCTTATAAACTATTGAGTTTGACTAAGCGTTTTATTAACACAAGCAGTTAGCTCTGCACTCTCCCAGTACACTACTGCAGCGTAAAAAATTTGCCTCGCCGAGTGTCTGATTGTGGGAACCTACTGTCACGCGCGTCAATGTTCTCAGTTAGAGAAGCATTCGTCCTGCTCCCCACACCGCTCTACACCCCTCTCCTACCGCTCAGCTCTGAAGGACAAGTGCGTACCTACTCGCCGGTATCGTATTTGTATGAGTAATAGCCCAGGCATTATATGCAAAAAATACGGCCAACCTCAAAAAAATAATGTAAAGCTGAAATTTGGCATAGATGTTCCCTAGTACCCTAGAAACAAATCCTGAAAAGTCCCCATCTCTGCGGTGTCCGCGTCATAGTTCTTGGAGGGTTCAAAAGGGTTTAAATGGGGCCTAAGTGCCAAAAACAACATTTTTGCTTCCTGCGTTCAAAATATTGATCCAAATTTAGTTCTCGCGTGCTTTAGCAATTAATAAAAATGAACCAGTAGGATAACGGACTTATCAGGCCTAATTATTGCTAATGATGAAGGAAAAAAACGACTCATTTAACATTTTAGCACTATTTTTACACGAAAATTTGGTTAATTAGTCATTAGCAGGTCGTTATTTTTTAAACAACTGCTGATATTGACTAAAGACCCAGAATGAAAGTTATAAAGCATACTTTTAGCTTTACATTGGTACATTACCAATGTCTATGCGAGAAACGGTTACCGAGTTACGGTCCCAAAGCATAACCGCTGTTGAAAAGGCACCCGATCGCGTTTCTAGGTGACAGCGCTGTCGGAGCAGGCCAACAATACTCAAAACAATTGATTCAGCTTTTAAACCAAGGAGGATATATGGGTAGAGCTGCAACTTAATGCAAAATTTTGACCCCAACCTATTGCGCGACGCAAATAGTTCCAACTGACAATATGAGATGGCGTCACGATGCACTCGCGAGCGCGATCCGTCCCCGACCTGGCCTACTCGCTCCTCTCCCCTCCCGGCCCGTGCCTACCACTCCCTTTCCCCTACTCTATCCCCCCACCTCTACTTTATATTCCTTTCTTTCTTTCTTTCTTTCTTTCTTTCTTTCTTTCTTTCATATTTTAGTAATTGGTCTAATAATAGGCGATTTCTTCCCCCCTGTGATATCAGGTAGAGAAGAAAACATAGGCTCTATCAGAATAGTTGTGGATGTTTCCACAAAGCACATAGCATGACATAGGCCTACCCCACAGAGTAGGCTACTATACTACAATATTAAAAATGAATGCTAAGACAAAATTACAGCTGCACTTATCACCCACCAGTATTATTTAATTGGGCCGGTAACCTAGATGTTAGGCCCCTTAAAACAACAATTATCATCATCATCATTATTATTTAATTGTCCGTGCTGTACTTCCTATCAATCGAATTAAGAAATATCACGTTTGAATTACGGGAAGCGTTGGAACAACCAGCTCTTACTTTGAATGATATCGATAGTATCTGATATCGTTTTCGAGCGCAGTGTATCGACTAAAATCGATATGTGATTCAATATAATTCAATTTCTTCGTATAATATTGTGCGAAACCGATTGTATTCCTTTCTAAGCTCTGCAATATGTATTTACTATTGATATATATTCAAATATTAATTAAATATACAACATTAACAAGAATACTCACCAATTTTCCGATTTTGCTGCCATCTATAGAAGTACAACACAACTACATCGTCGTACGCGATGACTGCTAGCGTTTTTAACGTTGTCAGCAGGTAGCCAGGTACTACTACAAGGCAAGCTAGCGTTGGTACCAAAACACCCTATAAAGTTTCACCCGGTCGTTCTAAACAGTCTTGGATTTTCAGTAAATGTGGTGAAAGTCCACAGGTACGAAGTTTCAGCGCTTCGTGAAGAACGTCCAATCCCGAATGCTGTAGCGTTCACGCAGTTTTGCTTTGACAACACTGACTATAACATAAGGACATTGGACGGGCGAAACACATTTCACTGCATGGGAGGCATCAAGTGCACAGGTCCAGCGCCTGACAGTGAAATATCTCCACTCCCACGTATACGAGAAGTTCCTAATGCTGGTGTGATTGCGGCGACGGGAAAGTTCAACATTTCGAGGTATCGGAAACCCTCTTCTCCTGGTTCAAAGGACGTCAAGATTAAGGAGTTAACTGTGGAAGCCCCAAACTCTGTGGCTATTGCGTCGATGATGGACTCCTTGTGGTTATCTGGACGGTGGTCAGGTATTAATTAACTCGCTTCGTGGAACGGCTTTATGAAGACGCCACTGTCTGCTCATGCTCAACCAGCTTCCCAGACAACGTCAGTTGATGCCTTGCCGTTCATTAACTTGGAACCGAGCTAACTATCCATGAACTATATATTCCGCGTTGAAGTTTGCCGCAAGAGAGTGCGCGGAACTGAAATAAAGCACTTGTTTCGTAACCTTTGACCTGCCCATATACGCGAAAGTTGCAGAGATAGTCGCATAGGACACTTCAGAGGAACTCAAAAACGTGGTTGTTCGTCTAGGCGGATTTCACCTTCTGATGTCGTTTCTTGGGGCAATCGGCTACGTGATGAATGGAAGCGGGTTGGAGGTGCTCTGGGCGGAAATATACGCTAAACCGTCAGTACTCACATGATGTCTGGACATTCATATTCTAGGTAGGCTTGCAATTAGCTCGCTGTTAATGATTACGTTAGGCCTTCAATTTCAAATGAATCAATAACGCGAAACTGTGCATGCTCTAGGGCCCTCAGAGCGCATTTTCTGACAAAACAGGCCGTCGGGACAATGTTACTCAACATGAACGACGGGCTGAAGGATGACAAGGACGAAATACAGGCGCATTTTTACCGCATTCCAAGAAGGCGCCGCCAACGACTTGCTATCATATCCTTGCCTTCAACGTCTCAAAGAGTCGCTTCATGACACATTTTCTTCAATGAGCCAGAAATCTCGCACAGGAAAGCTGTGGGTAGAGTACATCAAACAGCAAGCCTGGAAAATATTGAAGGATTCCGCATCTTTACGCGAGGAAATGAAGGTATTCGTCTCTACGACTCCAGATGAAAAGGCCATAATATCAGCTGGAGAGAAGTGCGCCATTTGTCTCTACGATAGTGCCAAATCGGAGTGCAAAAGCCTCGGCGAACTTCGGGTAGTGAAATACAGCCAAAAAATTGCCAAACAACCGGTCACAGCATCATTTCAGCTGGCTTCACTTCCGCCAACTTCGGCGGCATGCAAACAACATTCACTGCGGGTATATTTGCAAGTTCAGGAATGGTTAGGATTTTCTTTGGACCCGACCCAATGGGGATGGAAAATCCAACACTCAGCTTTATTACCAGTGACACCTCCTCTTCCAGCTGCTCCAGATCATCTCCTCAATTTGGTGTCCTGCAATTGCAAGATCTCTTGTGGCAGCCGGTGTGAGTGTGTACGTTCCGGTTTAGAATGCTCCTTAATGTGTGGACAATGCAGTGGAAAAGCGTGTGGCAACGTCACATTTGATGGCTCAGACAATGAGGAGGACGATTGAGTCCAATGTAAGCTTTGTTTTGCAAGTTTTTTTTTGTCTAAAGAAAGCATTTTAAGCTTTGGTTTGTTATTATTTGCATTATGCATATTATGAATGTACGTTTAACTGCTAACTGCATTAAACTCGTTTTGTTCTATGCAAACTGTTTCAGCTAGTTTATCTGGATTCAAAGGAATACCATCCTAAAAGCTCTTGATCAAAGATACAAAATGGTGTCAGCAAAGGTGAATAGATGGAGCCCACCAGCGTAAATGGGCGTTCGTTCGAAAAGCGACTGCCACACTTGCACCTTTATATTTGTAACTGTATCTCTGCTGCTGTTTGTCGGATGAACATGGGCAATGTATCGTTTTAAAGCTACAAGTGTGCTTTACAACTTTTATTTCGGGTCTTTAGTCGCTATCAGCAGCTGTTTACACGATAATTCCCGGCTAATGACAAATTAGCCAAATTTTCGTGAGATAAGTTGAGCTAAAAATGCTTGATTACTCATCTGTTTAAATGTATGGCAATAATTACGACCAATAAGAGCGTTATATTAACACAGTCCTTCTCTTATTACTATCAAAGCTCATTAGAACTGATTTTTGATCAATATTTTGAACGCAGGAAGGAAAAATACTGTTTTTGGCACTTATGCCCCATTTAAGCCCTTTTGAACTCTCCAAAAACTATGACGCGGACAACGCAGAGATGGGGACTTTTCAGGATTTGTTACTAGGGTAATAGGGAACATCTATGCCAAATTTCAGCTTTACATTTTTTTTTTTTAGGTTAAAACTTAATATGCCTGGGCTATAATGCTAGCAGATGCAGAATGCCTGGTTAGCGGAGAATCCCTAGTTATTTCAGCATATGGCTTTTAGTGCCGGGAGTGTCCGAGGACATGTTCGGCTCGCCAGAGGCTGTAGCTGTTTCAAGCGAACACCCATGGGGTGAGCTACAAGTTCCGTTCAATTTCAAGTAGTTCCAACTTTCACTACCAGATGTCATGGACACCTAGTGATGAACGTTGGAACTTTGATAGAGCGTTACAACGCTATTTTATTAGTTATTGTTTAAAGGGGCGGAACTACGAGATCATCTGCCCCTAGCGTTACAACGAAATCTAACCTAGAAAATTTGCTTCACACAAGTTTAGTTAGTGGAAGGATCTTTTACATGCCATAAATCTATGACATGGGACCGCCAGCTTTACTTCCCCTCCGAAGGAAAGCATACTGAAGGATTTAACGCTCTTAAAAAATCCGATGACTTCGACCGGGTTTGAACCCGCGATCTTGGGCACAAAAGTTCAGCATGCTATCAACTACGCCACCGAAGCCGCTTCTGAGGGAGAGAGCTAGGCAAAGGAAAGAGAGTGGCTTGTTTGTTGAATTATTATTTACTAATACTTATTATGACATTTGATTTAATGGTGCTCGGGGTATGGCATTATGGTAGTGCTCACCACTTGTCCTACTTGTAGATAAAAAATAAATAAATACATTTCAAACAACCCGCCTGTTGTTACGGAGCTATAAACCGAACGACTCATGTTGGGGCCTTTCTTTCGAGATTGCAATTTAGGGTTGAGAGTTACACGTAGATACTCTGGTGTATTCAGCGTCGTTATGCGCTGATGTGGTCTGCGACTAGGGTCGTATGAATGAATGTTGCTACCTGTACCCGGTAGGGAGTGGGCGTCAGTGGTTTCTAACTGGGTTAGGTTCGACACAGCCCATCTGTAGAGGTCGGCGGCTTCTTATAAGTCCAGCTTTAGACTCGGGGAAAAAAAGCTAATCGCAGCGAAAGATCAGTAGTTTCATTTCGTTACGAAAATTCCACCACCAGCAGTGTGATCAGCACTGTCTTTATTGAAATTACATCCTACTATTACCTCAATATAGTGCTTCCGTCTACATTAGGTACGGTCCCTACTGTGTTTTCACGTAGAAGTTAATGCATGCACGCATCATTTTAGAATATCCTTGATATGAAGTCGGCTGATGTATGCTACTAAATTTTTCGGAAACCTGGATGAGAGACCCGCGACTCTGCAGTGTGTGTTTAAAAATATTATAATTCTTGTGAATTCCGTTTGAATGAAGTATAAAACATCCCCACCACTTGTTCACAGACTGCACAATCTAATGTACGAGAATACTGGCTACACAGATCACAAGGCATTTCTTACACTGTGATGATGCATTTTAAGGTGCTTGTGTTCTGAGAAGTTGTACGATCAAATCGGTGCTTTCGATAGTACAGGTTCGTTTTCAGTCATTTGTTTTCTGTATCGTATAGACAATTTTAGTCGACCGTCATAACATGGTGATTTGCTCATTATCGACCTGAAGGATTCCAAACATTGTGGCGAATACATGTTAAAGAGAGAGGATCGTATAGGTAATTAATTATTTATCGCTCTATTTATCAAAATGGTAATGTGCTTTGTGCCTCAATGTAAACATTATAGGGAAAATCATCCTTGCAAGTACTTTAAATTCACAAAAGATGAGAATAAGCCGTCAAATTGGATAAAAGCTATTCGGTAAGTATCGCCTGTTGAACAAACTATGTGTAAATAGTTTAAGGGAAGCTATTGAAACTATTTAATCAACAAAACGGGTAGAAATAACAATTAGTTATATGTTCAGTAAGTGATTATTGTTGATTATAAGTTATATTAACCTGTCTAGTTCAAAGAACTATAGTCAACATTCATGTGGTTATTTTACTTTCATGTGCAGGAGAGCTGATAGGAAACCTTCTGCGTGTTCCACTGTCTGTAGCTGTCATTTCAAGAGTAGAAATAGAGAGAATACTCCATCGTTGTTCGACTGGAATAAGCAGAAGTTCGTGGATTTTCCCGGCGTTAAACCATGCCACCAGACAATGAGGTTAGACTTGGTCAACTCTTAATCAGTTTTCATGTATTTAATTCTAGAGTGAAGTTTTGTTGAACATTATTTATGTAACTCAGTAGGCTAATCATAAAAGGCTGAATTGTATACGATGTACATGAAGCCTCGACTGGTCACAAAGAATAGTCCACGTCTGGATAAACTGTTTAAGCCCATCAAAACTGCCGATCCTAAACGTCATCGGTAAAAAATTGGTGACCATGTTCGTGTAAGCAAATTCAAGTCTGTCTTCGATGAAAGTTATACTCAAAATTGGGGGACAGAACTATTTCGTATTCGTCAAGTCAACCTGGACAGTCCAGCAACAATCAGCCCATTAAAGGCAGGTTTTATCTACACGAACTCCAAAAAAACTTCATCTCTCAAACATAATCTAGTGTAAAAAGTGTTAAAAACTAAGGGAAACAAATTGTATGTCAAATGGCTCGGCTTTGGCCCCAGCTTTAATTATTATTATTATTATTATTATTATTATTATTATTATTAACGCATTCCATTTTTTTACTCCCCGCCTCAACGAGCGGCCCTACCCACACACCAAGTCGCCGTGCGCAAAACAGCCATCCTTACACTAGTTTAAATTCCTGTCAGTGGTAAATAAAATAATATTATTATTAGATAAATAATACATTAACTATTTAAAATAAAATTTAAAAAAATAAAAATTTTCAAAATGTGTCGTTAGGACCCTTTGAAAAATTTCAAAAATACATAATCAATTCAAAAGGGGACGTCATGCCGTGTAATTTGATACCTCGCACGTCCAAATCCGACCATGGGTTCACGAGATATCAATTGGGCTCGGGCAGGGGCTCACAACTAGCAAAGTGGTTTTCAAGTTCCCTCGCCCCTCCCAGTAGTTCATAACAGTAATGCTTTCATCAATAATTAGTTTTTAAAAGCCCGCCAACGTCTTACTTATGTCGCAAAAACAAGTACACTCATGTATAAATAAAATGGTTGTCTCATGTAGTTATGCCCTATGGACAAAATTTTAGCTACATCTGTGGTCCTCGCAAAGAGTACATGACAAGCTTTGTTTGAGCCACACAGCAAGTTCTCCGATTTACAATTTTTTCAATAATCACTACTTTCAAAATTCAACTTTTAGGGAAAAAATTGGAAAAATACAAACCAGCCGTTCATACAAACAGGGCTTCAAGCCAAGCCATTTGACACCAGACACATCAAAATCCGATCATTGGTTCCAGAAATATCCACAAAAAACCAAACGTCAGGTACAGTCAAGTGCGCGCGCGTTAAAAGGTACAGTCGCTTTCAAAAAAATGTGTGCGCGTTTAAACTGTCACTACTCATCAGCTTACATGGTGATCGATATATTGAGTCTCTCCACTCTGCCGATACAAACTGCGTTGCGAGACTTTGAATAAAACCGTTACCGCCGCAGACCGCTCCCTTCCCCCCGCACAAACGCAGGACTACTTTTCTTTCCAAACAGGCAGTTATTCACGATTTAATGCCCATGAATTATGACTCTTGTCCAACAGGAAGTTCGCGACATCTTTATTATTCTGGTATTTAAGTCACAACACGGAAATGGGATTGATTTTGTTTCAAAATAGCTTTCAGCACACAAGACTGTGTAGATCAAGAAGTGATTGAAGTCATAAATACTCTTCCGATAAGATATGGCAGGAACACGGAACCTTCGCAGTGGCCATATACTAGAACGCACATGCGCAATGAGCCCGACTTAATGAATCACCACACACTCGAACATACATCCATTTAAGGCGACACTCCTAAGATAAATAGATATGTTTACCTAATGCATGGATTTTCACGAAACTTTGTGGGAATGTCACCCAAACAAAAGTAGAGATATCAAAAACATTTGTTTCATATACAATTAGACTAATAGTTTTTCCAAAATATTTTTTTGATTTTTTTAAATTTTTAATTCCATTTTTTATTCATAGATTTCACATGACATGTTAATGGAAATTTGGAATTAGGTAGATAATATTTCTTTAAAACACTACGTATCGATTTTTCTGTAAATAATTTATATAATGAGATATTATAGTACTAAATTTGTGTAATTGTTTTGTTCAAAAAATTTGGACTTTTAAATCCCTACTACTGGGAAGAATTCTGCAATCAAGAATTCCATACGCACGTTTCCTAATATAGCTGTGATACATATACCATACAAATTTTGTTACATTTGGCAGAATTTTATGGGAGAAAAATGGGATTTACTTGTAAAATTACAATTGCCGGGAAAATTAAAGCAAAGTTCAAATGACGTTATCTTCCTGATCCATTACCTAGAAGTCTCCAGAACCGTATGCTTTTCCTTCCTTTTGTTTCTTAGCAGCTTCTGTACGAATGTTGGTAATTCTGGAAGCTTGTCTAGTATCTTGATACACAGCTACAAGAGGATACTTGCGCACGAACTTCACAAAAGTAAACAGACTGGTTACCGCCACAGAACTCACAAGAAAGCAGAAACATACAAGAATAACAAAACTTATAGTTGTCGGCATTATTGTAGTTACATCAACAATACAATACAAGTATACAATGTTGCTCAATGACAGTAGAGTCAAGTACTGAAATATTAGTCCTTTGCAGGCTTTATAAATTCATTCAGAAATATGGTAGATCTTACACCTCGATTCTGTAGAAATATATGCGGGAGGGGGTGGGGGTGGCTGTTGGCCCATCCCCGGGATGCGTAATTGCAAAGAACAGGGATATTTTATTGATTTGATTGAATGAAAACATGACAATGACATCATAAATAATCTAACAAGCGGTTCAGCAGATGCCACGCCCATTTCTGCTGTGTGCAGACTGACAAACAAAGCATTATTAAGGTGATGAATTGTTTGAATTCAACGGAATAACTTTGTGACAAGAAAGAAGAAACCCCAATCCTTTCAATTTCAGTCATTAAAAGAATTTCACCAAAATGAACAAAATATCGACTTTTATCTCCGGAATGTCCCCTTAATTATTTATACTAACTGCTCGGCAGGGAACTCAAATACGGAAGAGTGAGAAACTAAAATATCACCGGGCGTTAAAGAGATGCTAGGTTGTTGGGTTTTACTCAAAACGACTTCATAGCATAAATTACTTCTAACTAATAAATTATTTTTCTATTTAACTTGCAAAACATGTAATCTGCGTTTATTTACATATTTAAAAAAATTAAGAAACCTGATCAATTTTCTTTAGAATTCATCTGATAATCTCGTAGGATTATTTGAAAACTTCTCGGTGAATAACTTTGGTTACTAAGTTATTTTGTATTTTCCTAACATCTAATCAACATTTAAAGAGATTTTTAAAAACCGAAATAACATTTACAAATTAAAATCCATCTATCACCCGTTGTATTATTTTTCACTCATTTTTACATGAACGTTTCAATCTTCACTTTGTATTTAAGTTTTTTTAAAGCTATCACTTTCTTCTGATGATCTTCCTACTCTCAAAAACATAATTGTATTTAACTTTATACAATTCCTAGTTAACAATTTTTATTCAAGCTCTAATTATTTATTATTTATTTCACTAATTATTTCTCAATATTACGATTAAGATACTATTTAATTATGCGAACAATTTTCCTAAAAATATCTACACTCTTCTGATTGTTACCAGAATAATAATGAATATGGTTTATAAATAGAATGCCTGCATTCCTTTTTTCATTTTACTCAATTTTTCGAGCCCGTATTTTGTTTCTACCACTTTATACAGGGTGCGCTCCGGTAATCGCGGCAAACTATGGCGTCATTTGGCTGGCCAGGTGCGGAGCAAGTGGACCTCGCAATACCCCGCTACGCTGACTCATATCGTTAGTTCACACGTGTTTTGTCATTCATATGGACGTGTATCTGCAAAGTTTAGACGTTAGTGTTGCACGTTTAGTGAGTATTGTGATTACTGTCATTGTTGGTCATGCCTAGACACCAATTCACTGTGTGTGAACTTGTGTATATATATAATTCGTATATGAAAAGCAGAAAGTCTTGTTCTGAAACAAAACGAAAATATCCAATCAAGTTTCCAGGAAGACCTGTGCCTAATGCCAGTACGATTAGGAGGCTCGATTCAAGGAATCAGGCTCCGTAAATAATATAAGAGTTTACAGACAACGATGTGTTCTTACAGAACAAAAATTACATGAGATTGTTATCCATTCATCAGAAGATGTCAGGTGTGTGTTAAAGAGAGTGAGGACATTTTCAGCATCGCCTATGAGCACTGTAAGTACAGGGTGCGGCTGAAATAACTGACGAAATTCAAACGTAAATAACACAGCAACGCAACACGATATTCACAAACTTATTGTGCAGTTTAAAAGAGCAGTGATGCCATTTTTGTTACATAGATTGGAGCGGCAGATCTATCACCTGTATTGGCCACAGCGCTTAAGCAGGTGTTATTGTCGATGTGCGCGCGGCCTGGGAGAACACGTGCATCGCCTTGTCAGGGCTAGTCAGTCGCTAGTATGGCGTGGAGTGGTGAGCAGCGAGGTTTCGTGATTGAAACGTATAGGTAGGGTTACCATCCGTCCTAATTTCGTCCGGACAGTCCGGATTTCGTCCGGACAGTCCGGATTTTAAACATGTGTCCGGTTTGGCGTCCGGATTTAAAAATTGTCCGGAAACCGAATACGTGGCAAATATTTGGGGAAATTTTACTTCACACCGCATATAGGTTGGTCACAATGAGCTCCAGGACTGCTCAGGCGGCTGCATTAGTTCTGTGTGCCGCTCCTGTCGCCATTTTATTTGGAAGGAGTGCGTTCAGTCAGTTTAGTGCTACTGTTTTGTTTGCTGGACTGCGTCCATTTCTAGACGTTTTATGCTGTTAGTTTTCAGTATCAGTAGTTTTTAAGTACATAACAAAGTAGTGTTATAAATTGGGAAAATGCCGAAGCGTAAGTGTGTTTTTAACGACAAACTTAAAGAAGAATATAAGTTTCTGAGGCAGTGCCAAAATAGCAATGATCTCGTGAGGTGTACGGTGTGCAATTCAGAATTTTCGGTGGAACATCGTGGACGCTATGATATAGAAAATCATTTGCAGACTGAAAGACATAAGAAGGCGAATCAAGCAGCGTCCTCGGCAAGTATTAAAACATTTTTTTTTTAAATACTGATGCCACTGATGCTGAGCTGCAATGTTCAGCAAAAGAAGCTACTTTTGCCTACCATACTGCAATGCATGGACTTAGTTTCAAAACGTCTGATTGCAATGCCAAACTGATTAAAAAGCCTTTTGAACCGAAATTCTCTGGAGCTCGTACTAAGACCGAAGCCATCATTGTAAATGTAATATCCCCTTACATATTTGACAAACTTCTCAAAGATCTGAAGGATGCAAATTTCATTACACTAACTTTTCAAACAGAAAAGAGGTTAAATTGATTCCTGTTTGTGTTCGTTATTTTAACCAAAATGAAGGTGTTAACGTGTGTCTGTTATTTTTTGATGAACTTCCAGGTGAAACCTCTGATATCTTAGTAGAACATGTTTTAAAATGCATCAAAAAGTTCTCAATTGACTCCAAGGTCGTATGCCTATGCGCTGACAACACCAATACCAACTTTGGTGGTGTTAAAAGGCAGGGCCAAGGAAATGTATTTCGCAAACTTCAAAATGCCCTCTCAAGGCCAATTCTTGGCATTGGCTGTTCGGCGCACATTCTGCATAATGCAGTGCAGCATGCCTGTGATGCTCTACATGTGGACGTCGAGGCAATCGTTGTGAAAGTGTACAAATATTTCTTCCAATATACTGTCAGAGTGACTGCATTGAAATAATTTTGTGAATCTGTAGAAGTAGAGTACAAAAGGATCCTTTCCCACGGCAATACGAGATCTATAAGCTTGATGCCAGCAGTAGAAAGAATATTGGTTTTATTTGAGCCCTTGAAAGGATATTTCTCTTCACTTAACAACTGCCCTGCAACAATTCAATCATTTTTTGAAGACCCAGTCAATGAACTGCTTTTAACATTTGTTCACGGATGTCTGCAAATGTTTCAACTATCAATATTGAAAGTCAAGTCTGATCAAATATCAGCTACAGAAGCGGCGCAAGTATATGAACAATTACTTGAGAAACTGGAAGAAAGGAAGGCTGACAATTACATACCATTTGCTGCTAAACAATTACTAAGGAAATTGAAAACTGAAGAAGCTATTAATGACAGCAAGGAAGAAGAGTTTTTAAAATGTGCCGAAGGTTTTTATCAAGCTGGCATTAGCTACTTGAAACTTTAGGAAAGCAGCTTTGACAAAGCTAAACACTTCAAGTGGTTGAAACTACAACATGTCCCTTCTTGGGATGAAATGGAAGACAGTGCTCTGACAGTAGTCAGTGTCATACCAGATTCAATAAATTTGGAAGAGCTATTTGATGAACGTTCGGCACTTATTCAAGTTTTGAAGAATCTGAGACCCGAATGGGACGCGTGCCAAAAGAAGAAACCCCTAAAACTCATGAAAAGTGGAGACAATTGTTTGAAGTATTTTCCAAGAGCAATGTGTCCTTTGCGAATATTTACAAACTTGTAGAATTCGCCATGTGTCTGCCTGGAACTTTAGCTCCAGCTGAGCGAATTTTTTCAATGGTGGGAGCAATATGGACAGCTCAACGAGGACGATTATCTCTTGCAGTTGTCAGGGACCTGCTAGTTATCAAGGCAAATAGTGATATGACATGCTCAGAGTTCCACGACCAAATAAAAAATAACGAGCCATTTCTGAAGAAAGTCAGCTCTAATGAAAATTACGTTGCAAGGAAAATTGAGGAACCTGCCCCTGGACCCAGCACAGATTAATCTAAGACGAGAAAAAATTGTTCAAGGGATCAGTGTGATATATGATGAACACTGATTGATGTTTTTAGCCTACTTTTCACATTTTGCAAAAATGAGGAAAAAGTAGACTTATGAGATCGGGCAAATGTGTGTCTGTCTGTCTGTCTGTCCTTCTGTCTGTCTGGCTGTGTGTGTGTCCCCCCTATCAACTCCTAAACGGCTGCAGCAATCGAAACAACATTTGGTAGGAGTAAAGATCTATACCTGAATATCTCACGGCCATATTTGAAAATGATGTCAGTGCTACCAACTGCTAAAAAATCGCAATTGAAATTTGAGCTCCATGTTGGATATCTTGGAAAGTATGAATGGGAGCTATTTCAAAATTGGCACACGTACAGATCATAATATTTCAGTTTAATTTCCAGGAGGCCAAACATGGCAGTGTTGCCAAATTGATTATAAGCCTCCTGATAGGTCCAATTTTTAAATGCATATAAATTCTACACTATCAATTGGAATTCAACCAAATTTCGTATGTTGTATGTGTACATAACCAGATATGACTGAGCGTATTCTTAAGACCTACCAGGGCTGCCAACTGTTAATAAATGCTCCTAATTTATTTTATCCAAATACCAATATATCAGAAAGTATGCAAGCCGACAGCTTTAAACTATGCACACGTATACTACCTGACATTCTATATTAATTTGGAGTAACTTATATACGTCAGTGCTACCAACATGATTCTAAGCCTGCTGACAGGTCCAACTTTAAATACATGTAACTTCCATACTATCATTTGGATTTCAACCAAATTTCGTATGTGCTATGTGTACCATAACATATATGACTATGCGTATTCTAAGGAGCACCGAGGGCTGCCAACTGTTAATATGTGGTGTCCCTATTTTTGTTACCCTAATATCAATATATCAGAAAGTATGCAAGCCAATAGCTCTAAACTTTGCACACGTATAGTACCTGGCATTCTAGACGAATTTGGAGTAACTATACGTCAGTGCTGCCAACATGATTCTAAGCCTGCTGATAGGTCCAATTTTAAAATGCATGTAACTTCTATACTAACTAATGGATTTCATTAAAAATTGGCACAACAATAGATCATATTATTTCAGATTATTTCTGACCAATACATGCATGACATTGTTGCCAACATGATTTTACGCGCGCTGTTAGATCCAATGTTTTACTGCATGTAACGTCCATGCTATTCATTGGATTTCAACCAAATTTTGTATTTTGTACCTTAAGAGATGGAACTAAGAATATATTCAGTCATCAGGGCTGCCAACTGTAGTGCTCTATTAGGATACGTTATGCCAGGTATACAGTATTTCGAACTAATTGGAAATTTCGATATTAGCAACTTAATTTCGTCATTATTCTAGATAGGTTCATATTCTGTAGAATAATCATTGGCATGAAAAGTAGGCTGTATAGTTCTTCACGGAACTTCTTGTTGTATATTCTTATGTAATCATGTTATGTAATTGTAAAGGGATTGTAAGCCTATAAAATCAAGTTCAGTTCATTTCATTGTGTTCGTCCATACCCCCCAGACACCCGGAAGATCCGACGTCCGGATTTGGCCTAAAAATATTATGGTAACCCTACGTATAGGCTACTTCAAAAATGCTGACTCGGTCACCACAACACAGACACTTTAGACACTTTAGGTTACATAGACATGCGAAAGGTCCAAGCAGGAATACCATTCTGGTATGGGTGAATAATTTGAGAGAAACTGGTTCAAGTGTTAAAACGAAACCGCCTGGTAGGCCTCGTAGCGTTACAACACGAGAGAATATCCGTGCAGTGAGACATGCCTTTACGCAATCTCCTCAGAGATATGTTTCCAGAACGTTTAATCTCCTTACGGGGTGACGTTCCACGGCCAGCCCCTTCCCCTGATCTCGCCCCTTGCAATTTCTTTCTCTGGGGATAACTGAAGGCTCGCGTCTTCCAACGTAAGCCGCGAACACTACACGACCTGAAAGTTGCTATCTGTGAGGATATCGAGGCAATACCACTAGACATGACTAGGAGGGTCATGCGGAATTTCAGGGAGAGACTTCAGAAATGCATCGAAAGGGGCGGTCGACATTTGGATGACATTATTTTCAAAACCTAGTGTGTATATAAAGCAAATGGCAAACATTGCTCTTTTAAACTGCGCAATAAATTTGTGAATATCTTGTTGCGTTGCTGTGTTATTTACGTTTGAAATTCGTCAGTTATTCCTGCCGCACCCTGTACATATTATTGAACATGTTTGGTAAAAGTGTAAAAGTGCGCGCCAACCACCGACTGAACAGTGTACGCGCCAGTCAACGCCGGCTTAGCTTGTCGTGTTTACCGGGGCGCTCTATGATAATGACCCAGTATCAGTTATTCTGTCCTACAATTCCTGGCTTAATCTTCTATTCAATAAAGAAAGGAGATCGTAGCTCTTTTGCAATCTTGAAAAATATCATCAAGATAATCGATTGTGTCCAACTATGGACCACGTAAATAACTCTTCATGGTTTCAGTTTCCTTTGGCGCCAGTGTTCCTTATTCTCTGGCTCACAGCTTCTTTCTTTTCAGCTGTCCAATGTTGTTTCTTCTTGGTCGCTGTTTCTGGCTCTATAAGAGCATCCAGCGTTTAGAAAAGACTGTGGGTCTTACGGGCTTTTACTTTTAACGGAAATCCCCCCTACACTGGTTTTGTTGCCTCACCTTTTATCCTGAAGGAATTCTGAATATATATATTTTTCGTCATAATAGCTTCCTACAATTATCTGCCAATTGATTACCTTTGTTATTGCACACAAGTATCGTTTATATTACGTCTTAGTGATTTAAATATTTTCGAGGTTAGCACGCTGGAAAGAAGAGCCTCGTCCAGTGCTGCATGCTCGCCCGGAGTGGAGCACGTGCTCAGTTCAATCGGCAACATACGTTCTGAAGCACTATCCGTCATTGGTTTATTGTTGTGCGTCTGTTTTATTTTCTGTTCGATCGAATCAGGGCTGCCGACAGTTGGGTTCGAACCCACTATCTCCCGAATGCAAGCTCACAGCAGCGCGCCCCTAACCTCATGTTTAACTCACTACAATATTACAAATATCAATCTAAACAAAACAAGAATAGAATTGAAAGAAACTAAATTATCGCCTAACTAATAACAAAAATAAAGTGATGATCAACAGTATTGCTGACGTAAAAATAGTTAACATCGTCTGCATACATCCGAGAAGGAAGGAAGGGTTGTGCTCTCGACATCTGTCAATCAGTAATGCGTCATATCACAATCAAATGAATGTCGTTATTGGTTCTCTTCGCGTACGGTATCCTTAAAACTGGTCCAATCCGTTAACACCAGCAAAACTGCTCCTTCCTGTGCGTGTTCTACTTCAGGTAGCTGCTGGGGTTGTATTGTCTCGCTAACTTATGAAAGCGCAGTAATCGAAGCGGGTGAACATATCGTATGACGTCAGCGCTACCTCTGCCTAGAGTTAGCAACACTGTCGCCATAAGGCTCCACAGTCTTTTCTAAACGCTGGATGCTCTGGGAACCCCTCAAATGTGTGTATCTTATGTCTGAAAGTGGATCTGTTGCGGGTGTCTTGATCAGTGATGTTCATTTCTTGTAGATCCTTCTTGGTGTCAGCAAACCATTTTTCATAAGAGTTGCCTTTTCTTTTGGGCTTGTTTAAGTGGTTAAACATGTTCTTAGTGAGTCTGTCGTCAGCCATTCTTGAAACATGTCCTAAGAGTTTAACCCTTCGTTATCGTATGGTATCTGAGATTCTGCTGCATGTTTTATATACTTCTTTGTTACCGCGTTATCGGTATGAGTCAGCACATATTTTTGGTCCGAGAATATATTAATGTAACCATTCATTATATTGTTTTACAACATCTCAGCTAAGTTACACAACTTTCCACATATTTCCTTTGATTTAGTCACTTGCTATTACTGATCAGTTTTTGGTATATCAGACCTAACTTTTCATAGAATTACTTTTAATATTCCATTTATTTCTTCGAAGACCTTTCATAAGCACAATGTTTTATTTGTCTGCTAAGATGGTGACACCTACTTTGCTTGCTAAGATGGGGACACCTACTTTGCTTGATAGGATGGGGACCCATACTTTGTCTGCTAAGATGGGGACCCCTATTTTGTCTGCTAATATTGGGACCCCTACTTTGTCTACTACGATGGGGACCCCTACTTTGTCTGCTAACCTGGGGACCCCTACTTTGTTAAGATGGTGATCCCTACTTTTTTTTGCTAAGTTGGGGACCCCAACTTTGTCTGCTAAGATTGGGACCCCTACTTTGTCTACTAAGATCGGGACCCCTACGTGGTCTGCTCAGATGGAGACCCCTACTTTATTAAGAAGGGATCCCTACTCTGTTTACTAAGATGGGGACCCCTACTTCGCCGGCTAAGATGGTGACCCACACCTACTTTTGTCAGGTAAGATGGGGACCCACTCCTACCTTGTCTGGTAAGATGGGGACCCACCCCTACCTTGTCTGGTAAGATAGGGACACAGCCCTTCTTTTGTCTGGTAAGATGGGGACCCACCTCTAACTTGTCTGGTAACATGAGGACCCACCCCTACCTTGTCTGGTAAGATGGGAACCCATCCCTACCTTGTCTGGTAACATGGGGACCCACCCCTACCTTGTCTGGTATGATGGGGACCCACCCCTACTTTGTCTGGTAAGATGGGGACCCACCCCTACTTTGTCTGGTAAGATGGGGACCCACCCCTACCTTGTCTGGTAAGATGGGGACCCACCCCTATCTTGTCTGATAAGAAGGGGACCCACCCCTACCTTGTCTGGTAAGATGGGGACCCACCCCTACCTTGTCTGCTAAGCTGGGGACATACTCCTACCTTGTCTGGTAAGAAGGGGACCCACCCCTACCTTGTCTGGTAAGAAGGGGACCCACCCCTACCTTGTCTGCTAAGATGGGGACCCTCCCCTACCTTGTCTGTTAAGATGGGGACCCACGACTACTTTGTCTGCTTGGTAAGATGGGGACCCATGACTACTTTGTCTGCTTGGTAAGATGGGGACCCACCCCTACCTTGTCTGGTAAGAAGGGGACCCACTCCTATCTTGTCTGATAAGAAGGGGACCCACCCCTACCTTGTCTGGTAAGAAGGGGACCCACCCCTACCTTGTCTGGTAAGAAAGGAACCCACCCCTACCTTGTCTGCTAAGATGGGGACATACTCCTACCTTGTCTGCTAAGATGGGGACCCTCCCCTACCTTGTCTGTTAAGAAGGGGAACCACGACTACTTTGTCTGCTTGGTAAGATGGGGACCCACCCCTACTTTGTCTGCTTGGTAAGATGGGGACCCACCCCTACCTTGTCTGGTAAGATGGGGACCCACGACTACTTTGTCTGCTTGGTAAGATGGGGACCCACCCCTACTTGTCTGCTAAGATGGGAACCCACCCCTACTTTGTCTGCTAAGATGGGGACCCACCCCTACCTTGTCTACTAAGATGGGGACCCACCCCTACCTTGTCTGCTAAGATGGGTACCCACCCCTACTTTGTCTACTAAGATGGGGACCCACCCCTACCTTGTCTGCTAAGATGGCGACCCACCCCTACCTTGTCTACTGAGATGGGGACCCACCCCTACCTTGTCTGCTAAGATGGGTACCCACCCCTACTTTGTCTGCTAAGATGGGGACCCACCCCTACTTTGTCTGTTAAGATGGGGACCCACCCCTACTTTGTCTGCTAAGATGGGGACCCACCCCTACTTTGTCTGCTAAGATGGCGACCCACCCCTACCTTGTCTGTTAAGATGGGGACCCACCCCTACCTTGTCTGCTAAGATGGCGACCCACCCCTACCTTGTCTGCTAAGATGGCGACCCACCCCTACCTTGTCTGCTAAGATGGGGACCCTCCCCTACCTTGTCTGTTAAGAAGGGGACCCACGACTACTTTGTCTGCTTGGTAAGATGGGGACCCACCCCTACTTTGTCTGCTTGGTAAGATGGGGACCCACCCCTACCTTGTCTGGTAAGATGGGGACCCACGACTACTTTGTCTGCTTGGTAAGATGGGGACCCACCCCTACTTGTCTGCTAAGATGGGAACCCACCCCTACTTTGTCTGCTAAGATGGGGACCCACCCCTACCTTGTCTACTAAGATGGGGACCCACCCCTACCTTGTCTGCTAAGATGGGTACCCACCCCTACTTTGTCTACTAAGATGGGGACCCACCCCTACCTTGTCTGCTAAGATGGCGACCCACCCCTACCTTGTCTACTGAGATGGGGACCCACCCCTACCTTGTCTGCTAAGATGGGTACCCACCCCTACTTTGTCTGCTAAGATGGGGACCCACCCCTACTTTGTCTGTTAAGATGGGGACTCACCCCTACCTTGTCTGCTAAGATGGCGGCCCACCCCTACCTTGTCTGCTAAGATGGCGACCCACCCCTACCTTGTCTACTAAGATGGGGACACATCCCTACCTTGTCTGCTAAGATGGGGACCCACCCCTACTTTGTCTACTAAGATGGGGACCCACCCCTACTTTGTCTACTAAGATGGGGACCCACCCCTACCTTGTCTGCTAAGATGGGGACCCACCCCTACTTTGTCTACTAAGATGGGGACCCACCCCTACCTTGTCTACTAAGATGGGGACCCACCCCTACTTTGTCTACTAAGATGGGGACCCACCCCTACTTTGTCTGTTAAGATGGGGACCCACCCCTACTTTGTCTGGTAAGATGGGGACCCACCCCTACTTTGTCTACTAATATGGGGACCCATCCCTACCTTATCTACTAAGATGGGGACCCACCCCTACTTTGTCTGGTAAGATGGGGACCCACCCCTACCTTGTCTGGTAAGATGGGGACCCACCCCTACTTTGTCTACTAAGCTGGGGACCCACCCCTACCTTGTCTGCTAAGAATTGGGTTGAACATTAAGAAATTTAAAAAAACATCAACAAATTTATAACTTCATTTGATTTTATAGAAGATCAAGGCTTCATTTCAACCTAAATGCGAGTGGATTTGAAGTGAATAGCCTAGTAGTTTACGCTTAAGCACGGGTTAAAGGGAAAAGCTAAATCTTCAGATTTTAGTATGGTTATTTTTGTGTGTTTGTTTGAAAAATAAAAACCTTGAAAGCCAATAAATATCTTTACTTTTAGGGTTAGTAACAGTTTTAATGACGGTGGGCAACAGCAATTACTGTGTGCTTGTAAATGTCTCTCAAAGGACTACCATCTCTACCATTTTAATGCTAAATTAAAAAAACATTACGTGAAGTGCCCTGTTCCATCCCCCGGTAATCCTTGACACCCCTATAAAATGCTAAATTTGATGCTATGCCCTGGAGACACATTTAACAGTTAAGAATGCATTACGTGGTAAGCGCCTTTCTTTCCTTAGCTAGCTCGTAAACTGTCTCTGGAGCTAGTAATTGAATGGAGATTGTTGGAAGAAATTAAAAACGTAAAAACACTTATAGTGGGCGATGCATTGAAAATAGAGTTATGCTGTCGCTGACTTTTCTGTTGAACTTTTCATGCTGAACAATTCTTACACTCAGAGTATATAGCTATTTGTAACGGTTTGTCCAGCGTAAGCTTAAAAAGCGCACAAACGTCCGGTTTTCTTTTTTCGACTCTTTCACTGAAATCGTTACTGCTTGACTTCCTTTGATCATAAATAAATCATTTTCTACACAAACCTTCCTCGAGAAATCCTTTACAGAATGATGAAAACCGCATCAAAATCCATCCAGTGGTTCTCGAGATTACCCGTGACATCCAAGAATCGGGGACTTTGTTTTATACTAAATAGAGATTTATCTATTAATGTATTTATTTATTTATTTATTTATTTATTTAGCGTAGTGCATTTAAACGGTATAATTATTTCTAAACAATCACAACCAAACATCTAGTTCTTGTATAAATTTGGTGGAATTCGGGATTGCCAACAGAAATTCCGGTGTATGCTCTTCCCTCATGTGTTGAATAGTCTGCCTCGGTGCGCCGCAGTCGCGTGCTGGTGAGGATATTAAGTTATACAGGGTGAACAAAAATATAAATCTAGAAATAAAAATTATAAAATTAAAATTACAATAATAAAATAAATATAAGAATTTAAATAAAAATCATAACTATAAACAATTAAGGAAATAATTGTAAAAATCAATTTGAAATTAGTTAATTAATTGAAAATATCAAAATTAAATCTATAAGAACATAAATCGATAATTAACAAGAAGTTCCGTGACGAACTAAAGAGCCTACTTTTAAAAAAAATTAAGATTCATGCCAATGATTAATCTAAATGGATCTATCTAGAATAATGACGAAATTCAGTTGGTAATAATGAAATTTCTAATTAGTTTGAAATAAAGTATACCTGCCATAATGTAGCCTAATAGAGCACTACAATTCGCAGCCCTGGTGACTGAACATATTGTTACGTACCGCCGCGAACCGGCAGGAGACTTTCGGGTGAGCGACAGTGTGACAGACCAAAGCAGCTGTCTCGTTGGCCTTGGGCCGAACCATCAGCCGGAGAGAGAAAGTTACCATATCCTCCCGGCCCCTCCCACCGGCAGACACAATAGCGGGACATCTGTGAGTCATCGCGGGCGGGCCAGAATATACGTGAAAAGTCTGGACTTAGAACCATCGAGAACCGACTAAATGCGGCAATAGGTTGTCACATTTCGAACTTTCCAGGCCAGGGACTGATCCCATATAAACCAGCGAGCCGCGGCGAGGAGGCAGTGTGTATTGGAGTGTATTGGGGAGTGTGTATTGCAGTGTGTATTGGACAGTATTGGTCAGTGCTAGTGTGTACTGAAGTGTTGTCTAGTGAGTGCGTACGGAGCAGTACAGCGATTATTACTGGACGTCTACGGTAACAGAGAGGAAGCCTTTCTGCCAAGGTGCAACTTGGAGTCAAGACTGTGAGTGCTTGGACGTGTCGCGGTGCTTCGTGGAATACGTGGTCGTGGGATCGACACGGGACGAGCAAGAGCGCACAAGGAGCAGCAAGAGGACTCTGGAAGTAAGTGAAGTGGCAGTGGCAAGGCTGTAGAGTACCTGTGTAGACTGTACGTGTGAGTGTAAGCTGGAACACTGTAATGCCTCACGGACAGGGAGAGCAAAAATAGCGAGGACAGTGGTAGATTGTAAATGTGGAAACTAATAGTGACTAGTAGTGTTTTCTGAGGTTAGACTCAGTGTGTGTGTATGTGTGCACGGTGTATGTTTGTGGGCTGCAATAAAATTATATTTCGTTAAAGGAACAATTGTGTTTGTGCTTTCGCCCACCGTAATCCAGTTAACGTAAGTGCCACTAGAGGGTGGCACGTAACAACTGGTGTCAGAAGCCGGATTAAGAACCCAAGCAAGCACAACACCTGAAGGTCCTAGGTTCAAAATCGTGCAGGTCTTTGTATCACAGTTCATTATTCTCCTGCGAGTGCATGCCCGTCACAAGTCAGACAAATAAAATGGATGCGCAAATACAACTCCTGCTAGAAAAGTTAACTTCCAAGATAGAGGATGTGGAAAAGAAAATGACAGAACATTTCGAAAAAGTGGGTAAGGAAATGACGGAACATTTTGAAAACCTGGGAAAGAAAATGGTGATATATTCGGAAAATTTGGAAAAGAAAATTGGGGAAAGTTCCGAAAATTCTGAAAAGAAAATGGAGCAGGGAACTAGTCAGGACGAGCTGAAATATGACATGAAATCAAGACCGGAGTATAACAAGCTTGGAGGTGATATGGAGAGTGGGGCGGCCGAGGACTCTGATGGCCAAGACAAACAGTTCGTGAAGTCCGGAGTTCGGAATGCACAGCGAGTCAGCGACGAGCAACTGGGAAGCGTCACGGGCATGGAAATCGGGCCAAGGCTTAGCAGCTCTGATGGCAGGAACAGTGTTACGAGTGTGAGGACGCCGCACGTCGATGAGACTACATCATGGTAGATCTGCGGGACCGGGTTCGACACTGTGGTGGACCATGCCAGGTGTACGTTGGAGGACGTAGCCGTTCAGCTCACCACAGGACTTCGCATGGTGGAAGTGCTACACAACGTCCGGACGGGGACTGGGTACAACGGGATCGTCGCGACGCTGGAGGAGCATCGTGGGGACTACCAGCTACCTGCCATGTACCACCTACGGCTAGAAGGGAGGAACGGGCACGCGAGTAAGTCAATTGAAGAGCTCGCGCTGGCTAGCTCGCCTCCCGAGGACGTGCACCGAGAGGCGGCGTACATCTTCGTGGATGGGCATCGCGACGCCATGGTACGTGAGTATTCGATGCTCAGTAGAAGGCGCTACCCGCGGCAGGTAAAGACCATCGCGTTGGGAATGGCGGTGACGAGGAGGACAACATGGGTAACGCCACCGAAGAGGAGTGACGCCGCCGGAGACGAAGAGGCAGTGGAGATTGGCTACCCTCCACCAAAGCGGCGTAAACCATCACCGGGACGCCGTTGCAGTAGGAAAGCCACCTGTTGGCTACGGTGTGAAAGGGGCCATCTAATGAGCAGCTGTCGGCAAGGAACAGCCTCACGGTTAGAAAATCGAGTGAGGGCCAGGGCCAGCCAAAACAGGGGCTTGTCAGCGCCGTCAATGCCACCCCTTCGGACCTCGGACGGCCTTTACGACGAACAACTCGATGCGAGTTGCTTTAAAGAGGGGAGCAGTGTTACGTACCGCCGCGAACTGGCAGGAGACTTTCGGGTGAGCGACGGTGTGACAGACCAAAGCAGCTGTCTCGTTGGCCTTGGGCCGAACCATCAGCCGGAGAGAGAAAGTTACCACATCCTTCCGGCCCCTCCCACCGGCAGACACAATAGCGGGACATCTGTGAGTCATCGCGGGCGGGCCAGAATATACGTGAAAAGTCTGGACTTAGAACCATCGAGAACAGACTAAATGCGGCAATAGGTTGTCACATTTCGAACTTTCCAGGCCAGGGACTGATCCCATATAAACCAGCGAGCCGCGGCGAGGAGGCAGTGTGTATTGGAGTGTATTGGGGAGTGTGTATTGCAGTGTGTATTGGACAGTATTGGTCAGTGCTAGTGTGTACTGAAGTGTTGTCGAGTGAGTGCGTACGGAGCAGTACAGCGATTATTACTGGACGTCTACGGTAACAGAGAGGAAGCCTTTCTGCCAAGGTGCAACTTGGAGTCAAGACTGTGAGTGCTTGGACGTGTCGCGGTGCTTCGTGGAATACGTGGTCGTGGGATCGACACGGGACGAGCAAGAGCGCACAAGGAGCAGCAAGAGGACTCTGGAAGTAAGTGAAGTGGCAGTGGCAAGGCTGTAGAGTACCTGTGTAGAATGTACGTGTGAGTGTAAGCTGGAACACTGTAACGCCTCACGGACAGGGAGAGCATAAATAGCGAGGACAGTGGTAGATTGTAAATGTGGAAACTAATAGTGACTAGTAGTGTTTTCTGAGGTTAGACTCAGTGTGTGTGTATGTGTGCACGGTGTATGTTTGTGGGCTGCAATAAAATTATATTTCGTTAAAGGAACAATTGTGTTTGTGCTTTTGCCCACCGTAATCCAGTTTACGTAAGTGCCACTAGGGGGTGGCACGTAACAATATTCTTAGTTTTATCTCTCAAGGTACAGAATACAAAATTTGGTTGAAATCCAATGGATAGCATGGACGTTACATGCAGTTAGACGTTGGATCTAACAGGGCGCGTAAAATCATGTTGGCAACAATGTCATGTATGTGTTGGTCAGAAATGATCTGAAATAATATGATCTATTGTTGGGCCAATTTAAAAATAAATCCATTAGTTGGTATAGAATATACATGCATTTTAAAATTGGACCTATCAGCAGGTTTAGAATCATGTTGGCAGCACTGACATATATTAGTTACTCCAAATTTAAATTGGGATTTTTCAGCAGTTGGTAGCTTTGACATCATTTTCAAATACGGCATTGAGATATTCAGGTATAGATATTTACTCATACCAAATTTTGTTTTGATAACTACAGCCGTTTAGGAGTTGATAGGGGACACACACACAGCCAGCCAGACAGACAGACAGACAGACAGACAAATAGAAGGACAGACAGACGGACGGACAGACAGACACACATTTGCCCGCATGGATCTCATAAGTCTACTTTTTCCTCATTTTTGCAAAATGTGAAAAGTAGGCTAAAAATAAATACATAAACATTATAATTACTGGCCGCGGTGGCCGAGAGCGCTAACGCGCGACCTCGTACCTCGCTGGCATCGGGATAGCGTAGGTATAAATCCCACCTCGACTGTCCTGAAAATGGTTTTCGTGGTTTCCCATTTTCACCACCAAGCAAATGCCGGGACGGTTCCTTTCAATAGGTCCACGGCCGATTTCCTTCCAATATCCCTTCCCTGACCCGTCCTGAAAAGAAAAGTACATAGCCATTGGCTGCATTAATTAAATTAATATTATTATAAATATTAAAATTAGAGAAGTAACTAAAAATGTCTACAAGACGAAACCAGTATCCATTAACGCCAAGATTACTGCCCAATAATACGACCGGAGGCTCTATATGGTGCCGCATGCCTTGCAATGAGTAGAAAGGTTATGATCGAGAAGCTAGGAATAAGAGAAAGGCAGATCTTGAGAGAAATCCTAGATCCAATCAAAGAAAATGGTGAGTTGAGAAGACGACACAATCATGAACTCTACTCTCATGTAGAAAAGATCACGGGCACCATTCGTAAGAGAAGAATAGTTTTCTATGGCCACATTGCTGGTATGAGTTCTACAAGGTTGAGCAATAGGATCTTTAGTTTTCTTCTTAACAAGAAAACCAAGGCGGCGTGGTCCACCGAGGTAGAAAAAGACTTGCGTGAAGTGGGAATAACCCAGGAGGATATCTGGGAACGTGTTCCCCTAAAGTCGAAACCCCAAGAATTACATGGATTCCAAGAAAAGTCAAAACTAAAGACATGGACTGAAACCAGGAAGGAACAGCATAGGAAACGAATGCGGGAATACTGGGCGAACGTTAAGGCCCAGGCGCAAAGACATGGACAAGGGCAGGTGAAATAGCGTGGTCCGTATATGGCCGAAAAAACAGCAAGAAGAAGAACATTATTAATAATTATAATACAGTGGAACGTGGCTAATTCGAACTTCTATAATTCGAATTTTTCTCTTGGTCCCTAGCATTTTATATACAATCGATGCTAAAAAATCGTGGTAAATTCGGATTATATTTTGGATAATTCAAAGTTTTTAC
Organism: Meconema thalassinum; assembly: GCA_946902985.2. NCBI lineage: Eukaryota > Metazoa > Arthropoda > Insecta > Orthoptera > Tettigoniidae > Meconema > Meconema thalassinum. Next base: position 429,971,762 of record OX336394.1, read on the forward strand.
ATAAAAAAGCCCATCGCAAGCCAAACAGTTGGGTCAGTTCCCGAAAAACCTCTTCCGAGTGCAACCCAAGCAACAAACCACATCACTGAACTTAGGCGTTTTTTTTAGTAGGAATGACGTAAGTGGTTCTCTTTTCCGTTCCTTAAATTTGTTAGGTTCTTTTGTGATGGCCGAGAGAATTTATTGTTGAAAACAGGTAAAAATCTCAAACTATTTTGAAAAACAGTAGATTTCTCTAAGACTTAACTAGATTGCTGGATTACTACTGTCGTTAAATAGGTGAATAGTACATTGTGGTTTTATTTTTCATTTGAAACTTCTGAGGTTATTCACGATACAGTCATTATAAAGTGCCGGAGTAGTGGGATGAGGGGGGAGCTGTCTCACTTTTTATTGAGCCACCCTCGTAGCGGCCCCGAACCTGATATCTCGCTAACCAAACATGGGATTTGAACATACAGGGTGTCCTAGCACTGCTAGTAATGCCCCCTACTTTCCTATAGCCTCTTTATTTAATGAAAAGACCAAAACTAAAAGGTCATTCACGAGTAGTGGGGTAGTGTTGGTTTCCTGAAGTCGCGCTCGTGCTTGAATATGTATGCCTATGTTGGGAAAGGGTTAGGTGGTGGGGGAGGAGTAGGGTCGAGTGAGGGGTCGTTTAGATGGTATTTTTTCCGCTCTAGATGATGGTGAGGTTATTTTTTAAAAATGGATGGAATTGGGAAACGCCATTTGGGGTAAACATGTTGTTTTTTGACATTTTGGCGATGAATGTTTTTTATACGCATGCGCACTTGAGGAGTTTTGTAAGAGGGCGTGCTTTTATAATGATGATTTATCAATGAGTGTTTTTTAATATATATTGAAATAAACCAAAAAAACTAATAGGTCATCGGCTTTTTACTATCTCGCTAACCAATAATCGGATTTAAACGTATGAGGTGTCGTAGGACTCGTGGTGAACTCTCCTTTTCTATCGAAGGGGTATATCCACCCCAAAATAAAAACTACCCTTACCCGGGGGGTAAATAATATTTTTTGTATATGCGCATACGGACGGCTTTTGTCAAAAGGACCTAACTATACGTTTGTTAATATTTTCTGAACCCCTCATGGGATTTTGCCATAGGCAGTATCCTAACCCTGGGGGTGACACTCCGTTTTTGAATGTAGGATTCATTTTTGTCGAAAGGGCCTAACGACACTTTTGTTCATATCTCGCGAACCAATCATGCTAGGGACTTGTATGAGGGGTCCTAGCACTTGGGGCAACATTCCCTGTTTGGGGATGAAACTACCCCCCAAAATTGAAAAATCCATATCTTGGAAACGAAGAATCCTAAAATTAGGTGTGATAGCTTAAAAAATAGGGGATGATATGGGCTTTTACCTCGATGGATCATTTCACCCCTAAAACAGTAAATAAATATGTTATGGGGGAAAAACGTGTTAAACACCTAAAAATGATAAATGAACCTAAGATCTTTTGTTTTTGATGAAAAATAGCAGGGGGGTGAAACTACCCCCCAAAATTGAAAAATCCATATCTCGGAAACGAAGAATCCTAAAATTAGGTGTGATAGCTTAAAAAATAGGGGATGATATAGGTTTTTACCTCGATGGATCATTTCACCCCTAAAACAGTAAATAGTCATGTTATGGGGAAAAAACGTGTTAAACACCTAAAAATGATAAATGAACCTAAGATCTTTTGTTTTTGATGAAAAATAGCAGGGGGATGAAACTACCCCCAAAATTGAAAAATCCCTATCTCGGAAACGAAGAATCCTAAAATTAGGTGTGATAGCTTAAAAAATAGGGGATGATATGGGCTTTTACCTCGATGGATCATTTCACCCCTAAAACAGTAAATAAATATGTTATGGGGGGAAAAACGTGTTAAACACCTAAAAATGATAAATGAACCTAAGATCTTTTGTTTTTGATGAAAAATAGCAGGGGGGTGAAACTACCCCCCAAAATTGAAAAATCCCTATCTCGGAAACGAAGAATCCTAAAATTAGGTGTGATAGCTTAAAAAATAGGGGATGATATAGGTTTTTACCTCGATGGATCATTTCACCCCTAAAACAGTAAATAGTCATGTTATGGGAGAAAAACGTGTTAAACACCTAAAAATGATAAATGAACCTAAGATCTTTTGTTTTTCATGAAAAATAGCAGGGGGGTGAAATTACCCCCCAAAATTGAAAAATCCCTATCTCGGAAACGAAGAAGCCTAAAATTAGGTGTGATAGCTTAAAAAATAGGGGATGATATGGGCTTTTACCTCGATGGATCATTTCACCCCTAAAACAGTAAATAGTCATGTTATGGGGAAAAACTTGTTAAACACCTAAAAATGATAAATGAACCTAAGATCTTTTGTTTTTGATGAAAAATAGCAGGGGGGGGTGAAACTACCCCCCAAAATTGAAAAATCCCTATCTCGGAAACGAAGAATCCTAAAATTAGGTGTGATAGCTTAAAAAATAGGGGATGATATGGGCTTTTACCTCGATGGATCATTTCACTCCTAAAACAGTAAATAGTCATGTTATGAGGAAAAATGTGTTATACACCTAAAAGCATAAGCATCTTTGTGAAACCATGCTTTAATGGACATGTGTATGGAGGATGATTGTTATTATTATTATTATTAGGTAATTATGGATTAATGTGTGTATAGATAACTAACCTGTGGGGAGCGTGATGGCGCAGGTGCTTAGCTGCTCGTCTTTACCCGGACGGCTGGGGTTCAAATCCCGGTGACAGCGGGGGTTGGAATTTTCACTCGAAAAATCACGTGGCGTCAGGAAGGGCATTCGGCCTTAAATCCCGGGCCAAAACCAAAATGAGCCTGGTTGGCTCCGGCGACTCAAACTAATTGGGAAAAGCCGAAGAAAGAAAGGTAACTCACTAGTATTAGTAAACATTGGTTGGAGGTGTTGAAGAAGTCATGATGGCCAACCCTTTGCTAAAAAGTTTTACCTGTATATCCTGTTGCAGTCTTTAGAAAAAAAATCGAACCGGGGCCTCTGTGGTGACAGTGGAGCTATATTCATGATGATTTTTAAACAAATATACGCTTGCCTACTACCGCTGTGTTGAATCTGCACAGAGACACTGGCTATGGTTTGTCTAGTGTGTGCCTTGGCGATAACAGCACAGCGACCTTGTCAGTAAGTTTCATATTACTCATTTGCTTGATAGCGGACGTGCTCTGTACATGACTAGATCGTTGTTAGGTTTGACAAAGGCTTAGTGAAGCTTATGGCAACCTTGAAATGAATGTCATGGTATAGTCGGGGTTGGAAGCCAAGACCTTAGGGTTGACAACCAAGTAGGTTAACCACTACACGGTGAGATGGTCAAATAATAATGTAACAGAACATATAGAAACGTTTTCTATAGTTTAACGAATTGCCATACCATGAGAGGTGTAGGTAATGGAAATTGAATCCTTAGCTGATGATTATACTACTTTTCCATGCCCACGTATAAGCTATCATGGTAGAAAAAGAATGGTATGGCTTGTTTTAAACGGAGAATAATAATTGTGTTTACAGTGAAACACAAATCTGAATTTAAAATAATTAATTTAAAATTATCTAATTTAAAATTAACTAATTTAAAATTAGTTTAGTACGCTGAAGTTAAAATGAATAATGATCACGTTACAGACAGCCAGTTTCAAAGCCATGAGAACTAAGTGAACAAAGTATAAAATTCATGAGCCAGTGAGGAATTCAACATGCTGTCCTTTGGACAAGAGAGAAGCGTTCTACAGCGACCCTCAATGGTTTGGGTCATCGTAAAGATGAAAATTAAATCTAAGCTATATACTAGAAGAAGAAATGGAAAACAATTGGTCAAATAAAGGACAGAAGGAATAAAAAACGGCCCTCAACCCTCAAGCATAAGGATTGAGGGAGTTGGAAGGAAGGAGAGCCATGAAAGGCAGATAAAAAGTATAATAGGAGTGGCTTTACCCCAGAGGTAATGGAGGAAAACTGGACTCAGCTCAGAAATCCCTTGGGGTCGCCATCTTCCAAACTGATCAGCCCTTGAGGGGGGTAGCCATAGGCAGAGTGCACCGCAAGTGGTGGGGCTATATACACCCTTCCTTTTTGAGGGGGCTTGAGCAAAAGACAGGAAATAACATGAAAATAAAAACAAGGCTGCCTCCTCACACTAGTAGGATATCAGAAAAAATAAATAAACAAGGGCCAATGAAGTTTCAAAAGGAAGAGACTCCCTAGGCCTCGGATACTCTAATCATGTTGGGCTCGGTAGAGAACAAGAGTTGAGCAAGTGTGGTCGACAGGAAATAAGACAGAGAGGAGCCTAGCACAAGTTAGTGGAAGCAATGACGGTCTCAGCTGGGACTCCGTGATCGTCAACCTACATGACACTAGATATAACGCCCAGGGGTGGAATTAAAGACCTCTATTGTTTTATATCACTGGCTTTTAAGAACGCTAACACATGGCATGCCTTATAATGCAATACTGGTCCTAGGGTATGCAAAAATTGTATTAGAAACACAGCTAATAATAGTGTGCTTGCCCATGATTTACCTTAAATTTTCCTAAAATTCACTACATTTTCCGCAAATTGACCAAATGACACAACATTCCAGAAAAATTCAACAAATGACTACCAGATTTATTGAAATTTCATTGATTTACCTAAGCATGGTTTAAACTATCTCAAATTCATATAAAATTAGACGAATATTGATGAAAATTCACTAAAATTTACAGAATTTAGCCAAGTGGTGTACAAACCATGACATTTATCCAATTTTTATTAAAATTGACTACATGTACTCGAAAATTCCATAATATTCCCTTTACATGTATGCTTTTTGTTGTTGTTGTTGTTGTTGTTTCGTTTACCCACACTCCCTGTAGACAAACACCTCAACATGACTTTCTCCTAGACTAGGAGCTTCACATTCGACATGATAGCTGAGTTTCATTTCCCATAAACTTGTCTCTGAGGTGGGTGTCAGGAAAAGGCATGCAGCTGTAAAAACCACACCCTCACGTAGACTTTCATAACCTCTTACGTTGAGGTTCCTTACACTAACGACATTGAATGATTGAACGGTTTCCTTTTCACGATTCCTGTCTATACTTTCCTCTTTAAGGTTGCAAGATGTTTGCAAGATTCCTAAAATGCAATTAAATGTAATAAATACCTTAAGATGGTTTCATTTGTTTAATGATATGATGTTGATGGTGGATATATACGTTAAGACTAATTTTTGTTAGGTCTTGACTGGCCTTGCAATTAGAAATTGACAAACCAAACATGGGTTATCTACCAGGGGAACACTTTGACCACTATATTGGTTATTGACCAGTAAGTACAGTTCTAGTAATGAGACAGAAATCCAACACAAACAATGAGCGCGCAATGCGGTGGAGATTGGTACCACGATGTACTGTCGGTTATGTAGCTATGTGGAATGTACATCACATATGGTTTACCTGAAGGTTTGGAGGTTTCATTAAAGATATTTCTACAATAAACCATTTTCAAATGGCCATTCGTTGGTGTGAAAATATTTATTATATGGTATTTTATGAAAACAATTATGATTTATAAAAAAATTTATATGTTTACTGTATTCTTATTTAATGTAAGCACTAGAGGCACTATCGACCAAAATACAGTACTATCTGGAATGTATATTGCATACTTGAAGGTTTGGTGATCCCATTAAAGGTATTCCTACAATAAATGATTTTTAAGTTCTCGTTTTATGGCATGATTATTTAATATATGCTATTTGCTAATAGGATTTGACACTGGCATTATTTTACAAGTAGTTATTTTAATGACCAACAGAGTTTAATGTTAACAAGGCACAGCTCTATTTGAAATTTTGAATAACATGTTGCATGTTATACATTATATGCAACTACTGTAAGGCTTGTGATTTATTTAATGCCTTTAACCCTATATTAAACACGCAGTTTGCAATACTGATAACTGCAATGTTACTGAAAAAAAATGAAACAAAACAAAAATCAGCATTGAAAAACCAAAAAGTGGTTGAGCATATATATAGTGGGGAAAAGAAAAGTTTTGTAAACACTAATGTTCAACAAGACTAATTAAATCAGTAACTGTCAGGGTGGCCGAGTGGTTAAGGCGTTTGACTTAAGATCAAATTTCCAAATATTTAAGGAAGCAAGGGTTCGAATCCCTTCCCTGACATAATTATTGCTTGAACATGCAAGAAAACAAGAAATATACACAAGCTATGTTTATCAATTTAATCATTTTTTTTTTTTTACAAGAGATAGACACACAGAATACAGCTCTTTTGGTTTATCAGTTCTTTTAAACATAACACTTGTTGAAAATTATATTTTAGGGGATGGGGGTGTTGCTACGTTGACCCATTACACAATAATAGCAGCTTTACGAAGTTCATTTTCTATATTTAATAGCTCTTTCTCATAACCAATATGGCCAAGCTGTTTACAGGCATGCAAGAGCTGTAGACGTTCGACTAATATATTAGGATCGTTCCATTTACTATTTTTTATGAATGGTTTCAGAATCTCGGGAAGCAGTTCATCATTATCACCATCATTATGATTATCATCCTCATTATTATAATCATTTTCATAATGATGATCATTATCATCGTTATCATTACCATGATAATTTCCACCTGTGTCCACAGTCTGTTCAATGGTTTGAGTTGTCTTTGATAGTGTTGAAAGCTTTTTTTTAGATGTGCTAGAATGCTTTAACATTGTTATGTTATTTTTACCACTATTACCTTTCCCCACTAACTTTTTGATGGGGTATATTGTCTCTGATAGGGTTGAGGGCTTTTGAGATGTGGGGGCATGTCTGAACATGGGTTTCACAGGAGGTGTTAAAGGTTTCTCATTAAACAACTCGCTAACAGCATGAGTGCGTTGTAGTGTATTAAACTTGAGGTTAATATTATCTTGAGCAGTACTATCTTTCTCTTGGACTTGGTTTCTTGCTTTGGTTTGGGTTTTCCTTACATTTAGACTAGCGTGATTATTAAGTTTACATTCATGATTGTTTGAAGAAAGTACGTCCAATTCTTTTGTTTTAAGCATTCCTCGACACTGTTTCGATCGTTGCTTTGAACAGCGCCAAATAACAGTTCCATTTTTATTGCTTCGTTTCACAATATATGAATATCCTTTATAGTATGCATAAGGCTTACCATACCTAGTCACTCATACTTCCATATCAACTGTCAAGCACAAACTAATCTCTAGTAAAGACAACTTGGTAATAACAACAATAGTTTAATGTGGGAGCATATATACATGCAAAAAAGTGGGAGCAAAAGTGGGGGGGGGGGGGGGGTAAAAAGTGGGAGCAAATGTGGGAGAAAAAAAATAACTGTGAGCAAAAAGTGGGAGCATATATGGGATCAAATGTGGGAGCAAAGCAAATATAAAAAAAAAAGTGGGAGCAAATATGCTAACAAATATGTCAACAAATATACCAGCAAAAGTAAATACACAAGTCAAGATAGATTAAAGTGCAAAGAAAATATGCAAGCAAATATGAGAGCAAAAATGGTGTTTTTTCTAAAACAACTAGACAGAACAAACTTAGTCATAACCTAACCTAACCTAACCTAACCTAACCTCACCTAACCTCACCTAACCTCACCTCACCTAACCTCACCTAACTTCACCTAACCTAACCTAACCTAACTTAACTTCACCTAATCTAACTTGACTGAACTTTACCTAACCTAACCCATCATAACTTCACCTAACCTAACTTTACCTCATCTAACTTCACCTAACCTAACTTTCAACTCACAGATCAAAATTAAATCCTAGGCATAGTTGAGTTGGAACCCAAGACTTCAGGGATAACACACAAGTATACTAGCCACTACACCGCAAAATGGGCAAATTATCATGCAACACAACATAAAGTAAAAGTTTCCTGTAGTGTAACTCATTGGCTGTCAACCATAGTTTGGGAATTCAAACCCAAGACCTCAGGACTTTTGTTTTGAACATTATCAGAAATATTATTCCATTTACATGTTGCTGCTGCTGCTTATAGTTATAAGAGTTGGCATTAATATGGAAAGCAAAAAAAATGTGGGAGCAAAAAGTGGGTGGAAAACGTGTAAGCAGAAGTGGGAGCAAACAAGTGTGAGCAAATATGGGAGCAGAAAGTGGGAGCAAATGTGAAAGCAAAAGTGGGAGCAAAAAGAGCGAGCAAAAGTGAGTGTACAAAGTAGGAGCAAAATGTGTGAGTAAAAAGTGGGGGCAAATGTGGTGTTTTACTAAAACAATCTCCCCTAACCTAACCTAAACTAACTTCACCCAACCTAATTTCACCTAACCTAACTTTACTTAACCTAACCTTCCAACTCTCAGATCAAAAATTAAATTCTGGCCATAGTCGAGTTGGAACCCAAAACCTCTGGGATAACACCCAAGTATACTAGCCACTACATCGCGAAATGGGCAAATTATCATGCAACACAACACAAAAATAAAAAGATTTCTGTAGTGTAACTCATTGGCTGACAATCATAGTTGAGAATTCAAACCCAAGACCTCAGGACTTTTGTTTTGAACATTATCAGAAATATTATTCCATTTACATTTTGCTGTTGCTTATAGTTATAAGAGTTGACATTAATATGGGAGCAAAAGTGAAAGCAAAAAGTGGGTGCAAGCATGGCTGGTTGTAGAGACTTTCATATCATCAATTACACATAAATTAAAATTTAGTAAAGTGACTTGGCTAATAATAATAATAATAATAATATTAACAGTTTAAAAAAAATTCAAGGGGATTGATATTTTTCAGGGTGTAATTTCCAAAGTACTGTCAAGAATAATAATTACATGAACAGATTCCAAGAACTCTAGAGTGCTTTTAAGGTTAATGATTGGCTAGGAGTGAGATAGAGCTAGCTAACCTAAGTTAACCTCAGCTCAGTAAACCTAACCTTGTCACATGGCATGTTCTACAAGTATAGACTTGCTTTGAGACTGGCTATGACGTCACAGATGAATGGCGGTGGGAGGCTGGCAAAAAGGAAAATGTTTTTGGATAATAAAAACGTCATGTCCAGCCTCCCACCGCCATTCATCTGTGACGTCATAGCCAGTCTCAAAGCAAGTCTATACTTGTAGAACATGCCATGTGACAAGGTTAGGTTTACTGAGCTGAGGTTAACTTAGGTTAGCTAGCTCTATCTCACTCCTAGCCAATCATTAACCTTAAAAGCACTCTAGAGTTCTTGGAATCTGTTCATGTAATTATTATTCTTGACAGTACTTTGGAAATTACACCCTGAAAAATATCAATCCCCTTGAATTTTTTTTAAACTGTTAATATTATTATTATTATTATTATTAGCCAAGTCACTTTACTAAATTTTAATTTATGTGTAATTGATGATATGAAAGTCTCTACAACCAGCCATGCTTGCACCCACTTTTTGCTTTCACTTTTGCTCCCATATTAATGTCAACTCTTATAACTATAAGCAACAGCAAAATGTAAATGGAATAATATTTCTGATAATGTTCAAAACAAAAGTCCTGAGGTCTTGGGTTTGAATTCTCAACTATGATTGTCAGCCAATGAGTTACACTACAGAAATCTTTTTATTTTTGTGTTGTGTTGCATGATAATTTGCCCATTTCGCGATGTAGTGGCTAGTATACTTGGGTGTTATCCCAGAGGTTTTGGGTTCCAACTCGACTATGGCCAGAATTTAATTTTTGATCTGAGAGTTGGAAGGTTAGGTTAAGTAAAGTTAGGTTAGGTGAAATTAGGTTGGGTGAAGTTAGTTTAGGTTAGGTTAGGGGAGATTGTTTTAGTAAAACACCACATTTGCCCCCACTTTTTACTCACACATTTTGCTCCTACTTTGTACACTCACTTTTGCTCGCTCTTTTTGCTCCCACTTTTGCTTTCACATTTGCTCCCACTTTCTGCTCCCATATTTGCTCACACTTGTTTGCTCCCACTTCTGCTTACACGTTTTCCACCCACTTTTTGCTCCCACATTTTTTTTGCTTTCCATATTAATGCCAACTCTTATAACTATAAGCAGCAGCAGCAACATGTAAATGGAATAATATTTCTGATAATGTTCAAAACAAAAGTCCTGAGGTCTTGGGTTTGAATTCCCAAACTATGGTTGACAGCCAATGAGTTACACTACAGGAAACTTTTACTTTATGTTGTGTTGCATGATAATTTGCCCATTTTGCGGTGTAGTGGCTAGTATACTTGTGTGTTATCCCTGAAGTCTTGGGTTCCAACTCAACTATGCCTAGGATTTAATTTTGATCTGTGAGTTGAAAGTTAGGTTAGGTGAAGTTAGATGAGGTAAAGTTAGGTTAGGTGAAGTTATGATGGGTTAGGTTAGGTAAAGTTCAGTCAAGTTAGATTAGGTGAAGTTAAGTTAGGTTAGGTTAGGTTAGGTGAAGTTAGGTGAGGTTAGGTGAGGTGAGGTTAGGTGAGGTTAGGTGAGGTTAGGTTAGGTTAGGTTAGGTTAGGTTATGACTAAGTTTGTTATGTCTAGTTGTTTTAGAAAAAACACCATTTTTGCTCTCATATTTGCTTGCATATTTTCTTTGCACTTTAATCTATCTTGACTTGTGTATTTACTTTTGCTGGTATATTTGTTGACATATTTGTTAGCATATTTGCTCCCACTTTTTTTTTTATATTTGCTTTGCTCCCACATTTGATCCCATATATGCTCCCACTTTTTGCTCACAGTTATTTTTTTCTCCCACATTTGCTCCCACTTTTTACCCCCCCCCCCCCCCCCACTTTTGCTCCCACTTTTTTGCATGTATATATGCTCCCACATTAAACTATTGTTGTTATTACCAAGTTGTCTTTACTAGAGATTAGTTTGTGCTTGACAGTTGATATGGAAGTATCAGTGACTAGGTATGGTAAGCCTTATGCATACTATAAAGGATATTCATATATTGTGAAACGAAGCAATAAAAATGGAACTGTTATTTGGCGCTGTTCAAAGCAACGATCGAAACAGTGTCGAGGAATGCTTAAAACAAAAGAATTGGACGTACTTTCTTCAAACAATCATGAATGTAAACTTAATAATCACGCTAGTCTAAATGTAAGGAAAACCCAAACCAAAGCAAGAAACCAAGTCCAAGAGAAAGATAGTACTGCTCAAGATAATATTAACCTCAAGTTTAATACACTACAACGCACTCATGCTGTTAGCGAGTTGTTTAATGAGAAACCTTTAACACCTCCTGTGAAACCCATGTTCAGACATGCCCCCACATCTCAAAAGCCCTCAACCCTATCAGAGACAATATACCCCATCAAAAAGTTAGTGGGGAAAGGTAATAGTGGTAAAAATAACATAACAATGTTAAAGCATTCTAGCACATCTAAAAAAAAGCTTTCAACACTATCAAAGACAACTCAAACCATTGAACAGACTGTGGACACAGGTGGAAATTATCATGGTAATGATAACGATGATAATGATCATCATTATGAAAATGATTATAATAATGAGGATGATAATCATAATGATGGTGATAATGATGAACTGCTTCCCGAGATTCTGAAACCATTCATAAAAAATAGTAAATGGAACGATCCTAATATATTAGTCGAACGTCTACAGCTCTTGCATGCCTGTAAACAGCTTGGCCATATTGGTTATGAGAAAGAGCTATTAAATATAGAAAATGAACTTCGTAAAGCTGCTATTATTGTGTAATGGGTCAACGTAGCAACACCCCCATCCCCTAAAATATAATTTTCAACAAGTGTTATGTTTAAAAGAACTGATAAACCAAAAGAGCTGTATTCTGTGTGTCTATCTCTTGTAAAAAAAAAAAAAAATGATTAAATTGATAAACATAGCTTGTGTATATTTCTTGTTTTCTTGCATGTTCAAGCAATAATTATGTCAGGGAAGGGATTCGAACCCTTGCTTCCTTAAATATTTGGAAATTTGATCTTAAGTCAAACGCCTTAACCACTCGGCCACCCTGACAGTTACTGATTTAATTAGTCTTGTTGAACATTAGTGTTTACAAAACTTTTCTTTTCCCCACTATATATATGCTCAACCACTTTTTGGTTTTTCAATGCTGATTTTTGTTTTGTTTCATTTTTTTTCAGTAACATTGCAGTTATCAGTATTGCAAACTGCGTGTTTAATATAGGGTTAAAGGCATTAAATAAATCACAAGCCTTACAGTAGTTGCATATAATGTATAACATGCAACATGTTATTCAAAATTTCAAATAGAGCTGTGCCTTGTTAACATTAAACTCTGTTGGTCATTAAAATAACTACTTGTAAAATAATGCCAGTGTCAAATCCTATTAGCAAATAGCATATATTAAATAATCATGCCATAAAACGAGAACTTAAAAATCATTTATTGTAGGAATACCTTTAATGGGATCACCAAACCTTCAAGTATGCAATATACATTCCAGATAGTACTGTATTTTGGTCGATAGTGCCTCTAGTGCTTACATTAAATAAGAATACAGTAAACATATAAATTTTTTTATAAATCATAATTGTTTTCATAAAATACCATATAATAAATATTTTCACACCAACGAATGGCCATTTGAAAATGGTTTATTGTAGAAATATCTTTAATGAAACCTCCAAACCTTCAGGTAAACCATATGTGATGTACATTCCACATAGCTACATAACCGACAGTACATCGTGGTACCAATCTCCACCGCATTGCGCGCTCATTGTTTGTGTTGGATTTCTGTCTCATTACTAGAACTGTACTTACTGGTCAATAACCAATATAGTGGTCAAAGTGTTCCCCTGGTAGATAACCCATGTTTGGTTTGTCAATTTCTAATTGCAAGGCCAGTCAAGACCTAACAAAAATTAGTCTTAACGTATATATCCACCATCAACATCATATCATTAAACAAATGAAACCATCTTAAGGTATTTATTACATTTAATTGCATTTTAGGAATCTTGCAAACATCTTGCAACCTTAAAGAGGAAAGTATAGACAGGAATCGTGAAAAGGAAACCGTTCAATCATTCAATGTCGTTAGTGTAAGGAACCTCAACGTAAGAGGTTATGAAAGTCTACGTGAGGGTGTGGTTTTTACAGCTGCATGCCTTTTCCTGACACCCACCTCAGAGACAAGTTTATGGGAAATGAAACTCAGCTATCATGTCGAATGTGAAGCTCCTAGTCTAGGAGAAAGTCATGTTGAGGTGTTTGTCTACAGGGAGTGTGCTAAACGAAACAACAACAACAACAACAACAACAACAACAACAACAAAAAGCATACATGTAAAGGGAATATTATGGAATTTTCGAGTACATGTAGTCAATTTTAATAAAAATTGGATAAATGTCATGGTTTGTACACCACTTGGCTAAATTCTGTAAATTTTAGTGAATTTTCATCAATATTCGTCTAATTTTATATGAATTTGAGATAGTTTAAACCATGCTTAGGTAAATCAATGAAATTTCAATAAATCTGGTAGTCATTTGTTGAATTTTTCTGGAATGTTGTGTCATTTGGTCAATTTGCGGAAAATGTAGTGAATTTTAGGAAAATTTAAGGTAAATCATGGGCAAGCACACTATTATTAGCTGAGTTTCTAATACAATTTTTGCATACCCTAGGACCAGTATTGCATTATAAGGCATGCCATGTGTTAGCGTTCTTAAAAGCCAGTGATATAAAACAATAGAGGTCTTTAATTCCACCCCTGGGCGTTATATCTAGTGTCATGTAGGTTGACGATCACGGAGTCCCAGCTGAGACCGTCATTGCTTCCACTAACTTGTGCTAGGCTCCTCTCTGTCTTATTTCCTGTCGACCACACTTGCTCAACTCTTGTTCTCTACCGAGCCCAACATGATTAGAGTATCCGAGGCCTAGGGAGTCTCTTCCTTTTGAAACTTCATTGGCCCTTGTTTATTTATTTTTTCTGATATCCTACTAGTGTGAGGAGGCAGCCTTGTTTTTATTTTCATGTTATTTCCTGTCTTTTGCTCAAGCCCCCTCAAAAAGGAAGGGTGTATATAGCCCCACCACTTGCGGTGCACTCTGCCTATGGCTACCCCCCTCAAGGGCTGATCAGTTTGGAAGATGGCGACCCCAAGGGATTTCTGAGCTGAGTCCAGTTTTCCTCCATTACCTCTGGGGTAAAGCCACTCCTATTATACTTTTTATCTGCCTTTCATGGCTCTCCTTCCTTCCAACTCCCTCAATCCTTATGCTTGAGGGTTGAGGGCCGTTTTTTATTCCTTCTGTCCTTTATTTGACCAATTGTTTTCCATTTCTTCTTCTAGTATATAGCTTAGATTTAATTTTCATCTTTACGATGACCCAAACCATTGAGGGTCGCTGTAGAACGCTTCTCTCTTGTCCAAAGGACAGCATGTTGAATTCCTCACTGGCTCATGAATTTTATACTTTGTTCACTTAGTTCTCATGGCTTTGAAACTGGCTGTCTGTAACGTGATCATTATTCATTTTAACTTCAGCGTACTAAACTAATTTTAAATTAGTTAATTTTAAATTAGATAATTTTAAATTAATTATTTTAAATTCAGATTTGTGTTTCACTGTAAACACAATTATTATTCTCCGTTTAAAACAAGCCATACCATTCTTTTTCTACCATGATAGCTTATACGTGGGCATGGAAAAGTAGTATAATCATCAGCTAAGGATTCAATTTCCATTACCTACACCTCTCATGGTATGGCAATTCGTTAAACTATAGAAAACGTTTCTATATGTTCTGTTACATTATTATTTGACCATCTCACCGTGTAGTGGTTAACCTACTTGGTTGTCAACCCTAAGGTCTTGGCTTCCAACCCCGACTATACCATGACATTCATTTCAAGGTTGCCATAAGCTTCACTAAGCCTTTGTCAAACCTAACAACGATCTAGTCATGTACAGAGCACGTCCGCTATCAAGCAAATGAGTAATATGAAACTTACTGACAAGGTCGCTGTGCTGTTATCGCCAAGGCACACACTAGACAAACCATAGCCAGTGTCTCTGTGCAGATTCAACACAGCGGTAGTAGGCAAGCGTATATTTGTTTAAAAATCATCATGAATATAGCTCCACTGTCACCACAGAGGCCCCGGTTCGATTTTTTTTCTAAAGACTGCAACAGGATATACAGGTAAAACTTTTTAGCAAAGGGTTGGCCATCATGACTTCTTCAACACCTCCAACCAATGTTTACTAATACTAGTGAGTTACCTTTCTTTCTTCGGCTTTTCCCAATTAGTTTGAGTCGCCGGAGCCAACCAGGCTCATTTTGGTTTTGGCCCGGGATTTAAGGCCGAATGCCCTTCCTGACGCCACGTGATTTTTCGAGTGAAAATTCCAACCCCCGCTGTCACCGGGATTTGAACCCCAGCCGTCCGGGTAAAGACGAGCAGCTAAGCACCTGCGCCATCACGCTCCCCACAGGTTAGTTATCTATACACACATTAATCCATAATTACCTAATAATAATAATAACAATCATCCTCCATACACATGTCCATTAAAGCATGGTTTCACAAAGATGCTTATTCTTTTAGGTGTATAACACATTTTTCCTCATAACATGACTATTTACTGTTTTAGGAGTGAAATGATCCATCGAGGTAAAAGCCCATATCATCCCCTATTTTTTAAGCTATCACACCTAATTTTAGGATTCTTCGTTTCCGAGATAGGGATTTTTCAATTTTGGGGGGTAGTTTCACCCCCCCCTGCTATTTTTCATCAAAAACAAAAGATCTTAGGTTCATTTATCATTTTTAGGTGTTTAACAAGTTTTTCCCCATAACATGACTATTTACTGTTTTAGGGGTGAAATGATCCATCGAGGTAAAAGCCCATATCATCCCCTATTTTTTAAGCTATCACACCTAATTTTAGGCTTCTTCGTTTCCGAGATAGGGATTTTTCAATTTTGGGGGGTAATTTCACCCCCCTGCTATTTTTCATGAAAAACAAAAGATCTTAGGTTCAATTATCATTTTTAGGTGTTTAACACCTTTTTCTCCCATAACATGACTATTTACTGTTTTAGGGGTGAAATGATCCATCGAGGTAAAAACCTATATCATCCCCTATTTTTTAAGCTATCACACCTAATTTTAGGATTCTTCGTTTCCGAGATAGGGATTTTTCAATTTTGGGGGGTAGTTTCACCCCCCTGCTATTTTTCATCAAAAACAAAAGATCTTAGGTTCATTTATCATTTTTAGGTGTTTAACACGTTTTTCCCCCCATAACATATTTATTTACTGTTTTAGGGGTGAAATGATCCATCGAGGTAAAAGCCCATATCATCCCCTATTTTTTAAGCTATCACACCTAATTTTAGGATTCTTCGTTTCCGAGATAGGGATTTTTCAATTTTGGGGGTAGTTTCATCCCCCTGCTATTTTTCATCAAAAACAAAAGATCTTAGGTTCATTTATCATTTTTAGGTGTTTAACACGTTTTTTCCCCATAACATGACTATTTACTGTTTTAGGGGTGAAATGATCCATCGAGGTAAAAACCTATATCATCCCCTATTTTTTAAGCTATCACACCTAATTTTAGGATTCTTCGTTTCCGAGATATGGATTTTTCAATTTTGGGGGGTAGTTTCACCCCCCTGCTATTTTTCATCAAAAACAAAAGATCTTAGGTTCATTTATCATTTTTAGGTGTTTAACACGTTTTTCCCCCATAACATATTTATTTACTGTTTTAGGGGTGAAATGATCCATCGACGTAAAAGCCCATATCATCCCCTATTTTTTAAGCTATCACACCTAATTTTAGGATTCTTCGTTTCCAAGATATGGATTTTTCAATTTTGGGGGGTAGTTTCATCCCCAAACAGGGAATGTTGCCCCAAGTGCTAGGACCCCTCATACAAGTCCCTAGCATGATTGGTTCGCGAGATATGAACAAAAGTGTCGTTAGGCCCTTTCGACAAAAATGAATCCTACATTCAAAAACGGAGTGTCACCCCCAGGGTTAGGATACTGCCTATGGCAAAATCCCATGAGGGGTTCAGAAAATATTAACAAACGTATAGTTAGGTCCTTTTGACAAAAGCCGTCCGTATGCGCATATACAAAAAATATTATTTACCCCCCGGGTAAGGGTAGTTTTTATTTTGGGGTGGATATACCCCTTCGATAGAAAAGGAGAGTTCACCACGAGTCCTACGACACCTCATACGTTTAAATCCGATTATTGGTTAGCGAGATAGTAAAAAGCCGATGACCTATTAGTTTTTTGGTTTATTTCAATATATATTAAAAAACACTCATTGATAAATCATCATTATAAAAGCCCGCCCTCTTACAAAACTCCTCAAGTGCGCATGCGTATAAAAAACATTCATCGCCAAAATGTCAAAAAACAACATGTTTACCCCAAATGGCGTTTCCCAATTCCATCCATTTTTAAAAAATAACCTCACCATCATCTAGAGCGGAAAAAATACCATCTAAACGACCCCTCACTCGACCCTACTCCTCCCCCACCACCTAACCCTTTCCCAACATAGGCATACATATTCAAGCACGAGCGCGACTTCAGGAAACCAACACTACCCCACTACTCGTGAATGACCTTTTAGTTTTGGTCTTTTCATTAAATAAAGAGGCTATAGGAAAGTAGGGGGCATTACTAGCAGTGCTAGGACACCCTGTATGTTCAAATCCCATGTTTGGTTAGCGAGATATCAGGTTCGGGGCCGCTACGAGGGTGGCTCAATAAAAAGTGAGACAGCTCCCCCCTCATCCCACTACTTGCCGGTGTGTGATAATCTGCTTTGTTGAACGTAAATCATTATGTAAACGTAATATAATATATTTTCTCTACCCTTTTCACTGAACTTTCTTAATTCGAATGTTTGGATAATACGAATTCTTTTACTGGTCCCTTGAGGTTCGAATTATCCAAGTTCCACTGTAATTAAAATAAATTAAAATGTAAAAAGCACATAAAATAAATAGAATAGTTTTCCCCAATTAAAAAGTGAATCTGCTCATCTTCTGTGACCTGTTCTCGAGTTGATCAAAGCCAGGGACTATCTTAGTGATACACAAGTCATAGAGCACTATTGGCCATGCTCCTCGCGGTGCTTGTCACCAACGGAACGGCCCCACGTGCCCTTGGCACGGTCTGCATTGCTCCAATAAGCGTCCGATGCGACCTTCACCAAGCATAAGAACAATGCATTGGCCTACATTGTAACTACGCTATTGTGTTCCTATCAGGAAGAAGTTCTACTACGGTGAGTTTGAGGCTCAGATAGCCCCTTAATCCACCCCCAGGGCGTACACTCTTCACGGAGACCGTAATTTTCTGTTTGGGTTCAAAGCGAAACAATTGATAAGCTGATGATGAGAATTGTTGTTTTAAGGGGCCTAACATCTAGGTTATCGGCCCCTAATGGAGTGGGTGATAGTGAAAGATGAGATGAGAATGAAAACTATAACTAATACTAACTACAGACTTACAAACTAGAAGAAGAAATGGTAAACAAATAAAGGATAAGGAAAATAAAGGACAGGAAGAAAGGAAATGCCCTCAACCCTCGAAGAATGAGGATTTAAGGACTTGGAAGGAAGGAGAGCCATGAAAGGCACATAGGAATGGGGAAAGAGGAGAGGTCCCGCCTCAAAGTCAGTGGAAAAAGGGTAAAAACGGATTAAGCACAGGAAGCCCTCGGGATCGCCAATTCCCAAACTCACCAGCTGTGAGCCCCTGAGGGTGTAGCAATATTCAGGGTGCACCAGAAGTGGTGGGGCTACATACACCCTGCCTCCTTAAAAGGGCTTTGTGCAGAAGATAGGAGATAACATGAAAAGAAAAAGTAGGCTGACCCCTCACAGAAGGAGGGTATCAGGAAAGATGAGACAAGGGCGGGAAAGGAAGAGACTCCCTAGGTCTCGGATACCTTAATAACTTCGGGGTCGGAAGAGAAAAGGAGTTGACTAAGAAAGGTCGACAGGAAAGAAGACGGAGAGGAGCCCGGCACAAGTAAGTGGAAGCAATCCCGGACTCAGCTGGGGCCCCGTGGTCGTCAACCCACGTCCCACTAGATGTGAGCCCCTGGGGGGAATTGATAAGCACATGGAATGCTCTTGATCGCCAACCCTATCAAGTCGCATTAGTGGCTATGGCGTTGGTCCTGTGACCAGCGGCTAATGCATCTTGTGACGTGGTCATAGTTCTGTTCCCTGTAACATTATCATTATCATTGTTCTTTCTTTCTTTCTTTCTTTCTTTCTTTCTTTCTTCGCTACGGCCATTCATAGAGCGCGTTGGAACTTGTTAGTTGGTTTGATGACTTTTGCCTCCCTCTTCTCCCAGAATCTGTTCATGAACTCAGCGTGTTGCCTCTTGTACCAGTCTTCCCCTCAATGTGCGCTTATTTACAGACGTTCTAAAGTTCTAAACATTTCTCGGTTTCTCATCGTGTTCTCTCCGATGTTCATATCATCCAAGTGCCCCTTCTGTTTCCTCCAGCCAATTTATTCTCGAATTTTGTGTATTAATCATATTGAATAATCCTTTTGTTATATTGTTGACATATTATTATTATTATTATTATATTTTTAGCCTATCTACTCATAGGGTTAGGACTACTGTTCTGACTCAGTGAGGAAAGCAATGGCAAACTACCTCACTCCTCTTCTTGCCTAGAACGCCTCAATATAGCGCTGCCTTGGGTTTTTCTGGGTATCTACTCACATTACGTAACGGCGGTGCTTTTTGAGGATCCAACCAGCCTTCGGGCTGACTACCTAACAGCCTATCTTCCACATTTTGTAACAAGAACTTCCGTGACGAACTAAGGAGCCTACTTTTCTTAATATATAAGATGCATGCCAATGATTAATCTATATGGATCTATCGAGAATAATAACGAAATTAAGTTGGTATTATCGAAATTTCTAATTAGTTCGAAATACTGTATACCATGCTAATGTAGCCTAATAGAGAACTACAGTTGGCAGCCCTGGTGACTGAATATATTCTTAGTTCCATCTCTTAAGGTATAGAATACAAAATTTGGTTGAAGTCCAATGGATAGCATGGATGTTACATGCAGTTAAACATTGGATCTAAAATCATGTTGGCAACAATGACATACATGTATTGGTCAGAAACAATCTGAAATAATATGTTCTATTGCTGTGTCAATTTTGAATGAAATCCATTAGTTAATATAGAAGTTACATGCATTTTAAAATTGAACCTATCAGCAGGCTTAGAATCAAGTTGGTAGCACTGACGTATATATTGAACCCTTGCAAAGAAACTTATGAGACTCAGTTTCGGGGGGTGTAACAGTCCATATCGTAAGTTGTTGTTAAAGCGCTTCATTAACATGCAGGGTAACATATAACAAAATAACATGCAGGAAAAAGTGAAGCCAGGGTTAAAACAAATGAATTTAATAACAAATCAGCTATTTACAACAAGACTTAACAAAACAAAACTCCCATTGACTCCCACTGAATAAAATTAAATATGCCAAAACTAGGCCAAATCTCTTGAGAGATTAATACTTGGACCAAATGTCCCAAAGAAAAATCAACAAAAGTGACAATTGTATGCGCGCGTGCTGTTCTACATGCTTCACGATGAGTACAATCGAATGCATGATTCGTCATCATCCAGAATAAACTTTCAGACGACGAATCCACATTGCTTAGAGCTAGACAGACGCGGGGAACAACTATACAACACTTAAAACTAAACCGACACTTCCTATACTTAAAATAAACAACACAATAATTTCCGCATGAAATTGGAATCAAAACTGCCGTAGCAAACATTACTGCCTAAAAATTAGGACTTCTCACACAAATCAACACAAGTAAGTTAACACGTGACCAACAAAAGAAATACACATATGACCGCAGTCATTTTTACAAGTACACTACCACTACACCACACAGGTGTCACATACTAAATTACATGAATTGAGTCATAAACAAATCACTAGGCTCAGAGCCAAAATTTACATTATTAACACTATATTCCATCCATACGACATGCAATAATCCGTCACACACATGGCGAACTCCCCAATTAATTATGGTTCAAAATAACCTTCACAAAGAACAGGTTTGCTACATGAAAGCTTAAAGGGGCCAATCGGAACATAGGACTGCCTAACAAAATAAGTCACCAGGCGAGACGGGCGATTTGTGGAAATCTGCATATCTGTCAACCCTCGTGTCACAATAACCTCGACCTCCCAAGGCACGGGATCGAATCTCGAAGAAGCGTGCCCCAAAGCACAATAATACGTGTGTGTGTGTCAGAACAAAATATCCCGGCATTTCCCCTAGGAAATCCAAGAATCAGCATATGGACAAGGAACAGCGGTCTCCCTGGAGCACCCTGCCTTTCCATAAAAAAATACAACAACAAAATATGAGGGCGGTAGGACCTCTACCCCTCTTCACGTAGAATCAACACACAACTGACACAATATCACACACAGAATCACACGTATGGGTTTGACAGACCCTGAAATAAAATGACATAAATATTTTCCACACGCTGGCGCCTCCGTTCTACGCCGTGACTAATTAACCTGAAAAGGACTCAAAAAGAATCTAAAAAATTAGAACTAAGGTGTTCTACAATTACAATTTAAATTGTTGCACTTGGCAACCCTAATATGAATAATAACCTGTTCAGCAAACATCTTACAGTAATTACCTCCCTTTCCTATCTAAAATATGAACTTTAATAAAGCACCACTTATCGAATGTAACGGTTTCCGCATTTGCATGGATAAAAATCACGTACACGCGTCGTGCACATTAAATATGACTCCAAAGAAAAATAAATACACAACAAACACTTTGGCCTCGTGCCAACGTACATTTAAAACAATTGGTGTCGGTACGAAAAAAACCACTCTAAAACAAGAAAAGACTAAAATTAACTATTTACAAAGTTCCCCCGCCAATCTAACGACATAATTGAATAATCAATTGTTGTACATCACCGTCTCAGCTTGTAGAACATATGACCTCCATCTCAGCCCATTTCCCTATGGAAAAATTAGCACTCCATCGTTGTCTTCGTAGAAGCGTCGGACATCACTCCGGCTCCTGACCACACGTCGGACATCTTGGTGTAGTCTCTTTGGAAGAAAAGTTCAATGTTATTATAATTTGACCTGGCTATAACCGCTTGTGAGTTACTAAATTCACCCACAAATAGTCCTATGCGATTAATCACGAAGACTTTCCCTACTCTCGCTCACACACGCACGATACACACATGAAAAATACAATAAAAATTTACATGAAATATACAACTTCGAGGCCATCGTCACTGGCTCGACAATACAAGTTTTAAAGTCTGACTGACTCACAGTCGCTATCTCGCTCGGTAATCTCTACTGCTCTGCTTGACCTTCGCTCGGGTGAGCGCTAATTAGAATGTTACTCACGTCTTGCCCTAAGAGCTGAAAATAGTTGCCTTTAAGATAATATTCAAGTTTTAAATCACCGCAAACTTGTGTGAAGTTAGCTTATAGAGCTCACAAAGTATTAGGATTCAAATTATATATTAGAGCTTTAAAAATCGCAACACAAACTGATGTGAAATTAGCTCATCAGAGCTCACAAATAAATGACTTCGAATAATATTAGAGCGTTAAAATCTTTACACAGACTGGTGTGAAGTTAGCTCATCAGAGCTCCAAAACGAATGACATCGAACAGCGTCTCGTCGATCAATTTATTAGAAACTGACAGGGGGATGAAGAGTGGGGTAAATTAAGAAAAAAATTCCAGAGTTTTCATCTCACACACACGGGACTAGTGTCAATCTTCATCAAATAATTCAAACGTCTCAGCGCACTCGTGCGGAGATAATTCTGATCGGCGGTTCTTTAGATAATCAATTCCGCGCGCTTCTTACCACTGACGCCATCCATCGCGTGATCTTGGTGTGGTCTCTCCTGATTGGTTGATTCAATCGTAGGTCGGTTGCAAGAAACTCGTGACCATCCCTTTATGATTCCAATTCTGGTGCAAGTTGTTACACAATTTGGCCTTGAGCTCAGATTACCAGGCCATTTTCAAGAATAGCTACCAAGAGCTACTTCTGTGGCAATCATTGCGACACGCTACCTTGCCTTTATCCTCGTCAACGTCCACAAGTACTGCCTGGGCTGCAGTAATATTAATAATAAATTATGAATACTTATTTATCGTAGATCAATAAGGGTTCAATATGTTACTCCAAATTAATTTAGAATGTCAGGTACTATACGTGTGCATAGTTTAAATCTGTCGGCTTGCATACTTTCTGATATATGGGTATTTGGATTAAGAAAATTGAGAGCATTCATTAACAGTTGGCAGCCCTGTTTGCTCTTAAGAATACGGTCAGTCATATCTATTTATGTACACATAGCACATACGAAATTTGGTTGAAATCCAATTGATAGTGTAGAAGTTATATGCATTTAAAATTTGGACCTATCAGCAAATTTATAATCATTTTGGCAACACTGCCATGTGTGGCCTCCTGGAAATTAAACTGCAATATTATTATATATACGTGTGCCAATTTTGAAATAGCTCCCATTCATACCTTCCATGATATCCAACATGAGGCTCAAATTTCAATTGCGATTTTTCAGCAGTTGATAGCACTGACATCATTTTCAAATATGGCCGTGAGATATTCAGGTATAGATCTTTACTCCTACCAAATTTTGTTTCGATTGCTGCAGCCGGTTATGAGTTGATAGGGGGGGGGGGAACATTCACAGTCAGACAGACAGACAGACAGACAGACAGAAGGACAGACAGACACACATTTGCCCGATCTCATACGTCTCCTTTTTCCTCATTTTTTCAAAATGTGAAAAGTAGGCTAAAAATGACGCTAAAGTAGACTTATGAGATCGATCCGGACAAAAGTATGTCTGTCTGTCTGTCTGTGTGTCCCCCTATCAACTCCAAAACGGCTGCAGATATAGAAACCAAATTTGGTATGAGTAAAGATCTATGCTTGAATATCTCACGGCCGTATTTGAAAAATGTCGTCAGTGCTACCAACTGCTGAAAAATCAAAATTGAAATTGAGGTCTATTATGGATATCTCAGAAGATAAGCATGGGAATTGTTCCAAAATTGACACACAGATAGATAATCTACATTAGACTAGTTTACATGAGCCCATACATGAGAGTATTGCCAACATGATTCTATGCCTGCTGATAGGTCCAATCTTTAAATGAATGTAACTTCCATAGTATCTATTGGAATTCAACCAAATTTGGTATGTGATTTGCGCACCGGTGCAGATATGAATACGCAATTTTATTGTCAACAGGGCTGCCGACTGTTGAAAAATGCAGTCCACACATTTTTATCCTAATCTCAATATATCAGAACGTATGCAGGCCAGCAGTTCTAAACTTTGCATAACTATAGTAACTGCAAATGTAGGTAAATTTTCAGTAACCGATATACGACAGTGCTGCCAACATGATTCTACGCTTGCTGATAGGTTCAATGTTGAATCACATGTAACTTCCATACTAATAAATGAAGTTCTTTCAAAATTGGCACATACAGTATAGAGATCATAATATTTCAATTTGAGTTTGAGCATCCCATTTATGGCAGTGTCGCCAACCTGATTTTACGCATGGTGATAAATTCAATATTCAAATACATGTAACGTGCATAATATCTTTTGGACCTCATCAAAATTTAGCATGTGCATTGTAGGTCTTAAGGTCACCACGTACTCTTACACGATGAAAAAGTCTATTTCTGTGGCATCACTTTACTATGTATTTTCTGGGTTTATGCTAAAGGTACAGATATAGGCTAATTCTTGTAACATATAAGAAGCGGTATATTCTGAGCTGTTTTTGACCATGTAGTGCTACTTTGCTTTTATAGCATGTGTGAAATGAATACAAATTTGGGCAGATACATTTTCAAAAAAATGTTGTATAAGAGTAGTGGTTTTGTGAGAGTTCCGCAGCCTCCACCTCCACACCCTCCACACAAGATGGCGGCAGCCCGATAACTCCCGAACCCGTGGTCGGATTTTGACGAATGAGGTGTCATTGAACTCGGGCTAACACCCCCTTTCCAATGGATGACATATTTCAACCCCAGAAATGAAACCTACCCCTACTAGGGGGTGAAATTGTAATTTTTTTAGAGAATCTCTGTTACCAATTGCAATATGTGAGAGTTTGAATGCCGATATGGATTTAAACGTTGTTCCACATAAAGTGCATATGTTTGGTGGAAAGCCACTATGAATTAGCATGCCCACTCATGGCTTTTGTAAGAGGGTGGGGGAGCGGATCCCTATAGATGGGTTATTGTTGACGGGTCATTGTTGGCGGGGTCATTGTTGTCGAGTCCTTGTGGACGAGTCCTTGTGGACAAGTCCTTGTGGACAGGTCCTTGTGGACAGGTCATTGTGGACGAGTCTGTGTGGACGAGTCCTTGTGGACAGGTCCTTGTGGACGAGTCCTTGTCCCTTTGGACTGATCCCTTTGGCCTGGTTCCAACGGACTAGCCCATGAATTTATTTAAATTATGTCAAAGGGTCTAACTACATTTTGTGTGTGTTGAATTGACGTTGTTCACCACTACTATAATGGAATAACGATATGAAAGGAAAGTGACGAAATACATGTGGACATACAAGGATCTAACTTGGTGGATGGATGTGTTCTAACGAGTCATTTGTAGTTGAAAGAGAATAATACATGTTCTTAAGATGTTAAAACTTAAGAAATGACACGTTCAGTAAGACGTCTTGTTACTTCCTGTGTCATATTACAGACATGGCAGAGAGCGCGCAGATCTGTTGCTATGACTAACACTGCAGTAATTTGAAACCGCAAGTGTTCATTAAGACAATGGATGATGATCATGCAAAGTTAGCAGTTATTG
The DNA here is from genome assembly GCA_946902985.2 of Meconema thalassinum. Taxonomy (NCBI): domain Eukaryota; kingdom Metazoa; phylum Arthropoda; class Insecta; order Orthoptera; family Tettigoniidae; genus Meconema; species Meconema thalassinum. The sequence goes on from OX336394.1 coordinate 429,997,780, forward strand.
GATATTACACAGGTGTTCCTTCCGGTGTCATGTTGCTGACATACCAGAGAGCGCACACTGCTGTTGCTATGACTGACGCTGCAGTAATTTGAAACCCCATATGTTAATTATGACAATGGGTGATGATCATGCAAAGCAGTCATTGGATACCACACAGGTGTTCCTAGTGTACTTTGGACTCTCAACTGTATTGGGAAAGGAATTGCAATGATCTGCAAAAAACTGCTGACACGAGCGATGAGAGTTTATATAAGAGGGGTGTCATATATCTCCCTACTGTCAGTCTATATTACTCGCTTTGAGTGAACAGTGCTCTATTACTGCTCAAGAGTTGTAAAAAAAAAGCCGTTTTGGTAGAAAATCATTAAATTATTTTGCAAGGTAAGTACTTATTATTAATGGATTGTAGTCTTTTATTACTAATTGATGTTGAAGTTATTGATTGGAATGTATTGATTGATTGATTGATTGATTGATTTGTTTACAGATAATTGGGTACCTGTAGGTTACCAAATTCCTTTAATCTGTTCATTCAGTGACAGTAGTTGATCAATTATAAAAAGGTAAGTGCCCCCTCTAATAACTTTTAAACAGTTAGAGTGATATTTTCCAATGTTCACCACTACATGTTAGTGAAAATGGTATATTTGACAGTCAAAAGTTGGAACTACTTGACCATGGTGTGTAAAGCTAATTTTGTAGGTTAGATTTTGATTACCGCTCTATTAAGTTTGAATGTTCATTGCTAGGTGTCAGTGACAGAGGGAATATTTAAAGACTTAACCTCAGTTCACTTAACTTTACCTAACTTAACCTTGTCATGTGACATGTTTTACAAGTTTAAACTTGTTTTAAGACAGGCTATGACATTACACTTAGCTCACTTAACTGGCGATCGCTGGTTTTTATCACGTGACATGTTCTACAAGTTTAGACTTGTTTTAAGACTGGCTATGACGTCACACTTAGCTCACTTAACTGGTGATCGCTGGTTTCTAATACGTGACATGTTCTACAAGTTTAGACTTGTTTTAAGACTGGCTATGACGCCACACTTAGCTCACTTAACTGACGACCGCTGGTTTCTACCACTCTATCATGTTCCAATGTTCACCGCTAGGTGTCAGTGACAGTGGTATATAGTACCCCCCAGTTAGAACTACATAAAGTTAGACTTGCTAGGAGTTCACAGATCGAATTTATATACCCTGCTATAACCATTGACTGGAATATAATTAAACTATTTATATTGTACTTTTTGTTTTATCTTTTATTAACATTGATGATTTCTTTCTTTTATAGATATCTTGGAAAGTAATCACCATGTTCAAGTGTGGTGACTGTAAGAAACAGTTCTCAAGACCTGACAACCTTCAACGACACGCAAATGCTAAACATGACATTAAAATGTTTGTGTGCAGTCATTGTGCTACCACATTTAACAGACAAGATAGTCTTGGACGGCATGTAAATTTAATGCATGTCAGTTCAGCACCTTTTTCATGTTCAGTTTGTGATCTTGGTTTTTCTGCTGTAAAGCGATATCAATCCCACATGGTTGAAGTGCATGGGGAACAACAGGAATTAAAAACTGTAAAACCATCAACTAGCACGGAACCTTTTAACAAATGTAATGCTCAAAAGCGTAAACGTTCTCAAGATTATGAAAATAGTTGTGCAACAAAAAGAAAAAAGAATGGTGAACCTTCAATAACCCATTGTGATGTTTGTAATATTGATATACCTTCTTCAATCATTCATGGACATTTACGCAGTATTCAACATAACAATAACGCTTGTCATGAAAGAAATTCTGGAAATATTCAACAAATTGGTAGTGCATTTAAAAGTCGAATTGCTAGTTATAGACTTTACAGTAAAGAAAAAACTCAAAGTATTGAATCATTTTTAAAAAATGTTCAACCTACTGTGTTTGGCTTAGTAGAAAATGTTTTATTAGAGCATAAAACAATTAAAATGAATTTTGAGCTTTTTGGCCTCTATGTAAAAACTGGGAGCGAAGGTGAAATTACAGATATCAAATCTTTTAATACAAAAAACATAATTGTTAGCGAATCAACTAATATTAGTGATATATATCAAAATATTTCAAGTGCCATCATCGTGAAGAGTGAAGAGTTCCAGGAAAGGGAGTCAGGCTGGGCGTTGGTTGAAGTACTTTATTTAGAAATCAACCTGAATAAATATAATCCCCTTCGAGCATCATCATACATTGATTTACCTGCATGGATTAAACGTAAGAATGCTTGTGTAAACGTTATGAATAATGATGACGCATGCTTTGCATGGGCTGTAACCTCAGCTCTCCATCCAGCAGCGATGAATGAAAAGAGAACGTCATCTTATCCTCACTATTCTTCAGTGTTAGATTTAAAAGAAATAGAATTTCCTATGGCGATAAAAGACATTCAACGTTTTGAAGAGCTGAACACATTCATCCTTAAATTTCCCAAGAACCTTTTTTGTTTACTAGAGGTAAATGGTAAATATTATCCTTGGGGTAGTCACTTGTATCAAACCTATTTAGCTCAGTTTTGATATCCTCGTAAAAATCATCAGTTTTAAACTCATAAATAAAAGAATCTGTGTCTGTGTAGAGTAATTTAGCATTATCAAGATAGTTTTTCTTTACATAATCATAGTGAAATTCATACATAAGTGTTTTTGACAATTCCAGAATGGTGTAACCCACATATATGGGTTTGTTGTAAGTTACTTTAAGACGATTCATTTGTATTACAACTAAATCCTCATGAATAATTGAACAGCTATGAAAGTTAGGCTTGCTTATTAAGTTGCTCGCACCATACCTTTTACCATCATTCTCCCACTTTGTTATCAGCTTTACATCAACTCGTTTATCAACATTCTCCATAGTCTTTCCAAAAACACTATTATTCATGAGTTTATAAAACTCTTTTTCAAACGCGTTTGTTGACTGTGTTCTTAAATTATTGTTTAGATCAATATACGGTTTGAGCCATGCTGACTGATGAAATTGTAATACGCGATGAATTTTACTTAATTTCAATCCATGCTGTAGACACTGTTTCAAGTTTTGATAATGTATTACATATTTACATTTATCATTTACATTAGCAATTAACATTTTTGTTCGTGATGTGATGTATGGAGATTTCATATTCTCAGGACAAAATGGTAAATCATTATGATCATCATGTAACTCTTTAGGGTACTCAAGAATTACCTCTAAAATATATCCTTTATCATCGTTATCATTAAGAGTGTCAACATGTAAGACAACAATTTCAGGTTGTGTCAGCCAGCGAAAATCTTTCAGTGGTAGATATTGACTCATAGCCCAACCATATTGGTTATTTGCATCGAGGTAGACAATATACTTTGACTCTTCACATGGGTTGTAGCTAGGCATGTATTTATTATTTGCTTTAGAGTACCGTCCACTACATTGGCTTAATCCACCTCGAATTGATGATTTTATAAAATTGATCATGTCTATATCAGTCATTAATTCTAAATTTACTTTCGTTTTTTTTTCAACATTGAACTGAAACTTAACCCAGGAGCTGTGAAATACTGACAAGGATCAAGGTCATAAGTTTTAATACAAACATTCCGAAAATTTTCAAAAACATCTGCTAATAACAACACATCTGTCTTCAAATATATGTCTGAAAATTCTCCTAAAGTTTGAATGTTAAACTGTGCCCATACACGTTGTGCATGTAAATATTCCTGATCACTGATATGACTTGTGTTTAAGGAACTGTAAAATGCATCTTTCGGTGGTAAAGAACACTCCTCAAGACGTTCCACACAGTTAATATATTCGTAAGGGAATATACCCTTTTGACAAATCAAATTAAAATCATCTTCTTTAGGAAAGACACGTTGAATTTCATGAAACTGATCTGATTTTAAATTACTAGCCAGCTTATCAAGACTACTCGGCATAAAGCGGAATGAATCTAAAAATCGCAGTTTAATGGTTTTCTTATTGTCAGTTTTGATGTATTTTGTGAACGATATGTATTGTTCCTTATTATTTGCAATCACATCAATTTTCACATCTGAAGCTCCAAATTCTTTAACGATAAAGTGGTTATCGTATTTGCTACCGTTATGTAGAATGACCGGAATGAATTTACTTACTCTATAATTTAAATTACATTCTTGGTGAGCAGCACCACGATATTGTCCTGTTAAATGGTCATGATCGCGAACCCTGTCTGTATATAAACATTCACCACATATAAAACAATTAGTTTCAGTTTCAAAATTCATTTGCTCTAATAAAGTTAGTGGTTCCATTGGAATGATCGTATTTAAAATAGAGGATATACGGATGGCATCTTTTTCAAGTCTTTCCATAAAAACTTTAGGTGCATCAGGCCCTCTATAGAGCTCAAACTTATTTAAAGAGTCATCATAACTACATTTAATATAATATGCAAAGCTAAAAGGTTCATGAATGTGAGTAGTGTTGGTAAAAGGTTGGGCTGGATTCGATGAACATGTATTAAATGGTTTTAGCAAAGCCTCGAAGTCAGCATATATAACAAATGGTACTCGAAGCTGTTTCTCATAATCCTTAAATTTTAGAATGTTATTTTTAGGAGTAGGTAATACTGTGCATACATGATTACAACCCCATTTTTGATGTTGAGTTAGTTGATCCTCTTTTCTGAAATATAGCAAACAGCCATCACACAACCACTTTTTACCATTGTGTTTTGAAACCTGACTACTGACAAGTCTACTTAAATGTTTTATCCAACAATAGTGAGCATTTTCACCTTCGGTTAAGTATAGTAAATTTACATGAGCATTCTTTTTTTCCTGAGTATAATATAGAGGACCAACTATACTCTTATTTTCAATTCCATAAACATTAATACTTACATTGTTCAGCTCTTCAAAACGTTGAATGTCTTTTATCGCCATAGGAAATTCTATTTCTTTTAAATCTAACACTGAAGAATAGTGAGGATAAGATGACGTTCTCTTTTCATTCATCGCTGCTGGATGGAGAGCTGAGGTTACAGCCCATGCAAAGCATGCGTCATCATTATTCATAACGTTTACACAAGCATTCTTACGTTTAATCCATGCAGGTAAATCAATGTATGATGATGCTCGAAGGGGATTATATTTATTCAGGTTGGTTTCTAAATAAAGTACTTTAACCAACGCCCAGCCTGACTCCCTTTCCTGGAACTCTTCACTCTTCACGATGATGGCACTTGAAATATTTTGATATATATCACTAATATTAGTTGATTCGCTAACAATTATGTTTTTTGTATTAAAAGATTTGATATCTGTAATTTCACCTTCGCTCCCAGTTTTTACATAGAGGCCAAAAAGCTCAAAATTCATTTTAATTGTTTTATGCTCTAATAAAACATTTTCTACTAAGCCAAACACAGTAGGTTGAACATTTTTTAAAAATGATTCAATACTTTGAGTTTTTTCTTTACTGTAAAGTCTATAACTAGCAATTCGACTTTTAAATGCACTACCAATTTGTTGAATATTTCCAGAATTTCTTTCATGACAAGCGTTATTTTTATGTTGAATACTGCGTAAATGTCCATGAATGATTGAAGAAGGTATATCAATATTACAAACATCACAATGGGTTATTGAAGGTTCACCATTCTTTTTTCTTTTTGTTGCACAACTATTTTCATAATCTTGAGAACGTTTACGCTTTTGAGCATTACATTTGTTTAAAGGTTCCGTGCTAGTTGATGATTTTACAGTTTTTAATTCCTGTTGTTCCCCATGCACTTCAACCATGTGGGATTGATATCGCTTTACAGCAGAAAAACCAAGATCACAAACTGAACATGAAAAAGGTGCTGAACTGACATGCATTAAATTTACATGCCGTCCAAGACTATCTTGTCTGTTAAATGTGGTAGCACAATGACTGCACACAAACATTTTAATGTCATGTTTAGCATTTGCGTGTCGTTGAAGGTTGTCAGGTCTAGAGAACTGTTTCTTACAGTCACCACACTTGAACATGGTGATTACTTTCCAAGATATCTATAAAAGAAAGAAATCATCAATGTTAATAAAAGATAAAACAAAAAGTACAATATAAATAGTTTAATTATATTCCAGTCAATGGTTATAGCAGGGTATATAAATTCGATCTGTGAACTCCTAGCAAGTCTAACTTTATGTAGTTCTAACTGGGGGGTACTATATACCACTGTCACTGACACCTAGCGGTGAACATTGGAACATGATAGAGTGGTAGAAACCAGCGGTCGTCAGTTAAGTGAGCTAAGTGTGGCGTCATAGCCAGTCTTAAAACAAGTCTAAACTTGTAGAACATGTCACGTATTAGAAACCAGCGATCACCAGTTAAGTGAGCTAAGTGTGACGTCATAGCCAGTCTTAAAACAAGTCTAAACTTGTAGAACATGTCACGTGATAAAAACCAGCGATCGCCAGTTAAGTGAGCTAAGTGTAATGTCATAGCCTGTCTTAAAACAAGTTTAAACTTGTAAAACATGTCACATGACAAGGTTAAGTTAGGTAAAGTTAAGTGAACTGAGGTTAAGTCTTTAAATATTCCCTCTGTCACTGACACCTAGCAATGAACATTCAAACTTAATAGAGCGGTAATCAAAATCTAACCTACAAAATTAGCTTTACACACCATGGTCAAGTAGTTCCAACTTTTGACTGTCAAATATACCATTTTCACTAACATGTAGTGGTGAACATTGGAAAACATCACTCTAACCGTTTAAAAGTTATTAGAGGGGGCACTTACCTTTTTATAATTGATCAACTACTGTCACTGAATGAACAGATTAAAGGAATTTGGTAACCTACAGGTACCCAATTATCTGTAAACAAATCAATCAATCAATCAATCAATCAATCAATCAATACATTCCAATCAATAACTTCAACATCAATTAGTAATAAAAGACTACAATCCTTTAATAATAAGTACTTACCTTGCAAAATAATTTAATGATTTTCTACCAAAACGGCTTTTTTTTACAACTCTTGAGCAGTAATAGAGCACTGTTCACTCAAAGCGAGTAATATAGACTGACAGTAGGGAGATATATGACACCCCTCTTATATAAACTCTCATCGCTCGTGTCAGCAGTTTTTTGCAGATCATTGCAATTCCTTTCCCAATACAGTTGAGAGTCCAAAGTACACTAGGAACACCTGTGTGGTATCCAATGACTGCTGACTTTGCATGATCATCACCCATTGTCATAATTAACATATGGGGTTTCAAATTACTGCAGCGTCAGTCATAGCAACAGCAGTGTGCGCTCTCTGGTATGTCAGCAACATGACACCGGAAGGAACACCTGTGTAATATCCAATAACTGCTAACTTTGCATGATCATCATCCATTGTCTTAATGAACACTTGCGGTTTCAAATTACTGCAGTGTTAGTCATAGCAACAGATCTGCGCGCTCTCTGCCATGTCTGTAATATGACACAGGAAGTAACAAGACGTCTTACTGAACGTGTCATTTCTTAAGTTTTAACATCTTAAGAACATGTATTATTCTCTTTCAACTACAAATGACTCGTTAGAACACATCCATCCACCAAGTTAGATCCTTGTATGTTCACATGTATTTCGTCACTTTACTTTCATATCGTTATTCCATTATAGTAGTGGTGAACAACGTCAATTCAACACACACAAAATGTAGTTAGACCCTTTGACATAATTTAAATAAATTCATGGGCTAGTCCGTTAGAACCAGGCCAAAGGGATCAGTCCAAAGGGACAAGGACTCGTCCACAAGGACCTGTCCACAAGGACTCGTCCACACAGACTCGTCCACAAGGACCTGTCCACAAGGACCTGTCCACAAGGACCTGCCCACAAGGACTCGTCCACAGAGATCCGCTCCCCCCACCCTCTTCAAAAGCCATGAGTGGGCATGCTAATTCATAGTGGCTTTCCACCAAACATATGCACTTTATGTGGAACAACGTTTAAATCCATATCGGCATTCAAACTCTCACATGTTGCAATTGGTAACAGAGATTCTCTAAAAATTACAATTTCACCCCCTAGTAGGGGTAGGTTTTATTTTAGGGGGAGATATGTTGTCCATTGGAAAGGGGGTGTCAGCCCGAGTTCAACAACACCTCATTTGTCAAAATCCGACCATAAGTTCGAGAGTTATCGGGCTGCCGCCATCTTGTGAGGAGGGTGAGGAGGAGGAGGGTACAGAACCGATCAAAACACACTACTTATAAGTTGCTTCAGGTACACATTTCTCAGTAGTTTCTCAATCAAATACTCTCAAATTTTGTTCACATACTTGGAATGGATCATGGCAGATGGGTAACTACTTTGTTTCATTATTATTGGGACAGAATGGAAGAAAAAAAATCCTAACTCTTTCTTTCGAAATTTATTCAAAAATATGTATCAACTTTTCTCTTCCCAATCCATGCCTACTATGTTTTGGAAGTAAAAATAGGTTAACATTCAAGTACTCCATTAGGAAAGTTAATGTAAAAAAATTAGCCCTCTATCTTAAATGGTTTCCTAGTTATTGGTACCTAAACATGAAATATGAGTATTAACGGAAAACAGCTGGCAAAGTTAAAAGTGTATTATTCGGAGTATGGGACGCTAATTTAAAAAAAAACGAATTTAAGGTAGTTGTAGACACCAAAACCTCAACAAACTATATATATTTGGATTCAGAAAAGAATGAAGAATTTTATGGCGCCAAAATCAAAAAATCGATTTTTTTCATCATGCAAGAGTACGTGGTGTCCTTAAGAAATGGAACTAAGAATATATTCAGAGTCGTCAAGTCTGCCAACTGTTGAGAGGCCTATATGGTCTCTATAATTTTAAGAAAAGTAGGCTCTTTAGTTCATCACGGAACTACTTGTATTACATCGTTTTGCCCACCTGTGGAGCGCGATAGAACCTCTCCCAAAATGTCTTCGTCTGGGCACTCAACATCTTCCTCCGTTCTTCGGCCCATGATTCTTCAATCCCGGAAGTTCTCAGAGAAATGATGGTTATTGATGAATGTTGAGTCCATCTTGTATAATTTCCTCTCTAATGCCAATTTCTTGAAAATCTTTTTGTTATTATTATTATTATTATTATTGAAATGAGGTTCAGTGAGTCCGGGAATGTTCTCCGCAGCGCCTACATCCGTCTGCGAGGGCTAGCTACAGCAATTACGTTGGTAGCACGGCTGCCACTTGCATCATAACAAATAAACAGTAAACTTTGTACTCGCCAAAGCCATTCATAAATGATGCTGGAACCATTCACAGTACATCACTATTTTTAGCCTACTTTTCACATTTTGCAAAAATGAGGAAAAAGTAGTCTTATGAGATCGGGCAAATGTGTGTCTGTCTGTCTGTCTGTCTGTCCTTCTGTCTGTCTGGCTGTGTGTGTGTCCCCCCCTATCAACTCCTAAACGGCTGCAGCAATCAAAACCAAATTTAGTATGAGTAAAGATGTGCACCGGAATAGCTCACGTCCATATTTGAAAATGATGTCAGTGCTACCAACTGCTGAAAAAACGCACTAGAAATTTGAGCTCCATGTTGGATATCCTGCAAGGTATGCATAGGAGCTATTCCAAAATTGGCCCACATGTAGATAATACTATTTCAGTTTAATTTCCAGGAGGCCAACCATGACAGTGTTGCCAAAATAATTTTAAGCCTTCTGATAGGTCCAATGTTTAAATGCATATAACTTCTACACTATCAACTGGATTTCAACCACATTTTGTATGTAATATCTGTACATAAACAGATATGACTGAGCGTATTCTTAAGAGCCACCAGGGCTGCCAACTGTTAATAATTGCTCTCTCTATTTTTTTATCCAAATACCAATATATCAGAATGTGTGCAAACCGACAGCTTTAAACTATGCACACGTATAGTACCTGACATGTTTGATTAATTTTGGAGTAACTTATATACGTCAGTTCTACCAACATGATTCTAAGTCTGCTGATAGGGCCAATTTTTAAATACATGTAACTTCTATACTATCAGTAGGATTTCATCCAAATTTCGCATGTGCTATGTGTAACATATCAGATATGACTATAAGTATTCTTCAGTGCAATCAGGGCTGCCAACTGTTAATAAATGCTGTCTATATTTTTTACCCTAATATCAATATATCAGAAAGTATGCAAGCCAACAGCTCTATACTTTGCACACGTATAGCACCTGACTTTCTAGATTAATTTGGAGTAATTAATACAAGGCAGTGCTGACAACATGATTCTATGCCTGCTGATATGTCCAATTTTAAAATACATGTAACTTCTATACTAACAAATGGATTTCATCCAAAATTGGCACAACAAGATATCATAATATTTCAGATTATTTCTGACCAGCACACGCATGGTATTGTTGGCAACATGCTTTTACGCGTGCTGATAGATCCAGTGTCTAACTGCAAGTAACGTCCATTGGACTTCAACCAAATTTTGTATTCTGTACCTTAAGAGATGGAACTAAGAATATATTCAGTCACCAGGGCTGCCAACTGTAGTGCTCTATTAGGCTACATTATACCAGGTATATTTTGAACTAATTAGATATTTCGATATTACCAACTTAATTTCGTCATTATTCTAGATATGTTCATATTCTGTAGAATAATCATTGGCATGAAAAGTAGGCTGTATAGTTCTTAACGGAACTTCTTGTTCCGTAATCAGTTTGTTTCAATTCATGAACCACGGTAACTTTATAAGGGAACAACTGAAGCTTGTCTCTTACAGCTTTATGGGCTGTCGGCTTAGAGATTCCTGTTTGTTGAGCTAATTTTCGTGTTGATTTACTTGGACTACGCAGCATTGTATCGGAGATTTCATCAAGTTTTTCGTCTGTTTAAAGCGTAGGCTTGCCTATTCCCGGTACATCGTGAACTGAGGAGTGACACGAAATTTACTTACCAAATCCCGAACGGTATCACGGTTTGGACACTTTGAATTAGGAAACCACGCCTGAAATCTTAATTTTACATTTTCTGTAAACCGATCGCCTTCGCGAAAAACGTATTCCACCAAAAACACTCTCTCTTCAGTAGTAAACATTACCGCCTGTATACTGTTGCACTCTTCCGATAATAATCTATCTGAACACTCGCTTATCGCAATACACACTGACAATTCGACAGTCTACGGCCCACACGCGGGACTCCCCCTTTCAAGGACACAGGGCCGCCAACTAAACCCATGACGCAAACGCTACTGCGGAGAACATTCTCGGGCGCCCTGTATAATTGCATTCGTGTGTGTAGCTAGTTGAGGGATTATCTTACCTTGTTCATATTAGTCTAAATCACAATGTGGGTAGTCTCGTGAATACACGTGTTTATTTGTGATTAATGCAAGCAACATCTCATATTCTCATGCTATGGATTATATTGATGACCTGTTTGCGGTTCAAGGAACCTCACAGCCTTGTAATATTATATTATAAACCTTAAGTCTATACTAATTTGTACCGGTTTCCTCAGCGCAAATAATAAGGGCAAGACTTACAGTATATGAAAAAAAAAAAACATTAAAGAAGGTTGCTCTCAAAACTATTTCTAAAAAAAACTTTACGACCTTACAGTAGTCGCATATGATGTGTAACATCTGACATAGAAGAAACCTCACGTGAAATTGTTGATACACCGGTATTTTATAATATTATTGGCACAAATATTAATCTATTGTAAAAGGGAGTGTTTTAGAGATATTGTAGTTTATAATACGGAACTAATTTTATTAGATGATTTGTAGCTTCTACCAGCACTAGCCTAAATAAAGAATACGATATGGATCAACTAGATTAATAGACGCGACACCGCTCATAACCTTAAATTCCCTATAAATAGGCCAACTTGCGAGCAAATGCAATGTGCACAGCAGTAGATCATGAAAGGCTCGCCCAGTTCCCGGACCTCTTGATTCACAGACCAACACGTAATTTCATATGGATTCTGTCAAATTAGTCATATTGATATGATTAGCAGCAGAGTATCAAGAAGGCAGTGCGAGAACAATCAAGAAGGCAGTGCGAGAGTAGAAATATCAAGTAGGAAGTGAAGAAAAAAAGAGAGTCTTGGAATTGTTATGTATTATTAGTATGTAAATAAAAACGATTTTTGTGTGTTGATGAATATCCAGGAGGGATACGATCCAGCTGGCAGTGCGTCTTACACACTTCCGTCCCATTTTTCTAAATCACTCCCACAAAAATATCCAGCAACCGAGTGGAAAGATGTTACACATCAAAAATGAATTGTCTAAAAGCTCAAAAACACATACGGTACATTAAAATTTAAGAAAAACAGATCTGTTATAAAAATATGCCAAACGTGAAATAAATAAAAATAAATCTTGATATGAAACCAGCTTGAAGAAGGAACAGTGATCTAGATGATGTTACAAATGAGAAACAAATTCTATAAAGTCATAAAGGAGAAGGGAAAATACAGGGTTTCTATAAAATAACTCCTGGGTTTTAAAAATTCGTATCTTAATAACTGTAGAATATAGCAAAATGTAGTTAATTTCTCTGAACCAAGTAGCTCATCAAGTTTTACTCATACCAATTGGGAATGTTTTCATCAACAGTTGGCAGCACTGCGGAGCGTTGACCTTGAAACAACGTAGTGGCAGTCAGTGCTGTCTGGATTGCCGCGCTATGGCGACGTCGCAACAAAAGGTTCAATGCGTTATTTGGCTAATAGAAACTAATTCTGTTGTTACGGTACAAAGAAACTTTCGACCTAATTATGGTGTTGACCCGCCTACGGATAAAACCATTCTTCAATGGTTAAGTGCTTTCAAACAAACAGGAAGTGGTTTAAAACAAAAGTCGCCGGGTAGGCCGCGTGTGTCACAAAAGAATGGGGACAGAATCCGAGCTTCATGCCTTCGAAGCCCTTAAATAAGAAATCATTGACAAGACGCAGTCTGGAGTTGGGGTTACCAAGAACAGCAGTTCGTAAGGTAGTTCATAAAAGACTTCGTTTAATTGCATACACCACATTAAACCGGCAGACAAGATTAAGAGATTAGACTTTTGTTTCTATGCTAAACGAAATCGATGAAAATAACGATTTTTAAAAAAATGTTATTTTTAGTGATGAAGCGACTTTTTATGTGAACGGGTCTGTAAACAGATATAATTGCAGAATTTGGGGATCAGAGCCACCCCATGAGTTCATAAGAGTATGAACGTGACACGCCAAAAGTGAATGTTTGGTGTGGTCTTATGCATGATAGAGTAATAGGTCCCTTCATTTTGGTTGAAAGAAATATCAATGGTGATGTCTATTGTGACATCTTAAAGGAATATGTTTTTCCTCAGTTAGATGACATTGAGGCGGAGAAGGGTTTAGTCCACTTCCAACAAGATGGGACACCGCCACACTTCAGTTTGCGTGTGCGTGAGGCACTTGACGCTTGACTAGGCAACAGATGGATTGGAAGGGTAGGACCTATTCCATGGCCTCCAAGGGGCCCTGATATGACTCCGTTTGACTTTTTCTTCTGGGGGCATATCAAGATTCTTGTGTAGGCGGAGAAAATTCATGATGTTGGCCATCTCAGGGAATGAATAATCAATTGTGTGGCCAGAACATGGGAAGAGGTGGATTACCGTTACGATGTGTGCCGTGCCACTAACGGGGCTCATATTGAACTTTATTAAATTGTAAAAAAAAACTTGAAAAGTAACCTTTCCAATCATGTATTAATCATTAATATAACTTTTTTACTTCCTTACAATATTTTGCCTCAAAACCCCGGAGTTCTTTTATAGACACCCTGTATATAAACCTTAGAAAACTTATGTGGATGTTAGGCTATGTAGACACAGACTTCTTCACAATTTTACTCAGCTATACCCATTCTGACAACTTCAATGTTAACCTATTTTTTGTGTGTCTACATAACATCCACATCACTGTTTCTTCTTCTAGCTGGTTTAATATCAATATTCATTTGTCTCTTTCACATTTAACATATTTTTGTAACAGATCTGTTTTCTTAAATTTTAGTGTTTGTGATTTAGACGATTTTTTGATGTGTAACAGCTTTCCACTCGGTTGCTGGATATTTTTGTGGGAGTGATTTTGAAAATGGGACGGAACGATCCAGCTGGCAGTGGTAAGATCCAGGAAACAATGAGCGCGGTGTCGGAATTTTATACCATTTCTGACGGTAAACGCTCATGCGAACTCTGGTGTCAACTGATTGAAGCACATGTTATACGGGAGCTAGGGAAGCCTGCATGAACTATTGCTGAATAGAGTCTCTTTATTCACAAGAGGGTCTATTCATAAGGCATTTTAAACTAAGTTTCGCGCAGGAACATTATCGGAACAAGCAAAATATAGATGAAACTTAAATCCGAAATGCAGTATTATTGGAACGTTGAAATAAGTCACCATTTTGTGCATTATGCTTGCGTGCTCGAAATAGCCGTGGTGTTAGCGACCCTGACTGTCAATCTAGAGACCTCGGGTTCGAATCCCGGACTGGATAGATATTTTATAGTTATTATCATATCAATATGACTCATTTTAACAGAATCTATATGAAATTACGTGTTGGTCTATGAATCAAGAGGTCTTGTTTATAAGGAATTTAAGGATATGAGCGGGATCGCGTCAATTAATCTAGTTGATCCATATCGTATTCTTTATTTAGGCTAGTGCTGGTGGAAGCTACAAATCATCCAATAAAATGAGTTCCGTATTATAAACTACAATATCTGTAAAACACTCCCTTTTACAATAGATTAATATTTGTGCCAATAATAGTATAAAATACCGGTGTATCAACAATTTCGCATGAGGTTTCTTCTATGTCAGATGTTACACATCATATGCGACTACTGTAAGGCTCGTTTTTTTTTTTTTGAATAGTTTTGTTGCTCTTCTATTCATATTATTATTATTATCGCTGAGGAAGCCCTCAATGGGTACAATAAAAAGTACACATTAATATTGACTTAAGGTGTTAAACCTTCACGACTTATTATACTTCGCAAATAAGGAACACGGCTAACATGCTCATTGTCATGTCTCATTATGTTATTGCGATGCAAAATAAGGAACAAGCTCTACAGATGATCTTGGCTGGGTACAGAGGGGGAGGAGTTATGATATCACAATGTCACGAATAGCAGCAATAGTTCACATTTTATTATTAAACAAAGTTGGAACTTTACACAGAACAATTCTACTGTACTCCCACACTCGCTATAACTTTAAAATGGGCAAATAAAACCGCGACTGATCCATCTACTGTATATTAGCAATGCTACCAACATTGTGGAACAAAACTAGTGAACAAATTTGATTTCCACAGGCGCATTGCCTCCTAAAATTACAGATTCTGTAATGTTTCGTTGTTAAGTACAAACAAAATGTTCAGTAAAGAACATATAGCCTACTTTCTTCTAAATGTGGCTCAGCGGTAACGTTCTCACTTGCTGTGCCCAAGGTTGCAGCCTCGAATCCTGGCGCAGTAAGTTCCCATGTGAGGGTGCGCAAATGCGAGGGAGCCGTGTAATTTGATTCACTGGCACGTTAAAGATCCCCTTCGGGGAAAAATTCTGGCGCCCCGGCGTCTCTAAAACCCGCAGTAATAATGTTGTTTGTTTTACGTCCCTTTTAACTACTCTGGATTTTAGACACGCAGGGGCGCCAGAATTGTGCCCCGAAGGGGATCTTTAACGTGCCAGTAACTCTACTGACAAGGCTGCCTCGTATTCGCGCATCCAACTGAACGTGCCACAGTAGTTAAAAGGGACGTAATACCAATAACATTATCATTATCATTATTATTGTAAACGTGTGAGAACCGACAGCGGTGGCTACGCTGGCAAAAGAGCAGCGTTAGGTCAAGGGGCCAAGCTCTCTGCTGACTTGGTACAAGCGTGGGTTCGAGCCCCACCGTCGGCCGTCCTTGAAATGATTTTCCGTGGTTTCCCATTTTCAAATCCAGGCAAATGCTGGGACGGTACCTTCGGACAGGCCACGGCCACTTCCTTCCACATCCTTCCCCAGTTTTCATTCACCATCATTCATTTCATCTCTCATTAACTCCTCTCAGGAGGTTGGCGTCAGGAAGGGCATCCAGCCGTAAAAACCATCCGCCACAAAGACTTCCATCGCATCTCACCGACCCCGTTGGAAAACGGTAATAATAAGGGGTAGACATACATTATAAATGTGTGGGAAAATTATAGCTCTTTGTCCTCATCAAGGAGAGTATAATTGAATGCTCTTGTGTTCGACGATAAGTGTACTCCACTTTCACTGAGTTTCGTTGTAATCCTGCTTTTGCATCCAGAGCAATTGATTGAAACATAAGAAAAGTACCTCCATCCACCACCTTGAATGTATGGAATCGTGTTCCTTCTGCAATGAAAGTCTTTTATGTGACACTAGATGTTTGCAGTGCTTCGTCAATGTATAACTGTTATCAATTGTCGATATTAATGTCTTATATATTCAAGATGGCTATGCCAGAACAAGGTCAACACGTTGATGAAATCTGGACAAAGGCCTCCACACATATTAAGACTTGTTCTACTAATATCATGGGTAAATCAAAACATGGACGCAGTTTTATCAATAAAGAGATATGGAGGTGGAATTCTCATGTCCAAGATGCCATCAGGATGAAGAAGTTAGCATATGAGACGTGGCTCCAATCGGGACTGGATCTTGATCGTCAGCAATATAGAAGATTTAAGTCGGTGGCAAAACAGGAAGTGTCAAAGGCTAAAGCAGACCATTACAAGAACATATACCAAGAGCTCAACTCAGCGAAGGAGGAAATAATATCTACAGACTAGCGAAGAATCGCCATCGTTTCACTCAAGATGTTGGACATGTTATGATCATTAAGAATGAAAATCAACAACCTTTACGAAATCTAATGAGATCCTTAACCGATGGAAACAGCACTTTGGAAATATTAGCAACGAAGAATTTCCGCATCCGCCACTACCAACTGCGGATCCTGTACTTGGTCCAGTACCAGCCATCACGATTGCCGAAGTGGAGACCGCTATGAAGAAAATTAAAAATATAAAGGCAACTGGACCGGATGATCTTCCATCGGAGGTGTGGAAGATGCTTGGTCCACAAGCAGCTCAGTTTCTAGCAAATCTCTTCAACAAGATCATCAATGAAAACGAAGCTCCTCTTACATGGCTCAGCAGTGTAACAATACCAATTTGGAAAGGTAAAGGAGATGTGCACAACTGCTCAAATTGTCGACCGATTCGCCTGCTTTGCCACACTATGAAGATATTTGAGCGTATCGTGGACATGATCAAGATTGCCTCAAACCAGTGTGTTTTTATGAAAGGTACACGGACAATCGATGCTATTCACGCCGCTCGTCTTTTGATGGAAAGGCATCTAGAAAAGAGGAAACCATTCCATATAGCCTTCTCGGATCTTGAAAAGGCCTTCGACAGGGTACCTCGTGATCTAATATGGTATGCACTACGACAGCATGGGGTACCAGAAGCATATGTTCAATGGGTTCAGCTTCTTTAGCGGAATGTCACCAGCTATGTCCGATGTGCTTCAGGAAACTCCGCAACTTTTCCCATCAGAGTTGGTGTTCATCAGGGGTCAGCTTTGTCCCCGCTCCTGTTCATCATCTGTCTTGACACCATCGCAGCCGAACTACTGCAACCTCATCCCTGGACCTTGCTCTATGCTGACGATATCATTGTAGCCTGCAAGTCTCACCAAGAATTGGAACAACATGTTCAATGTTGGAAAACTGCACTAGACACCCATGATCTACGACTTAATATTGGGAAGACAGAGTAGGCTATATGGAGTGTGGAGTACCAAGTGAAGGATCTATTCACATCGATGGCACTGAACTCCGAAAATCATCTGTATTCAAATACTTGGGTACGTTAATCTGTTCAAATGGCCAAACACTCCGAGATGTCCGAAACAGAGTCAACGCTGCATGGCTGAAATGGCGCCAAGTTACTGGAGTCCTTTTTGACCGGAATGTGCTACTATATCTGAAGTCAAAAATGTACAGAACCATCGTTCGACCAGTAACACTGTACGGTACTGAATGCTGGCCAGTAACCAAGAGACATGAACAACAACTACATGTCATGGAGATGAAGATGATTCGCTGGACACAGGGACTTACTAGACTGGACCGCATCAGGAATGACAATGATCGAGCTACATTTGGTGTGTCTCCAATTCCCTGAAAAAATGCGGGGGAGCCGTTTGCGTTGGTATGGCCATGTACTGCGTAGCAATCAATCTTCAGTCGCGATGACTGCACTTGACGTCAGTCCAGAAGGCCGAAGACCACGAGGGCGACCGAGAAAGCGCTGGCTGGTTACTATGCGGGAGGACTTGCAACTAGTGAATGCCACAACTAGAAACGCTCAAGATCGATCAGTATGGAAGAAAAAGTGCAGAAAAGCAGACCCTGCAATAAAGCGGGATTAATGCTAGGAAGGATGATATATTCAAGATGGCAACTATGTGCTAAATACAGTGCGTTAGTTATATGATTAATGCAAGCGAGGTATCTTACATGTTTCTCCCCTCTTACAAAATTGAGCAATTGAATCCTGACTTATTGATTTTGAAGTTTTTAAATTATGCTCAACCACCATATTGAATACATGGTGAGGGTGTATTTTGTATTTGGCATGGAAAGCTCAGTACGATTGTGCATTATTGCTAATTTGTTACAGTGTATATCTAGAATACCCCATATAGAGTTATTAGTTTGTATATTTTATAATTTCAAGATGGCCACTACGCGCGTGATTTTACTATAAATAATGGTAATGAAGTCTGTTATGAGGTGCCTCTCACTCACCAAATTTCGCGTTAGTTGTGCCATTACGTCGTAAGTTAATGATATGCAAGGCTTAAGAATACGCCTAGCCGCCATCATAAACGTATGGAGTAGCTGTTCTTTTGATTTGGCCATTGGAAGCCACATACAAGGTTCTACATTACTGCTGATTTTCGATTGTTGTATATTTGAAATACTTTTGAGTTAGCGGCTTCGGTGGCGTAGTCGGTAGCATGCTGAACTACTATGCCCAAGATAGCGGGTTCAAACCCGGCCGAAGTTGTCGGATTTTTAAGAGCGTTAAAAATCCTTCAGTATGCCTTCATTCGGAGGGGAAGTAAAGCCGGCGGTCCCATGTCATAGATTTATGGCATGTAAAAGATCCATTCACAGACTAAACTGGTGTAAAGCAAAATTGTTAGGTTAGATTTCGTCAGAACGCTATATCAAAGTTCCAACGTTCACCACTAGGTATCATTGATATCTGGTGGCGAAAGTTGGAACTACTTGAAATTGAACGGAACTTGTAGCTCACCCTTTAGGGTGTCCGCTGGAAGCAGCTACAGACTCAGGCGTGCCGAACATGTCCTCGGACACTCCCGGCACTAAAAGCCATACGATAAATAAATAAATAAATAAATAAATAAATAAACTTTTGAGTTATTCATTATCATATTCCATATTTTTAAGATGGCCACCACGCGTTGTATTTAGTGTGTTGAGGCACCTTATATAGTACTTATTTCATAATAAGTTTCGTTTTAATTGCGCTATATCATTCTGAATGATTCACTATTACGTTTTAATATTACGCCTGGCCGCCATCTTGAAAATAATTACAAGTCGTCGTTAGTTTGCATCTGGCATAAAATACTCCCCTTTATCACTAACTTTGGTCATCGTAGTTCTAGCTTGCCACGGTGGGTGAGTGGTTATAGTGTCGGACTACCAACCCCATGATTGCAGGTTCGCCCCTGACCGTGGTAAGTGATTTTTGAAGGGCGACAAAAATCACGACACTCATGTCATACGTTGTTGGCATGTTAAAGAACCCATTTGAATTCAGTAGGCCGTGTTCAATGGCAAAATTATTAATCTCGGGATTTTCCGCCAACACAAAGTTTTTCCATTCTCTACTTGAAAGCGCTGTAGCGTCAAGGAGTTTAGATATCTAACCTCCTTGACTTTCATACCGTTCAAAGGAACGACGAAATTCGACATGCAAGCTACCCTCTGGGTGTCAATTAACAAAAGCTTGCACCAGGCACCCGAGGCCATACGATATTATTATTATTATTATTATTATTATCGTAGTTCTAAAACATAGAAAGTCGCCCTCCATGCTGCTCTCCCATTGGTCTATTGACACAGAACATGCTCGACGTGCCCTAGCACTTGGCCACTGGACATCCAATAGTCCGCAGGCCACATGCAACATGAAGTAGCTTGGTGTGGTTGACAAAGTAAGGGCATGGAAGTGAAAGTAGAGGGTATTATATGTACTTGACAGAATTTGTACAAAATAATCGATCGATATGTAATTGATCTAAGACTAAATTAAGCTGTTAAAACCACTGGAGCTTTTCTAATACAGGGTCTTTATCTTTGTGCGCTCCGGTAATCGCGGCAAACTATGGCGTCATTTGGCTGGCCAGGTGCGGAGCAAGTGAACCTCGCAATACCCCGCTTCGCTGACTCATATCGTTAGTTCACACGTGGTTCGTCATTCATATGGACGTGTATCTGCAAAGCTTAGACGTTAGTGTTGCACGTTTAGTGAGTATTGTGATTGTTGGTCATGCCACCAATTCACATTGCGCGAACGTGTGTATATCCATAATTCGTATATGAAAAGCAGAAAGTCTTGTTCTGAAACAAGACGAAAATTTCGAATCAAGTTTCCAGGAAGACCTGTGCCTAAAGCCAGTACAATTAGGAGGCTCGCAAAACGATTCAAGAAAACAGGCTCCGTAAATAATAATAAAAAAAGTTTACAGACAACGTTGTATTCTTACAAAACAAACATTTAGATGAGATGGTTGTCCATTCTTGCATCAGAAGATGTCAGGTGTGTGTTACAAGAGAGGGAGGACATTTTCAGCATGGACTATGAGCACTGTAAATACACATTATTGAACATGTTTGGTAAAAGTGTGATAGTGTGCGCCAACCACCGACTGAACCGTGTACGCACGTCCGTGATCAACGCTAGTCAACGCCGGCTTAGCTTGCCGTGTTTACCGGGGCACACACAGATAATTATCTTGAATATACAATCTATTACCAACATTGAAACAATTAAGCGTCACTTTTCTATTTTAAAGCCCCCTTGTATGAGTGAAGTATTTTCTTGGAGCCGGAAACGCGTGTTGTTTTCTGCAATAAGCTGTAATTTCATTATGTACGAGGGTTGATCGGAAACTAAGCCTACAAAATCTTCAGTGATTCGTGTAAATTTTACTTCATACAACCAATACAGGCAACTGAAAGTACATAGTCTCCACATTGGTAGCAAACTAAACTGCTGTGCCCAAGATAGCGGGTTCAAACCCGGCCGAAGTCGTCGGACTTTTTAAGAGCGTTAAAATCCTTCTGTATGCCTTCCTTCGGAGGGGAAGTAAAGTCGGCAGTCCCATGTCATAGATTTATGGCATGTAAAAGATCCATCCACTAACTAAACTTGTGTGAAGCTAAATTTCTAGGTTAGATTTCGTTGAACCGTTCTTTCCAAGTTCCAACAGTCACCACTAGGTGTCAGTGACATCTGGTAGCGAAAGCCGAAACTACTTGAAATTGAATGGAACTTGTAGCTCACCCCATGGGTGTCCGCATTGAAGGAGCTACAGCCTCTGGCGAGCCGAACATGACCTCGGACACTCCCGGCAATAAAAGCCATACGTTAAATAAATAAATAAATAAATAAATAAATAAATAAATAAATAAATAAGTAAATACTTGTCGCTTCGTGGGATGAGTCTTGTCCTTGCTGGTCAGCAAGTGTTTCGCCTCCTCGTCTGAAGGGAATTGTTAACCTCCTGTGTGCTCCTTCAAGTGAGGAAACAGGTGGAAGCAGGGGCGTATATAAGGGGAATGCTGAGGGGGCTCCACCCCCCCCCCCGCCCCGAAAAAAAGCCAATAAAAATTAAGAAAGTGTTGCTTTGGTAAGAGCAGAAAAATAATTGTAAGTTTGGCTAAGTTATAAACAATATTAAATAAGATTGAAATTAGACTACCTCGTGGTGTAGTGGCTAGCATTCTTACCTGCCGCCCCGGCTCTGTCAAGAACGGGGTACACTCAGCCTTGTGAGGAAAAACTGTGAATTCCACATTACGGTACTTTTGAAAATTAGATTAATGTTTACCTTTCTGTTTAATAAATTGTCAAATATTTATATATTTGCCATTCATACTCCACAGGCCATAATAGAACATTGTATTTGTGTGTTGTGTTGTACTTTACAACTTGTTTGTATTGCGTATATTGTAGGCTATAAACACTTTATAAACTTTGAATCTTATCTAAAATAATGACACAAAGTTATATGTTCTAAGATATTGGTTGATATTTCTGGGTATTTTGCGGTGACAGTCCCCTGAGAATACTCACAATTTCCAGGATAGTCAGCCCCCCCCCCGAAAAATTATATATACGCCTCTGGGTGGAAGTCGCTTGGAGCGAGGTCTGGCCTGTGGGGAAAGATGTCAATGATGTCCCTGTGAAACCGCTTCAACATCGCCGTGCTGTTCTGGACTGTATGAGGCCGCGCGTTGTCGTGAAGGAAGAGAAGAGTCCTGGTCGCGCTTACATATTTCGCCCACAGAAATCGATTAACTGAGCGGATCTCTTCGCGAGACCAGTTTTCCAAGCGAGTCGCCGTTTGTTGTTTACCTACAACTAGCGCTGTAGGTGGCGGCTGGCTGAAATTCTGGACAGCCTGGCTGCGTGGCTCAGCGGTAACGTTCTCGCTTGTTGGGCCCAAGGTTGTAGGTTCATATCCTGGCGCAGTCAGCTGGCATTTGAGCCGTGTCAGTAGATTTACTGGCTCTTTAAAGATCCCCTTCGGGGCAAAATTCCGGCACCCCGGCGTCTCTAAAAGCCAGAGTAGTTAAAAGGGACGTAAGCCCAATAACATTATTACTATTATTATTATTAAACTCTGCACAGTTACCAACCGTATGTATTCGAATTACCCCCACACTACTCATTTCTCTATAACAAACGAAACTCCAGGAACACCGACCTTGTAACCTTACTTTCTGATCACCCCTCGTAATGCTTGCCACAGTGGGTGAGTGGTTATCGTGTCGGACTACCAACCCCAATTTTGCAGGTTCGCTCCTGCCGTGGTAAGTGATTTCTGAAAGGCGACAAAAATCACGGCACGCATGTCATACGGTGTTGGCATGTTAAAGAACCCATTTGAATTCAGTAGGCCATGTTCATAATGGCAAAATTAATCTCGGGATTTTCCGCCAACACAAACGTCCCTCATTTCTCTACTAGAAAGCGGTATAGTGTCATGGAGCTTAGATATCTAACCTCCTTGACTTTCATGGCGTTCCGAGGAAAAACAAAATTCGGCATGCAATCTGCCCTCTGGGCATACGATATTGTTATTATTACCCCTCTAGTTGTCGAGCAATGCCCGCAAGGTATTTATTCGCTTAAGTTGGCCATACTTCAGAGTTGTTTGTTGCATGAGGCGGCCTTATATCTCAGAATTTCTAAAGTCTATTCGCCGAGTCGAGACAGTGCTCTGGCTACGCGGACAGGGAAACACGCCCAGTAGCCAAGAAGCTCCGAGATCATTAGTCACGCCGTAGCTCTTGAAAACACAAGACTTGCTGCACTGTGTACTGTTGCCTGTCATAAGAACTAACTAATTAATTAATAGTACATTATGCAACGAGCCTATAATGGCAATAATTACGACACGAGTATGTTTATAAAACGAGCGTATGCGAGTTTTATAATTTCTATACGAGTGTCTTAATTACCATTATAGGCGAGTTGCATACGACTGTTTATGTTCAACGATAATTATTATAACTATTTTATATTCGAACATAAATATTCATAAATATCTGTCGAGATTTCGCCAGTTTTATGTACTGAACAGAGCGCATGAGACGCAGAGAATGTCTTGTATTTGACCACGGCCTCCTCGATTACCCCACTATGACACTACTATTAAATGAGAAGGCCTTGGAAGTCAGCGCATCTAATTATCTAACTGGTCAAACAACACTGTTTCTTGAGCTCTGATTGGTGGGACAAAATGTTTCATAATGAAAAATAGTGTTATAATGACCCTCATTATGATACAGTTTTCTGACATATAATAGTCAGGGTCGAACATAAATACATAAATACATAAATAAATACTGTAAACGAACAATAAATAAGCCGCGCTGTAGCATGTAATCGATTTATTTAATTATGTATCGTATGGCTTTTAGAGCCGGCCCCGTGGTGTTGGGGTAGCGCGCCTGCCTCTCACCCGGAGGCCCCGGGTTCGGCTCCGTCAGGGATTTTAAAACTGACGTGAGGGTTGGAACGGGGTGCACTCAGCCTCGTGAGGACAATTGAGTAGCTGTCTGACAGTGAGACAGCGCCCCGATCACGAAAACCAAGATTAACGGCCGAGGGGACCCGACGCGCTCATCACGCGTCACCCCAATATCTGCAGGCCAAATGGCTGGGCAGCGGTCGCCTGGTCGGCCTTAGCCCGTCATGGGCTGTATAGTGCCAGGGGTTGGTTGTTGTTGATGGCTTTTATTGCCGGGAGTGTCCGAGGACATGTTCGGCTCGCCAGAGGCTGTAGCTTCTTCGAGCGGACACCCATGGGGTGAGCTTCAAGATCCGTTAAGTAGTTCCAACTTTCGCTGTAAATGATACCTATCGGATTTTTTATTATGGATACTCGAGTTTAGGCCTTAATTACAACCAAACCAACAGACCTATTGAAAAGCGAGTTATACCAATATTTTCCTTGTTTAATTCTGCGTTAGACTATAGAAGCCAATTATTTTAATATTTATTAATTATTTATTTATTTGTGGTTGTATGAAAAATTGTCCGTGTTTTTGACGACTTTTCTAGGAACCGCTCACTTAAAACTATATACATGGAAAACTACTTGGCTGAGGGTATTGCAATTTTTATACACACATCAAAAAAAGTTTTGCATCACCTCGGTTCCCAGATCTCCGGCATATAGACGTTGACTGTGTATATTGTATCCAAGATACAGTCCCTTTGACTGTTCATAGATGTCACTAAAACTGCTCAAAGATGTAAACAACCATGCATGAGCAGGGCCTATTAGACGGAGGGGGTACGACAGCCGATCAGTTCCAGTCATTCCACCAGGACGAAGGTACGCTGCTCATGTTGTCTGTAGTTCTACCATGCCTAGAAGGTCAATACCGCAGTTCGATCGCGTCCGCATTGTTACTTTGTGTCAAGAAGGGCTCTCAACAAGGGAAGTTTCCAGGCGTCTCAGAGTGAACCAAAGCGATGTTGTTCGGACATGGAGGAGGTACAGAGATACAGGAACTGTCGATGACAGGCCTCGCTCAGGCCGCCCAAGGGCTACTACTGTAGTGGATGACCGCTACTTACGGATTGCCGCTCGGAGGAACCCTGACAGCAATGCCACCATGTTGAATAATGCGTTTCGTTCAGCCACAGGACGTCGTGTTTCAACTCAAACTGTGCGCAATAGGCTGCATGATGCGCAACTTCACTCCCGACGTCCATGGCGAGGTCCAGCTTTGCAACCCCGACACCATGCAGCGCGGTACAGATGGGCCCAACAACATGCTGAATGGACCCCACGGAATTGGCATCACGTTCTCTTCACCGATGAGTGTCGCATATGCCTTCAACCAGACAATCGTCGGAGACGTGTTTGGAGGCACCCTGGTCAGGCTGAACGTCTTAGACACACTGTCCAGCGAGTGCAGCAAGGTGGTGGTTCCCTGATGTTTTGGGGTGGCATTATGTGGGGCCGACGTACGCCACTGGTGGTCATGGAAGGCTCCGAAACGGCTTTACGATACCTAAATGACATCCTCCGACCCATAGTGCAACCATATCGGCAGAATATTGGAGAGGCATTTGTCTTCATGGACGACAATTCTCGACCTCATCGTGCACATCTTGTGAATGCGTTCCTTCAAGATAACGACATCGCTCGACTACAGTGGCCAGCATGTTCGCCAGACATGAACCCTATCGAACATGCCTGGGATATGTTGAAAAGGGCTGTTTATGGACGTCTTGACCCACCAACCACTCTGAGAGATTTACGCCGAATTGTCGTTGAGGAGTGGGACAATTTGGACCAACAGTGTCTTGATGAACTTGTGGATAGTATGCCACGGCGAATACAGGCATGCATCAATGCAAGAGGACGTGCTACTGGGTATTAGAGGTAGTGGTGTGTACTGCAATCTGGACCACAAATGCTGAAAGTCTAGCTGTATGATGGTACAACATGCAATGTGTGGGTCTCATGAGCAATAAAACGAGCTGAAATGTTGTTTGTGTTGATCTCTATTCCCTTTGTATTTAACGGTTCCGGAACTCTTGGAACCGAGGTGATGCAAAACTTTTTTTGATGTGTGTATGTGATAGGCACAAGTATTGGTAGTACAAATCTCAAGTTTCAATTTTTTTCAACTACCCAATAAAAAGTTCTTATACGTAACGTTTTCTCTGCCCAGGATAAACGTACAGCAGGAAACTTGGTCTCATTTTGAAGCTCTCATTCGTGATTATCGGAAACTACGACCACTGTAAACGTACAGTGTGATGACGAATTTATGAAGAGTAATATTAATGGGAGGTTTTGTGCGTTGTAGCCCGTGCGATTATAAGCGGGCGAAGTGGTCAATTCGAGTGCAGCGTTGCCGGCTACCCTCGCCCCGGGCAGTTGTGAATGGAATGCGAGTGACCTGGCTGGCTATGTCCTCTTGCTATTTCAGTCTTCCTGTTTACTGAATATTGGCCACATCACTCCGAGACCACCATTGTCTAAGGGCGAACTTGCGAATGAGAGCTTCAAAATGAGACCAAGTTTCCTGCTGTACGTTTATCCTGGGCTGAGAAAACGTTACGTCAGAAAAAGTATAAGAACTTTTTATTGGGTAGTTGAAAAAAAATGAAACTTGAGATTTGCACTACCAATACTTGTGCCTATCACATATAAAAATTGCATTACCCTCAGCAAAGTAGTAGTTTTAAGTGAGCGGTTCCTAGAAAAGACGTCAAAAACACGGACAATTTTTCATACAACCACAAATAAATAATTAATAAATATTAAAATAATTGGCTTCTATAGTCTAACGCAGAATTAAACAAGGAAAATATTGGTATAACTCGCTTTTCAATAGGTCTCTTGGTTTGGTTGTAATTAAGGCCTAAACTCGAGTATCCATAATAAAAAATCCGATAGTAGTGATAGAGCGTTCCAACTAAATCTAACCTAGAAATTTAGCTTCACACAAGTTTAGTCTGTGGAAGAATCTTTTATATGCCATAAATCTATGACTTGGGACCGCCGGATTTACTGAAGGCATACTGAAGGATTTTAACGCTCTTAAAATTATCCGATGACATCGGCCGGGTTTGAACCCGCTATCTTGGGCACAGCAGTTGAGCATGCTACCGACTACGCCACCGAAGCCGCTTATGTAACCAATAAGTCAGCTCGCTTCACATGTAGGCTATACACAGCACTGAATTTGGCGTACGTTCAACA
The DNA here is from genome assembly GCA_946902985.2 of Meconema thalassinum. NCBI lineage: Eukaryota > Metazoa > Arthropoda > Insecta > Orthoptera > Tettigoniidae > Meconema > Meconema thalassinum. The sequence continues at coordinate 430,025,443 of OX336394.1, forward strand.
CATCTCGCGGGCAGCCCTGCAATCACGCGTACAATTGTGTTTACTTCCACTATCTTGACTCGGCGAACAGACTTTATATACAAGAGGATCTCTGTTGAACAAGGATGTACAAAACTGCCTGACATACCTCAACCATTACTTGGGTTTATGTTTCAACGAATAAACGTTTGCGTAGCCTTGTTCCTTTTGTGTGTCTCTCTGAAACCATTTTAGGTGGGTCACTGAAAAAGCATTATGGCCCGCGGGCGTAGTTTGGCCGGCCCTAGACTAGATCATAAGGAACGTCCCTTACACTGAAGAGTAGATCTCCAAGGGTTTGTTAGTTGGAAGGGTCAACTGAAGACATCTTAGAAGAGTTCAACAAAAATACGTTTCCCCCTTCTACTGGAAGAGCACAGGACCATGTTTCAAGGTTCTTCAGTGATGAGTATACCAGGAAGATCAGTGTTGAGGACGTCTTGAGAATCTGCTGGAGACATCGCTCCTGGAACAGAGCAATTACCACAGTACTTCATTGGTTTTATTTTAGCCTAATTTCATTTATGAAAAAATAGGCTTATGGGATCTCCTTTTGTCCGCGTTTGTGTGTCCCCTAATAACGTCTAAACGGCTAGAGCGATTTCAATGAAACCCGGTAAGGTCATAGTACTATTTAGGCCGACCTCGACTATGCCCATCAAATTTTATTACGTCTCTCCAATCCAACATGGCGGCCAAGCGAATTCGAAACTCTTAAATAGACTTTTCTCGCGATTTAACCATCCGAGCGCAGGGAAACTTGTTACGCACCTGCTTATACACATTGTAATCCACTGGCCCCTAATTTATTTCAATTGTTTTCATATCCACAAGATGGCGGCTGAGCGAAATTTTAAAATCTTTTTTTATTTCTTGTATCCTAATCATGCGATTGAAGTTCGAATAATACACCTAAACAATAATCTTCATGTAATGGTACATAACTCAAGGCTCTAAATATATAAAAATCCAACATGGCGACCATCCGAATTATTTAGATGATTCTCAATATCTACGAATCTATTATAGGAATCAAACTGAAATGTTGTATGTTGATGGAGGTAATTAACATAAGTAGCATATGCAAATAAGCTATGTAGTTCTTCACGGAACTGCTTGTTTGACTAGCATTTAAGGGACATCAGCCTCAAACATTCCAATGCAGCTACATGTGTATAAGCTTTTAAAGGCGTCTTTATTATCTCCAAACGTTTTAGGCAACTGCGCCGAAAGTCATTCATCTTTGTTGTGTTTATTTTATAACAAATGGTGAAACTATTTAATTGAACATTGTCCTGTGCCACGCTTGGACATACCGGGTTCGATTCCCGGCCTGACCATATGGGTTATAATCTCCCATGATTATTTCCTCTGGTTCGGGAACTGGGTGTTTTTGAAATCTACGTCGTCATTTCATCCTCATTATGACACACACATCACCCGACCAGAAAGACTGCACCGGGCCAAGGAGATCACATCTCATTTCATCATAATACTATTCAGCGATTTATAATTTATATTTACATCTGTGAATGTATCCATTTCTCAGCGGTCAATTGTTTACCTGTGAACAGCTGCTCAATGCTGTCACCGTCTCTGAAGACCTCTTCCATCTTAGGATCAATCTTGAGACAGGTCTCTCTTGCAGATCTGCTCCAGTTCCAAAGAATGACTTGTTGGTCTCGAGCCTTGAGGTCCTGGGTTAGGTTCTGCATTGCCTGGACAATATAATGCTTGTGTTATTGTAGTGTTGGAGAATAGCAACACATTCTATAAGGAATTTGAACCAGTATTGAGCACAATTATCAGAGGGAAACGCATCTAATTAGTGGACATCTTAAAATACCGAAAATTAGGCTAAGTAGAAGAATTGAGTCGTCTCGTATCAAAACAAGATTCATCACTATTTTTGCAATTTTGAGATTGCGGCTGATGTAACAAGCCCTAAATGCCCTCTTAACATGTGGGAAGAGAAAGGTATTCATAAAAGGACACCTCATTCTTTTTCAAAATGCCGAAGTAGTCGGTTGGTTTCTAAATAAGACAAGTAGATGAATGAGTATCAAATCAAGACACTTCTTGGCATGATCAATTGCGCATCAGCTGTGTGCTGCTTATGCAATTCTTTCGTGTTCTGTTAGTGCCGGTGTGTTAAATCGACTTTATACTTGTTCACAATAAGATACATCCGATTACTGAGTTGCAAAACAAGATACATCAGCAAGTTTTAAAACAAAATAAGACACAGCAAATATTAAAACGCTTATGAAAAGGAAAATAAAACAGCATGAGTTATGAAACTTTTGGGAAATATTAGTCTATATCACTCACAACTTTCAAAAAAGATACAGTCAGTCTGAGAGACTAGACTTTATATCATTTCAAATGACGCATGCTACAAATGCTACACATGTTAGAAAGGCTCAGGAGGACTCTTTCAAAGACTCCATTACCCACTAACTTGGGCTTCCCGTGCACTCTGCTGCATGACGTCTCGCACTCGCCGTCTCCGTATCGCATAACGCCAGACCCCAGGGGTAAACTCAGACTCAACAGACTCCATTACCCTTTAACTTAGGCTTCCCGCGCGGGGGCTGCATGACGTCACGCACTCGCCGTCTCCGTTCGCATAACGCCAGACCCCAGGAGTAAACTCAGACTCGGTGCATATGCAAACAACATGATGACGTCATTCACGCTGTAACCGTGACGCATAACGGTAGACCTAAGCATAACGATGAAGTCGACAAAATCATTTGAAATGATAAAAGAGGCATATTTATTTGCCAGTAAACAAAGGACTTATTCAGTTTTTTACGTCTGCTGAAAAATTTTGTTGAAGTGATGTGTCTTGTTTTGATACCAGACTCCTTAATTATGGAATAGCAATACCAGGATTACAGAAATTAAGGATGATATCAAAGTACTACAAATAATGTTAGACCATCTCAGGAATAAAACAGATAAAATCAAGATTTTACAAGACTCACATGTTAGACTCCAAACCAAAATAGTTAAAGTGGTAAAAGGAAGGGGTTTGCCATCTGAGAGGATGAAGGGATATTGGAAGCATAGAAATGTAAACTTGTCTGGTCGTAGTGGGGTTATGTTGGTCAAGTAAGTAAATAAATATGATCATTTTTTTTGCAATACTAGTATTAACATAATGATTGCAGAAGCGGTACCGAATGGTACGAATCGTTTACTTACGTCTAGGCGTTATTTCCAGGTGACCTTACATTACACGATGCTAACTCTTGAGCGCTAATAGGCTGGGCCGTTAGGCAGCATTCTAATGGTAGAAAGCGAGATGAACTCAATCTTAAGTGACTCGATGACTTAAATTGACGGGATTACATTGACAATTATTTCCGTAAATTATTGGCAAACGATAAGGACACCCGTTAAATGTGTGGCGTGTCACAACGCCGAACTATTCTGTTTAAATCACGGTCGACTGGATGCGAACTGCGCTCTCCACTACCGCCTAGACAATGAGGCTTTTTATATGAAATCCCGTTAGTTACTCAACTGCTCACACAGCGCTGTTAACCCAGCATAGCATGACAAAGACTTATGACAACCTTGGCATTATAATTTCCTCAATATCGAAAAGTAAATTATATCACAAGATAAAATAGCGTGGTATTAAATCTGAGAGAAACTAGACATACCTTGCACCTTATTAAAATAGAATTCCATTAGCTTCACTCGTATTGTACGGTATTACACATCATGAACTTTCCTGCTGAGTGGTTAGTACAGAAATAATTTAGAAGCAACCGATATTTCGGTTTACGCAATCATATCCGTAATCGGTGATACGAATTTCTCTGCAATAGCGCTAGCGAGTCCGTTGCTGCGGTTAGGTTGTTAATGAGTGGAGAGGAGTCAGAGTTATAAGAAATGCAATCCAAACATTCCATACAATAAATTCTTTCCACTGTGCATACAACGTAAGCCGGACTTGTAGTTTTCATTGTCGGCAAAGCTATTGCTGAAATTGCAATTTGATGACGATATTGATGTTAAAGAGGTTATCGGACTCTAATTTTTGGGTTGAAAATTAAATATGATGATGAAATGAACACTACAACTAAAACTAACTACAACTTACAACAGAACTTACGGATTAGGAGAAGAAAAAGACGAAAAGGAAAGAATAAGGGAAATAAGATTCAGGTCAACCCTCAAAAAACTATAATTGACGGATTTGGAAGGATGTAGATCCATGAAAGTCTGATAGGGAGGGAAATAGAAGAGGGTCCAGCCCAGAGTCACTGGAAAAAGGGAAAACAGATCCAGCTCAGGTATTATCCCGAACTCAACAGCCATGAGCCCTTGAGGGTGTAGCACTATCCAGGGCGCACCTTCAGTGGTGGGGCTACACACACCCTGCCTCCTTTATGACCTTGTGCAGAAGGCAGGAGATATGATGAAGAAAAAAAACAAGAGATCTGACCCTTTGAAGAATGAGGTATCACGAAAGATGAGACAAGGACCAGTTAAGGCGACGATTTGAAAGACTCCCTAGCCCTCGGATACCCTAATACCATCAATGTCAGAAGAGAACAAGAGCTGATCAAGGGAGGTCGACAAGAAAGATGCCAGAGAGGACCCCGGCACAAGTAAGTGGATGCAATCGCGAACTCAGCTGAGGCCCCCTGGTCGCCAACCAACGTCCCACAAGTTGTAAGCCTCTGAGGAGAGAGGGGGTATTTGGGGGGGGGGGTCGTAATGCCGTAAGAGAACAAGAGGTGACCAAGGGTGGTCGACAGGAAAGATGACAGAAAGGAGCCCGGCACAAGTGGAAGCATTACCGGACTCAGCTGGGGTCCTGTGGTCACCAATGCCACGTCTCACTAGTTGTGAGTCCCTCGGGGTGTACTGAAGAATGATTGAACAGAATTACTAGAAAACATTGATGTCAATCTTTCGGAAGATACGTTATGGGGATGCACTGGGCGGTTGATTCCGTAGTTAATTGGATATCTTCGTAAGTCACAGAGGCCAGGAAATCTTTAAACATGTGCGTTACTAGCAGTGGTAAAGTACTATCCCGGCATTTGCTTGGATCGAGTGTGGAAAAACCACCCTCAGGATATTTTCTGTCAGTGCTGTGTTTTGAACCTACGATCTCTGAACTTGCTACAGCTGCCCTCGCAGCCGTGGTGCACGATTTAACTATTGCAACTACAGGAGCAGATGACCTCGTAGTTCCGCCCCTTAAAACCTCATTAAATAACTAACCATGATCACAACTACGGCTTGGGACTCTTAAAATGACGACTACACACAACAGACGAAGGAGAGTTTGTGTCCGGAACAAAGTTATCGCGGGAAATCACGTTAAGCCTATCTTCACACCTATCTCTGCCACACGGAAACTCGTGAAATGAAAGCACACCTCCTATTTTCTTTCTATTCCAAGTGCAAAATGGCACACACCAGTATGCCATACTGGATTTGAGCAGTGGCGTTCAAACCATAGTTTATTATTTTACAATGTCATAAGCAAACACTCCAAACAACGTAGGAATTCAGTATAATAACACCGACTACTTACAATTATTGAAATTGAAACAACACCGTTGGTCTAAACGTATCATTGGGAGAAACACATTTGATAAACGTACTGCACATGTGATTTTTAATCGCACCTATCCTTGGGTGCGTGTGCGCTCTATCGGGAACAAGAGCAACTTTCTCAATTACACCGTATGCATGGGTTCTAACTGGGAATGTCAAGGTCGGTGCACCAAACAACATCAAACACAACCATAACCCGCTGTCTGGAGAAATTAGTCTATTTCATCAACATACAAGAAGTTCCGTGACGAACTAAAGAGCCTACTTTTCTTAAAATTTAAGATTCAATGATTAATCTAGGCTATATGGACTTATCCAGAATAATATCTGGCATAATGTAGCATAATAGAGCACTACAGTTGGCAGTCCTGAGTATATTCTTCGTTCCATCTCTTAAGGTACAGAATACAAAATTTGGTTGAAGTCCAATTGATAGCATGGATGTTACATGCAGTTAGACATTGGACCTGTCAGCGCGAGTAAAATCATATTGGCAACAATGTCATGCATGTGTTGGTCAGAAATAATCTGAAATATTATGATGTATTGTTGTTCCAATTTTGGATGAAATCCATTTATTAGTATAGAAGTTACTGGCATTTTAAAATTGGACCTATCAGCAGGCTTAGAATCATGTTGGCAGCACTGACGTATATTAGTTACTCTAAATTAATCTAGAATGTCAGGTACTATACGTGTGCAATGTTTAGAGCTGTTGGCTTGCATACTTTCTGATATATTGTTATTAGGGTAAAAACAGTTGGCAGCCCTGTTTGCTCTTAAGAATACGCATAGTCATATCTGTTATGGATTACATAGCACATACGAAATTTGGTTGAAATCCAAGTGATAGTATAGAAGAGACACGTATTTAAAAATTGGTCCTATCAGCAGGTTTAGAATCAAGTTGGTAGCACTGACATACATTAGTTACTCCAAATTAATCTAGAATGCCCGGTACTATACGTGTGCAAAGTTTAAAAGCTGTTGGTTTCCATACTTTCTGATATATTAGTATTTTGATAAAGAAAATAGAGAGAGCATTTATTAACAGTTGGCAGCCCTGGTGGCTCTTAAGAATACACTTAGTCATATCTGTTTATGTACACATAGTACATAAGAAATTTGGTCGAAATCCATTTGTTAGTATAGAAGTTACATGCATTTAAATGTTGGACTTATCAGAAGGCTTAGAATCATTTTGGCAACACTGTCATGCATGGCCTCCTGGAAATTAAACTGACAAATTATTATATAATATGTGTGCCAGTTTTGGAGTAGTTCTTATGCATACGGTACCTTCCAAGATATCCAACATGGAGCTCAAATTTCAAGTGCGGTTTTTCAGCAGTTGGTAGTACTGATATCATTTTCAAGTATGGCATTGAGATGTCCCGGTATAGATCTTTACTCATACCAAATTTGGTTCCGATTGCTGCAGCCGTTTAGGAGTTGATGGGGGGGGGGGGGGGGACACACACAGACAGACAGACAGACATTTTCCCGGATCGATCTCATAAGTCTACTTTTTCCTCATTTTTGCAAAATGTGAAAAGTTGGCTAAAAATCAATATTGCACATTCGTATACGTTCATACTGTTACTATATTTTACTGTCAGGACTTGGTTAATGTCCGTTTTCAATTACACGGAAGCTTTATACATGGGCGCTTACAGTTATTAAATACCGTACATTAAATTTTAATGGACTTCTATCCGCCATGTCAGTCATAAGTCAAGACGATTGTGCGCATGCATGAGCGGCAAGAATTGTGCATTTTTCTATATTAATTTAAAAATATACTGTAACATATTTGCAAATCTACAGGCCAAGAGTTTTCGTCAGAGTGCTCTACGAAGTAAATCGGTTCTGCCGTTCTCTCAATCTCGCGGTAACAAAAATCACCTCAGTGTTTTAAATTATACCCGGATTGTTCACACGTCCGTGACATTGTTGACATTCTTATTTTGGAAAGAGGAGTTGTTAGTTGAAGAGGTTGAAGGAATGGATGATTTGAATAACGCGCGGAGGAGACTCAAGAGTGCTGAGGGAAGCATACATCGCAGGGGCGAGTGACGCGAGATTATGACGTGGAGCCTGAATACGTCATGAGAAATAATTTTTTAGAATTACCTTAAGGAGAAGAGATGAACGCTAGGAAATTAGCACACTTTTCTGGCTATAACAAGAGGAGGATTTTGAGCTATCAAGCATTAAAATCGGTCCATTAGAAGCCGAGATACGAGATGGAATGTTCTCGAACAATTCCTCGCTGAACTATAAAAGGCCACGTTGCTGAGCAGAGAGTCATCATATCTTCAGAGCATTTGCTCATGTTCGGATCTACGCTACGTGAAAGTGACAGTATACACGCCGAGATTCTGACGGTCGGAGGACTTAGTCGCCGTACCAGTGGTCAGCACGACTTAGTTTTAGTTCAAGTGAACGAACTTAACTTTTGGCAGCGAATGGACTTAGAATATTCACTGACTTTCAGGTCACTTATTCTACAGTCAGGTGATGGTAGTGTCGAAACCATTCACAGAAGTTAGCCTACAGAACGATGTATTTCTTGTGGTGACTATACATCAGGCACTTCGAATTCATCAGGAGAAGTTTATTACATTTTGTTCGTTTATGCAGCTAATAGGTGTTCCTATCTTAGCGTGCAAACGAAACCGCATTATTGGAACATGAGATTTATTCTCGAATCTACAGGAGTACTGTACCAGTCTATGACTGAGCAACTTTTTGTCATGTTACACGGTACTAGTGATAACGGGAGTTATTTCGAACGGATGACTGCGAACATCATCATGCGCCGCTAAAACTACTCGTAGGACTGGAAGGACATGGAGACGAACGAGGTATTTGGGTACGGCAGATGGCCATGGGAAGACACTGTGGGGATAGTGTACACCGCAGGACACGCCCGTCATCTACATCAAGAATGAAGTAAGACAACCATTTCATGTACTATCCACTAACCAGTAGTATTAGAGAATTCCATATTATTGAACAGTCACGATCAGAAATCAACACACATTTTTCACCATAGCTAGATATTAGCTAGATCTTCGATTGTATTTGTCTGGAATACAAATGGAACTGCTGTCTGACAATTTATTTTTCGATCTAAGATTTTTGTTAGGACAGGCATTAGTTCATGTTTCGACATGAAATATTTCGATTATTCCAAGGGATATAAATATTTTTCGTTAATTCTGATTATGAGAACAGAAGTAATTGAGGCTTGGATTATTTAAATAATTTGATTTATTTAATAATAATAATAATAATAATAATAGAGTGTGAAGTGAATAAGTTAGTAATAATATAATAATAATAATCAAGTGTGAAGTGATTAAGTTAATAATATTTATAAATAATAACGACGCTATTTAAAGTTATAAATAATTAGGGAGTGATAATACCGAACATTAGGAATTAAATTAAATTTTGTTAATTGTTTATTGTGATTAAATAATTAATGCATTAAATAAAAATTGATAGGAGACGTTGATAATAATAATTCACAGATGAGACTTAAATATTTATTTATTTATTTAAAAGAATAGGGCGATAATAATCATTTGACATTGATGATGCTTAAATATTTTTTGTGGTGATAATAATAATTTGTGGATGAATTTAATTAGTTGGAAGGAATTAAATTAAATAACTTTGTTTGGAAGTTTAAATAAATTTAAATGAGTTTATGGATGACGAGAATGAAGTATTAGATTTTTGAGCTCAGAATTATTTTTTTCAAAAGCACTCAATAAGAAAAAAAATATTCAGATAAAAAAGAAGGGAACGGCAGGTATTTAATGTATCAAATAGGGAGAATTTATGTAAATGGGAGGCAAGGAGATATTGACCTGAATTTATTTAATTGGTAAAATAATACTGAAGAACCACAGTCTAGTAATTGACAGATATTACAAGAAAAAATATAATATGAAAAAATTAAATATAATAGTAATAATATGATGCCGTGTGCAGAATATTCTGGTGATGATTTTAGTGTGCGTTTGGCGACACTTAAAGTTGTGGAGGCCTAGGGGGTCATCCAAAAGTGGGTTTTATTCCCATAGTTGTGGGCACAGAAGGATATGCGGATGTTTGAAGGAGCCTGGGGGCTATATTTGTAAAAGAAGGGTTAGGCGATGTGGACCGCCCCATATTCTTGTCAGATTTCACTATTCTGTTAATCCAAATATTTTTTTTTGGAACAACTCAAAATTCTAATGGAATACCTAAATAAATAATTGAAGAACTTGAATTTAGATTTGTTGAACCTGACCGAGGAGAAAAAAAAAGATGACAAGTGCAAATGAATTAAAATAAATATTTAATGATTTCTATTTCTGAATAACAATAATAATAACATTGGAAATGAGCAAATAAAATATTCATCAGGTGAGAGGATGAGAAAACGTGTTATAAATAAAGTGAAGGGAAAGTTTGAAATTAATTCATTAATAATAATAAATAAAAAAGTATATTTTTTGTGAGATTATACGAAAAGTTTGGTGATAGAAAATGTTGTTAACATAAAAATTTGGTGAAGAGTTAGATGATTTAATCCGCTGATGGTGGATAGAAATAACAACATTGTTTACAACAATTTTTGTGTAATGTTAGTAACATATGAGAATAATTTAAAATTGTTTATGACATTTAAACAAATGAAAGTGATAAAAGAAGAAAGTTGAATTTTCAAAATATTATGAAAGTTTTTGAACAAATTTTGTTTTTTTGAATTTGAAAATCTTTATGAACAATTATTAACATTCGACTTTATGTCAGTCGAGTATTGATATTGTTATGAAACAACGAATCAGTAATATGATAATTTTCCAAATAAGTTTAATTTTGGAATAACACCGAATGAATCAAATGACTATTTATTTTGAGAAATTTTTGCTACGAATATTTGATAAAAGTAGGAATAAAAGAGCGGTTCTGGGACAGGGGCTAATGGGCAATATGGCCGCCGCGCGCAACTGCCCTGTGTTATTCTTATGGAGAGGTCAGTCATAGCTGGGTCAGGGGCTAATGGGCAATATGGCTGCCACGTCCTGAGACATTGCATGACGTCACAGAGAGAGGTTGACAGTGTAACGTTGCTAAATGGAATATTTATTATTATTATTATTATTATTATTAGGTAATCATGCATTGATCACGTACAATCAAGACCAGTCTTATATTGTCCACTTTTTGGTGTAGTGGCTAGCATTCTTAGCTGTTACTTTAGAGACCCGGGTTTGAGTCCTGGCTCTGTCAAGAAATTTAATTCTGGGCTAAGGGTTAATACGGGGTACAATCAGCCTTGTGAGGCAAAAAAATCAGAGCAGCTATGTTTAATTCATACCTCAGCCATTCTGCCAAACCCAACTGAACCTAACCTAACCTAACCTAACCTAACTTGAAAGTAAAAAGAAAAAAAACTGAGAGCAAAAAGTGTAATCAGAAAGTAAGAGCAAATGTAAGAGCACATATAATAAACTTAGTTAAAACCTAACCTAACCTAACCTAAACTAACTTCACCTAACCTAACCTAACCCAACTTAACCTAACCTAACCTAACCTAACTTCAAAGTGCAAGCAAAAAAAGTGAGAGCAAAAATTGTAATGAAAAAATTAAGATCAAATGTAAGAACACAAATAATAAACTTAGTTATAACCTACCCTAACCTAACCTAACCTAACCTAACCAAGCATTTCCTCACCTAATTTCACCTAACCTAACTTCAAAGTAAGTGCAAATATAAGAGCAAAAAGTGACAGCAAAAAGTGAGATCAAATAGTGTGTGCAAGAAAGTAAGAGCAAATGAGAGAGCACAAATAATAAACTTAGTTATAACCTAACCTAACCTAACCTAACCCCAGAAACCTCATTTTAAGATTTTAGATTTTACATTTTAACATTTTACATTTTAACATTATAGATTTTTGATTTTTTCATTTTACTTTTTTAGATTTTACATTTTTGATTTTTTTGTATTTCAGTTTTAGTTTTTTTAGATTTTACATTTTAAATTTAATATTTTTTGATTTTAGATTTTACAATTTCCATTTTCCGAAAAGAGTCACTTACCTAACCTCACCAAACCTAACTTTACCAAACCTAACTTAAGCTAATCCAAAGGGCTAATGCACATACACAAAGTATATAAGGACACATGCAACTCTCCTTATGCTAGTCTTATTGGCTACTGTACAACATGATCACTACCCCCAACCGTTTTTTTTTCATTTTGTTGTTTACTCATTTGTCAATTTTCCAATTTCCCATTTTCAGTTTTTTTAATGTCAATTTTAAGTTTTTAAATTTCATGATATGGAAACATGGATTTTGCATTTTGTTGTTTACACATTTGTCAATTTACCAAATTCCCATTTACAGTTTTTAAAATTTTAGTTCAATGTTTTTTTCTATTTTGTCAATATGGAAACATAGATTTTCCAATTTGTGTGTTTTACATGTTCATTTTGCATTAGGAGTGGAGAGAGGTGGGTAGTAATTAAAAATGTACAAGCAGTGTCCATACAATATTTTTTATTTTAAATACATGTACACTATTTACACTTAAATACATTTTTATATATAGTCTATTTTTTGTTATAAATTGTACAGTTGTTTTTATTTTGTTTTCTATTTTATTTATTTTTGATTATGAATACTATTTTTTTTATTCTTATAGTGCCATGGTTTTATTTACTAAATAGTTTTGTTTTATGTATTTGCTAGTTGCAGGCAGAAGATTTTGATATTCATAACTTAACTCTTTAAGCATGGTCAATGATTGAGTAATGACCATAGGCATGTGTACCTATACCATTAGCATCAATCACTCTTTTATCATCACCAGGACACAAAGCAAATTTGTTTAGCCTTATAGATGATATGTCATGTTGTTTAGAAGCGATAATGTTCATGGGTATTCTTTTTACATTGTTTTTCATGACACAATCCTTATAATCTTGAAAGCTTATACAATTTTTGACAACACCTCTGCTAATACCTTTAATCTTTTTGATTTCTTTACCATTTATGTCTAAAGCATACATTTTAGCTCTAAGTCCAACAAATGCTTTTATAATTTGTCCACAAGCCTCGTCTTTAAATTTCCCCAACGTTTTCTTGTTTGATGTAGAGTAACATATGTGATTAGTAGGATAATCTGATGTGTCCAGGTGTTGTAGGAAATCCAACTTGTCTTGATATACATCTGGGGTGTTAACCAAATATATGAACGAGTCAGTATCCATATACATGAGTTTAAGATTGTCCATGCCATAATAAGGTAGCAGGACATCATAGTGGTGGGAATACATGAGAGTTTTTGAAATATCCAGTATACACATTCCAATATATATAGGCTTATTGAATACAATGTTACGTTTAGCCATGTGGAAAGCAGCTAGGTTAGGGCCATAAATTGTTCTGTCGATAAATGTCGGCTTTGCTATTAGCTTTTCTGCCTTTTTGCTGTCAGTCACAAGACGTATGTCTATTCTTTTACGGATATTTTCCATTGTTTTCCCAAAAATGGCATTGTTGAATAATTTGTACAGATTTTTCTCAAAATCATTTTTGGCTTGTTTTCGAAGGTTGTTATTAAAATCAACGTATGCCTTTAACCAAGGTCTTTGTTTAAACTTTAACACACGATGAATTTTTATCAATTTTATTCCATGATCTAAAGCCTGTTTTAATGCCATGTAGTGAACAACATATCGCCTTCGATTTCCAAGATGAGGAATTAGTTTTTTCAGAGACGAATCCTTAGGTTGTGTACACTCTGGTAGGAAAGGTAAATCGTTGTGTAGATCATGAAGGTCAGATGGGTAATCAACATCAACGTCTAGAATGTATCCCACAGGATCGTCTTTCTTTAGTTTTTCTAGATCAACAGTATCTGGAGAAACCCACTGAAATCCACCATAAGGAAGGGAGTGGCACATAGCCCACCCGTATTGGTTGTTGGCATCATCATAGGTAATAAACTGCGATGGTTTCTCAGAATCATAGGTTTCCATGTATTTATTGTTAGCTTCAGCATACCGATGAGACACTTGGCATATGCCTACACGTATTCCAGACTCGATTAGAAGAATCTGATCGTAATCCTGTAGCAATTCCAGTTCAATTCCTGTGTAAAGGAGCATTGCCTCAAAACTTAAACCAGGCGAAGTAAAAAAGTGTGCAGCATCCACTCGGTGTGTTTCTAGTGTTTTGTTTCTAAACGTTTCAAAGCTGTCTGCTAGAAGGAGTACATCTGAAGTTAGGTAGAGGTCACAATATTCCCCTAGAGTTTTAATGTTGAACTGATTCCACACATTTTTGGCATGTTCATAGTCTTCTTGACTAACATCTTCTTGACTTAATTTGTTAAAGAATGCCTCTTTTGGAGGTAAACACGTTTCACTTAACTTTTCCCAAGAGTCAATGTAGTCATAACAAAATACCCCTTTACGAGTCATGAGCATTGCATTTTCTTTTCCAAAGTACTTGTCTGTTTCAGGGTATGATGTTAAGTTGGAAACTAAGTTTTCCAAACTACTCGGCATTAACCGAAACGTGTCCACAAATCTAAGCTTAACATTTCCTACATATTTGGTAAAGGAAATGTACTTTTCTTTGGAGTTAGCGATAACATCCACTCTCTCAGTAGTACATCCCAATTGCTTTACAATGAAATTTGCGTCGTAGCCACTCATATTATGTAGAAACACAGGAACGGGGTTACGTGTTTTACACCTCAAATTACAGTTATTGTGAGCACTTCCACGGTATTCCCCTGTAATATGGCAGTGGTCTCGAACTTTCCAGTCCTGTTGGGTAAATGGTTTTTGACACAAATAACAGGTTTCAGAACATTGGAACTCTACTTCTTGATCCTCAGTTAAAGCCTTCGGAACATTTAAGCTGTAAAGGCGATCGATTTCATTAGCTATTGAAATCAAACAGTCCATAAACTTTTCTGCAGCGTCAGGTCCACGATAAATAAGAGGTCGGCTTGGAAGGTTTGTCTTTATGTGTTCCACAGCAGGTGAGAGTTTAACGTATATACCAAAGCTCATAGGAACATGACTCTGGTATGGCACTGTATAACTTGCTTCAGGATTGGGTAGACATGTTTGATAGGGTAACAGTATACTTTCAAAATCAGCATAGATAACGTAAGGTATTCTCAGCATTTTTTCCACGTTTAAAAATTTAACAATGGAGTTTTTAATAGGCATTTCAACCCTAGCAATGTCATGCTGGACACACAAAGCTCTATGTTCTTTCAATTTTTCCATTCCTTGTTGTCCATATCGATTATCAAAGTGTGTAAAACACCGTTTACACGTATATATCTTATGTTCATAGCGGGTAATCTGATGTCTTACTAGTTTATCAAAATCTTTGATAAAGACGTAGTGGTTCTGAGCGGATGATGAACTTAACAGGAGGAGGTCGCGATGGTCTTGCAGCTCTTGATCCACAATCTTTAGAGGAAACACTTTGTTGTCTTTTTCCAGTCCAAATACATTAATGGATATATCGTTGGCTTTTTCAAATTTGGGAATGTCAGCTAGTAATGTAGGAAATGATATTACAGAAAAATCATACTTGTTGTCCAGGTCCTTGTATTTACTAACGCGTTCAGCTTTCGTTTTAACCAGTTTTGCTAAAATGGCATACATAAAACACTTTTCATCCTTTAAGTTTTGAGGATTAATGCAGGCTTTTCTTGCTTGTATAGCTGCTGGTAATGGAATATATGTGCTGCCACGCAAGGGATTATACTTATTTATTTTCAATCGTACTCCTTCCACTGCTAACAAAGCCCAATTACTACCTTTTAGCTCAGATTCCTCCATTTCCGTAGTTAACTTTGTAAATTGTGTTTCCAAGAAACTACTTAAGTCCGTTTCCAAAAATAGGGCCTGATTTCGTGTTTTAAAAGCACGATCTGTAATTTCATTGGTAGATGTATGAATGAATCTACATTCAGCCACAAGATTAACTTTGATCGACTTGTGCATTGCTAGTTCTTTCTCCATAGCTTGTATTATTTGCTGTTTGGACTCTTTAAGGTATGAATTTAAATCCCTACACGTATCACAGCGTATGAAATAGGATTTAAGTCGACCTTCAAAAGATGTCTCATATTCAATAAGTCCATTTTTGTCAGGGACCAGTGACAGTAGGTAATGTTTTGTAGGCTCCGCTTTTTGTCTTTTAGCTGCCGACACAACATTACAACATTCTTCATGACGACGTCCATTGTAGGCATTGTTGAATGTACTACCACAGGTCTTGCACTCATGAAATTCACCACACGATACTTCATGTCGCTTCCTATGATAGTCTCGAAGAAAAGTCTTTCCACACTCTTTACACATATAGCTAGGAATGGCTTCTTCCATTATGATTGTTGATTTCTGCAAACAGCTGCTTACTGCGTATCACAGGGCTAGAGGTTGGTCAGTGAGACGGTCTTTCACGATGTGAACACCGTGAGAGGTAGTAGTCAACTGGTGATATTCTTGTGAAGGGTCCTCTAATATACCCCTAGTCTAGACCAACAGCTCTTTACAGCGTATGACAAGGCTGTATACTGGACAGTGAGACGGTCTTTCACGATGTGAACACTGTAACGAGTAGTAGTCAACTGATTATATACTTGCTAAGGGTTCTCTAATATACAATAGTCAAGACCAACAGCTACTTACTGAGTAGTACAAGGCTGTACAATAGTTGTTTTGACAGTCTTTCACGATGTGGTCACTGTGAATGGTGGTAGTCAACTGATGATATTCTTGATAAGGGTCCTCTAATGTACACCTGGTTAAGGGTAACAGCTGCTCACTGCTTATGACAAAGCTAAAGACTGGTTGCTTCAACGGTCTTTCACAATGTAAACACTGTGACAGGTAGTAGTCAACTGAAAATATTCTTAATCAAAATCAATCAAAATTGGGTCATTTTGTCCTCCGAAGGAGGGCAAAATGCCCTAACTTCGGAGGACTGGCCGCCATCGCAACTAAGGCGATCTTCAGCCCTGGAGGTATTGAATTTATGGTTGTGAGTTTACCCCACCAACAAGGCGGCCCCAAGTCGAGGCCCCGCTCCCTCCAGGGAAGACCCCGGAAGACCCTTATTTATTGAGATCAATAATTATATAAAAATACAGAGAATGACATACCATAAATTAATTTCTTGAGGCTTAAAAAGAGTAATATAAAATATATAGATTAGTAGCAAAAATTGTATGGAATAAACTGAATTCTTGAAGTCATGAAAATGCGGTGTCTTGAAGTCTTGATGTCCTGATGTCTTGATGTCTTTTCGTACGATCGTTGCCAAAAAGGAAGGGAGAATTTAGGGTAGGATTGAATTGAAAGAAATTTACCCAGAGTAAGTTGGTAGAGAGTAATTAGCTATACTTAAAGTAAGTGTCTGCCAATCTGTGTCTCAATGGCTAAAAATGATTGCATTAATAAATTTAGGGGGGATATGTATCAGGAGGAATGAGATGGAAGTTGTCGGGCCGAATATCATGGTTAAGGATCTGTAGTGCCGGGGTTTGAGGAAGAGGCTTAGAGTGCCTGGTAGGCCCTCGGGCGCTGGAAGTCATAAGAATGTCGTAAGTCAGAGGTTGTCGATTGTAAACTAATGTCTGGAGGGCTCGTAGTCTGATTTTAAAAAGATGGTGAAAAAATGATGGAAGTGTCTTGGGGTATACTAGCAGATTACTGTCGCGGTTCAACGGAAGGCCATAGGCAATTTTGATAGCAAAATGTTCTACTGATTTTAAAATGCTATATTGAGGGAAGGTCGCTCCAATCCAGGCCAATGAACTATAGTCCAGAATGGGACGAATGAAGACTTTGTATGTGTTGAGAATTTGGATTGGGGAAAGGCCCCACGTTACCCCACGAAGACGTTTGAGGAGTGCTATCCGTAAGCGTGCTCTCCGTGCCATTTCTTTAACGTGGGGGCGCCAAGAGAGATTTATATCTAATGTAACCCCCAGATACACAGCCTGACGGGATGGGAGAATGGCTTCTTGGAAGATTGAAATACGGAAAGGACGAAAATGGTTGTCTCGGGCTTTAAATAATAGGAGTTTGGTTTTGTCCGTATTCACTGAGAGATGCCATTTAGAAAACCAGGCGAGAAGTGTATCGAGATAGGATTGCATTCTATTGGCAAGAGTGGTGGTGTTGTTGGCAAAGGATAAAATGGCTGTATCATCTGCGAACTGGAAGAGGTGTGAATATTTGTTCGGTTGTGGCATATCATAAGCGTAGATGATGTAGAGAAGTGGGGAAATAGGAGAACCTTGCGGAACACCTGAATAGAGGGAGAAGATGCGTGAGGAGGCAGAGCGGAGATGGATGAATGCTCGCCTGTTCAGTAAGAAATTACTGAGCAAGCGGACAATCGAGGAGGGAAGGTTAAGTTTCTGTAATTTATATATAAGCCCTCGTTGCCACACGAGATCGAAGGCCTTTTCCAGATCAAGGAGTAGTAGGGCTGCAGGATAGCCCTTGTTAAAGTGGGGGGTGAGGAGACTAGTCATACGGAAAAGCTGGGATTGTGTAGAAAATTTTGGTCTAAAACCTGCTTGAGTTGGGGGAAATATGTTTTGTGAGTTAAGAAAATTGTAGAGGCGAGAGGCGATAATAGCTTCAAATAATTTAGAGAAAACAGAGAGGAGGCTTATCGGTCGATAGGAGGATAGGAGGGAAGGAGGTTTGCCTACCTTGGGGAAGAGAATTATTTTAGCTGTTTTCCAATGAGAGGGGAAGCTACCAGTATAAAGAATAAACGTGTAGGCGATGGCTAGGAAATGGATGAAGATGGGTGGCGCTTGTTTGATATGAGCGTAGGACACCTTATCTGTCCCAGGGGCCGTATTGCGTCTTTTAGCTAGCTGGAATCGTATGTCTTCAGAAGTAATGGGTTGGTTCAGTGGTGATTCGGGATCTAAAGTCGGGAGATGGTCAAAGCTGGGGGTCAGATAAGGAAGTTTTGGATTAGTTTGTTTGCTCACGGTTCTGTAGTCTGAGTAATTGTGTCGAGTATTAGGTTGGTCACTGTAGACGTTAGTGAAGTAGTCGGCAAAAGTCTCAGCTTTGTCTTGGTCAGTGAATGGGAAACCGTTTGGCCCTCTGATGGGAAAAAGGCATTCCTTGGTATTTTGCCCAGTAAGATTTTTAAATGTTTTCCAGAAAGGCCGAGCTGTAGATTCCTTAGCTAGATTGGAGCAAGCGTCAATCCACTTCTTTTTCTTAATAGCTTTAAGATAGGACCGAACATGTCGTTGGTATTGTCTATGTCTCGTGAGTAAGTCTGGGTCATTAGTCTGGCAGTAGGCCCTATAATAGCTCCTTGATAGATTAAGAAGTTGGAGTGCCTTGGGTGGAATAGGCGGCTTGCTTGGAGTGACTTTAGTTATGGGAATGTGGCGTCGAGCTGAGACAGATATAGATGCCTTCAGCAAAGATATCAAATCAGACAGCTGCTCATTGTTCTGTGGGATTGTGGCAGTAGCAAGGAGTTCAGTAATACTGCAGCGGTAGGCTTCCCAGTCTGCTTTATTGAAATTACTTCTCATGAAGGAAGGAGGAGGTGAGGGTTGATGGAAATTAAGTGAGGGAATTGTAATGAGGAAGGGCTGATGGTCACTACCGTAGAGGCCGAGTAGTTTAATTGACGTGTTACGGGATAGGGAAGAGGATACTAAGGCTATTTCGGGAGTGCTCTGCGTTCTCACGATGGTGTGAGGGGGTATAGCCACACGTTCACCATTCATAGTGTCTAAGTAATCCCGTAGGAGGTCCCTGTCATGGGCATATAGAGAGTTAATATTAATATCTCCAGCAAAGATGAAGTGTTTAAATGTTGAGTCTATGAAGTTAATATAATCTATGGGAGGTTGAGAACGGGGAGGACTATAAGCAGTGGAGAGAATGACAGGGTTCGAAGGGAGATGCACCATGACAGTGAGAAATTCAGGAACATGTAGAAAGTGTTGAGGTTGAAGTAGACGTGAAGGGAATAATTTGTGAACGCCAATGGCTACTCCCCCTCTGGATTCATGAGGGCGATCGGCACGATATAATGTGTAATTTGGAAAAACAGGATGGAGTCGAGGATTGAGGAAAGTTTCATTTAAGAGGAAGATAGCGGGAGTGTAGAGCTGAAGTAAAATGTCTAGGAAGTGGCGGTTGGATTTCAGGGAACTAATGTTGAAGTAGAGCACGCGTACAGAACACATTCCATTTCCTAATGTATTAGCCATAATTAAATTTCCATTGGCCTGAAATGGAAGTGGACCTTTTGGCCCGAGGTGGTGGCTTGCATATTAAGGCCAAAAGTTGTACGGGCAGCAAAATGTAGTATTTCCAGCACCCGGGGGCGGTCGAAGGGTAATAGATTTTGAAGACAGATTGCTGTGAAGCGAATCATGTCTTCAATAGAAGGTGGAGCAGGGGAGACGGATGATTGGGGGGGTGTGATGGGATCTATGGTACGGACAGGGGCGGTAAATTGAGGTTTTGATACGTCAACTGTTGGGCGGTTTGGACAATGGGGAGAGTAGGCTGGGTGGGAACCCTGGCACTGAGTGCATTTGGGTGGGAGTGAGAGGTTGGGGCAGCTACGAGTGGGATGAGCTTGACTACAATGGGCACAGATTGGCTGACGCATGGGGCAGTGGTCTGTTGAATGAGAATTATAAGTTTGGCAACGATCACATCGGAGAGGAGCAGGAGTGGAGGTTCTGGATGGTTCCACACGGTGGTGTTGCCAGTATAGGAAGGCGCCTTCAGCTAGTAGCTTGTCTATGGAAGCACGGTCTGCTGAGAGGACACGCACCAGGGTAGTAGGGCCACGATCGCTATTAATTCGGAGTATTTTATGGATGTTTAGGAGATGGTAGGTGAGTTCCTGGTGGATTTCCTGATTTGTGTAGGAGGTATCAACTCCACGAATCACGACAGATAGAAGGGGTTCACGGCGAAGGGATGGAAGTTTTGGGGAACGTGTAGGAAGAGGTTCCATGGCCACTTGTTCGCCTAAGCGAGCTAAGCCCATCTTATGAATTAACACCTCTCTGGCATCACCTTTGGTTTTCAAGATGATGGCATGAGGTTGGGGGATGATTTGGGTAATGGAGCTGGCCGGTAGGAAGGTGCGGAGAATGGCCGAGATGCGGCGCGGTTCAGGCCGGGGCTCCGTGAAGTTAAAAAGACGGTATGTGAAGATGGATTCATTAGTAGGGGTAGGAGAAGAAGAAGAGGAAGTAGTTGAGGGGATGGGACGGTTGATGGCAGGAGAGGGTTGAATTGATGATCGAGATGAGAAGTTAATTGTAGGCTGAGAATAAGTTTGAGGATGGGGCTGAGGATGTGGTTGAGGATAGGGTTGAGGATGGGGCTGAGGAGATGGTTGAGGATGGGATTGAGGAGAATATTGAGGATTGGACGAAGGAAGATGGTAGGTATGTCCAAGATAGTTGTACGCTACCGTTTGTGGAGTGGCCATGGAATTTGAAGAGGAAAAGGGTTGAGTTGATGGATAATGGAATTGCGATGAAGGAGTACTGAGTGGGGATACATATAAATTCGGAACAGATTGTGAGGGTTCAGGAGTGATTGGTGGAGAGACATGGTAAATTGAAGGTTGATTAGAAAGAGTAGGTTGAGGAGATGGATTTGTGTTGGCCGCTACAGTGGAGTAGGGAACGGTATTTATAGAAGGGGAGGGGTTAGAAGATACTGTAACCGTACAGGTTGTGAGTGGTGGATAAGATGTGGAGGAAGATAGAACAAAAGGTGGAAAATCTTCGGCTACTACCTTACGCTGCATGCTGCTGGATGGTTGGCAGGATTGGGGTTGGTCACTGCTGGCATCTGAAGTCTGCATTCGTCTGGCTCTGGCAGAGTGCCTTGATGGAGGTTGCTCTTCGGAGTCGCTGGACTCCCTTGATTTTTTATAGTCTATGGATGTAGGAGTTGACAGGGAGTCGGATTTCGAACCCCGTGAGCGTCGTTTTTTTTGTCGTTTCTTAGGTGCAGGAATGGTCTCTGATAGTACGGAATATTGGTTACTCAACGGGATCGGCCCGTCGCCCTCCATGGGGCTTGTCTAGATTCGAACTGCTGTTTTAGTCACTGTTTCTCTGTAAATCAGTAGAAGTAGAAATATATATTTAAGTTATTGTTCGTCGTCACTGTAAGTTTAGATTGTCACAAATTTGAAGTCTAAAGCTGGTTTTCAGTCACTTGGTTTGTTTTTATGAAGGTTGGTAGCACTGGTTTTCTTCAAATAATAATTTAAATTCACTAAACACTTCACTTTTGGTCGAGAGTATGAAGAAAAAGTATTTAGTTTTTAATTTTTGCCACTAGTATTGTTGGCAACAATACTCCTCACAATACTACGATACTTCAGTATTCGCACTCGCGACCGTATCACGAAAATCCGTCAGAATGACACGCTTCTGAGTATCTTGCGATAAATTCCCTGAAAATATTCTTATGGCCTACTCAAGGTTATCAAGTACTTACTGCATATCAAAAGGCTGTACACTCATGTGTGTTAGGCACTCTTTCTTGCTAAGGACCCCAATATTCCCTACACAAGGCTATACATGTTAGTTCTAAACACTTAGTGATTAATTGTATATTCAATTTTTGTACAAAGCTTATACAAGCACGTTTTTATGAGGTTAAACTTTGTTAAATAGCTGCATGCGACACGCAAAGTATGTTGCCGCTATCTAGCGGTGACTATGAGAACTACTTGAACGACCAGCATGCTACCTAGCGCTCCATTTCAACACTCGCTCACTGAACGACCAGCATGCTATCTAGCGGTCGATAGCAATACTCCTCAACTACCAGCCTGCTATCTATCGGTCAATATGACAACTCACTCAACTACCAACATGCTACATGGCTTTTTTGGTCAGTTTTTTGTTGGCTTTTTTTGGTCAGTTTCTGTTGGCTTATGTTGGCTTTTATTGGCTTTTGTTGGCTTTTGTAGGCTTTTTTGTTGGCTTTTGTTGGCTTTTGTATTAGCTCTTTCATATTTGCTCTTGCTTGTGGGGGCTTATTATTTGGGCTTGGAAAGTATGTCAGTCCTTTTTTATGGCTGCAAAATGCTTACAGCCATGTTTGTAAGCAGCAACAACAACAACAACACACAAAATTCCAAAAAAAAATCGAAAGTACTCTAAGTTTTATCAATGACTCTCAACTCTTACACTTACCTCTATCCCATGCATAGTCAAAAATTAGTGTATTTTTCAAATTTTTCAAAAAATATTTGGAAAGTAGGCTATATCATTAAACTAAAAATCCTGAAAAGACATATGTTAACTCCAACACCTACTTCTATACCACTCTCAGTCCAAAAATAGTGTATTTTTCAAATTTTCCAAAACATATTTCCAAAATGGGTTATATTTCCGAAATTAAAAAGTTAACAAAAATGTTTGTTTGACATAAATGAATGGCCTTTGTCTCCTCTACCACTGTACCAATTCCCAGGTCTCCAGGACAAAAAAATATTTTTTTTTAAAAGGGTTATATTTCCTAAATTAGGAATTTTACAAACACATTTTTCTGACGTAAATCAATGGTCATTACCCCCTCTACCCCCCCCCACACTAAGTCACATGTCTCTAGGACAACAAAAATAAAATTTTGAAAATGGGTTTGTATTTCCAAAATTAGGAATTTTACAAAAACGTTTGTCTGACGTAAATCAATGGTCTTTGTCCTGGAGACCTGGGACTTGGTACAGTGGTAGAGGAGACAAAGGCCATTCATTTATGTCAAATGTCAAACAAACATTTTTGTTAACTTTTTAATTTCGGAAATATAACCCATTTTGGAAATATGTTTTGGAAAATTTGAAAAATACACTATTTTTGGACTGAGAGTGGTATAGAAGTAGGTGTTGGAGTTAACATATGTCTTTTCAGGATTTTTAGTTTAATGATATAGCCTACTTTCCAAATATTTTTTGAAAAATTTGAAAAATACACTAATTTTTGACTATGCATGGGATAGAGGTAAGTGTAAGAGTTGAGAGTCATTGATAAAACTTAGAGTACTTTCGATATTTTTTTTGGAATTTTGTGTGTTGTTGTTGTTGTTGCTGCTTACAAACATGGCTGTAAGCATTTTGCAGCCATAAAAAAGGACTGACATACTTTCCAAGACCAAATAATAAGCCCCCACAAGCAAGAGCAAATATGAAAGAGCTAATACAAAAGCCAACAAAAGCCAACAAAAAAGCCTACAAAAGCCAACAAAAGCCAACAAAAGCCAATAAAAGCCAACATAAGCCAACAGAAACTGACCAAAAAAAGCCAACAAAAAACTGACCAAAAAAGCCATGTAGCATGTTGGTAGTTGAGTGAGTTGTCATATTGACCGATAGATAGCAGGCTGGTAGTTGAGGAGTATTGCTATCGACCGCTAGATAGCATGCTGGTCGTTCAGTGAGCGCGTGTTGAAATGGAGCGCTAGGTAGCATGCTGGTCGTTCAAGTAGTTCTCATAGTCACCGCTAGATAGCGGCAACATACTTTGCGTGTCGCATGCAGCTATTTAACAAAGTTTTATCTCATAAAAACGTGCTTGTATAAGCTTTGTACAAAAATTGAATATACAATTAATCACTAAGTGTTTAGAACTAACATGTATAGCCTTGTGTAGGGAATATTGGGGTCCTTAGCAAGAAAGAGTGCCTAACACACATGAGTGTACAGCCTTTTGATATGCAGTAAGTACTTGATAACCTTGAGTAGGCCATAAGAATATTTTCAGTTGACTACTACCTGTCACAGTGTTTACATTGTGAAAGACCGTTGAAGCAACCAGTCTTTAGCTTTGTCATAAGCAGTGAGCAGCTGTTACCCTTAACCAGGTGTACATTAGAGGACCCTTATCAAGAATATCATCAGTTGACTACCACCATTCACAGTGACCACATCGTGAAAGACTGTCAAAACAACTATTGTACAGCCTTGTACTACTCAGTAAGTAGCTGTTGGTCTTGACTATTGTATATTAGAGAACCCTTAGCAAGTATATAATCAGTTGACTACTACTCGTTACAGTGTTCACATCGTGAAAGACCGTCTCACTGTCCAGTATACAGCCTTGTCATACGCTGTAAAGAGCTGTTGGTCTAGACTAGGGGTATATTAGAGGACCCTTCACAAGAATATCACCAGTTGACTACTACCTCTCACGGTGTTCACATCGTGAAAGACTGTCTCACTGACCAACCTCTAGCCCTGTGATACGCAGTAAGCAGCTGTTTGCAGAAATCAACAATCATAATGGAAGAAGCCATTCCTAGCTATATGTGTAAAGAGTGTGGAAAGACTTTTCTTCGAGACTATCATAGGAAGCGACATGAAGTATCGTGTGGTGAATTTCATGAGTGCAAGACCTGTGGTAGTACATTCAACAATGCCTACAATGGACGTCGTCATGAAGAATGTTGTAATGTTGTGTCGGCAGCTAAAAGACAAAAAGCGGAGCCTACAAAACATTACCTACTGTCACTGGTCCCTGACAAAAATGGACTTATTGAATATGAGACATCTTTTGAAGGTCGACTTAAATCCTATTTCATACGCTGTGATACGTGTAGGGATTTAAATTCATACCTTAAAGAGTCCAAACAGCAAATAATACAAGCTATGGAGAAAGAACTAGCAATGCACAAGTCGATCAAAGTTAATCTTGTGGCTGAATGTAGAGTCATTCATACATCTACCAATGAAATTACAGATCGTGCTTTTAAAACACGAAATCAGGCCCTATTTTTGGAAACGGACTTAAGTAGTTTCTTGGAAACACAATTTACAAAGTTAACTACGGAAATGGAGGAATCTGAGCTAAAAGGTAGTAATTGGGCTTTGTTAGCAGTGGAAGGAGTACGATTGAAAATAAATAAGTATAATCCCTTGCGTGGCAGCACATATATTCCATTACCAGCAGCTATACAAGCAAGAAAAGCCTGCATTAATCCTCAAAACTTAAAGGATGAAAAGTGTTTTATGTATGCCATTTTAGCAAAACTGGTTAAAACGAAAGCTGAACGCGTTAGTAAATACAAGGACCTGGACAACAAGTATGATTTTTCTGTAATATCATTTCCTACATTACTAGCTGACATTCCCAAATTTGAAAAAGCCAACGATATATCCATTAATGTATTTGGACTGGAAAAAGACAACAAAGTGTTTCCTCTAAAGATTGTGGATCAAGAGCTGCAAGACCATCGCGACCTCCTCCTGTTAAGTTCATCATCCGCTCAGAACCACTACGTCTTTATCAAAGATTTTGATAAACTAGTAAGACATCAGATTACCCGCTATGAACATAAGATATATACGTGTAAACGGTGTTTTACACACTTTGATAATCGATATGGACAACAAGGAATGGAAAAATTGAAAGAACATAGAGCTTTGTGTGTCCAGCATGACATTGCTAGGGTTGAAATGCCTATTAAAAACTCCATTGTTAAATTTTTAAACGTGGAAAAAATGCTGAGAATACCTTACGTTATCTATGCTGATTTTGAAAGTATACTGTTACCCTATCAAACATGTCTACCCAATCCTGAAGCAAGTTATACAGTGCCATACCAGAGTCATGTTCCTATGAGCTTTGGTATATACGTTAAACTCTCACCTGCTGTGGAACACATAAAGACAAACCTTCCAAGCCGACCTCTTATTTATCGTGGACCTGACGCTGCAGAAAATTTTATGGACTGTTTGATTTCAATAGCTAATGAAATCGATCGCCTTTACAGCTTAAATGTTCCGAAGGCTTTAACTGAGGATCAAGAAGTAGAGTTCCAATGTTCTGAAACCTGTTATTTGTGTCAAAAACCATTTACCCAACAGGACTGGAAAGTTCGAGACCACTGCCATATTACAGGGGAATACCGTGGAAGTGCTCACAATAACTGTAATTTGAGGTGTAAAACACGTAACCCCGTTCCTGTGTTTCTACATAATATGAGTGGCTACGACGCAAATTTCATTGTAAAGCAATTGGGATGTACTACTGAGAGAGTGGATGTTATCGCTAACTCCAAAGAAAAGTACATTTCCTTTACCAAATATGTAGGAAATGTTAAGCTTAGATTTGTGGACACGTTTCGGTTAATGCCGAGTAGTTTGGAAAACTTAGTTTCCAACTTAACATCATACCCTGGAACAGACAAGTACTTTGGAAAAGAAAATGCAATGCTCATGACTCGTAAAGGGGTATTTTGTTATGACTACATTGACTCTTGGGAAAAGTTAAGTGAAACGTGTTTACCTCCAAAAGAGGCATTCTTTAACAAATTAAGTCAAGAAGATGTTAGTCAAGAAGACTATGAACATGCCAAAAATGTGTGGAATCAGTTCAACATTAAAACTCTAGGGGAATATTGTGACCTCTACCTAACTTCAGATGTACTCCTTCTAGCAGACAGCTTTGAAACGTTTAGAAACAAAACACTAGAAACACACCGAGTGGATGCTGCACACTTTTTTACTTCGCCTGGTTTAAGTTTTGAGGCAATGCTCCTTTACACAGGAATTGAACTGGAATTGCTACAGGATTACGATCAGATTCTTCTAATCGATTCTGGAATACGTAGAGGCATATGCCAAGTGTCTCATCGGTATGCTGAAGCTAACAATAAATACATGGAAACCTATGATTCTGAGAAACCATCGCAGTTTATTACCTATGATGATGCCAACAACCAATACGGGTGGGCTATGTGCCACTCCCTTCCTTATGGTGGATTTCAGTGGGTTTCTCCAGATACTGTTGATCTAGAAAAACTAAAGAAAGACGATCCTGTGGGATACATTCTAGACGTTGATGTTGATTACCCATCTGACCTTCATGATCTACACAACGATTTACCTTTCCTACCAGAGTGTACACAACCTAAGGATTCGTCTCTGAAAAAACTAATTCCTCATCTTGGAAATCGAAGGCGATATGTTGTTCACATCATGGCATTAAAACAGGCTTTAGATCATGGAATAAAATTGATAAAAATTCATCGTGTGTTAAAGTTTAAACAAAGACCTTGGTTAAAGGCATACGTTGATTTTAATAACAACCTTCGAAAACAAGCAAAAAATGATTTTGAGAAAAATCTGTACAAATTATTCAACAATGCCATTTCTGGGAAAACAATGGAAAATATCCGTAAAAGAATAGACATAGCCTACGTCTTGTGACTGACAGCAAAAAGGCAGAAAAGCTAATAGCAAAGCCGACATTTATCGACAGAACAATTTATGGCCCTAACCTAGCTGCTTTCCACATGGCTAAACGTAACATTGTATTCAATAAGCCTATATATATTGGAATGTGTATACTGGATATTTCAAAAACTCTCATGTATTCCCACCACTATGATGTCCTGCTACCTTATTATGGCATGGACAATCTTAAACTCATGTATATGGATACTGACTCGTTCATATATTTGGTTAACACCCCAGATGTATATCAAGACAAGTTGGATTTCCTACAACACCTGGACACATCAGATTATCCTACTAATCACATATGTTACTCTACATCAAACAAGAAAACGTTGGGGAAATTTAAAGACGAGGCTTGTGGACAAATTATAAAAGCATTTGTTGGACTTAGAGCTAAAATGTATGCTTTAGACATAAATGGTAAAGAAATCAAAAAGATTAAAGGTATTAGCAGAGGTGTTGTCAAAAATTGTATAAGCTTTCAAGATTATAAGGATTGTGTCATGAAAAGCAATGTAAAAAGAATACCCATGAACATTATCGCTTCTAAACAACATGACATATCATCTATAAGGCTAAACAAAATTGCTTTGTGTCCTGGTGATGATAATAGAGTGATTGATGCTAATGGTATAGGTACACATGCCTATGGTCATTACTCAATCATTGACCATGCTTAAAGAGTTAAGTTATGAATATCAAAATCTTCTGCCTGCAACTAGCAAATACATAAAACAAAACTATTTAGTAAATAAAACCATGGCACTATAAAAATAAAAAAATAGTATTCATAATCAAAAATAAATAAAATAGAAAACAAAATAAAAACAACTGTACAATTTATAACAAAAAATAGACTATATATAAAAATGTATTTAAGTGTAAATAGTGTACATGTATTTAAAATAAAAAATATTGTATGGACACTGCTTGTACATTTTTAATTACTACCCACCTCTCTCCACTCCTAATGCAAAATGAACATGTAAAACACACAAATTGGAAAATCTATGTTTCCATATTGACAAAATAGAAAAAACATTGAACTAAAATTTTAAAAACTGTAAATGGGAATTTGGTAAATTGACAAATGTCTAAACAACAAAATGCAAAATCCATGTTTCCATATCATGAAATTTAAAAACTTAAAATTGACATAAAAAAAACTGAAAATGGGAAATTGGAAAATTGACAAATGTGTAAACAACAAAATGCAAAATCCATGTTTCCATATTATGAAATTAAAAAAACTTAAATCTGACATTTAAAAAAACTGAAAATGGGAAATTGGAAAATTGACAAATGAGTAAACAACAAAATGAAAAAAAAAACGGTTGGGGTAGTGATCATGTTGTACAGTAGCCAATAAGACTAGCATAAGGAGAGTTGCATGTGTCCTTATATACTTTGTGTATGTGCATTAGCCCTTTGGATTAGCTTAAGTTAGGTTTGGTAAAGTTAGGTTTGGTGAGGTTAGGTAAGTGACTCTTTTCGGAAAATGGAAATTGTAAAATCTAAAATCAAAAAATATTAAATTTAAAATGTAAAATCTAAAAAAACTAAAACTGAAATACAAAAAAATCAAAAAAGTAAAATCTAAAAAATAAAATGAAAAAATCAAAAATCTATAATGTTAAAATGTAAAATGTTAAAATGTAAAATCTAAAATCTTAAAATGAGGTTTCTGGGGTTAGGTTAGGTTAGGTTAGGTTATAACTAAGTTTATTATTTGTGCTCTCTCATTTGCTCTTACTTTCTTGCACACACTATTTGATCTCACTTTTTGCTGTCACTTTTTGCTCTTATATTTGCACTTACTTTGAAGTTAGGTTAGGTGAAATTAGGTGAGGAAATGCTTGGTTAGGTTAGGTTAGGTTAGGTTAGGGTAGGTTATAACTAAGTTTATTATTTGTGTTCTTACATTTGATCTTAATTTTTTCATTACAATTTTTGCTCTCACTTTTTTTGCTTGCACTTTGAAGTTAGGTTAGGTTAGGTTAGGTTAAGTTGGGTTAGGTTAGGTTAGGTGAAGTTAGTTTAGGTTAGGTTAGGTTAGGTTTTAACTAAGTTTATTATATGTGCTCTTACATTTGCTCTTACTTTCTGATTACACTTTTTGCTCTCAGTTTTTTTTCTTTTTACTTTCAAGTTAGGTTAGGTTAGGTTAGGTTAGGTTCAGTTGGGTTTGGCAGAATGGCTGAGGTATGAATTAAACATAGCTGCTCTGATTTTTTTGCCTCACAAGGCTGATTGTACCCCGTATTAACCCTTAGCCCAGAATTAAATTTCTTGACAGAGCCAGGACTCAAACCCGGGTCTCTAAAGTAACAGCTAAGAATGCTAGCCACTACACCAAAAAGTGGACAATATAAGACTGGTCTTGATTGTACGTGATCAATGCATGATTACCTAATAATAATAATAATAATAATAATAATAATAATAATAATAATAATAATAATAAATATTCCATTTAGCAACGTTACACTGTCAACCTCTCTCTGTGACGTCATGCAATGTCTCAGGGCGTGGCAGCCATATTGCCCATTAGCCCCTGACCCAGCTATGACACTACCTCTCCATAAGAATAACACAGGGCAGTTGCGCGCGGCGGCCATATTGCCCATTAGCCCCTGTCCCAGAACCGCTCTTTTATTCCTACTGATAAAATCAAATTGCTATCTTTGTAAAGTGAACTACGAACGTGTAAATAGTAGGGATCACTCAGAACTCTTTACTGAACAGTGATTACCGAGTGTAAATATCCTTTTTGAAATTTTTTATGGATATCAGAATGGACTAATTTTTTTTTCTGATTATCACATCTACGACAATTCTAATAATGTTATAGGGACCGTTGATTTCTTATGTGTGATGTGTTTTTATCTTTGTTGAGGGTTTTTACCAGTTGAATCATATTTTTTATTTATAAATAAATTGAGAATTTTAAGGAATGTGCTAGTTCAAAAATAATTTCTCACCTTACCTTACTTGTGAATTACCGTGATCAGGGATGCCAGATTAGACCCAAGTATTCACCTAGATAGACCCTGAGATATATTTTCTCGTGCTGATCTGATTTCGGTATTTTACAAAATGTGGTCGTTGGATCTCAGTCCAAACGGGCACAAAATATATAGATGAATGCCAGTATTTACATGTTTAATTATGTTTCTTTTATGTTTCGGAGTTAAGAGGAAACGTAGGCTAATAAAGGAATGCAAGTATTTAAGTCAAGAATTTTAGGGTTATTTTACAATGAATTAACTTTCCTATGGAAAGAAATGCCCGATCATTTTTAAACGTTTCCTTACATCCATACGCGACACAGTAATACACCAGTCTGGCTTAGTTAATGAATAGTACTCGCTTTAAATAGCCCAATTCTATCATCACGTGTAGTATTTCAGTGTTCCAAACTACCGCAGTTCACCACAGTCAGCTGATCGAGATGTTGCTCTCAACCACGGCCAACGAGAAAGACAGGCCATGGCGCGTAAACCTAATCCTTTTGTGACGTAGGCAATGTAGTGCTTGATGGTGCTTGTACGTTTAAGTCGAGAGCAATTCATAGGCAGCAGAAATGCGATATTTTATATCAGTCTTCTTGAAATGGACCCAGTTTAGACGTTCCGTGTGTTCTCAATCACGGTAAATTATACTGTATAGGTTTACAAAACTACGCCAGCTATAGATAACCTATTTACATGTTGAAGTTACTCGTAACAAAAATCCAATCGAACTAGGATTCAAGGATTTGTTGTGTCTTTAATAGCTGCAACGAGTACAGTAATTTGAGTTGTAGAGCCTGTGACCTTCGTTGTGAGTAACGTATGTGGACATGAGCAGTGACATATTGAGTATAATTAGATCAAAGAAACTTGCAGTGAAGGTATTACTTAGTTATTGTTGTTTTAAGGGCGGAACAGAAATTAATACGTCTATAGAAGAGATCTGCGGAATACACTCTCCCCCGACTAATGACTCATATCAATTACCTTCTATGAAGACAAGTGGTAAATGAATACCAGCATTTATACAGATTCAATGATGAGGACAAGATTACTACCACACCGGCAGTAAGACGAAGACCATAGAATATTATGTTCGTGAATATCTTTCTATTACAAAAACGTTTGATACATTTATGCATATCGTTCAACTATAAGAAAGCATGCATACATTGTCCGGCACTATTCATAGCTTTTCATAACCTTCCTGGACGCTTTATAACCGTCAAGTAATTCCACATAATTAAGAAGCAACCCCCAGGGAAAGATAACATACGCCTGAAAAGTATTACCTTGTGATCAACTACCACGATTAAAGTTAAGTGATCTGCTGGTTCTACTAAGAGTAATGAATAATTAAGTAAATTGTGGCTAAGTATTGGACTTCATAAGATTGATCAGTGTAAGACTTCAGTTGTAATTACCATGTATATTTTGCCAGAAGCCATGGTTGTGTTGGGTCAATGCTTTTTACAGCGTTTTTTCTGATTTGATATGGGTTAAGTATTTTGTGATTTCAGCATCTTGTAGTCAATACGGTTTATGTTCCCGTCGTACATAACCCTACCGGAAATGGTGCAACAGCACTACATTGCTGACGTCACGAAAGCGCACCAGGGCCATTATTTCCCGTTGGCCGTGCTCTCAACAATGTGACGTGAGTCATCAGCCATCTATTGGACTTATGATCGAAGATTTTTGCATATCTCTTCAATATCAAAGTTTGTTCTTCTTTTTATTCTTTGTTAACTTCTTGTTCCCGAATAAGCAATTAGAGAAGGCTCGAGTAGGCTAGGTCTTTCTGCTTTTCAAGACAATCTAGTTCTATAGTTCATAATATCACCACTACCATGGGTGGCTGAACTTCTATGCCCAAGATAGCGGGTTCAAACCCGGCCGAAGCCGTAGGATTTTTAAAGAGCGTTAAAATCCCTCATTACGCCTTCCTTCGGAGGGGAAGTAAAGCCGGCGGTCCCATATCATAGATTTATGGCATGTTAAAGAACCTTCCACTAATTACACCTGTGTGAAGCCAAATTGTATAGGTTAAGAATGTAAACAACGCTCTTAGGTTGCTACGTTCGTTACCAAGAGCCGACTGCGGTGGCGTCTAGTAGCTAATTTCTGAACTAGGCCTAGTAGTCGTTGACGGTGGCGTTTGGCGGCAAAAGTAGGAACTATTTGAAAAATTCAAATTTGCAGTCCTTACTTGAATTAAAAAAACAGATACACACTAATACAGTCATCACAATTAACACCGGTTATCAGACAGATTTTACACACACCCAAAGTACACGGGGCTACATGACCGCGTTGTCGCAGCCCCTGAACTTAAGAACCAACCACTACCATGAATTCCAAAGCCGCAGCAGCCATCTTGCATGTCATAGTAATAGCTTCTTTAGTTCCGCGTTTCACCACTACCTCAGATCCCTCATTAAGAGCAGCCATCATGCACGTCATTTAATTTGAATTTAATAAAGCACACAAATTGTGTATATAAAGAGATTACATATCATTTAAACATAAGTCTATTATAGGCCTATTTCGCTTTGTGCATTCCACAACATGGTAACGAGGACAAGTCGAATCGCATAGTGCACACACACAACTATCGTCATGTTCATGAAAAATCTTAGTTTTGCAGAGTTTATGGTGGTATCCATGAACTGCCATAGCATTGACAAAATGTCGATGATCCTGGTTAGTATTGGTCCAAGTCCTATTCGTCATTGCTGCAGTCGAGTAGAAGTCAATACAAATGTCATTCCTTTTGGCCAATCTTTCGTCCAAGAGTTTCTTCCAATTGTCTGTATAAGGTAGTGCGATCTTGAATCTCAAATCTTCAATTTTAAAAGTCTCCTTTTCAAGTTTATAAACCAGTCTTGATCTAGTAAATCTGGATACACAGAGGGTTGTCATTAAAAAACGGGCTTTGATTTTTCTAAAGTGTGTAGGTCATTTTTCGTTAGCTTATCCCAAATGATTTCCAGACCATATGTTAAAATAGGAATTATTTCTACGTCAAACAAGACCATGGCCGTCTTAATCTATTTAAATTATTGATGTCAAAAATTGCTTTCATAGCTGCCGCAGCACGTAGCCTAATATCAAGCCTAAAGGAGTTTACTGTCGTTTGTATCGTCAAGCCTAGATATTTAAAACTGTTTACATTGTTTAATGTCTCCGCTTAATAAGTCACTTTGTCACTTGAAGATACTCGCCCTCCTTTCCTGAAAGCCATGTAATCAGTATTTTCAATGTTCACTTGCAATTCGTTCGTATCTGTCCACTTCTCTAAAGCATCCAATGCCTTTTGTGGCTCTTGAACATCATGTGATCCTAGAACCATATCATCAGCATACAAATACATGGTTACATCGTTTGACTCATCTTTTATCGCTTGAACCACATCACACATAGCTACGTTAAACAATAAAGGGCTAAGAGGGTAACCCTGTAGAAGGCCATTTGTCTGCGTGATCTCCCTCGATGAAGTTATATTGCCTCAAATGATGACAGTATTATTTCTTAACATGTTGTGAATCAGAATAGTGAGAGCCTTGTCCTCTACAAGGGAATCAAGCTTCGACGATATAATGTCTCTTTTAAGATTATCAAAGGCCTTGGAAAAATCGATGAACACAGTGTGAAATTTACCCCTTGCTTATCCATTCTGATACCTTCTCCGGAGTTTCTTTACTCCATGCTAGCAGTGCAGATAACAAAATACCAATAGAATACGAGCACATGTATGGATCTTCTTAGGAAGGCTACCATTACGTTTTTCCAACAGTACATCGCAATTGCACAAGTTCATTTTTTAACAGTTCCATTCTCGATTTCTGAATATATTACGATGTAGCTCGGCCGGCGAGCGCTCAAGTCCCGGTGAGACACATCGTCAAAGCCAAAAGCTACCTTTCACTATCTCATAACATAACTAACTGCATGTCGGAGGTGGTGTGGAGTGTTAGTAACAAACCCAACCGCTTGGACTCTTTTTACGTCAGAACAAATGTCTATCGAGGAGGCCTTGTTGCTGGTTATATTTGTATTCATTGCTGATGGCTACTTAGAGAGAAATAAAAGCGAGTGAAGCGGAGCCGGTAAAAATTTTTGGTGTCTGTAATTTCATACAAGGATTGTAAAAGGGAACATTGACCGGGTAGGTTAACTGTGTCTCCCACAGATGGCGCTAGCAATGTGCAAACCGTCAAGTGGCGGGTCCAGGTACTTCCATTTCCCAGATACAACTCTGTGGTTTATACACTCGTGGATACAGGGTGGGGGAGAGACAGGCACGCATAGTAGGAGCAGACAATGGAATCAGCTAGAGACACAGCACACAGCGCGCTGCACGGGCACTCCGGGAATCAAATACCCACATTAAAAAACGTTTTACATATTGCCATAGAACACAATGAGGACGGACTTATTTATTAACCAGAGTCCACGCCTGCTCTACACAATTGAGATCAGGAAAATAGGCAGGCCATTCCATTCTGTGAATACTATTCTCCTGAAGAAAGGCATTGTGCGGGCGAGCGTTATCGTCCACGAAAGTGAAATTTGGGGCGAAGTTGTCAGCATAGTCTTTCAGTACAGGTGCCAGGATTGTATCCCTGTAACGTATGCCTGTCATATGCCCTGGGATGTAAACAAGAGGGGTTCGGTGACCATACATGCATCACCTCCTCCCTGTTGGTATCGGTCTCGGATATATTAACCTCCACAATCGCACAGATCTATCCACAGGCGATATACGCGCACGCGTGGGTTTGAGACCACTAAGACTCTTGACCACCAATATGCAAAACTTGTTTTGATGTGTGTAGTACACCAACATTTGCTACCCTCAGGGTAGCGACTGTCGGATCGGGATTCAAACCTTCAATCTCCGAAGTTGCTGCACCTCCACATTGAAGACATGGGGGCGAACATAACGGTTTTCCACAAAACTATTTGTGAAAACTGAAGTTAAGCTCACCTTTGCCATAGTGACATCGATGGTGTGGATGTGTAGTCCATCAATGACCACGGTAGCAGCATTGTCGCCAGTGGCCATCACCCGTTCCCTCACAAACTCGACAGCGGGGAACATGAGACTGTGCTCTGGGGTCACTAGCAGGATATCCTAAGGAGAAATGGTACATTGTACTTCACAAGTAGCTTCATGGGGTCAGGAGCCCCACCGTCAGTAGTCACTGGAGTCTCCAGCAGGATACCCTCAGGAGAAATGATACATTGTACTTCACAAGTAGCTTCATGGGGTCAGGAACCCCACCGTCAGTAGTCTCTGGAGTCTCCAGCAGAATGTCCTGAGGAGAAATGATAGATTGTACTTCACAAGTAGCTTCATGGGGTCAGGAACACCACCGTCAGTAGTCTCTGGAGTCTCCAGCAGAATGTCCTGAGGAGAAATGATAGATTGTACTTCACAAGTAGCTTCATGGGGTCAGGAACCCCACCGTCAGTAGTCTCTGGAGTCTCCAGCAGAATGTCCTGAGGAGAAATGATACATTGTACTTCACAAGTAGCTTCATGGGGTCAGGATCCCCACCGTCAGCAGTCACTGGAGTCTCCAGCAGGATGTCCTGAGGAGAAATTATACATTGTACTTCACAAGTTGCTTCATGGGGTCAGGAACTCCACCGTCAGTATTCACGGGAGTCTCCAGCAGGATGTCCTGAGGAGAAATGGTACATTGTACTTTACAAGTAGCTTCAGGGGGTCAGGAACTCCACCGTCAGTAGTCACGGGAGCCTCCAGCAGGATGTCCTGAGGAGAAATGGTACATTGTACTTTACAAGTAGCTTCAGGGGGTCAGGAACTCCACCGTCAGTAGTCACGGGAGCCTCCAGCAGGATGTCCTGAGGAGAAATGGTACATTGTACTTTACAAGTAGCTTCAGGGGGTCAGGATCCCCACCGTCAGCAGTCACTGGAGTCTCCAGCAGAATGTCCTGAGGAGAAATGGTACATTGTACTTCACAAGTAGCTTCAGGGGGTCAGGAATCCACTCTGGAGCCTCCAGCAGGATGTCCTGAGGAGAAATGGTACAATGTACTTCACAAGTTGCTTCATGGGGTCTGGAATCCACTCTGGAGCCTCCAGCAGGATATCCTTAGGAGAAATGGTACAATGTACTTCACAAGTAGCTTCATGGGTCCAGGAACCCCACCATCAGCAATCTATGGAATTACATTCTCTGGCTTCCAATGTTTCATTCCAGACAAATGGCAGAACGGTAGGTTGTAATAGGCCACGGTCACTTTCTTCCAACTCCTCCAGTTTCAATAGTTTTCATTAATTTAATATCTCATTATCTCCACTCATGCGGTTTGTGTCAGGGAGAGCATGTAATTGTAAATAAAACTGTTACCACATAGAGATTCATCCTCGTATAAACGTGACTGATAGCGGCCATTGCACCCACCTTCATGTGGTGGATGTTGACCTTGGGTCGAGCAGCGTCATACAGGACGAACAGCAGGTTGATAGCGACACCAATGAGCAAACCGTACTCCAGGGACACCAGCAGGCAGCACAGAAAGGTTACGACCATGAGGAGAAGCTCCAGTTCTGTAACACACGAATACTTTGCACAGCTCACCATTTTTGAAAAAATCCTTCTATTTATAACTTGAAAATGACGACGGTGTTACTTCCACCAGGTGTTTTGGAAGCTCGTGTGCAAGTTAAGTTTCTAGTACGATATTTCGTGTTAAGCTAAGGTCCTTGCGGATTAGGAAGTCACTGAACGTGCAAATCAAGTGAAGGTGGTTATGGCACGGTACCGGTCTCTAAATAGGTCCCAGAGCTCACTAGGTGACTTCAGAAAACTCCTTACATGCAACACCATTGTGCGACCGGTAATGGAATCCGTCTTAGGATACGCAAACCCTTCTATAATTAACACATTGCAGGTCATTCAGAATAAAGCGCTACGTACGATATCAGGAGCTGAGTGGTTATCTAAATGTTATCATAAATACAGTGCACCTAGCTGAATGACAGAACTACGTACAGCATTAATGTCAGTGTAGTTGTCTGGTAACCTGTGTTATTATACTTACTGCTGGTGCGCCACAGCAGAGGCACCAGATCGTACTCCACGATGAAGACCATGGCGGCTATGACGAGTCCCGCTAGAGTAGCCTTGGGGATGAAATAGAAGGTAGATGTCAGCAGATCCAGGGCCAACAGAACAAGTACTCCTGCAAAAAGTAAAGGTCCACGAAAGATTCCTCTGACTGTAAGGCCACAGGTTGAGACCGACCAAAAGTCATTGTGGATCCAGCCAATCAGCATCAATAATACAGGGTCATCGAAAAATAATGCCAATATTTTTAAGAATGATAGCACCGAAACCCTTTATGTTAAACGTGTAATTCTTTCACTGAACGCCAGCTGGTTAAAGTAAGTTTTGTTTTGGATGGGACGTGACCTTTCTATGCACACACTAGATGCGCAGTAGCCAAGGTAGGCCAGGGGCGCGCGCGCCAATGAAGTCCTGACCTCACCCCTTTCGATTTTTTTCTGGGGGTACATTAAAAACATTGTGTATGCAGCAAAAAATCGGAATTTGGAGCACCTGTGGGAGCGAATTTCTGCCGCTATCTTGACAGTTACTCCTGAAATGATTGCACGTGCCAATCCAGCCATTGGGAAAGCGTGCGTTCAGTGCTGATGTTGGTGGTCGGCCTGGCCTAGATTTTTTCTCTACAGTCCCTGTTTCCTTAAACTGATTAAACCATCGAATTACAGCTTTGTAATCAGGTGCAGTTTGTCGGGCGG
Organism: Meconema thalassinum; assembly: GCA_946902985.2. Taxonomy (NCBI): domain Eukaryota; kingdom Metazoa; phylum Arthropoda; class Insecta; order Orthoptera; family Tettigoniidae; genus Meconema; species Meconema thalassinum. The sequence continues at coordinate 430,064,190 of OX336394.1, forward strand.
TGCAGTCATTGGCGCGCGCGCCCCCGGGCGACCTTGGCTACTGCGCATCTAGTGTGCGCATATCAAGGTCACGTCCCCTCCAAAACAAAACTTACTTTAACCAGCTGGCGTTCAGTGATAGAATTACACGTTTAACATAAAGGGTTTCGGTGCTATATTTTTTTAAAATGTTGGCTTTATTTTTCGATGACCCTGTATTATGCTAATTTCCACTAACATTCTCATTTGTGACTGGTTTGCCTTTCAGCGTCCAGTCAGGTCTGCAAGCCTCTGTTTGTGAACATGTCACCTCTATGATCCCATATTAGCAGTTAGCACTGCGGCCTCCTATACTTCTCTTACCCTCTACTTATTAACCTCTTAGGTAATCTCTCCTTCCCATTCTCTTCACATGACCCCACCATCTCAGTCGGTTCATACCAACAGCTTCATCTAGCGTGTTCATTTCTAACTTAGCCTTTATCTCTACATTGCTCCCATGCGCAAATCCCAGGTGACTGGAAAAGAGCTACGGTAGTCCCAATATTTAAGGGAGGGAGCAGACTTGAATTGGGCAACTACAGGCCGGTTAGCCTTACGTCCATCGTTTGTAAACAGATGGAGCATCTCATTTGCGACTACTTGAGGGAACAGTGGGAAACATTATCATGGTTTAATCATAGGCAACATGGATTTCGGAAAGGTTACTCATGCGAGAGTCAGATGCTATCACTTTTTCAAGATATTAGCGAATCGTTAGACCATGGAGTTTCAGTCGACGCCGTGGTTATAGATTTTGCGAAGGCATTTGATGTCGTTCCGCATGACATGCTACTCCATAAATTAGCTTCGACGAAGATTGATAGAAGAGTAATTTTATGGATCCAAGAATTATTGACGGGTCGTTCCCAGAAAGTGAAAGTCGAAGGCATATTCTCGGATGAAATTACCGTAACGTCGGGTATCCCTCAGGGCAGCGTAATCGGAACTTTGTTATTTTTGGCGTTTATAAATGACTTACCAAACGGAATTCGCAGTGACTGTCGATTGTTTGCGGATGATTGTGTAATATATCGAAAGATACATGACTCGCAAGACAATGCAGTACTTCAAGAGGACCTGAACCTGGTCTATAAGTGGGCGATTGTAAATAAAATGAAAATAAACACAAGAAAATGTAGTCTCTTAAAAATAGGGAAAGTGCGAAGGCAGGATTTTCAATATAACATTGGCTCGGAAATACTTGTAGAAGAAGATTCTTGCAAATATTTGGGCGTTCACGTAAGGAATGATATGAAATGCAGTAGTCATGTAGGATGTGTAGTTTCAAAAGCTTACAAATCCCTGCACTTTGTAATGAGGGTATTAAAAGGAAGTAGTACCTCTGCTAAAGAATTAGGCTATTTGTCACTTGTAAGACCTATTCTGGAATATGCCTCGGCGGTTTGGGATCCATATCAAGTAGGGCTCATCAATGAGTTGGAAATGGTACAAAGAAAGGCCGCTAGATTTGTGCTCAGTGACTTTAATTCCAGGAGCAGTGTGAGCCGTATGTTAAAGAAACTTGGGTGGGAATCACTGGAGGCTAGGAGGATGAAATCTAGACTCTGCGCTATGTACAACACGTATACAAATCAACCAGCTTGGGGAGAGCTTAGCAACGATTGGGAAAGCCCACTTACATGGGTAGGAGCGATCATCCTTCCAAAGTTAAGGGCCGATCACAGCGAACAAATTATGGTAAATATTCTTTTGTAAACCGTGCCATTGATAACTGGAACTCTCTACCTGCCGCAGTCTTAGAGCCTTTTCCCAAACATATAGGTGTGTTTAAGAAAAGACTGACTATTTGTGTAAATACTCCAGTTTAATTGTTATTGAATTGTTATTGAATTGTGAAGTATAATTATTTATTTGTTATGTATATCCAATTTGCCACCGGGGGACACACACCCCATTGCAAATAAATGAATGAATGAATGAATCTATTTGTCCCAGCTACCCTCATAGCAGTTACTGCTCGAGTCCAAGCTCTGTGAACTTGAGGGGTGAGGTGACGCAGGAGGCGGAAAGAGAAGGGTCTGTCAACACTCCGCCGTGTTATCTGAAATTCCTCTCTATTCCAATACTGCTAACATGGGGCATTGCCTTAACCCAAGGATGATGTAAGTATAAGAGATTCGTCACTTTTGGTTATAGAATTTCCGAGAGAGAGCACCGCCTGAGGCTATGTACTGCTCTACCAAGTCTGGCAACATAAAAAGTAACAAGCCATATGAATGTAGCCTTTATTACACGTAATTGAACAGTATGTTCTGCGATGAGTTATTGATTATTGATGAAAATAACACAAACATAACTGCGCCTTTCGCTAGGCGCTGAAATATACGTCCAGATAGAAAAATAATACATTTCGATATATATCAATGTTGGCAATAGATTTGTCACGAAGGACACAGTTATGCCGTTCTAGAGCTTAATTCACCTCTAGGCTAATTAAAAATGCTCTCATACTCTACAGAATTTTTGGGATATTCCATGAATATAAAGAACACTGCCCAAATGCACACACTATATTGCCATAACCTCACTTTTTGCCTAGCATGCCGGCTGCAACCCACCCCTCCCCGTAGCCCTAAACCACAAATTTTATTGCAATGCAAAGGAGAATGGGTAAGAAAACAAACAAGAGGTGAAATGCACACATTTATTCTCTATATATTTTTATTCGAGAGTAGTCCATATTGCCCACTAGTCTTACACATGGTCAACACCAGGAAGATGAAAATTGCCGTATTGTTCTTACTATCTTTATAATTCTTGCATCCCGGTGCTTGGTACTGTCCCCGATAATCCGGATAGTAGGCTGTCAGATATCCGCCCCCTCAATCGGATTGCCAATAATCAATCGCACCGGCACAGCTACATAAATGAAAATGGCACTGACAGATACTACCGAGATTAGAGCACAGCAGTTAAACAAGAAATTATTCTGGAACACACCAAAATATACGGGGGTTCATACTTACCTTTACTTACCTCTTCAAATTAATCTCGGGTCTGGGTTGTCAACTGGTTCACTTAAAAGTATGCCCTCACAATAACCTCCACCATGATATTTAAAATGAACCAAGACGAAAACAAGAAACTTTAAACTGAACAATAATTTATTTCACATAAAGGGAATGATTTTAACAAAAATTCAACAAAGTAAACGTGGCAATCAGAAGCCATTGTCAATATAATCATGTCCTCCTGTAGGACTTGTAAAGTTAGCATACAACATCTTAGCTTTCACTAGCTCCAAAAGAACGTAATAATTATAATACACTTGGAATGGATAAGGGAGTTGGGACGAGACATATAGCAATTGTTTTCCTTTTTCATAAACATCACACTTTTATTTATAGCCGCAAGGCTACTATGTAGGCGACCTTGGCCTCTAACAACCAGTTGTCTGGCCAGCTGCGATACACCCTGCATCATGTCGCATGCCTACATCGTCAAATGGACTCACCTGTCCAGCCAACGTTAGCATCTGCTAGTTACATCAGAGCCTAGCTCCTTCACAAAACACTTTAATTGTCCTCAACTCAACTCAAATATTATCACGCAAATCTTTTAAATGCTCCATTCAAATATCACTGGATTACTCTAATAATCCCAAAACTTGTTTAATTATATAATCCAAAAGTTTATCTAGCGTTGTTTAAAGTATTATAACAAAACTTTTAATGTTTATAACAAATGCTCATTAATTATTTATAACAATTTAAATTGTTTATAATATTGTCAAACGACAATTGAAAAATTTATACACGCCTCTATTAATCCCTTTCGTTTCAAATTATTATTAAAGATATTTACATCATTATTTACAACATTTATATTATTTATGTTAGAATACATTAAACCACACGTTTATCCGGTTGATAATTACACAAATCGTGTTGATATAATCGACCAATGAAGGTTAGTTATATTTAAATGTTATATTTAGGTTTAATAAGGTTTAATAATTATTATTATTATTTGTGACGGTAACCTCCATTCAAAATCGTTATCTCAAATTATTTAAACACTCTGGTTAATTATAACAGTAACTTCACATGATTAATTTTCAAAGGACCTGGACAATACACTCAGCGGAAAATACTTCGCTCCAACGCATAAAATAGGCCTAGAATTCATCATATATCTCAATATATATGGCATCAAAATCTTCCACAATACATACAAAAATCTCCACTTACAAATTCTTCAACATCATTAATTACTGTGGGAATCTCCTTCACTTATTCAAGGGCATTATTCATCAGTGACTTTTACACGTCCACTGAACTAACGCTTATACATCCATAGTTCCTCTTTAAAAATTCATATATTCATTAATTGTTTCAGAACTGTTATTATATTTAACCTTCGTGGGTTTCATTCATGAATCGATATGAAGTAAAAATTTGCCAATCACAAATAAATTTAATAGCAAATACGATTATACACGCCTTCCTGGTCTATCAAAATTGAGATTAATATCTTCAAAGTATCGTAGTATAAAAATACTATCTTCAATCAAAGTTCATCTAAACTGCATAATAGTCGAATAGAATCCAATTAGACTGTGGAATGCAAACATTATTGTTCCAATCTAGAATTGAGAAAAACTCCTATCAAATGTTCATTACTATAGTGTATTCAATAAATTGTAATCAAAGTTCATATTTCATAAAATTGTCTATAATGCAATGGTATTTCATAATTGATGATAAATGTCTATGTTGCAATCATGTTCATAAAACGACTAGTATTTCCAAGATCGTCGACAAAGTAATAGATTTTAACGCTCTAAAATCTTTTAATTATTCTTCTTTCTTGATGATGACAGAAAATTGGTCAAAGTAATTTACTGAAAAGAATTACTTTAATAAAGTGACACGCTGTCTGAATTTAAATCTGCCATAGAAAATCGTTAACTTTACAGTCAAATCGTGACTACAAAAAAAATATGCAAATTACTGAAAGAATCAAATTATTATCAGTCTCAACTGATCCAAAAATTATTTAAATATGCCAATGACATAACAATGTCTTAATAAATCGTCGAAAAAGGCATAAATCATCAAAGTGTACTGAGTACAGAAATATCAAGCAAGAAAATGGGGCAAAATATGTGGGACAGAAAATATGGGAACAATGGTTGCTCAGATATCGCTAAATGGCTCAAATAAAACAAGAAACGTTCACGACTACCTTATCTGTTGATTGAAGTTCCAGAGGAAAATTTCCAAAGAAGACTGCTGATGGTTCCATTTTACCAGCGTAAAGATGTGCTCCGACCTCGAACCTGGGACCAGCGCCCTCGGAGAATAGAACTGCTTCCTCCTCCGGAATTTGCACTGCTCCGTGTAGACGATAGACATCCTTCTGGCAAAACTCTTCTTTGTGAGCCAGGTCCACCCTGGCCTCTCTTGAAAGTTCCCTGAAGTTCTGGCAAAACTCTTCTTTGTGAGCCGGGTCCACCCTGGTCTCTCTTGATAGTTCCCTGAAGTTCTGGTAGAAATTCGCCATGAAATTTATTGCAATTATTTCCGCAGAAATCTTCATAATTTGTGGAGTATGAAGGTATTTCCACTGCCATTTGATATAATTCAGCGATGGACTACGATGCATGAGTGTAGTTGGATGTTCACTACATGCTCGCTTTTGTAGAATGACGATTAACGAAGTTCCATGCTGCTATTTCACTCCATTGATATATGTCCCAATTGCATTAAAGTCCTTAGCCTTCCATCTCCATTTCCGTTATGATAATAGTTGAAAGTACTGCCAGATTATACTGTTCCATATTAGAATGTAGCGTTGTATCACCAAATGCAATCTTAAGTATCACGGTTGCAATACCAGTGTCAGCGTTGAGTAGAATGTGATATTATAAAAGTGCTTCTCAGGTGGCGAGAAAATCACTTTTGTCCGCAGTCTTAAAATGCGAATATCTTCCAAATTATAATCGTGAAAATGTTCAACTTTTCTACACACCTCAATACTGTACTGCACAATTGAATTAGCTTACAGGCAGTAGCTAACTCTTGATAGCTAATCTTGTAGACTCGTTTATGTGTGCGTTCCAACTTCGCCTAGTTTCAATCACCGTAAAATTGTACTGCTTGCACGCTCGAAGCTTGTTCGATGCGGTGGCTCTACCACACGTTCTAATGACGACTTGCTTCACTGTATAACTCGAAGTCTGACCAACTCAGAAAAACGACTATAAGACACGAAAATGAGATATGAGAGAGCTTCCTCACTGCTGTGCAAGACCTTTTATCAACTTCTTAAGGGGCGTATCCATCCCTTCCATAGCTTGTTCCTGCGTCATCGCTAGAAATTCTAACTTCGGCTATACTTGACGGATTTTCAAATTTCAAAAACTCAAAATTAATTTCTTCCAAATTCCAAATCAATGCCATAACTGAAAATAGATTTCCACAATTCTGCATGCCAAAAGTAATTAAATATGGTAGTTTCAGTAATCTCCGTCTCCCTCCAAACTATCGTTCATTGGTTCGAGCCTTTCCTCCAATAGCGTAACTTCTTCCTCAGCACAATTCCATGTTTCCCTGCGACTGCATCGTAAATCTCAGATCTTTCTCGAACAAAATCATGACGTCACCAAGAATCTCAGCTCAACCAGCCTACTTGCATAAAGTCTGCGTCATCCGTGCTTACGTCATGAATATCCACGTCACAACTGTGACAGCCACAACTTTCTTCATATTTGCCAATACAACCACCGTGGTCTCAATATAATTCAATTTACGGGGGCAGTACTTTTTCCTCCCTTGCAGTGGCATGATTGACTCTCAATTCAATTCAAACAAACAATCAAAATACTGAACAAATCAAAACAACCAACAACATTACGAGGAAAATCAATCAAAACAGACTATTCCCGCTTCCGCCAGTCGGTTTGATGTGAATGTTCATGAGTGCCAACTACGGAACCTTAGTGCTAAAATTAATTCTTCATTGGTTGGCAGAACATCCAGTACAGGGCCTTACCCCGACCCACGCGCTCCCTATGATCTGTCATCCCCCTGCCTTAACCACTGTGGTGTTGCGAATGAGTGAGTGACCGACCAATGTATTTGGTTCTGTTACTACGCATGGACCGGAAAACCCCTAGGCCCTATGTCTGTCAACATCGTCCGCGATCCACATTCCTCCAGGTACACGGATCTTGAACTCGAGCAGTACCTCTTGCTTATGTATCAGCTCTCACTTCCATACAGCAAGGTCAGACATAATACTGAGCAATGTAGGGAGAGTCTCGAAGATTTCCTAAAATACACAACTTGAACGATCGATACAACTACGTGAGTAAATACAGAATGGAAGATACACTGTTATTGATAATTGCTTTTAAGGTCTTGATCATCAGCTCCGTTTCCTTTGGGTATTTGTTTCTGTTATGACTGTAGTTGTACAGAGAGTTTGTTTTATATGCGACGGGGACCCTCGCTTGCCCGCTCGCCCGTGTTGTGCGTCTGTCTCCCGCCAGGCACTTTGCCGTTATGCGACGCTCGCACGGCACTGAGTCGTTGAGTATAGGAATTTGTATTTACCTAGTTCACAGCTGGTGTTGAAAATATTCGCCATTCACTGCTACACATCGCTGGCACCTATTTATGAAATTGTCATTTACTTTCTGAAAATCTTCAGCACCGATTGACTGTATTTCAGCTGTAATATAGCTTTTTAGCTCATTTATAGTGTGAGGGTTTCTTGCATACACTCTATTTTTAAGCGTCCCCCACAGACAAAAGTCACATGGTGATAAGTCTGGGCTTCGCGGGGGCCACACGTTCCGACTTATAATCCTAGTACCGAAAATGCGACGCAATTCCGTCATGGATGCTTCGGCAGTGTGAGCAGTGGCAGAATCTTGTTGAAAATAAGTTGACAATCGCTCTCCGTAACTTAGTTCGTCAAAAAATTGAAGTATCACATTGAAGTACAAATTCCTATACTCAATGACTCAGTGCCGCACTTGCTCCGCATAACGGCAAAGTGCCTGGCGGGAGACAGACGCGCAACGCGGGCGAGTGGGCAAGCGAGGGTCCCCGTCGCATATAAAATAACTCTCTGTATTAGGAACTGGGATAGGGTGCGTGGACTTTATATAAGGTACTATCCCAGCATTTACAGGGTTGGAGTGTGCATTGTGTGTTTTGGAACTCTAATTTAACTTAGTTGCCAGCGTCATTCCTTGTTCTTCTTTATTAGGAATATTCTCCAATACAGTAGTTTACCCTCAACCCAAAAAGACTCTTCTTCTCCACAAATTTCGGTCTTCAGCATCTTGTAATCTTCTTTATTCAACCACTTCTAGTACACTTTTTTTGCCTGCATAATTTCTCTGATTCTCGTATTTCTAATTTTATCCAATCTTGATTTTCTTGCCGCCCTCCTCCAATAATCCATCTCTGTTGTTTACTTGCTGTCTGTTTAACGTCCAAGTTTCTGCTCCTTATAACAAAATACTTTGTACCGATGAACTGTAAATAAGTTTCTTCCCCGGAGGTCCGGGTTCGTTTCCTGGCTCAACTTAGAAATTATAAAGATGGTATATTGGCTTTCACGGCCAGTGAATTAAAACTAAGCAATTCTTCTAGGTTTATGCCGTGTCTTGTGTGGGGTTTTGCCTAGGACACCAAGCTGGCTCATCAGCGGACTTACGGTGTCCATGCACGGATACCCACAGGAGTAGCGAACTGTGCGCTACCTCCCTTTATATAGAGTGCAACTGCACCTCTTTACTGTGGGGGTCCGGGCGGGGACACCAAGAGCCCGCTGATGAGCCAGCTTGGTGTCCTAGGCGAAACCCTACATAAGACACGGCACAAACCTAGAAGAATTGCTGAGTTTTAGAAATGTAATTCAGGTCTGAGGACTGGAACGGGATACACTCAGCTTCGTGAGGCAAACCTGAGGTGGGTTCGATTCCCACCATCCTGGAAGTGGTTTTTCGTGGTTTCCCATACCTACTCTGGGCAAATGCTGGATGGTTGCTAACTTAAGACCACGGCCGCCTTCTTCCCAATCCTCTTCCTCATCATCATTTCCCATTTTCCAGCCTAAGCCGGGTCGGAGCAAATATGACACCCCTCCACTTAACTCTGTCTGTCCACCGTCCTTCCTCAACCACTCAACTCCACTCCACTCCACACCCACACTGTCCTTCACCAAATCCATCCACCGTTCTTCAGGTCTTCCTCGTTCTCGCTTTCCAGTATTATTTATCGTATGGCTTTTGGTGCCGGGAGTGTCCGAGGACATGTTCGGCTCGCCTGAGTCTGTAGCTGCTTCCAGCGGACACCCTAAAGGGTGAGCTACAAGTTCCGTTCAATTTCAAGTAGTTCCAACTTTCGCCACCAGATATCAATGATACCTAGTAGTGAACGTTGGAACTTTCTGATAGAGCGTTCTGACGAAATCTAACCTAACAATTTTGCTTTACACAAGTTTAGTCTGTGAAAGGATCTTTTACATGCCATAAATCTATGACATGGGACCGCCGGCTTTACTTCCCCTCCGAAGGAAGGCATACTGAAGGATTTTTAACGCTCTTAAAAATCCGACGACTTCGGCCGCGTTTGAACCCGCTATCTTGGGCACAGCAGTTCAGCATGCTTCCGACTACGCCACCGAAGCCGCTTTCCAGTAATCCGTCTCTACATAACTTTTGTCAGCATTCTTTGATCATTCATCCTTTTCACATGTCCATACCATCTCAATCTGTTCTGCTCCAGCTTATCATTCAGCTTCTGTATATTCACTTCGGTTGGTTGGTTCCTAAGTTTAGGGGCTGCGACAACGCGGTCATGTAGCCCCGTGTACTTTGGGTGTGTGTAGAATCTGTCTGATAACCGGTGTTAATGGATACCTATCAGTAGAAAGGTGCTAAGTGCCATTTTTTGAAAAAAGCCGTTTTTTTTGCTAGAGTGGTGCTATGTGCGATGTAGCATTACATATCAAACGGGCTAACTCCTCAGTGGTTTCGAAGGACCTTCCAAGAGCATCACAAGATGGCACTAGTGGTAAGTCCTGCAGCTCTTTCAGGAGAAAGGTGCAATGTGCCAATCATTTGTTCTCATTTCCCTCCAATATGTGCATCGTTGACAGAATTGTTCAAGGAACTTCGAATACTTAATTATTAACAGTTCGTACTGGTGGGAACCTGTGTACGAATAACACTGTTTCCTGTTGGACACGCGACTTTGCCGTGCATTAGTCTCGCAAAATCTCGAAAACTACTGCTCCGATTTCAATGAAAATTTTACAATTTGTTCTCATTATGGTAGGCAGTGTTTAGAAAGTGGTTTGAACGAAATCGAATTGGCAGTATTTTTAAATTAATTTACATTAAAAAGCCACGCCGATATTGAATCTAATAACTTGACGGACAGATGGTGACACAGTGCATCCACTTCAAAATCTTCTATGAGCAAAGATAACATCCCATACCATACCCTTTGATAAATACGTGCAATAAAATAATACTTAACGTAACAGAATCATACTGTATAATCCAATTACAGCATATTAAAGTATGTTATAATAATATTACATTTCACGTTAATGTGTTTCGACCAACATATCTAATGTGAGAACGTACTACTAACGGAAAGGATGTCAATATTGTCAAGTTCTCAAGGTAAGTTCGATAGATTTGAGTTACTATGAAAACAATTCCGTGTCGTTTTACAGTGTCAATTACAATACCAAGGAGAGGAAGAGCTGACAGAGGTCGTCGAAGCCAGTTAAAGCGCGGCGAGCTACTTCACGTGCAAACTGCACTGATGACCAAAGAGCGACGGATAATGAAAATAGTCGTATGGGCATGTCTGATTTACGTTCGAGAGCGACTGAAAATGAACGAACAGCGAATAGATTCAGAATGCAATGAGTTCGTGAATATCAAACACAACGCCAGCGAGCACGACACAATGGACATGACCGATTGCGCCGACGCGATGCTCCTATGAACCTGGAACGGCAGTTGACCGAATCAAAGAAGGAGCTCATTCGGCGTGTTTTTTCCGAACGTAGCGCAGAACTTCAAAAACCAAAATTGGCTGAGCGAACGAGCCATATTGGCAGCGAAAAATAAAGATCTCAACGAGTCCATTCAAAATTTCATTCCGAGACAGTTATGTTCCTTCAAATCGGTTGACACAGTTATCAACCAGGCAGCCATCTCACAGAATTTTTGAATTCGCTGGAATTGCCTGGATTACCACCCCACAATTTGCAATTGAAAGTAGGCTCAGTCATCATCATGGTGCGTAACATCAATCAACTTCGACTATGCAATGGAACACGACTGGCTGTGGAAAAGCAAATGAGCAACGTCATCGATGGAGAAGTTGTTTTGATTCCGCGCCTCCCAATGATTCCACCGGACGTGCCATTCGATTTTAAACGGTTGCAATTTCCCATGCTTCTGGCCTTCGCAATTACCATCAACAAATCACAAGGTCAGTCGTTGGAAGTTTGTGGAATTAACTTGGAGTTTCAGTGTTTCGTGCATGGACAACTGTATGTCACGAGTTTGCGTGTCGGAAAGCCGTCATCTTTGTTTAATTAGCACGTAGCACATTCGTAAAGACTAGTGGACTTTGCACATTTCACAACTTCTAACATTTCACTCAAACAGAATTCCACAGTTTTCATATTATGAACCTATATCTGCTACTGGATAGCAAGGAATACTATATCTGTATGTTATTCAAATAAGAAGAATAAATACTCACAAATAAACGGACTAAACACTTTTTACTATAATACTCAATGTTCATAAAAATGGCACTTAGTACCTCTCTACTGATAGGTATCCTTTTGTGATGGCTGTATTAGTGTGTGTTATCTGTGATTCAGGTAAGGACTGCAGTAGTTCCTACTTTTGCTACCAAATGTTACCGTCAACGACACTTAGCTGTGAACTTGGCTGTTAGATGTCACCGCAACCGTCACCTGCCGACGAACGTTGGAACTTAATAGAGCGTTAATCAAATCTAACCTACACATTTTAGCTTCACACAGTTGTAGTTAGTGGAAGGTTCTTTTAAATGTCATAAATCTATGACATGGGCCCACCAGCTTAACTTCCCCTCCGAAGGAAGGCATACTGAGAGATTTTTAGCGCTCTTATAAATCCGGGTTTGAACCTGCGATCTTGGGCATAGAAGCTTAGCATGCTACCGACTACGCCACTGAAGCCATCCTACATTCACTTCCTATCGAATGTCTTCATTTTCTCTTCTGTACCACACTCCTCAGCTGGCTGTGTTCTACTTTTATCTCTCCTCGTCATTGGCCAAGTTCCTGCTCGTTATTGGCAAGTACTGTTGTACATCACTTCAGTGCCACCCTGTGTCTTTATCCCAAATTAAACTCCGAGCCTGGTGATTTTTTTTTAGCGTATGGCTTTTAGTGCCGGGAGTGTCCAAGGACATGTTCGGCTCACTAGTTTTGTAGCTGCTTCGAGGCGGACACCCAATGGGTGAGCTACAAGTCGGGGAAGGGTGGGCATAGTGGCCACGGCGGGCATAGTTGCCACGGGGTATTTTTCTACTGTACAGTGCTGCTACCTGGTTGCAAGCACCTCAACTACTCCACTAGGCCGCCATTAGTGTTGTGTTGAGCCTTGAAGCTGATCAGATTACAATTTTAGAAGTTGTCATCAATTTTGTTGTTTTTCAAGTTGCTGATGTGAGGTAAGTGTACTGCATTAACTATTATAACTAGGTATAGCGTGGCAAGTTAGACCTGGCCTGTCATGGCGGAGTCTCGTCAAGGCGGGGAAGTGGTGGGATCACAAGGCGCTCGCGATTTCCCCTCTTTGCTGTAACAACTCATCTCAACTCAAAGAAGGTATAGATCCGACCAGCTAGGAAGGAGTTTGGCCGCGCATGCGCACTTACGACGATCCAGCGCAGCGTAGTCCCGCCTTCCAGAGCTCGTGTTGCAAGGACACTTCAGTGCATAAGTTTATACTCAGCTGTCAGACGTGCGCGCTGCCTTTCTAATTTCCCGTGGGTTGTGGTGCACGTTAGGCCTGTCTGTGACAGTATGGAAGGCGTTAAAATTAACCTGCATCGTAAGGTGCTAAAGGGAATTCCACTCACTGAAAATCTGCGGAGTTACACGTCCGCTATGACAAAAATTTCGGGTCGACTGTACGTCGCCACAACACCGAGCGTGAAGGAGAAGTCAGCGTTCTCACTCCCACGGTTCAGCTTTCTCACTCGCACATTTCCCCTCACCAGCCGTCTTCCTAAATGGCCCGATCTCTAGCACGTGGTGAACTGAGAGCGCACCTACTTCACACACTCCTGACAGCAAGCTTGTTGCCATGCTTGTCAAAGAACAGAACCGCTCAGTCTTGCTTCGCATGTCTTGACATCATCTGTACTCTGCCAAGGTTCTGGGAATAAGGACTACTTGGCAACATCTAACTAGCGCGTGGCGAAGTATGCGCTCACTGGTTGACAAAGAATCCTGGCGGGGGGATGACGTAATGCAACTGGACGCACATGCGCATTGGAAGGTTCAGGTCTAACTTGCTCCGTTATATATGATTCTTGTATGTATTGATGACAGTCATACCTGTAACAAGTGTGATTTAAGCTTTAAATTCATCTTTGAAAGTAAGAGCTGGTGTACCTGGTTGGGCCTGCAGAGCCACATTTACATAATGGCGTAAAAAAAAGGGCAAAGTGGCCACGGCCTTGGTCACTTTGCCCCACACTACATATTATAATTTTTAAGTAAAATATTTATATGAAGCCTGGACCAAACAAAGCTTGTGCTTTTTAAATGGGATACTTATTGAACGTTTTAAACATCTCCTTGCATGAGCAAGGTGGTAGCTCAGTCGGTTAAGCGCCGGCCTTCGGAATTGTGACATGCTGATGGTTCCAGGATCGAACCCCGCTGGGCTGAGGTGATAAAGAGGTAATGAAGAACAAACGTATTCAGGAGAAAAGGAAATCAAAAGTGGCAAAACGTGCTTTGTTTACTAAAGGAGATAGTAACTCCGATAGTGACGAGAGTGATACAAATTACCTTTACTGCCAGGACTTATATTCTAAGTCCAAAAGTATTGAAGGGTGAATCAGATGCTCTAGTTGCCTGAAATGGGCACACGAGGATTGTGCTGGGTGTGTTGAGGAAGACAATGAATTCATATGTGAAATGTGCAATTAAACAAAAATAGGCTAAACACAATATCCACAAAATGGTTTTAAGCATTTAAACTTTTGTATTTTTTATTTTACTCAATAAAAATTTGGAAATTCGTTTTATAACATGATAGGGACCTTTAAACATGCGTGGAGAATTATAACAATACCCGGTACTTTAATTTTGTAAAAACATATGCTCAAAAGTTTTTGTTAAATGCATTTGCAGTGTTATTTGTAACAACGGGTATAGTGGCCACTTAGTGGCCATTTTGCCCTTCCCCATAGAGCAAAGTGGCCATTTGGTAGAGGTTTGAAAAAACTTTTTTTTTTCAAAAAGTAACTAAGGTATAGTTAAAGTGATTTGTTCAAAGATACATAACTAAATAAGCTAGAGTATGGCCAATTTTCATTTGTTTTTAACAATTTTAACTTATTAAAAACAATGTTTTCCCGTTAGCGTGGCCACTATGCCCACCCTTCCCCTACCGTCTCGTGTGGCGTGTTGTCTGTGGAGGAAAGTGTGAATGTAAGGACGAGGAGTTGGAAGGTAGCGGCTGTGGCCTATAGTTAGGGACTAACCCCGGCATTTGCCCGGAAGGAAAATGGGAAACCATAGAAAACCATCTTCAAGGTTGCCGGCGGGGGGATTCGAACCTCCTCGCCTCCCGGATGTGAGCGACTGCCAACAGTCATACCGCAACGACCACGGCTAACTTACCCGGTAACCTGATGATAGAAAACACACCCACATTGTATTTTCTTGTTGATATCCAGATCCAATCTTGCACTTTCTATCATTTCACTTCCTAAATATAGGAAGTGCTCTACTACTTCCAGATCTACATTTCCTAATTCAGCAATCCCTTTTCCTATCATCACCATTGTCTTGACTGAACTTCATTTCCCCTTTCTCAATATTTTCCTTCAGTACAGGGTGGCTACAAAGTCCCATCTCCCCCTCTTGTAACCAATAGAAACCCCTAAACCTAGTTAAATAAGTTGTACACCATTTCTAAGAGAGGTTTCCTTGGGAATATACGGTATTACGAGTCCAAAACATCAGTCTGTGCACCATCATTTTCATGGCAAATACGGCGCCAAGTTCTGTGCGGCATTCTTCGGAGCATTGCTGGTGTGACTTAGTGAAAGCTTGTCTCACAGCATCTTTCAGTTCATCCGTTTTGTGAAACGATACCCTTTATGAACCCCCATAGTGCATTATCACATGTGGTAAGGTCTGGGCTTCGTGGTGGCCAGGCAAGTGGAGCCGACAGCATAGGAGAACCACGACCTATCCATCACCCTGGAAGAATTTCATTAAGATACTCGCACACTGCGATGGCAAAATGGGCAGGTGCCCCATCATGCTGGAACCAACATGTCTCTTTAATTCCGTGCCCCCCCAAGAGAGGGACAAACCAGTCTTGCAACATGTTGAGGTAACTGTGCTGATTCACAGCACCGTCGAAAAAGAACGGCCCAAACAAGCGTGCTGCGGGCTCCACTTGCCTGGCCACCACGAATCCCAGACCTTACCACATGTGATAATGCACTATGGGGATTCATAAAGGGTATCGTTCCACAAAACGGATGAACTGAAAGATGCTGTGAGACAAGCTTTCACTAAAGTCACACCAGCAATGCTCCGAAGAATGTAGCATAGAACTTGGCGCCGTATTATCCTTTGCCATGAAAATGATGGTGCACAGACTGATGTTTTGGACTCGTAATGCCGTATATTCCCAAGAAAACCTCTCTTAGAAATGGTGTACAACTTATTTAACTAGGTTTAGGGGTTTCTATTGGTTATGCGAGGGGGTGGGGACACGGGACTTTGTGGCCACCCTGTATATCGAGCTATTGTTGGACCACATTCTCATTCTCTCCCAAAATCAGAACATCATCAGCAAATAGGATTATGTTCATTCTTGTACCTGTGTACGCTTCCCAATCCTCATCTGAATTCCGAACACACACACTAATACAGCCATTAAAATAACACAGATTATCAAATTCTACACACACCTATGTACACGGGGCTACATGACCACGATGTCATAAAACCCCTAAATCAATCGGAAACAATCTATTGCCGTTGTTTCTTCCCACAATATCATCCGAAATTCTCGTTGACCTTGATGTTTTGATCTTATCACCACCACTCAGACAGCATTGCCTTGTTGATAACTATCTGGCAAGGATGTCGCTCAAGATCCAAGATGTCTGTTCTTTTAAACATCATAAACAAAACAAATATCAAGATGTCAACAGAGATTTGAATGTCTGCACCAAACTATACTTCGCTAATAATCTGCCAATGCCTCCAACAAATCTTATCCCACATGCAAATATTTACACAATGAGCTAACGAGAGGATGGAATTGGGAATCTCAGGTTCAGTGGTGTGTTCATACATATACGTAGTATGTGATCGGGCAACACATGTAACGTTGGGCTTGGAGGAGAGGCAGGCTCACATGTAATACGCAATCAATGGGCTCATCAATTTATCAATTTCACCAATTTATAAGGGTTATAATTTTGTACATACGCAAGGATTTGTATATTGGGTTAGTTAGATTTTTAAATTTCATACTATGGCAGTGAGACAATGCGTCACCGGTACTGTGGATATTGCTAAAGAGTGATTTAAACAGCATTCATTTAGAACAAGGAAAGCTACGTTGGTAATTCGAATGTAGATGGCAGGTCTGTCGCCATAAAATGGTGGACGCAATGGAGATAGACTTCATACACTATATGTATTGGAAGTTGTCGGAAATTTTAGGCGGGGTCATGTTAAATGACAGGCAATTTTAGATGCCAGACACATAATTATGTGCGGGGAAGTGCTAGAAACAGAAGATTTTATGAGACTTGAAGATTTAGGCTTACAAAATACTCATTTGACAAATTCAGATTCAAAATGGAATTCGGTCACGAGTTGCCCAGATAAAAATAATTTGTTCAGGAATATGTAATAAGCGTATAGTCGGTACATTGCTTTACATACTTCAGTAAGTAAATACATTTAAATTTGGAAGAAATAGCCTAATACTGTTGAAGTCGATAAATAAAGACTGTCGTCGTCGTCGTCGGCTTTAACTCGTTTCCGAGTATACATCTTCTTCCAAAACAGTCTAAAATAATCTAAGGTTGAGGTCTGTGGGCATGTTTGCGGTGACTGAACAGCCCAATGCGTGCATGAAACAAACGTCCACACAGATCACACAGAACTGTTGGTGGAGGGCGTGGCTGTGCTGCACGGAGCTTTCGTGCTTGTCGCTTGGCCTTAACAATTCTACGATGTTCTTCTTCAAACATTTTGACAGCAGCCGGGATGGTCTGGCGCCAAGTTGAACGGTCTTTAACAAGCTGGTCCCAGGTTTGTGGATTGAGTCCTGTCAACTTCATATTCTGCTTAAATTGGTCCTTGTAACGTCTCCTAGGGCCTCCATGAGGTCTGGTGCCGGAGGTGAGTTCACCATACAGAACCTGGCGTGGTAGTCTCACATCATCCATCCGATGGACATGTCCAATCCATCTAAGTTGATGACCAATGATGGATGATTCTATACTATTAGCAAGCGCTTTCTCAAGAACATCAAGATTGGTGATGTGGTCTTCCCACTTTATCTAAAGGATGGATCGAAGTTTCTGTTGATGGAAGCGCTCAAGCTTTCGGAAGTCATGTCGATAGAGGATCCAGGTTTCACAGCCATACAACAATGTTGAGATGACAACAGCTTGGTTCACCATGAGCTTCGTCTTCACGGTCAGATCTTTATTCAAGAAGACCCGGTGCAATAGTCGCCCAAATGCCACATGGGCAGCACCGATTCTCTTCTCAACATCCTGCACACAATTACCGTGTACAGATAGCAGACTGCCCAGATACGAGAAGTGGGCTACCTGCTCCAATGGAGTATCTGAGATAGAAATATTGAAGTGCGGAAGGAAAGTACCTGGTGAAGGTTGTGCCAGAACCTTGGTCTTCTGAACATTAATGGTGAGACCAGAACGATCACATGCATTCTTGTAGCAATTAACAGTCTGTTGCAACTCCACTGGCGTGAGTGTAGGCGATGCCGCATCATCAGCATACAACATATTGGTTATCTTCGTAACCTGAGTTAGCTTCTTGGAGCGAAATCGAGCTAGGTTGAAGAGCCCTCCATCACATCGGTACCTGACATCTACACCTGGGATGTTTGTGGGCGATTTATAGAGCATTGCAGCCAAATACAATGCAAACAGTGTTGGAGCAAGTACGCAGCCTTGTTTCAGTCCATGAGTGATAGGAAATTCGTCAGATTTCTTATTTTGCTGACAAACCTGACGGTCATGCCATCATGGAGAGCTTGGATTAGATCAACAAAGCGTCGAGGACAGCCAAAGCGTTGTAGCACCGCCCACATAGCAGATCTTGGAACTGAGTCAAAGGCCTTTTCCAGATCATAAAAGACTAAGAAGAGTGGATTCTGTTGCTCACTACATTTTCCTTGTAGTTGTCTTACGCAGAAAATCAAGTCAGTTGTGCTTCTGGAAGATCGAAATCCACACTGGGACTCGGGGAGGATCTTTTCTGAGATAACCTGAAGGCGGTTAAGTAAAATTCTGGCGAGAATTTTACCCACAGTAGATAGTAGCGATATACTGCGATAGATGCCACAAACACTACGATCACCTTTCTTGAAGATTGTGATGATAGTGGCGTTCCTTAGGTCACCAGGCACTTCTCCTAATTCCCAAATTTTGAGAATAAGAGTGAAAATCCGCGTTTTGAGGGACTGACCTCCAGTTTGAATTAATTCCAGTGGGATGTTATCTGGGCCAGGTGCCTTTCTTGGTTTCATTTGATTGAGAGCTACACTGAATTCCGTGTAAGAAGGAGGTACAGCCATCCATGGTTGTTCAGGATATTTCGGCACATCACGAAGGAAGTCTTCAGCAGCTGTTGAAGGACGATTTAGACGGATGGAGAAATGTTCCTTCCAACGCTCTAAGATATCATGGCTGTCAGTAAGAGTGGCAGAGTTGTCAGCACTTTTTAGTGTACCTGATGAAGAACGAAGTGGGCCATATATCTCTTTAATCCCTGCATAGAAGTTCCTCAGATCACGGGTATCAGATAGCCTCTGACTTTCCTCAGCTTTCCGCTGCCACCAAGTATTGTTTATCTCTCTTATTTGTGTCTGACACTTACTCTTGAGTTCTAAATACAGAGCTTTCTTCGTATTTGAGGATGGGTCTTGAAGATGAGATAGATAGGCTTCCCTTTTGATGTTGATGAGACGCAAAATTTCTTCGTTGTTGTCATCAAACCAGTCTTGACTTTTCTGCTTTACCAAACCAATGGTTTCTTCAGCTGACTTAGTGATTATCTCCCTCAGATTGGTCCATTCTTCTCGAATGTCACTTGTTTTAACTGGATGATCTGATAGCTGGGCATTGATCATATTCTCAAAGTTTGTGGAAATAGATTCATCCTGAAGTTTGGAGGTGTTAAACTTTCCTCTGGATGGGGTTTGGAAACGCCTTGGTGGTTATGGGCTGATGGATATCCTGAGTTTACAGATGAGAAGTTTGTGATCCGTCCAACAATCGTCAATATTCCTTGCTGTTTTGGTAATAAGGATGTCCTTTTTATCACATTGTCGGGTAATGACGTAATCAAGGATGTGCCAATGCTTAGAACGTGGATGCATCCACGTGGTCTTGAAGCGGTCAGGTAATCGGAATTGAGTGTTGGTGATGAAGAGTTCATGTTCTGCACAAAGACCAAGAAGAAGAAGTCCATTGGGATTACAGGTTCCAAGACCTTGTTTACCCATCACATTTTGCCATAGCGGGTTATCTTTCCCAACTCTTGCATTGAAATCACCAAGGAGTAAGAGCTTATCTGTAGATAGTACCTTGGAGATGATTGTGCCAAGCTGGTCATAGAACTGGCCCTTAACTTCATCTTCGGTCTTCAAAGTTGGAGCATAGGCAGATATGAGAGTCATGAATGAACCTCCAGAGAGTGGAATGCGGAGAGTCATAAGTCTTTCGCTGATTGCAGTGGGAGTAATTTGGAAATCATTAACTAGCTTGGTCTTTACAGCGAATCCTACACCATGAATACGATGTTCTCCCTCCTCCTTTCCCTTCCAGAAGATGGTATAACCTGATCCAAACTCAGTAATTTTTCCTTCAGTGGACAACCTGATTTCACTGAGAGCAGCGATGTCAATGTTGAGTCTGGATAATTCATGAGTAATAAGAGCCGTTCTTCTTTCAGGCCTGTCATTATCTTTTAAGTCAAGCAAAGTTCTGACGTTCCATGCTCCAATGATAAAATTATGTGTCCTTATTGACTTGGTAGTTTTTGTTTTTCGACCGCATGGGTGCGGCCGCCCAGCCGGACAGTAGATGTG
Organism: Meconema thalassinum; assembly: GCA_946902985.2. Lineage (NCBI taxonomy): Eukaryota > Metazoa > Arthropoda > Insecta > Orthoptera > Tettigoniidae > Meconema > Meconema thalassinum. Next base: position 430,084,834 of record OX336394.1, read on the forward strand.
ACTTCCGATGTTTAGCCCACCTTTTCTAGGGCCTTCCCCATGTGGGGTGAGCAGCGGTAATCCTAAACAGGCCTGCTCAAACACAGATGCAGGACCGAACTCCTGAGTAGCCACAGAAATAAAGACTGTACAAGTTGACTATAAATATTTTTACAATTGTTAATAGGCACCTGATTATAAACTTAGAAGACCTGAGCTTCACTGTTTTGAAGCAGCAATGGGGCAAGTTAAAGAAAGACAACAACATGTATGTGTAGGCCTACGATAAAGCGACCACTAAAAGTATTTTTGCCACATGGGAAGAACAGCTGTCTAATCAACCCTGCTAAGTCGCCTAGTTTATAGTGCAGGGGAGAATGTACGGTACTGGTTATTGTAAGAAATTCTTTAGTATTTATTAATAAATAATTCTCCTTTGTAAAATGCCAGCAGGATACGATCATATACTTCGAAATCGTCTTTGAGACGCGAAGTAATCGACTCCTTTCCGTCTGAAAAGCTTTCTTTCTGTGGAAATAATGCATTGATATGGCAATTGTTGAATTTGAAGAGCACAGTGGAACTGAGCAATTATATTACTTATCTTTTAGCCACAATTATTATGAAAATAACTGAAAAAAAAACGAGAGAATAGCACACCCATCACATGTTATAGCATCTGTTTGTTTATGTTACCATCACGCTTACGCTAGTTCCAGATAACGGCAGCAATGTCGCTTGAGTTCGCGAATTTCTTGGTTGACAACTCCAGCTATCTCATATGCCATCTAGTGGTGAAAATAAGAATCTCACCAAGTAGGATAAATCTACCACGTGGTGACAGTGTATTGTTTCTTGTATGGGAGAACACCGCGTGTTAATTTCTTAGTGTTTTTATATACAATTAATGAGTGTTGCTCATTGTTAGAATACAAACTGAGTAAAAGCAGAGTATATTGCTCAGTTTACGGCTGCAAGCCGATGTATAAAGGTACCATTTGGCTGCACACGACAGAGACAAGCGACCGAGACAGACGACAGGGTTGTGAGACCGAGACAGGTCGCTTTCGATCTGCTCCCCATTCAACCATATGAAGCACATTCGAGAGCGCGAGACGGAGACAGGCGACACAGATCGGCGACCGAGATGAACCGTAGGAGACCGCTCTCAGAGCAGTAGTGTCTCGCGACAAGCGGACGCAGCACGTGTTTTATGAAGTGAGAAAGTGTCGGAAATAAAATGTATTTAATGAAACTGCTTACGATTTAATCTAAAGTAACTCCTGAACCTTTCTTCTTCTAAAGATAAATGATTCTTAATTAACAAACAGAGAAATCCTTCTTCGCGTGTAGTTTTGAATATTGAACTCATAGGTTTTCTTGGTTTCTTTCGCAACAAATATCATAGCAACACATCATCGTCTTCTTCCTCTTCGTACAACCTTATCATTAGAATATATTTAGTAACCATTTTTCAAAGAGTATGTGCACGCATAACCCAATAATATAAAGCCCTGCACGGATGCGGATATCCGCGGATAAACTCGAATGTTACCGCGACATGGATAAACTATCTATTAAAATAAAACAATGTGAATATTCAATAGTGCGTGAAACAAAGCTCAAGTCAACGATATGGGAGACATTTTGGTTACGTTTTCAACGGAAACGAAAATGTGAACGATATAGTAGGATGTTTTACCTGTAAAAAAGTGTATTCATACTCAGGACACAAATCAGGCACGTCAAACTTACTGAGGCACAAGAGCAAAAGTAGCCAAAAAAGTATAGCCAGTTTTTTGTCTAAACCGGAGGTCAAGAAATCAGAAATGTCATCCAACTTGAAGTCCCTTGCAATAAGGCAAATTGTCAGGAACGACTTTGTCCTCAAATGTCTAAATGTGTTGGTTTAACACTTTCTTTATTTAATAAATAATAATAAATAATATCGTATGGCCTCGGGTGCCGGGTGCAAGCTTTGTAATTTGACACCCAGAGGGTAACTTGCATGTCGAATTTCGTTGTTCCTTGAATCACTATGAAAGTCAAGGAGGTTAGATATCTAATCTCCTTGAACACTATAGCGCTTTCTAGTAGAGAAATGAGGAACTCTGTGTTGGCGGAAACTCCCGAGATTAATTTTGTCATTATGAACACGGTCTACTGAATTCAAATGGGTTCTTTGACATGCCAACATCGTATGACATGCGTGTCGTATTTTTGCCGCCTTTCAAAAATCACTTACCACGGCCAGGAGCGAACCTGAACTCTTGGGGTTAGTAGACCGACACGCTATCCACTCACCCACCGTGCCAAGCTTATCTAATAAATTAACAAGTAGTTCCATGAAGAACTATACAGCCTATTTTCATATATCCAACTTATGTTAATTGCCACTATCAACATACACAATTTCAGTTTGATTGCTGTAATAGATTCGTAGATATTGAGAACCGACTAAATATTTCGGATGGTCGCCATGTTGGATTTTATATGTGTAGGTCCTAGAGTTATGTACTGTTACATGCAGATTATTGTGAACGTGTAGTATTCAAACTTCAATCGCATAATTAGGACACAAGAAAAAACAAGGAAATTTAAAAAATTTTCACAGCTGCCATCTTGACGTTATGGAAACAATTGAAATAAATTAGATGCCAGTGGATTAACATTCGGATAAAGATTTACTGTACCAAGTTTCACTGCACGCGGATGGTTATATTGCGAGAAACGTCCATGTGAATATTTATAATTCGCGTCACCGCCATGTTGGATTTGTGATCACCAGGTTATTTAAAGTCCTATAGGTGAACTTAAGTTCATAGCCCCTATGAACATTAGAAAATTTAGTTTGATTGCTAAAATAGATTCGTAGATATTCAGTATCGTCTAAATATTTCGGATGGTCGCCATGTTAGATTGTTAAATGTATAGGCCATAGAGTCATGTACCATTAAAGGAAATTTATTGCGTAGGTTTATTATTCAAACTTTCACTTCGATCGCATGACTACATCACAAGAAATAAAAACTTAATTTTAAAATTCGCACTGCCGCCATCTTGAGGTTATGTAAACAATTGAACTAAATTAGATACCAGTGAATTACAATGTGTATAAATATTTCCTGTACCAGGTTTCAGTGCGCTTGGAACATAAAATCGCGAGAAAGGTCTATTTAAAATGTTCAAATTCGCTTGGCCGCCATGTTCGTTTTGCAGTTAACCGGTTTTTGAAAATCTTATAGATGGACTTCCAGTAGTGCCCTTTATCTCCGTACAAAATTTTAGGGAGATACCGCTAATAGTTTCAGAGATATAGAATGCCGGTGAAATATTTCGCACATCCGCCATCTTGTGATTATGTAAACAATTGAACGAAGTTAGATGTCGGTGCATTACAATGTATATAAACATATACTGTACCAAGTTTCATTGCGTTTGGTTGGTCAAATCGCGAGAAACGTCTATTTAAAAGTCGCAAATTCGCTTGGCCGCCATGTTGGTTTTGTAGTTACCAGGTTTTCAAAAGTCACATAAGTGATCTTATAGTAGTTCTCTCTATCACCATAGAAAATGTCAGGGTAATATCGGTAATAGTTTCGGAGATATTGAATGCTGGTGAAATATTTCGCACAGCCGCCATGTTGGATTGGTGAGTCGTAACAAAATTTGAAGGGCACGGTCGAGGTCGCCGGGAATAGTGCTATGAACTTTCCGAGTTTCATTGAAATCGCTCCAGCCGTTTAGATTTTATTAGGGGGGGACACACACACGAATCACACACACACACACACACGGACAAAAGGTGATCTCATGAGCCTATTTTTTCAAAATTGAAAATAGGCTAAAAATAATATTGAAATATCAGTGGATTTGGATAAAAGTCATGCGGATAACAGTCGTGCGGATGCGGATAACAGTTGTGCGGATGCGGGGCGGATGCGGATAACAGTCGTGCGGACGCGGGGCGTATGCGGATAACAGTCGTGCGGATGCGGGGCGGATGCGGATAACAGTCGTGCGGATGCGGATAACAGTCGTGCGGATGCGGGGCGGATGCGGATAACAGTCGTGCGGATGCGGATAACAGTCGTGCGGATGCGGATAACAGTCGTGCGGATGCGGATAACAGTCGTGCGGATGCGGATAACAGTCGTGCGGATGCGGGGCGGATGCGGATAACAGTCGTGCGGATGCGGATAACAGTCGTGCGGACGCGGGGCGTATGCGGATAACAGTCGTGCGGATGCGGGGCGGATGCGGATAACAGTCGTGCGGATGCGGATAACAGTCGTGCGGATGCGGGGCGGATGCGGATAACAGTCGTGCGGATGCGGATAACAGTCGTGCGGATGCGGATAACAGTCGTGCGGATGCGGGGCGGATGCGGATAACAGTCGTGCGGATGCGGATAACAGTCGTGCGGATGCGGGGCGGATGCGGATAACAGTCGTGCGGACGCGGGGCGGATGCGGATAACAGTCGTGCGGATGCGGATAACAGTCGTGCGGATGCGGGGCGGATGTGGATAACAGTCGTACGGACGCGGGGCGGATGCGGATAACGTTTTGTTCATCCGCTCAGGGCTCTACCAATAAACACCTACTGTACGTATAGGCGTGTCGTCAGTCTCGGTCGTCATCACGGTCATCATCAAATTACGTGAACGGCGACACTTTGACTTGTCTCCGTCTCTCGTCGCTGTCGTCTGTCTCGGTCGCTTGTCTCTGTCGTGTGCAGCCAAATGGTACCTTAAGAGGGCTACGGATATAAATTTCCATTATATTCCAAAAGATGCAAATAGCAATGGCCGAAAGGTGGCGATAACGAATAAATACGGAGAACAGGACCGAGTTTGAATACAGTTGGTGTGACGTTGGGGGACAGTCTAGCCACTTAAGGTGGTAATAATAATAATAATAATAATAATAATGGACTAATAGGCCCTAATATTACCTGCCACAGAAACGGAAGTAGTGATAAAACATGTTTGCAGCATTCTTATGCACCTCCCTTACAAGAACATTGAAACTGCTCAATTGTTAGCTTTCTCCTTTCAATTTCTCTTGCAAGCATGTGTGGCAGAGCAGCGACGCGACGTCTGGAGCTCAAGAGCATAAATTGACCAAAAATTTTCGTCATTGTTTACTCTTTCACATGACATGTTTTCAAATAACATTTCTACCCGTTCTGTAATGACTCGGGAGTCCATGGTGCAGTTAGCAATCTCGAATACACTGTAGCTTTGAAACGTAACAGCGTCATGATTGGAAACGTGCAAAAACAAATCCATGCAGACAATCAATGCTTGATAATACGTAATTCACACATAAAATCCAGTGGAACCCACAAATTACATCGCGTTTATCGCTCAAATATACATAATATAAGAGGACTGTCAGTATTTTAGGGATCACATTTACTGATTGTAACAGGATAATACGAAAGTGTTCCATAGCAATCCTGTGTTATTGCGTGTTTTATCCTACGTATCCCGGCCATGTTGGACCGACCGCTGCGCCCCAAGTGATAGTTTGAGTTGCCTATAGATGTGACAGGTAGCCTGCTAACCCGGGCTAACAGTTAATCAAATTAAATATTTAAAGGGAAGCATCTCACGTGTGCGATAAACTTCAAATGCGATTGGTGGATCGCTACACAAATTTGGAGTTGAAGTAGGAGTAGGGCTGTCACATGCCTTGGATTGGGGGACGATCGCCTTATTTACTTATTGAAAAGAAGCAATATTGACTCATACTGTGCAGTCACTACGTCTGTCGCTTCGTTAATTACTTGGTTGGAATTACTACGTCGTAAGAACTTTGACAGACAAAACTTTGGTGCTCATTATATTCAAAATGTAACACAGTTTATTGATTCTGTTATCAGAACAGAATATCACCGGGATAGTTTAAGAGTCACTTGCTATATTATCTGTGTGTGAAGGTATCAACGTAGGGAACATTGAAATCGGGCGCAGTCAGTAGCATGGATTCTTTGGAAACTATTGTTGTACCTTTAAGGACATATAATGTCCTTAAGGGATACATTTACATATACCTATTTATCTACAACTAATCTACAACTAACTCTACACTCCAGACATCTATAATTGTCTACAAACATCTACCCCTATCATCTACGCCACCTACACCTATCTGCCCACTCGACACTATTTCACCCTTAAAGCCACCCCAAAGTTGCAAGCAACAACAGCAGCAACACACTTCTTTTTACACCAAGCTGGAAGGGCCATACCACAGCTCTTGCCTAAGCGCTTGCTACATCCATCAACAAATACTCGGGAACTGTTTACTAGAGCAGCAATGTGGCAATTTAGCAACGGTCAGCACATCAAAACATTTAAATTGATCCCCCACTCAGAGGGAGATTGTCTGTTACCTCGTAGTGCCGCCCGATTGACAACCGACTCCAAGAGTACCAGGTGAGTGTATCTCAGGTGTCCCACATACTGTTAACTCCTACCCCATTACCATACCTGTTCAATTTGTAAAACACTGCATTCACATTGTTGAGCTATCCCTACAGTTAGGGAGGGTAATACACTAAACTGCAAGCCTTGCAGTAAACAGTCACATGTATTATAAGTTGCCTGTTAGTTTATTATTTCATTACACACCGCTTGGTCCTCTTTCCACACATTATAATTTACTAGCTCACTTATAAATCGCTGCGAAGGCGCAACCGATTTGTTTACCGTCATTGACATTGTCCTTCACGCGGGCCACTTGCGTACACCCTGTTATACTGCGTCATCAGCACTCTGCTAACTTTGCCCGTCACGCGTAGTTGCTCCTTGCTCGCTAAACGTTACTTACGTCTAGGAATCACCCCCTTTATTATAACCGCTAAATAATAGAGCTTCGCCCTCTTCCCCGACACCTTCAGATTCTCTATCCCTCACGGAGAGACCGACAGTTTAAATCACCTTTCACACACACACACCCTAATTCTACCCTCCTAAACACTATAGTCTAGAATTCGTTAGGCAGGTTTGGAATTCAGCACGACTCCAAGAAGGCATCATTCATATGGCAACGTGAGCCATCAGAATCCTCTCATCTCCTTCTCCTAGCGTTTATCCCGCAGTGCAGTGTTGGCTGCTTTGCTACATCTCCTCCATTTCAGTCTGTCTTTGCATCTTCCAACATCGTGCATGTTGACCTTGATATTGTCAGTCCACCGCTTTACTGGTCTTCCACGCGGTCGCATTCTACCTGGGTCAATCTGAAGAGCTGTTCTGGTAATTAAGTTCTCTGACTCCTCAGTACGTGACCATACCAGCGGAGCCCAGCTACCCTAACTTTCCCAAGATTGGAGCGATGCCTAATCTTCCTCGAACATCTGTATTCCGTACGTGGCCACATCGAGTCAGTTCTAGGGAGTAGGGGGGTGATGAGAGTTCCAACTCACTCCAGAACCCTCCTCGACCCACTACTAAGCCTCAGCCATGTTACATATTTCTCGAACGCATGGTCCGATTTTGACAAATGAGGTGTCGTTGGACTCGAGCTGACGTCCTCTTTCCTATGGACCACTCGTTATATTTTTGAAATTTTTTTGAAAATTTTTGTTTTCGAAAGTTGGAGATAGTTTGAAAACCAAACATGGTAGAACGTTGTTCCATGGCTTAAACGAATGGTCATTATGACCTTTATTTTTTGTAATAAAACTTTTTTATTTTTTATGTTTTTTGAAAACACTCGAATTTTGAAAATTCTATATTTTGGAAACTAGGAAGTTTACAAAACAGTTTGTTTGACATAAATGAAATGTCCCTATGCCCTCTACCCCCAAAATAAATTTCAAGTCTCTAGAATGAAAACCTGTAGTAGTGGGATGACAGGGGAGCTGTCTCACTTAGCAAGTGGTGAGCCCCTGCGACCTTGGAATGGAAGGAGCCATGCTAGGAGGGCGTGCTTGGATTCGTTTTTTTTCGTCTCGTTGCGCTATTTACGGAAATGTAGGTGTCGAAAAGGTGAAAGTCTGGAAACGGTTTTTTTGGGGAAAAACGTGATTTTAAACTTTTTGCTATATCTCGCGAACCAATCATGCTAGAGGTGTGTACGACGGGTCCAAGGACTCGGGGTGACGTCCTCTTTGCTATGGACCACTCGTTGTAATTTTAAAAAATTTGGAAACTCGATTTTGGGGTAAACACGTGTTTTTTGTGATTTTTGCCGATATCTCACGAACCAATAACGCTAGAGACGTGTACGAAGTGTCCTAGGACTCGGGATAACGCCCCCTTTCGAGTGTGATAGATTTTTTTTTTCAAAAAATAATTCACAAAGGACCTAACGCCATACATGTTGAAATAACGTTTTCTTTTTCTTTACCTGTTTATAATGTTTATGAAGCGTGGTGGTTGAGAGAGACGATACGGCTGGGTGTGTGTTTCAACGAACCTGTCGCTAACCACAAGGACCATGCTTAATAGAACAATCGCTATTTCGGCGGGTCGGTGTATGACAGAGCGAGGGTTCGTTTTCTGATATTTTACCTTTAACGTGTAAACGGTGATGAGAACTTGATTCTATGTTGGTCGAAGCGAGTAGAGAAAACAAACTTGCAGACGAGCAGGAGGTGAATGTCATTTGAGCTTATTGGAAGGCGCTGATCTGACTTGACAACAGGTGCAATGGAAAAATGACAAAGACGCTTGAAGGTGAAATAATCTGACCATCGTGGTGGCAGGGAAGAGCGAGAGGCATGTGAACATGTGTGAAACCACATGAAGGCTAAGCAAGTTACATCCTGTCTTGCTTCGTACGTGACAAAATGCAAGTTCATGTGAAATTTGATCTACCGCAGGTGTTCGCCTGGGACGTTAGCTGTCCACGTGCATGATAACAGAATGTTCAAAGCGTGGGAAAAAAAGATTATACATGCAACGTAACATATATAAAGACATGTCGTTATCATTTCCACTCTCACGTAGGTGACTACCTTTGAACACACTGCGTTGCGTGAAACACTTGGTCTTGTTTAACAGTTTTGGTGTTGGTAGAAAATACTTAACCTTGTTGTGAGGTAGGTATATATTTATTCATTTATATATTTATTGATTTTATATAAATACATGCAATTATTTATTGCTTAGGTAATTAATGATTTTTTTAATTTATTTGTTTGCAGATAACCGGTATACTTTACATGTCTGAGAGAGAAGAAACCATTGCACTTTTGAGCCCACTAAAAGGAAACAGTAACAAGCCACTGCAAGTAAAGGTGAGATGATTTTTTTTAACTAACTTGTTTCATTCTTTTGTTTTATGATTTATTTTATGAAATGTATGTATTAACCTGAATTTAGGTATTTATAGCGGTTTATTTTATTTATTTTTAGAAACATGGAAAGAATAGCCTTACCGCCGTAGCAGTTGCTGAAAAAGAACCGAAACGCACTAAAGCGAAACCACTGCCAAAGAGTGAACTCTTTAAAACTCAGGTAAGTCTAACTTAAAAATGCTATTCCATTTTACCACTACTGAAAACTCGTAGACAAAAAAATTCATTACCTGTACATGACTGGGACAATGATTGCTTTCTTGATTAATGGCTATGTTGTTGTTGTTGACTGGGAAAAGTACAAGGCCATGTTGGATTTTCTAAAAATAAAAAAAATAAATTTAATTTATGGGTGGTTCCCTATGGACTCAACGAATATCCACAGGTTTCAACACGATAATGTGAACAAAATGACATGACATTCATTTTTGTTTATATATTGGTTAAAGGGGGGGTGGATGTAAATGACTGTAGCTTTATAAAAAAAATAAGTACATGGGTTACTGTTAGTGCCAACATACAGTTTATTTTTAATGGTGTTTTGATATATTAATGCCAATCAACGTTAACGTTTTATTTACAAGTATTGATTGATTGATTGATTGAGTGATGGGTTATTTTGTTTGCTTTTAGGTGTCGTCATGTGCCATTAACGTAATGAACAGACAGTGAACAAGCATGCATTATGCTTTAAAGTACTCTGTGCTCTTGTGCAATGTTAATAACTTACAATAAGAAAAAGTTTTATTATAACACATGGCGTTAGTACCAAATACAACAAGTGAGCAAGTTGGTTTACCACGTGGGTTAAATTTAAAATCAGAACTTGACCGTTGGTTAACATTTGAATCCTGGCCTGTAGGCTTTTTGTGGACACATGAACTTGCAAAAGCAGGTTTTTTTTACTTGAAGCGAGAAGATGTGGTGCGCTGTGTGTTTTGTCGTATTGAACTTTCCCACTGGGAAGAAGGGGATGATCCCTTTAGAGACCATTTGCGATGGTCTCCTCACTGTCCTTACATGCTTGGAAAACAAGTGGGTAACCTACCCGTGCATTCATTTTACCGAACCACAAGGCCTATGGCCGCTACTTACGTTGCTGAATCACAAATAAATAATAATAATGATGTATTACCAGCCAACGGTAGTTTCGATATATGTGGTCCATATGCCATAGACAGTGTTGAATTGGCGTGTGCTTTTGAAAAATTGGGAGTTTGCAAGACTAAAGCTCTAGCACACCCAGAGTACAGCTTTGTTGAAAAACGTTTAGAATCTTATATAAAAATGTTTGGCCATTAATATTAAAACACCTTACCAAACAGCTAAGTGAAGCCGGATTTTTTTATAATGGTGAAGGGGATAAAATAATATGTTTTTATTGTGGATTTGCATTAAAGGATTGGCAAATGACTGATGACCCTTTAGTGCAACACGCTCGTTGGTTACCAAACTGTAAATACATGGTGTTGCTTAAAGGTCTGGAATTTGTGAACACTATTCGTAAAGAAAACATGATTGCAGCACAAGACATAAAAGTGGCTTTAGAGTTAGAACACGCAGAGCAAATACATAAGGCAGAAAGAAAAGACCGGTCTCACGAACAGATACAAAAGTGTAACCAATAATTATGTAAAATTTGTTATCAAGATGAACTAGGTGTTGTATTTTTGCCTTGTGGATACATGATAGCCTGTGTCAAGTGTGCATTAGAACTCAACACTTGTGCTATATGCAGAAAAGCAGTATCTGCTACAGTTAGGGCATTTCTTGCATAACTAGTATAATTTATTCGCCATGCATAGTGCAAAATCCCTAATTGCACAATATTATTAAAACTGTTTTAGAGTGTAATAGGTACGCTTTTCTTTTGTTTATAGACTACTACAATGAATGTTTTGAATACTGTGGGACAATCATGTGGCTTAGACAAAGAAGCTCAGCGAATTGCCAACGCATATTCCATTCCGCATTATCAAGATTCGGAAATTGAAAACAGCATATGGTGATCGGGTACTTTGTGTATGTGAAAACTTTGAGACATTTCTGCCCATACGGTTTAATGATATGTCGGAAAGTGTTTTTGATGAAGTCAATAATGCTGTGCAACCTGTACACTTAATTTATGAAGGTTTTAAAAACAATAGGTGCATGGTTCGTTTTAATTAAATAAATAATGTGAAATAATAATGGAAAATATAAGTAATGATAATATACTGAAAAAGAAAGAAAATATGTGTATAGAATAGTAATGTTTTAGTGATTAGTGTTGTCTTTAAAAATATTATGATGAAACCAAAAAAAATGTATATAAAGTTTGTAAATAAATGCAAAATGATGTTACAATGCTGTTTTATTTTATACAAAGTTAGCATATTTATCATTGCAGAGTATACATGATTATGACAATAAATGCACACTGAATACAAGCCTTTCTCACTTTACAATAGTCTGTTATAGTTTCAAACACAAGGCTTGTTGTAGATCATTTTATAGCAATGTCCATTCAATGTTGTTTTCGAAAAGTGGGGAAGCCGCAATGGTTGTATAGGCATAAAAAACCTTATTGTTATTACTATTTAGTCACTTTGATCCTCTTGCATATCAAGAGCAGATGACCTAGTTGTTCCACTCTTTAAAACGACAACAACAACACTACCTCTTGCATAGTTTGTGAAGTTGATGGCTCTTGCGACGTGGAGGATGGATTAAAAATAACTTTTAGAACAGGGGTTAAACGTTGATCATTAAACAAGGCACTATTTTGAGTAGCAATATGGTTTTCTTGATTTTTTGTCGACGGCAACAGTGTTTCATGCTGTACACTACATTGATGATCACTGACACTTAAAACCTCACTATTTTTACTTTTTAGGTCACCACGACAATGTTTGGAACGTTGCTTTGAACAACGCCAAATAACAGTTCCATTTTTATTGGTTCGTTTCACAATATATGAATATCCTTTATAGTATGCGTAAGGCTTACCATACCTAGTCACTGATACTTCCATATCAACTGTCAAGCATAGACTAAGCTCTAGTAAAGTCAACTTGGTAATAAGAATAATAGTTTAATGTGAGAGCAAATATGGATCCAAATAGTTCAGGTAAAAGTGAAAGCAAATAAGCAAATATTAGAAACAAGAGTGGGGGTAAAAGTGGTCGCAAAGTGGTAGACCCATTACACAATAATTTCAGCACGACGAAGCTCTTGTTCAATTTCTTTGATTTCCCAATCGTGACCGGTATGCCCAGCTTGTTGTAAAGCATGCAATTGTCGAAGCCGTTGAATTAGCTTACTGGGTTTGTTCCAGTATACAAATTTAACAAATGGATTTTTAGGTGCAAACAAAGCATTACCACTATCATGATCATTATCATCATCATCATTATCATCATCATGATCACCATTATCATCATGACCATCATCACTGTTACTATATAATCCTTTTTGATCCTCTTGCAATAACACTTCATTTATAGTCTGAGTTGATTTTGATAGTGCTGAAGGTTTCTTGGACGTTGACAACTGTCCCAACATGACGTTTTGAGGACATGATAAGTCCTTTTGAACAAACACTGCACTATCTTTAGCCGCAATATCGTTTTCTTGAACTTGCTTTTTAGCATTTTGATAATTGTTTGTAAACAGCAAGCGTGGTTCGTTTAGAGCACTACATTGATGAACACTCATACTTAAAACTTTTCCATTTTTACTTTTCAGATTGCCTCGACATTTTGTTGACCTCTCTTTTGAGCATCGCCAGAATATTATTCCATTCACATTCTGGCGATTATAGTTATAAGAGTAGCCCTGATAGAGTGCACGTAGCCTACCTTTGTTGGTTGTAATAAGTTCCATAGTAGTAACTGACCTGTCAGTACGATGTTCACACTACAAAAGTTACAACTGTTTTGCTGATGGAGTGACCTACCATAAGCTTATATATTGGCTTATGTGTTGGCTTTTTGTGTTGGCTTTTGTGTTGGCTTTTTGTGTTGGCTTATGTGTTGGCTTTTTGTGTTGGCTTTTCGTGTTGGCTATTTGTGTTGGCTTTTCGTGTTGTTTTTTTGTGTTGGCTTTTTGTGTTGGCTTTTTGTGTTGGCTTTTGTGTTGGCTTTTTGTGTTGGCTTTTTGTGTTGGCTTTAGTATTTGCTTTTTGTATTGGCTTATTTGACAAGTTATTTGTGTGAATGTATTTAGTAATTTTTTTTCTTGGTGTTGGAAAGTAGTTGAAAGAGAGGGAATATTTAAAGACTTAACCTCAGCTCACTAACCTAATCTAACCTAACCTAACTTCACATAACCTAACTTTCCCTAGCCTAACCTAACCTACCCTTTCAACTCTCAGATGTTAATTAAATACTGTGCATAGTCGAGTTGGAACCCAAGACTTCAGGGGTAAAAGACCAATTATTTTTTGATGGCTTATTTTGGTAACTTATTTTGATGGCTAACTTAACTTTACCTAACCTAACCTAACCTCAGCTCACTTTGGATATTACTAGCAAGTGTTCATATCCTCCGCTAGGTAGCATGCTAGTAGTACAGGTACTGCTCATATTTACCGCTAGGTAGCGGAAACATACTTTGCGTGTTGCATGTGACACTTGTGAAGTTCAACCGCATGCAAGACGTGCTTGTATAAGTTCTCTATTTAAACTCAATACACAATTAACCACTAAATGTTCAGAACTAACATGTATAGCCATGTTTAGGGTATATAGGAGACCCTTAGTAAGAAAGGCTGTCTAACCCACGAGTGTACAGCTTTTTAATAAGCCAACAACATATCCATTAATGTATTTAAAGGAAACAGTTTTTTGTTGGCTTTCTAAAATTGTTGTTGTTGTTGTTTTCTGTCAACAGGTGCGTACTGCGTATGAAAAAGCTGTACACTCGTGGGTTAGACAGCCTTTCTTGATAAGGGTCTCCTATATACCCTAAACATGGCTATACATGTTAGTTCTGAACATTTAGTGGTTAATTGTATATTGATTTTAAATAGAGAACTTATACAAGCACGTCTTGCATGCGGTTGAACTTCACAAGTGTCACATGCAACACGCAAAGTATGTTTCCGCTACCTAGCGGTAAATATGAGCACTACCTGTACTACTAGCATGCTACCTAGCGGAGGATATGAACACTTGCTAGTAATATCCAAAGTGAGCTGAGGTTAGGTTAGATTAGGTAAAGTTAAGTTAGCCATCATAAGAAGTTACCAAAATAAGCCATCAAAAATAATTGGTCTTTTACCCCTGAGGTCTTGGGTTCCAACTCGACTATGCACAGTATTTAATTAACATCTGAGAGTTGAAAGGTTAGGTTAAGTTAGGCTAGGGAAAGTTAGGTTATGTGAAGTTAGGTTAGGTTAGGTTAGGTTAGTGAGCTGAGGTTAAGTCTTTAAATATTCCCTCTCTTTCAACTACTTTCCAACACCAAGAAAAAAATCTACTAAATACATTCACACAAATAACTTGTCAAATAAGCCAATACAAAAGCAAATACTAAAGCCAACACAAAAAGCCAACACAAAAAGCCAACACAAAAAGCCAACACAAAAAGCCAACACAAAAGCCAACACAAAAGCCAACACAAAAGCCAACGCAAAAAACCAACACGAAAAGCCAACACAAAAAGCCAACACAAAAGCCAACACAAAAGGGAACACAAAAGCCAACACGAAAAGCCAACACGAAAAGCCAACACAAAAAGCCAACACAAAAAGCCAATATATAAGCTTATGGTAGGTCACTCCATCAGCAAAACAGTTGTAACCTTTGTAGTGTGAACATCGTACTGACAGGTCAGTTACTACTATGGAACTTATTACAACCAACAAAGGTAGGCTACGTGCACTCTATCAAGGCTACTCTTATAACTATAATCGCCAGAATGTGAATGGAATAATATTCTGGCGATGCTCAAAAGAGAGGTCAACAAAATGTCGAGGCAATCTGAAAAGTAAAAATGGAAAAGATTTAAGTGTGAGTGTTCATCAATGTAGTGCTTTAAACGAACCACGCTTGCTGTTTACAAACAATTATTATCAAAATGCTAAAAAGCAAGTTCAAGAAAACGATATTGCGGCTAAAGATAGTGCAGTGTTTGTTCAAAAGGACTTATCATGTCCTCAAAACGTCATGTTGGGACAGTTGTCAACGTCCAAGAAACCTTCAGCACTATCAAAATCAACTCAGACTATAAATGAAGTGTTATTGCAAGAGGATCAAAAAGGATTATATAGTAACAGTGATGATGGTCATGATGATAATGGTGATCATGATGATGATAATGATGATGATGATGATAATGATCATGATAGTGGTAATGCTTTGTTTACACCTAAAAATCCATTTGTTAAATTTGTATACTGGAACAAACCCAGTAATCTAATTCAACGGCTTCGACAATACCATGCTTTACAACAAGCTGGGCATACCGGTCACGATTGGGAAATCAAAGAAATTGAACAAGAGCTTCGTCGTGCTGAAATTATTGTGTAATTGGTCTACCACTTTGCGACCACTTTTACCCCCACTCTTGTTTCTAATATTTGCTTATTTGCTTTCACTTTTACCTGAACTCATTGGATCCACATTTGCTCTCACATTAAACTATTATTCTTATTACCAAGTTGACTTTACTAGAGCTTAGTCTATGCTTGACAGTTGATATGGAAGTATCAGTGACTAGGTATGTTAAGCCTTACGCATACTATAAAGGATATTCATATATTGTGAAACGAACCAATAAAAATGGAACTGTTATTTGGCGTTGTTCAAAGCAACGTTCCAAACATTGTCGTGGTGACCTAAAAAGTAAAAATAGTGAGGTTTTAAGTGTCAGTGATCATCAATGTAGTGTACTGCATGAAACACAGTTGCCGTCGACAAAAAAATCAAGAAAACCATATTGCTACTCAAAATAGTGCATTGATTAATGATCAACGTTTACCCCTGTTCTAAAAGTTATTTTTAATCCATCTTCCACGTCGCAAGAGCCATCAACATCACAAACTATGCAAGAGGTAGTGTTGTTGTTGTCGTTCTAAAGAGTGGAACAACTAGGTCATGTGCTCTTGATATGCAAGGGGATCAAAGTGACTAAATAGTAATAACAATAAGGTTTTTTGTGCCTATACAACCATTGTGGCTTCCCCACTTTTCGAAAACAACATTGAATGGACATTGCTATAAAATGATCTACAACAACCCTTGTGTTTAAAACTATAACAGACTATTGTAAAGTGAGAAAGGCTTGTATTCAGTGTGCATTTATTGTCATAATCATGTATACTCTGCAATGTTAAATATGCTAACTTTGTATAAAATAAAACAGCATTGTAACATCATTTTGCATTTATTTACAAACTTTATATACATTTTTTTTGGTTTCATCATAATATTTTTAAAGACAACACTAAACACTAAAACATTACTATTCTATACACATATTTTCTTTCTTTTTCAGTATATTGTCATTACTTATATTTTCCATTATTATTTCACATTATTTATTTAATTAAAACGAACCATGCACCTATTGTTTTTAAAACATTCATATATTAAGTGTACAGGTTGCACAGCATTATTGACTTCATCAAAATCACTCTCCAACATATCATTAAACCGTATAGGCAGAAATGTCTCAAAGTTTTCACATACACAAAGTACACGATCACCATATGCTGTTTTCAATTTCCGAATCTTGATAATGCGGAATGGAATATGCGTTGGCAATTCGCTGAGCTTATTTGTCTCTAAGCCACATGATTGTCCCACAGCATTCAAAACATTCATTGTAGTAGTCTATAAACAAAAGAAAAGCATACCTATTACACTCTAAAACAGTTTTAATAATATTGTGCAATTAGAGATTTTGCACTATGCATGGCGAATAAATTATACTAGTTATGCAAGAAATGCCCTAACTGTAGCAGATACTGCTTTTCTGCATATAGCACAAGTGTTGAGTTCTAATGCACACTTGACACAGGCTATCATGTATCCACAAGGCAAAAATACAACACCTAGTTCATCTTGATAACAAATTTTACATAATTATTGGTTACACTTTTGTATCTGTTCGTGAGACCGGTCTTTTCTTTCTGCCTTATGTATTTGCTCTGCGTGTTCTAACTCTAAAGCCACTTTTATGTCTTGTGCTGCAATCATGTTTTCTTTACGAATAGTGTTCACAAATTCCTGACCTTTAAGCAACACCATGTATTTACAGTTTGGTAACCAACGAGCGTGTTGCACTAAAGGGTCATCAGTCATTTGCCAATCCTTTAAAGCAAATCCACAATTAAAACATATTGTTTTATCCCCTTCACCAGTATAAAAAAATCCAGCTTCACTTAGCTGTTTGGTAAGGTGTTTTAATATTAATGGCCAAACATTTTTATATAAGATTCTAAACGTTTTTCAACAAAGCTGTACTCTGGGTGTGCTAGAGCTTTAGTCTTGCAAACTCCCAATTTTTCAAAAGCACACGCCAATTCAGCACTGTCTATGGCATATGGACCACATATATCGACACTACCGTTGGCTGGTAATACATCATTATTATTATTTATTTGTGATTCAGCAACGTAAGTTGCGGCCATAGGCCTTGTGGTTCGGTAAAATGAATGCACGGGTAGGTTACCCACTTGTTTTCCAAGCATGTAAGGACAGTGAGGAGACCATCGCAAATGGTCTCTAAAGGGATCATCCCCTTCTTCCCAGTGGGAAAGTTCAATACGACAAAACACACAGCGCACCACATCTTCTCGCTTCAAGTAAAAAAAAACCTGCTTTTGCAAGTTCATGTGTCCACAAAAAGCCTACAGGCCAGGATTCAAATATTAACCAACGGTCAAGTTCTGATTTTAAATTTAACCCACGTGGTAAACCAACTTGCTCACTTGTTGTATTTGGTACTAACGCCATGTGTTATAATAAAACTTTTTCTTATTGTAAGTTATTAACGTTGCACAAGAGCACAGAGTACTTTAAAGCATAATGCATGCTTGTTCACTGTCTGTTCATTACGTTAATGGCACATGACGACACCTAAAAGCAAACAAAATAACCCATCACTCAATCAATCAATCAATACTTGTAAATAAAACGTTAACGTTGATTGGCATTAATATATCAAAACACCATTAAAAATAATCTGTATGTTGGCACTAACAGTAACCCATGTACTTATTTTTTTTATAAAGCTACAGTCATTTACATCCCCCCCCCCTTTAACCAATATATAAACAAAAATGAATGCCATGTCATTTTGTTCACATTATCGTGTTGAAACCTGTGGATATTCGTTGAGTCCATAGGGAACCACCCATAAATTATATCTATTTTTTTATTTTTAGAAAATCCAACATGGCCTTGTACTTTTCCCAGTAAACAACAACAACATAGCCATTAATCAAGAAAGCAATCATTGTCCCAGTCATGTACAGGTAATGAATTTTTTTGTCTACGAGTTTTCAGTAGTGGTAAAATGGAATAGCATTTTTAAGTTAGACTTACCTGAGTTTTAAAGAGTTCACTCTTTGGCAGTGGTTTCGCTTTAGTGCGTTTCGGTTTTTTTTTCAGCAACTGCTACGGCGATAAGGCTATTCTTTCCAAGTTTCTAAAAATAAATAAATAAAATAAACCGCTATAAATACCTAAATTCAGGTTAATACATACATTTCATAAAATAAAACATAAAACAAAAAAATGAAACAAGTTAGTTTAAAAAAATCATCTCACCTTTACTTGCAGTGGCTTGTTACTGTTTCCTTTTAGTGGGCTCAAAAGTGCAATGGTTTCTTCTCTCTCAGACATGTAAAGTATACCGGTTATCTGCAAACAAATAAATTTAAAAAATCATTAATTACCTAAGCAATAAATAATTGCATGTATTTATATAAAATCAATAAATATATAAATGAATAAATATATACCTACCTCACAACAAGGTTAAGTATTTTACACCAACACCAAAACTGTTAAACAAGACCAAGTGTTTCACGCAACGCAGTGTGTTCAAAGGTAGTTACCTACGTGAGAGTGGAAATGATAACGACATGTCTTTATATATGCTACGTTGCATGTATAATCTTTTTTCCCACGCTTTGAACATTCTGTTATCATGCACGTGGACAGCTAACGTCCCAGGCGAACACCTGCGGTAGATCAAATTTCACATGAACTTGCATTTTGTCACGTACGAAGCAAGACAGGATGTAACTTGTTTAGCCTACATGTGGTTTCACACATGTTCACATGCCTCTCGCTCTTCCCTGCCACCACGATGGTCAGATTATTTCACCTTCAAGCGTCTTTGTCATTTTTCCATTGCACCTGTTGTCAAGTCAGATCAGCGCCTTCCAATAAGCTCAAATGACATTCACCTCCTGCTCGTCTGCAAGTTTGTTTTCTCTACTCGCTTCGATCAACATAGAATCAAGTTCTCATCACCGTTTACACGTTAAAGGTAAAATATCAGAAAACGAACCCTCGCTCTGTCATACACCGACCCGCCGAAATAGCGATTGTTCTATTAAGCATGGTCCTTGTGGTTAGCGACAGGTTCGTTGAAACACACACCCAGCCGTATCGTCTCTCTCAACCACCACGCTTCATAAACATTATAAACAGGTAAAGAAAAAGAAAACGTTATTTCAACATGTATGGCGTTAGGCCCTTTGTGAATTATTTTTTGGAATAAAATATCTACCACACTCGAAAGGGGGCGTTATCCCGAGTCCTAGGACACTTCGTACACGTCTCTAGCGTTATTGGTTCGTGAGATATCGGCAAAAATCACAAAAAACAGGTGTTTACCCCAAAATCGAGTTTCCAATTTTTTTTAAAATTACAACGAGTGGTCCATAGCAAAGAGGACGTCACCCCGAGTCCTTGGACCCGTCGTACACACCTCTAGCATGATTGGTTCGCGAGATATAGCAAAAAGTTTAAAATCACGTTTTTTCCCCCAAAAAAACCGTTTCCAGATTTTCACCTTTTCGACACCTACATTTCCGTAAAGAGCGCAACGAGACGAAAAAAACGAATCCAAGCACGCCCTCCTAGCATGGCTCCTTCCATTCCAAGGTCGCAGGGGCTCACCACTTGCTAAGTGAGACAGCTCCCCTGTCATCCCACTAATACAGGTTTTCATTCTAGAGACTTGAAATTTATTTTGGGGGTAGAGGGCATAGGGACATTTCATTTATGTCAAACAAACCGTTTTGTAAACTTTCTAGTTTCCAAAATATAGAATTTTCAAAATTCGAGTGTTTTCAAAAAAACATAAAAAATAAAAAAGTTTTATTACAAAAAATAAAGGTCTTAAAGACCATTCGTTTAAGCCATGGAACAACGTTCTACCATGTTTGGTTTTCAAACTATCACCAACTTTCGAAAACAAACATTTTCAAACAAAATTCAAAAATATAACGAGTGGTCCATAGGAAAGAAGACGTCAGCTCGAGTCCAACGACACCTCATTTGTCAAAATCGGACCATGCGTTCGAGAAATATTTAACATGGCTGAGACTTCGTAGTGGGTCGAGGAGGATTCTGGAGTGAGTTGGAACTCTCATCACCCCCCTACTCTAGGGCCTATCGGAGCATCTTCATCTCCATTGTATATAGTATCAGCTCATGCTTTCTTTTCTTTTTGTTGGGTTACATTCTGCTCCATTGATTGCCACTGGGCGCACCACGGTCTTGTAAATTTTTGCCTTTAAATATGGATAATCAGAATCTTCTCACCACTAGTATGGCATGTCACAATTTCAGGCCACTGTCCAATTGTTAGGGAATTTAGAATAACTTGTGAAGTCTAAATCCTTGCTTATGTGTTGTTTTCATTACCAGAATAGAAATTAGTTTTATCAGAAGGTCATATGATTTATTTCAGTAGGCAATTCATTATCTTGAAGTTAAGTGATCCCAATTATTCCTGCAGTGTTGCTCCTCAAGTGTGTTGAACACCCCACTACCTGTTATTTTAGATGTGTGAGAGAGTTGAAACATTACAAATGGCTTCCCGACGTGGAGCTGACTGGAAGTTGATAGAAGATATGTTACAATCTGCCAAAATAGCAGAAAATAAACATAATTAATGATCATGGCAGTGGTACCTGTGAAGAGTCCCCCCAGTGGTGTCTTCACCCCAGAAGCCTTGTTCACAGCTGCTCGAGTGAAGGAGCCAGTTATTGGCATAGAGCTTACAAACGAGCCAGCAACGTTACACAGTCCTAAGGCAAGCATCTCTTGGGTCGCGTCCAGCGATCTGCCTTTAGCTGAAATAAAGAGTAAGCATCTCTTGGGTTGCGTTCAGCGATCTGCCTTTAGCTGAAACAAAGAGTAAGCATCTCTTGGGTCGCGTCCAGCGATCTGCCTTTAGCTGAAACAAAGAGTAAGCATCTCTTGGGTCGCGTCCAGCGATCTGCCTTTAGCTAAAACACAGTTACACAGTCCTAGAGCAAGCATCTCTTGGGTCGTGTCCAGCGATCTGCCTTTAGCTGAAACAAAGAGTAAGCATCTCTTGGGTCGCGTCCAGCGATCTGCCTTTAGCTGAAACAAAGAGCAAGCATCTCTTGGGTCGCGTCCAGTGATCTGCCTTTAGCTGAAACACAGTTACACAGTCCTAGAGCAAGCATCTGTTGGGTCGCGTCCAGCGATCTGCCTTTAGCAGAAACAAAGAGTAAGCATCCAGCGATCTGCCTTTAGCTGAAATAAAGAGTAAGCATCCAGCGATCTGCCTTTAGCTGAAATAAAGAGTAAGCAACCAGCGATCTACCTTTAGCTGTAACACAGTTGCACAGTCTTAGAGCGAGCATCCCTTGACTATTAATTTATCTAGCGTGCTTATACCAGAAGTTACAGATCGCCAAGTTCAAACTGAAGTCACTACAACTTCTACTTTTGGAGGAACAATCCATGCCAATAAAGACATTCTAAAATTTCTGCACTTTGTTTCAAGTGACTCCAGTTGACAGATGTATCATTTTTAGGTTAATGGAGTCTCAGTTCACACTTACAGAAGACTTTGACAACAGCGATGCCCTCCAGAATAGTGATCAGAGGCAGAGTGATGAGGGAAGCTCCCAGTTCTTGAGTCATGTCCTCGAACTCATACGTCGTGTTCTGGTAAACACTGCTGAATGGCGGAAGCTTCAGAGGAGGTAAACCTTCTTCGATGTCTCCTGAAAACATGAATACTTTAGGATAGCAAACAATGATGTGATTGTCCGTGTTCTTAATTCACCCGCCTTATTGTTATCTCCCTGTGTTTCACTCCATCTTACACTTCAAGACAGAAGAACTGTTAGAGTACTCGTAAGAAGAGCTTGCCGAAACTCAACGATGCGCAGAGACCAATATCAATCGGCGTAGTTTAATGCTCATGTGTATTCCAAGAATGCTGATTACCGGGCTCCCTGCTCGCTGCGAGCCACGGTCTACAGCTGTAATGAAGCGTAGAGTGCAGGGAAGTTGCAAACAATATAAGCTAATTTGGGTCTAGGTTGCTGTGTCCTGGCTCAGGTAATAACTACAGTGTAAGGCATTACATAGGCTACACGCACTGAGATCTCACTTGAACCCCAGTTACAGATTAGCATGCCAAGCCTCCGGATGGGCAGACCAAGGAGTAATAAGGAGAGGCCCTATCGGCAAGGAAGTGAAGCCAGAAGTTACTCCTTCACATATGCTCAAAACATTGCGGAAGTCCCATAAGAAAAGCATGTTATGGTGTGGCATACGTACTTAAAAGTGATGATATTTCGCGTGTGGGGCGAATTATCGACGTGTGGGGTGGCATATGTTTGCACAAACAGAATTCCCACCAGCCAAAGTAAATGTCATTTCACAAGTAAATGCACTTTATTTGCCATTTATTGTGTTAAGTTTTCATCCTTAGAGTAGCCACCTTACGGCACTGTTCTAGTATCATTCGTTAAATGTTCAAATAGTGGAGTATGTGTCCACTAATATATGTATTTTGATTGCTAGGAATTAATTGCAGATATTTTCATTAGTTTCTTATGGGAAATAGTTTCTGCTTGTCAATTAATTGAACGGTATTACTGTAATCGTATTACCCCAATCTATTTTTAACGTGGCTTGAGCTCTAGATTTATTGCTTGTATTGCCTTACAACTTCTTACTATACCTGCACACGAATCTTTTACTGCTAATCATACTTCAATCCCACTAATAAATAAGTCTAAGATCGTAGGCTCCATTTACCGCTCGAGCTGGGCATGTATGGGGGCGTGGTCAGTGCTTCAACTCTCCGCACGCTATAGTACTGGCAGGGCGTCTCCTTATTACTCCTTGGGACAGACGGTCCGTTCAGAACTGCTGCCAGAGAACCAGCGAGCTACTGAAGCAAAGTGGGAGGGGCGTATTCTGCCACTACCGAGCCCACCCGAACATCGCCGAAGATCTGCGGAGGATTCTGTGGCAAACTCTTCTTGCGCGTATTCTAACTGCCGCCCTCCTAGTAAGATCGAATTGAGCTATAACATTAAAGAGTTGTTGATTGGGTTGAATGACCACCTTAGACGATGGTATACTAAACTTCAGGTCATGTCCTGAGGAAATCATCCCTCAGCACATCTCTTCTCTCTGTTCCTTGTCGTGTTTCCAGTATGGAAACCCTAGATTGTCTTCCGTCAACCTACTTTATATATGACTAGCTGTTACCCGCGGCTTCGCCCGCAATAACATTTGGAATCCCGTTATAACATTAGTTACATAGATAGATAAGCATGGGTCCTAGTGGAAAATAATTCTATCACCTGAAATCAAAAATGCATGGGACGAAATAAAACATCAAAATATCATGTTGGTTTCGGACCCAAAAAGACGTGAAAAATATAATAAAAGTATTAAAAAACTATTTTTTGAAATTTCATTCGAATCAATCTTTATGTCATTCCTGGGACTTAGGAAATTCCGGCCAAAAAGTACAAAATCATTAATAACTCCCTAAGTATTCGTCGTATGATGAAATAGCAAGAGACAAAAAAGATGTAATGCGTTATTGTCTACAACATAGGCCATGTATAATTTTACACTCAGACATATTACGTTCCCCCCCCCCCATAATTTCACCCCTCCCCATGGGCCCCTTAAATTGGATTTATAAAAAAACGGTCAAACACCTATTTACTTATTTTTATGCTGATTTTTTCCGCTGAGTTCCAAACTCCTCGCCTACGTCGTTTGAGGGATACACGCTCCGTTAGGAATCCCTCAACCCCCACTTTTCACCCCTTTCAACTCATAATATACACCACATCGAAAAACCCTCAGACACATGTCTTCTTATTTTTAATGATGAGTTTATATGCCGAGTATCACATCTCCCAATGAAACCAATCGGGAGATATTGCTATTCAATGAAATGCAGGTCTACCCCCTTAACACCCCTTTAGAATCTGAATATCCAAAAATCCTTTCTTAGTGGGCGTTTGCGGCCCTTGAGGAAGCTGCATACCAAATTTCATTCCAATCCGTTCGGTGGTTTCTGAGATTTCGTGATGAATGAATGAGTCAGTCAGTCAGTGAGTGAGTGGTATTGAGCTTTATATAGTAGATTATGTTCATGTCTTTTATACATTTAAAATCCTTGAAGTGATAGAAGCCATTTTTCAGTGTTGTCGAGTTCTAATAAAGAAAGCTTTTCAGTCCGTCAACACAAATTTTACCCAATTACATTAGGCGGGAAACAAGTATGTATATGCCCTAACCTGAAAACATTACATCAGATATTTATCACAAAATAACAGGCTTCTGTGTACAACAAGTAGTTCCGTGAAGGGGGATGAGGAAGCTCGCGTCCGCAGCTGTACGCAGGTCCCGGGCTATAAACGGGCGAAATGGGCATTTGCCCAGGGCGCCAAAATTTAGGGGGCGCCGAAATTTAGGTGACGCTGAACGCAGAAAAAGGTTGACCCAACATTGAAAATAAGTATGACATGGAAATCTTTAAAAAGTAGGATAAATGAACTATAATTCATGTGAATATACAATGAAAGTAATATTAAATATCATATACATTCGTAGTATTTATGTTTAATCATGATTATAATTATTATAATATAGTATAATAATAAAATCAGTATTATCTGTAAAGAATACTAGTGTTGGCAACAATGTAGGCTGTGAAGCACGGTTGACGCTGTTGGCAATACTCATGGATTTACATGGAGGAAAGTGTGGATTTACAACTGGCGCATGCGATGCGTGATCTTGTCAACCCTCAAACTTTCAAGCGAATTTTTCTAGATCTGAGCGTATTTACAATGACGGAACTAAGCGTACACTTACTGTAAAACTGTTTAAATTTACACTTTGCAATGGTGAATCTTATGTTAGAGATTGGCTGATCTACTCACAATCGTCTGGAAAAGTCTTTTGTGTTCCTTGCCGCTTGTTTCAGCCGTTGGACAAGAAAACTGAATTTTTATCCGGGTTCAATGATTGGAAACATGGAAATGAGTTGATTAAACAATATGAAAAATCAGCAGACCATCGTTCCAACATGCTAACTTACATTAATAGACGAAAACACAAAGAGGAAATAAATACTCTTCTTTCAACCCAATATGATCAGGTCACATATTGCTGAAGTGTATTACTCAGAATTGTGCCTGTTGTGAAATTTCTCTCAGTTAGAGGGTTACCATTCCAAGGTGACAGTGAACGTTTAGGATCCACCTCTAATGGTTTGCATTTGTAATCTTGGTTTTTATTGTGATTAATGTATCAATAAATGGCTACAAAATTGTATGAACGACTTACTTTTCTTATTATTTCCTGTGATACAATATTCGTAACCTAGTTGTTTGTAAAAAAAAACTATTACGGTAAGCTATTTTTATAGCACATAAATGAGAAAAAGGGCGCCAGTGGACCATTTGTCCTGGGCGTCTATCACCTTAGCCCGGGGCCTGGCTGTACGTGTCCCCTGGGTGGTGCTAAACGAATTTCGAAGCTGGCAGCCAGACTTATCTATTGCAGATCTCCTGGCTTAAACATGAACACGCAACTATATCACAAAGGTCCTTCTCAGGACCAACCAATCAGACATGTGGGTCATAGCCTTCATATTTTATAACTCAACGTTGAAGGACTAAGCCTATCTAAATCCCAACACCTTTCTCGTTTGTTAGTTCATAATCGAGTGGATGTAGCAGTGATCCAGAAAACACATGTACGTGATGAGGAGAACTTGAAAGTCAAGAGGACGCATAACTGGATATGAAGTCTTGGGAGCTACATATCATCAATCCGTGGGGCAGATCACCTCGTAGTTCCACCCCTTAAAACAACAATAACTATAACTATCATCAATCCTATGGCTGTGCTACTTATAAACGCTCTAACATTGAAAATGTGCATTTGATATCTGCCGACGTTGTACAAAACATTGAGAATATCACAGTTAAAGTTGAGGACATCACTATAACAAATGTCTATAATTCTCCATCACATAAATGGCCAGTTCAGGTTCTTCATATTTTCTTACATCCTTGCATATATAGGCCTATTGGTGATTTCAACAGTCATCACACTGTTTGGAAATATAATAATAATGACGAAAATGGTGAAAATCTTGTAAATTGGGCCGAAAACAACAACTTGAGCCTAATATTTGAATCAAAGGACAAGGGGACTTTTAAATCTGCAGCTTGGAAGAAGGAGTACAATCCTGATCTATGTTTTATAACACAAGATTCCCAGGGAGAACCTCTCAATACAGTAAGGACGGTCCTGGAAGGCCACCAAACAGCCAACATCGACCAGTAATTATTGATGTTGGAATTCAAATACCCATAATTAGATCCATCCCCAGACCTAGATGGAATTTCAGGAAAGCTGACTGGTCTAAATTCTCCAAAGATCAGGATAAAGTGATTAGATGGATTGGTCCAATAAGTGAAAATTATGACAGATTCGTTGGAACAATTCTTGCGACTACAAAAAAATGCATGCCCAAAGGATTCCGGAAGGAATACATTCCAGGCTGCAGTAATGATTGTGAAGAACTACAGTATATCAGTCTTATTTAACCACCAGTGACTGTGCAACAGCTAAGGAATTGTTAAAACGTCTTGATGGAGCTCGCAAAGAATGCTGGGAACGAAAAATGGAGGGTTTAGATTTTAAGAGATCAATCAGAGAGGCATAGAGTCTCTTAAGAAAATTAGGAGGGAGTCGACCACCTATCCGTAAAAGTCCTGAAGTAACACCAGATCAAATTGCATACAGAATAACTACCCTCTCTACAGCACCCTCATTTAAATCACATATTAGAATGGTCAAGAAAGAATTTAAAATTCTTAGAAAGAAGGCACCAAGGAGATCAGAGTACTCCAGAGAATTCACCCTAGATGAGGTTAATGCAGCCCTCAAAGATATTAAGACAGGCAAAGCCCCAGGATTTGATGGAATACACCCATGATTTTTGATCAACCTCGGAATTAAGACTCGTAAATGGCTTACAAACTTCTTTACAAATATCATGCTATCGGGCAATCTACCTAAAGCTTTCAAAAGAACAAAAATCATATCTATACTGACACCAGGTCAACCAGCGAACAGTGCGACTAGTTACCGTCCAATTGCACTCCTGAGCTGCTGTTACAAGCTTTTATAAAGACTTATCCTTAGGGATGTATAGAACTAGCACCGATAGAGCGCACTGCTGTTGTACTGGGTAAGCGCAAGGCGCTCTTCATTTGTCTCCTGTGTTCTCATGCCGCTAATATCCACGAATTTAAGTTGTTTAAATTGCTATTTTCGTGACTATGCCGAGCTATTGCAGTGTTCCTCTTTGCAAAAATCAGGGAAATCCGATTTCATGTCTCCAATTTTCACAAAATAAAGAAATGAGGAAGAAATGGTTACATGCTATTAGAAGGAAACATTTCGGTGAAGAAAATCTGACCGAAAATATTAAAGTTTGTTCCCATCGTTTTCAACTCGATGACTTCACGAAAACTGTGTTGGGCAAGTGTGATTTACAAAGGGAAATAATTCCTACCTATAAACTGAATAGACATATCGATAACAACCACTGAATGTATGCGTTTGTATTTGAAGGTGAGAGAGCAAGATTAAAACCGGGCACTGTTCCATCGCTTTTTTCGTGGACCACGAACACAACAAAAATAAGGAAGAGGCCATACACAAGAAAATTGCCAGTTTACCACGATAAGCCTACAATATCGGAATCTGCATAAATTATCTCCATTGAAGTACGGTACGGTAAGAAATCGTCAATATACAGGAAGAAGTGAATGTAACATGTGTGACTCCCATTTTCAAAGGCATCAATACTCGGACAAACACTTCAAGAAAAAATGTCACAACATTAACAGTCATAAACGTATTATGGTTGGTTTCTTGAAATCAGAATTAATCGTCAACTTACATCTGCCCGATGGAGAATGTGGTACCGGTAGTGACTGACTTCTACATTCTTGAGTCATAGGCCTAAGTTAGCCAGATGAATGGAAACAGTTCATGGCCTTAAAACAGGGATTCTCAAACTTTTTAAATACTGTACCCCTAAGTCGTTTCCAAGGGGTACGGAAACGATTTGTATTAAGAAATTGACAAATTTCAAAAGAACCAAACGTTGCGATGCATTTTGAGGTAAACAATACCGGTATCAACTTTCTTTGATTATGTTTACCTTAAAACAAGACGGTTTCATGTACGCTATCAACCAAAAAAATACACGAATCGAAGTCTATAAGCAAGAGGAGCCAGCGAATATTTAAATCTCTATTAATAAAAGGAAGATTATAGTTTTACGTGACCGTTAATCTAGAGATCATAAGGCACAGAGGACTTCCTCTTTACGTGGAATCCGAACAGGACAAGGCATTTCACTTTGAAAATCTCACATGCATTGACCGGGAAATCTCTATTTATGATTTAAGTCTTATGGAGATATAGGCTATTTATCAATATAGGCCTACAATACTCAAGCATGCTGACTCCTATTCATAATTTGAATAATAAAGCGTGTTAGAATTTTGTTATTACCGCTGTAGCCTACTAATTCTTCCCTCCTCCCACTAGTTTTAGCGCCTCTAGTCCGTAGCTCATTTTACAGCTGTTGAACGCTTAAACGCTGAAATTCGTTCATAATATATTAGAGGATATACCTATAGAATTAATTAATATAGTCTTGGAGTAGAATTAGAGAAGATATAATTTACTTTAGCTTAGAAAACTCGGTCACAATCTATACATTCTTCGTAGCTGACTGGGGGAAACATAGGACGATCGCCTTGCGCTTACCCAGTACTACACGAGCGCTATCTGGCGCGAACTTTCTCAGGCTACATCCCTATTGGTCCAAAGATCCATGAAGTCACTCACATTGAACAAGCAGGATTTAGGCCTAATAGAAGCTGCACAGATCAAGTTCTTAGTCAAACTACGCATATAGAAGCTGGGTTCCAACAACGCCTTAAAACTTCCGCGGCCTTTGTTGATCTTACAGCTGCCTATGATACGGTATGGAAAGAGGGAGTCCTATACATATTAGTAATTACTATACCCTGCCAAACCATTATTGGACTTATAAATAGCATGCTGTCTGAGAGATACTTTCGAGTGGTCTTCGGTAATCATTTAAGCAGGCAGAAGAAACTTAATAATGGTCTTCCTCAAGGTTCTGTTTAGGCTCCAGCGCTGTTTAACTTATATACTTCTGACCTCCCTGTAACAGTATCAAGGAAGTTCATTTATGCAGATGATATGGCTTTGGTCACTCAACATAAGAGCCTTGAAGCTGGAGAAGCGGTACTTTCTGCTGATTTAACGACAATGCATGAATACTTTAAAAAGTGGAGATTAACACCAAACCCAACGCAGACTGAAGTTAGCTGCTTTCATCTTAATAATAGAATGGCTGATGCAAAGTTAAAAGTCAACTATAATAGCCAGGTTCTTCATCATCAAGTTTTTCCGAAATATTTGGGCGTGACTATGGATAGAACTCTATCGTACAGAAATCATATAGAAAACACCGCAACAAAGCTGAGTACGCGAAATAACATCATACAGAAGTTGTGCGAAACCTTATGGGGTGCAACAGCTACAACACTTAGGACTCATCTACTCTGCTGCTTAATACTGTGCTCCAGTATAGCTAAACAGCCCACATGTGGGTAAAATCAATGTCCATCTAAATGTGGCAATGAGAACAATAACAGGGTGCATAAGGTCAACTCCTCTTCACTGGCTACCGCCTCTAAGTCACATAGCGTCACCAAATCTGCGGAGACAGAACGCTCTCCTAAATGAATATAAAAAAATAACTATCAATCCTCAGCTTCCAAACCACTCTGATGTACCTGCACTTAGAAAAAGCCGATTAAAATCCAGACGGCCACCCATCATACTGGCAGAATCGTTGCAAGCAATGAATTTCAACATGAACAAGAAATGGTCAGGAATGTGGACTACCAGGTACACAGCCAGTTGGCATGGAACTACCGCGACGTGTTTGGAAGACACTTAACAGGCTCCGTACAGGCCATGGCATTAGTGCAGAGAACCTCCACCGATGGGGATTGGCGGCATCTTCCCAATGTGACTGTGATCAGATCATCAAACACATTGTAACATCTTACAGCAGACGAGCTTATTCTGGAAGCCCAGAAGATTTCTTTGAAGTGACGGCTTCAGCCCTTCAATGGATTAAGGCATTAACGTGAAGATTTTTAGTATTTGTAAATTATGTATATTAGTTGCTCTTCATTTGACATACAGTAAATAAGTAAATAGTTCCGTGAAGACCTAAATAGCCCATTTTCATATATTCTACTTATGTTAATTGCCTTTATCAACATACAAAATTTCAGTTAGATTGCTGTAATAGATTCGTAGATATTGAGAAGCGTCTAAATATTTCAGATGGTCACCATGTTGGATATTTGTAAGTTATATGTAGGCCTTAGAGTTATGTGTTATTACATGAAGATTATCGTGTAGGTGTATTATTCAAACTTCAATTGCATGATTAGGACACAAGAAATAAAAACGAGATTTCAAAATTTCGCACAGCTGCCATCTTGTGGTTATGAAAACAATTGAAATAAATTAGATGCCAGTGGATAAAAATTGGTATAAGCATATACGTACCAGGTTTCACGGCGCTCGAATGGATAAATCGCGAGAAAGGTTCATTTAAATATTTACATTTCGCGTCGCCGCCATGTTGGATTTGTGCTCACCAGGTTGTTGAAAGTCCCAAAGGTGAACTTATGTGTAATTGCCTCTATCAACATACAAAATGTCAGTTTGAATGCTGTCATAAATTAATAGATATTGAGAACCGTCTAAATATTTTGGATGGTCGCCATGTTGGATTTTTATATAGGTACACCATAGAATTATGTAGGCCTACTATTAGATGACGAGTATTGCTTAGGTTCGTTATTCAAACGTTGACTTCGATCGCATGATTAGGACAAACGAAATAAAAGCTTTATTTTAAAATTTCACTCAGCCGCCATCTTTAGATTACGTAAACAATTGAACTAAGTTAGATGTCAGTGCATTACAATGTGTATAAACATTTACTGTACCATGTCTCACCGTGCTCGGATGGTTAGATCGCGAGAAAAGTCTATTTAAACGTTTCAAATTCGCTTGGCCTTCATGTCCGTTTTGTAGTTAACAGGTTTTTGAAAGTCACATAGGTGAACTTGTGGTAGTGCTCCCTATCACGTACAAACTTTCAGGGTGATATCAGTAATAGTTTCGGAGATATAGAATGCCAGTGAAATATTTCGCACAGCCACCATGTTGGATTGGTGAGACGTAAAACAATTTGAAGGGCACGGTCGGGGTCAGCCGAAATTGTACTATGACCTAACCGAGTTTCATGGAAACCGCTCCAGCCGTTTATATTTTATTAGGGTTGACACACGGACGAAAGGTGATCTCATAAGCATTTTTTTTCATAAATGAATATAGTCTAAAGATGGGGGGGGACTTAAAATGAATGACATATTTGGAACGTCAAGCGTTCATCATCAGATCAGGTACGATCCTTGTGTATATACACCTAACGGGCCCGTGCGAGAAATCTCGCTTGTTCATAAACCACACTTTCCCCAATAGGTTTTGCAAATCAAACACTTCTTACAAAAATTGGATATTTTGGAAATTAGAATGCAATTTGTCACTGATAATGTCATTTGTGTGCTGAGTGTGCTGTAACACTCGCCGGTTATTCGATATTTGTGAAATTATACGATTTGAGTACTCATTCCTTTGATTTACTGTTTCTGAAATCCATGTAAACTGATTAAGGAAAGACCTCATAATGTTAAAATGACATGAAACAGGCGTCACAGCGACCAAAATGTGAAGTGGACAGCAATTATGGAGCAACAATATCTGCAAATCGCACACTTCGTACATTTTTTAAGTCAATTTTTAAAGAAATGATTGATATTTATGGAATTAGAGTGCAATTCGTCACTGGTAATGTCTATTCTTATTTGTCATGATCGGTCGCTTCTGAGTGCCGCAGGAGGGATCTATACTACTGAAATAATATATATGATGTTCACATTACATAAGTTCGTAAAAGCTCGTTACACAAGTGGCTTCATTGGCGTAGAAGGTAGCATCCTGAACTGCTGTGCCCAAGATAGCCGGTTCAAACCCGGCCGAAGTCGTCGGGTTTTTTAAGAGCGTTAAAAATCCTTCAGTATGCCTTCCTTCGGAGGGGAAGTAAAGCCGGCGGTCCCATGTCATAGATTTTTTTTTTAGTCGTTTACCCTCCAGGTTGGTGGAACCCACGGACTCAGCGAGGGAACTCACCACTATCGCCTCTACGGGCAGTGTCCTAGAGCTGGGAGCATCGAATCGGAAGGGATACAGCTGGTGAGGTGGGATTGGCACCTCGCCCAGGCGGCCTCACCTGCAAAGCGAACAGGGGCCTCATGAGGGATGGGAAGGGATGGAAGGGCTAGGAAGAGGGAAGGAGGCGGCCGTGGCCTTACAGTAGGTACCATCCTGGCATTTGCCCGAAGACGAAGTGGGAAACCACGGAAAACCACTTCGAGGATGGCTGAGGGGGAATCGAACCCCCTCTACTCATTTGGGCCACCCGAGGCTGAGTAGACCCCGTTCCAGTCCTCGTACCACTTTTCGAATTTCGTGGCAGAGCCGGGAATCGAACCCAGGACCTCCGGGGCGGCAGCCAACCATGCTGACCGCTACGCTACGGAGGCGACATCATAGATTTATGGCATGTAAAAGATCCTTTCACAGATTAGACTTGTGTAAAGCAAAATTGTTAGGTTAGATTTCGTCAGAATGCTCTATCAAAGTTCCAACGTTCACCAGTAGCAAGGGGAAGGTACGATGCATGGGTCACCGATTCCAACCATCTTTAGTACACGTGTAGGGCATGACCAGGCGTATACCGGCTGCAAGTAGTAAGGTGCGCTTCTCAGCCGATTCCGAGAAATGAATTATACATTAATCGTATTTGCTGTAAGGCGTTCCTGTGCGCTGTACGTTAACATGAAGCCGAGGAGCCCCTGGTGCAGCGGTAAGAGCCCTGCTTCGTAAGCCTACGATTACTGGATCGAATCCCGCCAGTGAGCCTTTTTTTTTTTTTTGGAAACATAGGCAATTCGTACAACTGTAGGTGTCGTGAATAATGTTCATTTTGCAGTCAATTGTAATAACGTGTTTTGTGAGCGGGAAAAGGGATTCTGAAATCATCGTATGGGGGTCAACGATTGTGACATTACCTAATGTACAGCATCGGCATTGCAAATACATTGGTATTATACACGGTCAGGTGTATTCTATCATATGTATACATTTATACGTTGAAGGTCCAGCCTGTTCCGTTCATTGCACGTCTGTTAACCACCAGACCACCCCGTAAGCAGTGACTCTTGAATGGGTATTGGTTGGAAATTGGCAATGGTTACGAAAAAAAAAAAGACACACTGCAAAGGCTCACCGGTTGGATTCGAACCAGCGACCCCGTGCTCAAGAAGCAGGGCTCTTACCGCTGCACCACGCGCTCAATGGATTCTTACTGGCGTACAACGCACATAGACACCGCACTGTAATTGCAATTAATTAATTTCTCGGAAACGGCTGAGGAGCGCATCTTACTACTTGCACCTGGTATACGCCTGGTCATGCCGTACACGTGTACTAAAGATGGTTCGAATCGGTGATCCATGCATCGTACCTTCCCCTTGTAGGTATCATTGATATCTGGTGGCGAAAGTTGGAACTACTTGAAATTGAACGGAACTTGTAGCTCACCCTTTAGGGTGTCCGCTGGAAGCAGCTACAGACTCAGGCGAGCCGAACATGTCCTCGGACACTCCCGGCACTAAAAGCCATACGATAAATAAATAATAGCACAAAAATTTGTAGTCGCCTCCGTAGCGTAGCGGTCAGCATGGTTAGCTGCCGCCCCGGAGGTCCTGGGTTCGATTCCCGGCTCTGCCACGAAATTTGAAAAGTGGTATGAGGACTGGAACGGGGTCTACTCAGCCTCGGGTGGTCCAAATGAGTAGAGGGGGTTCGATTCCCACCTCAGCCATCCTCGAAGTGGTTTTCCGTGGTTTCCCACTTCGTCTTCGGGCAAATGCCGAGATGGTACCTACTGTAAGGCCACGGCCGCCTCCTTCCCTCTTCCTAGCCTATCCATCCCGATCTTCCATCCCTTCCCATCCCTCATGAGGCCCCTGTTCACTTTGCAGGTGAGGCCGCCTGGGCGAAGTGCTGATCACACCTCCCCAGTTGTATCCACCCTGACCAGATGTTCCAAGCTCCAGGACACTACCCGTAGAGGCGGTAGTGGTGAGTTCCCTCGCTGAGTCCGTGGGAACCACCAACCTAGAGGGTAAATCGAATAAAAAAAATTGTGTTGACCGACTGAAAAGCACGTTTTATTTAAAAATCTTTGTTTGTACCTTTTACTCAACCTCTCCCCACTTTTATTACCTATGAAGTATTTTATTGGTGATTCAAGCTGCAGCATAACGAATAGAATAAGAAGTGAGACCACTGGCCTAGTACGCGCGGTCCGCCGCTGCGCAGCGCTGGCTCCGACCTGTGATGTAAGTTAGCATTGGCGCTTACGAGACTTAAAACCTTGGGACCTGTATTACATGCTAAAACACCGCAAGATATCCTCATAGGCGCTAATAAGTTCGACATCTCAACTTACTTTACTGTGCCCAATTATAATTAAATAAGTCGTCTCCTGTAACAGTCCAGTTTCGACAATAAGCGAAGACAGAGAGCAAGTTCAAAATGCAATTAGTTTTGCCAGCTATCGGTAAATTAAAAAAAGAACGGAAAAATTAACCTCGCTATCAGAAAGGATTTCTTCACATTGTTACACATTTTACATTCCCTTAACCGACTTGCAACACAGAAAGAAAAAAAAGCCGTACGAACGCAACTTTCAACTTTACCGTAGATTACTATAAAATTCAACAATAACCATAAATTTCACTCCACAAACACCAAAATCAGTAAACTACCATCATTTCAGAAGAACTTAACATTAAACAGACATAGTCAAGACCCCTTCATAGAGTAGGCTATTGTCTAAAACTGATCACGCCTCTTTCAGCATTACGGTACATATATGTTTTTTAACTCATTGCCCTTTTTATTCTCATCCCTTTCTTCACAGAAGTAGTCTTTAATGGCATCAATAGCATTTTTATTTACACCATACTGGACAAATACTAGGCAAATTAGGAAATATATGTGGAACAGAATAGTCTTTCAATCGCCAGTTGGTTCTTGGGAGAAGTAATACTTCCTTCCCTTCTATCACAAATTTGTCAAATTTAACAATTAAATATTCTGAAAAGTGAGCATCACAGATGTAGGACTTTTCAGTAAGTTCCCTATCCTTCCCTGGTATGGCCCCTTTGCACTTTGGATAAAACGTTCCTTATCTTTAGGAGGTTTGAAAACCCGTCTGACCTCTTTACAGTCCCCATAGCTAGATCTGCATCCTGGTACAAAAGAGCAAGGCATCTTCACTACTCACACTAAGCACATGAAAATGTAAGGGCTAAACTGCTGTTTACTTACATTAAATAACAATAAAATTAACACACGAAGATAACGTCAACACGACAAGAAATTAAATTCCATTTCAGTTAATGCTTCCTACAATAGCATTTCAGGTATGGATACTATGAAGTAATAGTGTAAGCACTTGTATATCAATAAACGTTTGCACAGAACACCACCAAAACACTCCGACCGATTAAATACTTAATACATGATGTTCCCTTGCAAAACGTAGTCGAGCTGTGCGATGTTCTCTGGTAGGTTCTGGGTCTGTAACTGGTCTTCTGGATTGAAGATTGGCTTCTTCCAATCTTCCAATCTTCTTCGGTCGGTTCTCTCACTAACATCGACCCCTCGAACTTGGTGGAGTCGATTTCGTGCTTCAATGGCGGTGGTGTGACGGCCGTGAAGAACTTGAAGTTGTAAGAAGCGGACATCTCTCTTCAATGTTGTTCTTCTCGGGCCTGTTCCTGGTCTCCTTGCAAAGCCTCCAGTTTCCCTGTACCTTCGTACGGTTCTGGAAATCGTGGAAGCTGTAATCCTCAACACTTCTGCAATGTAATGCATGCTGCGACCATCTTCCACCAAAGCAACAACTTTTGCAGCTTGTTCAGGGCTTAAGGGCTTGTTTGCTCCAGAAAGTTAATTACGACACTCACAGAAAGATCCCACTAACACATGTGATTGAAAAGGGAACAATTCAAAGTACAACACTAAGCGCTATAAGAGCGGGAACACATTATTGGGTTACATCCAGTGATGTGTTTTCCAGGTTGCGCGGGAAAAATCAATTGAGGCTAGTGCAATCAACAATCAACACTTCATTGTTTGCTTGCAAAGCAACGCCAATAACATACCCCATCTAAAAAAATAGGTTAAAGTGCTTCACTTTGATTAAATAGATAATTACACAATAATTTCACATCATTTATTGGGTGTTGTGTTTTTCGTGCCGGTCAGTGTATATCGCACATAAACACATAGACATAATATGTGGAAATCAACAATCTCAAGTCGACTGTAGCGCTGCGTAGCGGCGAGTGGCAACCCGATCCGTATTCATTGCATGCTATTGAGGGAGAAGAGATCACACTTTATATTCTATTCGTTATGGCTGCAGTTTGGACACGTTGTCTACTTGAGGCAGCACTGTTTAACGTTGTGCAATCGTAACAGAGTTGCCAACCTTTGAGCCTGATTCACCATAAAATCGAATTGCTCGAGTGCTCTTTTGCCGCTCAAACAAGGTTTATAGGCCTACACAACAAAATGTAATATAATATCAAAATCGTACTGAATTACTTTTTCTATCGTTCCTAATACCTCTAATACTAAATTCACACACACAATTCATCACAGGAAAAGCAAATTTGGCAAAGCTCCCAATTAACGTGAATATTGAAATAAAATATTCATAGATTTTTGCAAAGGACATTCTGTAAAGTAACGTAGCCAGCGTATGGAAACATAGCAACATGTGGTGGACAATCGTGTACGTCAAGAAAAGCAGAAAAAGTGGGAACTATTTCCTGGAGCATTAGCCAGAGGGACCGCTTAGGCCTTGTGGTACAGTAGAGCGTCGAAAATCCGAACTAATTGGCAGGGCCGGATCTAGGGGAGGGCGAGAAGGCCGACCGGCCAGGGCCCCGCGGTCCAAGGAGGCCCCGCGCCATGGATTTTTGAAATGTAATTAATTAATTAATTAATTATACATTTCAAACTAATTTATAATTCAGATTCCTTTTTTCAGTGCAGCTATGACCTCCCGAGACCGTTTAGCAAGTTAAATTTCAGTGAAATAATAGAAGACTTCAGCCGGGGAAAAAGTCGCAAAGTAATATTGTAATATTTCATAGTTTTCATAATCTTCTTCAAGGGGACTTAAAGGTTTCTTTCATATTATTAAAAAAAATGTACTGTAGTGTATTCAAAATATTGTAACTATTCTCATCATCATCATCTTGTACAGTTTCCAGCCCCAGGCTGGGTCTGTTTGGAACATAAGCCTCGCCACTTAGTCCTTTCTTCCCACCACCTCTCCGCTGTCACTCTGGTCCAGTCCTCGCCTCTCTTCTTGACACATTCCTCCACTCCTTTCAGCCATCTATCTCTTGGTCTTCCCCTTGGTCGTTTCTTCTGCATCTGCATCTCATGTATCCTCTTGGGAATCTTCTTCTCATCCATTCTCTTTAAGTGTCCATACCACCTCAGTCTTGATGTCTCAATCCTACCTTGCAAGGGCTCCTCCTTCACTATTTCCCTGACCTTTTCATTCCTCACCCTGTCTCTTCTTGTTACTCCGATCCTACTTCGCAGGAACTTCATTTCACCTGCCTGTATTCTGCTTATGTCTCTTTTCTTCATTGTCCACGTTTCTGAAGCATAGGTCAGTATCGGGATATAGTAGCTTCTGTATAACACTTCCTTGCTTTTCTGTGGGACATCTTTGTTCCACACTAAGCTCCTAATGCTTCTAAGAAATGATTCTGCCTGTCTGCCACGTTCCGTGATCTCTTTGTCATTTCTCCCATTTTCCTCCACTATACTTCCCAAGTACTTGAGACTTTCCACCTTCTTCAGCTGTCCACCTCCAAGTGTTATCCCACTCATTGGTCTGTCCTTTTTCCTGGTCGTTAACAGGATCTCACATTTACTGATGTTGAACTTCCATCCGTACTCTCCCACTGTTTCTTCCCAAGCCTTCAGTTGCTCCTGAATTTCCTCCTCCTTGTTTCCCCAGACCATGAGATCATCTGCATACACCATTGCTTTCATCTTATCTTCTCCTATATTTCCTGCTATCCGTGTCATTACCTCGTCCATAACCACAATAAAGAGAAGGGGTGACAGCGCACTACCCTGTTTCAGGCCACTCATTTGTCTGAACCAGTCTGTTCTTTCCCCTCCAACTTTTACACAACTCACTCTTCCACAATACATCTCCCTTACTCTGCCTACAGTCCCTTTTTCCACTCCCATGTTTTCCATTGCTTCCCAAAACTTCTCCCTACACACACGATCATAGGCCTTTTCGATGTCCAGGAAGGCCATCAACAGATCCTCTCCAAATTCGTAGTGGTGTTCCTGGAGCTGTCTCGCTGAAAATATGAGATCCACTGTTGATCTCCCAGGTCTGAATCCATACTGCTCCTCTCTCAATTTTCTCTCCACTTTGGCTCGTATTCTACTTTCTAATATCTTTTCATATATTTTGGCACAGTGTGATATGAGTGTGACTCCCCTGTAATTTCTGCACTCCTTTCTGCTTCCTTTCTTAAATATTGGAACAATTAATCCTTTCTTCCAATCTTCAGGGGTCTTTTTCTCCTTCCATATCACCCTCATCACACGGTACAGCCACTGTTTCCCAACCTCCTCTGCTGCCTTCACCATTTCAACACTCACTTCGTCCACACCCGGTGCCCTTCCTCCTTTCATCTTGTCTATAGCCATCTCCAGTTCTCTCCAAGTCAGGTCCTCTTCCATTCCTGTGTTGTCTTCTCCATCTTCCAATACATTGTCTTCCTCCCTATGACCATTTGGATTCAGCAAATTAAAGTACTCTTTCCACACTGTCTTGATTGTCTCTTTGTTGTGTACCTCATTTCCGTTTTTTGTCCATCATTACCACATCCTCTCGCAGACCTCTTCTCTTACTTTTGACCATCCCATAAAGTACTTTCTTATTTCCTCTGCTGTCTTCCTCCATCATCTCTGCCCACTTTACCAGCCACTTCTTCCTCTCCTCTGCGACAATCTTGTTTGCTTCTTTCTTCTTCATCTTATAATCTTTCCATGCCAGATCAGTTCTTTCCTGGAACCACACTCGGAAAGCCTTGTTCTTCCTTCCCACAGTTTCTTTTACTCTCTCATTCCACCATGGTGTCTCTTTACACCGCTTTCTGTTGCTTGTTCTTCCACATACTGCCACTGCAGCTTCCACCATTGTGTTTTTGAATTGCTTCCATTCCTCTTCTCCTGTTTTAGGATTGTCTGTTGGCATCCTTTCCCTTATTATCCTCTGGAATTCTTCCTTGACTTCCTTTTCCTTGAGTTTCCATACTTTGATTCTCCTTTCCTGGTACTCGGTCCTCTTGCTATCCTTAACAACTTCCAGGTTCATAACAAGTATTCTGTGGTCGCTATCCAAGGCCTCTGATGGTATTACCTTTATATCTCTGACACTTCTCTTCATTTCCCAGTCGTACAGCATGTAATCTACCAAAGATTTCTTTGTTAAATCACTGCTGTACCACGTTACCTTGTGGCTTCTTTCTTCCGGAACCAGGAGTTGCCTACCACTAAACCGTTTCTCTTGCAAAAATCCAGCAACTTTCTCCCTTCTTCATTCCTGCTGCTCCATCCTTCTGCTCCCATTACATTTTCATATCCTTGCCTTTCACTTCCTACATGTGCATTCAAATCTCCCATGACAATGATGCTCTGACCATTCAACTGCTGTTGTAGCTCCTCCTCAAAGTCTTCCTTCTCTTGAGCTGTACATCCAACTTGAGGGGCATATACCTGGGCTATCTCCAGGCTTCTTCCCTTTACAGTTACTCTGATCTTCATGATCCTGTCACTTATTCCCTTTACCTCTTCCTTCATTCCATCTCTCACAACCACTCCTACTCCGCTGCTCCTTCCTTCACTATTTCCACTCCAGTACAACCGGTACCCTTTCCTCAGTTCTCTGTGACCTTCTCCTTTCCATCTTGTTTCTGCCAAGCCCAGTACATCCAGCTTTCCTCTCTCCATCACATCAACAATCTCCTCCACCTTTCCTGTCAGTGTCTGAATGTTTAATGTCCCAACTCGTAGTCCATTAGCATATCCGGGTCGTCGTCGTTTGCATCCGTCCTTTCCGAGGCCTGTTCCTGTTTTGAAAGCAAATTTGATATCCACTACTGGCTTGCTAGGCCTATCGTAGCTTCACCAGAGCCCCGTCAGCCGTCACTTTTCAGGGTTCCCATAGAGCCTTCACAGCTACCGTAGCGGTCCCGGGGCACACAAAGTCCCCACTGTACTTCACCCCTACAGGCAATCCCCTACTTCATGCCGTTGCCCGTCTCCCACCACGTGGAGGAGGGGTTGGACTTGTGGGAGACTGTAACTATTCTCTATTTTATTATTATTATTACCTAACTATTTTCCATTTGATCTGATATTTTTTTTTATTTCCTATTGTTGTGGGCCCACCTTATCATATCGCCCAGAGCCCTACAATGCCTGGATCCGCTACTGCTAATTGGGACTGCGGAGGTTCGGATTTCCGATATGGGTTCCTCTAAAGTTCGCCTCTGAGAAAACCATAAAAACACAGCATCTTCTAGTGAACTGTCATTTGCGCTTCTTGATGTTTTTCTGACTTTAGACCCATCATCTGAATGTAACTTAGAAGCAAAAGTCAGTGCTACCTTTTTTTCTTTTATGTCGAAATGTAAATTTTATATGTCAGAAAACTGTATCATAATGAGGGTCATTATAGTACTATTCTTCATTATGAAACAGTTTCTCCAGCCAATCAGAGCTCATTCATTGACCAATTAGGTAAGGATACGTTCGCGCATGCGCTCAAAATCCAACATGTCAGACATGAATTACATGATTTGAAAGCTCAAATTGGGTATCGGATCTACCATTGTAGTTACAATCCCAAACACAAACACAAAATCAGCACGAACCTTTACGGTAACAAGAACATACTATGACATATGCAAGAAATTTGTGAATCTACGTCCAGAAGTTAGCAACACAGCATCCTTCTTTATAAAGTACCGACATGGAAAGTCCACCGTCTCATATGTTCGCGTAAATAAACTGGCGAATATGAGACAAGAA
Organism: Meconema thalassinum; assembly: GCA_946902985.2. Lineage (NCBI taxonomy): Eukaryota > Metazoa > Arthropoda > Insecta > Orthoptera > Tettigoniidae > Meconema > Meconema thalassinum. The sequence continues at coordinate 430,127,088 of OX336394.1, forward strand.
ATAGCACAGTACCTTAATATCCCCAACCCCAATTTCTACACAGCGCATTGCTTTCAAACGACTTCGGTGACACTATTAGTGAATGCTAGTTCTGATCGGCACTAGACATCATGCAGGCTGAAAACAATAGCATTGCCAAGCAAAGTAAATGGTCTTCGCTTTCGAAATTCTTTGACCCACGCATGCGCTCTGTTCAGTCAGCAAACCACCCAGCGCGACCTGTTCACTAACTGAAGTTACTGAATCCCACAGATATTTATGAATATTTATGTTAAAACATATATAATAAAGTTATAATTATCGTCGAACATAAACAGACGTAAGCAACTCGCCTATAATGGTAATAAGGACACTCGTATGGAAATTATAGAAATCGCTACGCTCCTTTTATAAACGTACTCGTGTCTTAATTATTGCCATTATAGGCTCGTTGCATAATGTACTACTTAATGTCCGAGATGATAGCTTTACCCACTCCATGATGTTTCAACAAAGACGAGCCACTTTCAAGTCTATTTAATATTTCGAGTTTGGTCTCTATAGTTAGAAATGTATGTTTCCTCTTCAGTGCCCCTGATGACGCCATAATACGACACTGTACAAGGCACACACACAGTACTGTACACTACGACCCCCCCCCCTCCCAGGGGCTCACATCTAGTGGGACGTGGGTTGGCCACCACGGGTATTGCTTCCACTTACTTGTGCCGGCCTCCTCTCTGTCTTCTTTCCTGTCGACCTCAGTTGGTCCACTCCTGTTCTCTTCCGACCCCGACGGTATTAGGGTATCCGAGGCCTAGGGAGTCTCTTCATTTCCCGCCTTAATTGGCCCTTGTCTCATCTTTTCTGATTCCCTCCTTCTGCGAGGGGTCAGCCTTCTTTTTCTTTTCATGTTATCTCCTGCCTTCTGCTGAAGGCCCTCAAGGAGGCCGGGTGTATGTAGCCCCACCACTTTTGGTGCACCCTAGATAATGCTACACCCTCAGGGGCTCACGGCTGGTGAGTTCGGAAGTTGGCGACCCCGAGGGATTCCTGAGCTGGGTCCGGTTTCCCCTTTTTGTCCCTTACCTGTGGGGAAGACCCTCTCCTCTTTCACTTTCCTATCTGGCATGGCTCTCGTTCCTTCCAAAACCCTCAATCCGCATTCTTCGAGGGTTGAGGGCATTTCCTTTCCTCCTGTCCTTTATTTGCATTATTCTCCTTTAATTTTCCATTTCTTCTTCTGGTATGTAGGTTAGTAGTTATTTTTAGTTTTAAGTTTGCATTTCATTTTAATCTTCACGATCACCCAAACCATCAGGGGCCGATAACCTAGATGTTAGGCCCCTTAAAACAACAATTATCATCATCACTACGAACCACATCTACGCTACTGAACAAGTGAAGCAACTGAAATAGACTGGCCCGCTGGAATGAAGAGGAGTGAACGGTTCAAATCAATCACTCCCAAGGTCATTGATCTCTCACAGCGCAGTGCAAAATACAGTTCACATGTTTAACCCGGACGTTCGGATTTTAGATGTTCGGGTTTTTGATGCTCAACTGTAAAGCGTGTCCCGCTGTGGAAACCTATCCTTCTACTTTGCTTGTGTTTGTCCTTGAGTTTATCTTCTATCTCTCCCACCACGAAGGGCTATACGGTGGGTGATCCAAAACATCCCACCCAAAAGAGTCAATCAGTTCCCGAGTCCGGGCAGCAGTGTGAGGTCTTGCCATGATCTTGCGCTGTGACGGTAAAGTGTGAAAATGGGTACTCGAGTTCAAAAGTGGCCGCGAAAATGTTCATTGCATTATTACCATACACCACACAAAGCTGACTTGTTTCTTGCACTCAAAAAAACGTATCACAGATCGTACCTCACACGCGGCGGGCGAATCAATAATCTTGAACATTGTAAAGATACACAGTTGAGCGTACAGGTTAGCTACACAGCTGCAACTGACGCCTGCTTGTTCGCAAAGGATGCCGGGAGGTAGCGCGCACGCTTGTTGTGGCGTGCGCACTAACTACGGGCTTAAAAAACGGCCCCTACTTAAAAAAACAGCCTTCGTACTAATTGTGTATGCCACTAGCTGTACCCGGCGTGCTTTGCAAGGCCAATCAAAGAAATAAAGTGATTGTGTTGCAATTTTGTTTATTGCAGTGCTTTTGGACACACAATATTGTGTTTTGTTTTTTCCGTCTGGTGCGTGCATTAATAAAGCAGATGGCTTTTCGACGCGTGAGCAGGCCACTGACAACTGTCCATGTGAGAAGCATATAGTCCACACACTTGCAGGGATAGTCCTTGTGCTTTGTTGTTGGTCTTCGCAAATGAGAGCTGGACCGGAAACTGCATACACTTGGAAACACATTAACTGCCGCTAAACTCTATGAAATACACTAGTTGAATGAACCACCTATTGTGAAATGGATTTAATAATTCAGAAATTTTCACGGATGTGCACACGTCAACTAACGAAAGTTCATTTGTTGAAACTATTTGCGCGCTAAGTAATTTGTTGAAACGACTCACGCGCCACCTATTGCGACATGGATTCATGGATTCAGACACATTTGCGGGAGTGCGCATAACAACTCACCAAAGTTTCATCGCAATCCAATGAATGGTTTATGAACGCATACGGGACTTGCTTGAAATGATTCACGAGCCGTCACCCATTTGTTGAACCTACTCCTACGCTACCTATTGTAATATTGCTTTACTAAAGTCAGAAACCTTTGCAGGAGTGTACACAACAACTCACCAAAATGCTATCGCAATCGGATGAATGGTAGGCTATATAAACGCCTACGGGATTTTGTTGAAACGATTCACGCGCTGTCACTCTTTTGTTGAATCTACTCGTGCGCCACCTTTTGTAAATTGGATTTACTATGCCTATAACCATCCTGGGAGTGTGCACAACAACTCACCAAAATTTGATGAATGGTATATGAACGCATAAAAGATGAACAAACAAACATTCATTTTTATATACTGTATATTTCTTTTTTCGCTATCGTTTTACCCTCCAGGGTTGGCTTTTCCCAGGGACTAAGCGAGGGATCCCACCTCTACCGCCACTGAGGGCAGTGCCCTGGAGCTTGAGACTCTTGAGTCAGGGATACAATTGGGGTGTGTGGCCAACACTACCCCCAGGCGGCCTCACCTGCAAAGCGAACAGGGGGCCTGATGAAGGGATGGGAAGAGTGGGACGGTTAGGCGAGGAAATGGGAAGGAGGCGGCCGTGGCCTCACAATAGGCAGCATTCCGGCATTTGCCCGAAGACGAAGTGGGAAACCACGCAAAACCACTTCGAGGATGGCTGAGGTGGGAATCAAACCCCCTCTACTCATTTTGGCCACCCGAGGCTGAGTAGACCCCGTTCCAGTCCTCATACCACTTTTCAAATTTCATGGCAGAGCCAGGAATCGAACCCAGGACCTACGGGGTGGCAACTAACCATGCTGACCGCTACGCTACGGAGGCGTTATAAATGTAGAGTGCATTGAGTCAATTTGATACATACCTAGCTAGATGCTAACTGGAAAAGAGTTTATTAATTTAATGTGGGTGTGTGCATAAATACTGAACCTTAATTACAATAAATGAAACAAAAGAAATATAATTACCAGTGAGCTGAAATGGTGTCTGACCATTCCTATAGAATCCGTAAGCCAGCCCAGTTCCTACGGCCACAGCCAGTGCATTGCGTCCAAGCGACAACAGCCAGACAGCTTTGTTAAATATCACCTGTCTTGTAGTGAGGTTCGAGCCCTTAACTTCATATTTGTTTAGTGTCTGAAATAAGAAATCGCTGATTAGTTGTAGTAAGAGCTTGCTTATCCTCAGTCAGCGCTAGAATAGTTAGTTATTGTTGTTTTAAGGGGCGGAACTACGAGGTCATCTACCCCTAAAGGATAGATATGACACTGTATAAGATTGTGTTTGACTTGGAGCAATCGAATATTCACTTGTCTTTTACCCGGGAGGTCAGAGGCGACTGTGGGATGTGATTTTCACCTGAACAAGTAGTTCCGTGTAGAACTAAATAGCCGTTTTTCATATATCCTACTTATGTTAATTGCCTCAGTCAACATACAAAATTTCAGTTTGATTGCTGTAATAGATTCGTAGATATTGAGAACCGTCTAAATATTTCGGATGGTCACCATGTTGGATTTTTATATATAGGCCTTAGAGTTATGTACTATTACATGAAGATTATTGTGTAGGTGTTTTATTCAAACTTCAATCGCATGATTAGGACACAAGAAATAAAAACGAGATTTTAAAATTTCGCTCAGCCGCCATCTTGTGGATATGAAAATAATTCAAATGATTTAGATCCAGTGGATTAAAATTTATAAAAGCATACACCGTACCAAGTTTCCCTGCGCTCGGATGGTTTAATCGCGAGAAACGTCCATTTGAATATTTAAATTTCGCGTAGCCGCCATGATGGATTTGTGCTCACCAGGCTATTGAAAGTCCCATAGGTGAACTTATGTTCAGAGCCTCTATCAACATACAAAATTTCAGTTTGAATGCTAGTAGTGGGGTAGTAGGGGTTCTAACTCACCCGGCGTTGCTCGGGCGGCGTTCATATTAAATAATTAATAACTCTCGAACCCGTGGTCGGAGATTCACAAATGAGGTGTCGTTGGACTCGGGCTGACGGGGGCTTTCCAATGGACCACTCATTTCAACCCCTAAATAAAACCTACCCCTACTAGGGGGTGAAATTGTAATTTTTTTAGTGAAAGTCTCTTTTCAAATGCGCTGCTAAAATGAACTTAAACGTTGTTGCTCATATAGCGCATGCGTTTTTCTGGCTACCGCTATGGATTAACATTTTTGTTTTTGTTTTGTACGCATGCGCACTTGGGATTTTTATAAGAAGGCGAGCTCTTTGAAAAAAATTATTGATAAAAAGGGGTTTTGGTGGTGAGGAGAGAACCAGATAGTCACCTACTTTCCTACGAAGTTTGCCGATATCTCTCGAACGCAAGTTCGGATTTGGACGTGTGACGTGTCAAATCGCTTGTCTCGAAGCTCTATATATGCTATTAATAGGTTAAAGTTTTGAGAATGAGGGAAACAGGCTTTTCTGGGTTAAAACCATGATTTTAGACTTTTCCGATATTTCACGAATGCATGGTCGGATTTGGTCCTATGACGTGTCAAATGGCTTGTCTCAAAACCCTTTTTATTTTGGTAATAGGTTAAAGTTTTTGAGAATGAGGGAAACAGAATGTTTTGGGGTAAAACCGTGATTTTAAACTTTTTGCTATATTTCGCGAACCAATCATGCTAGAGGCGTGTACGAGGGGTCCAAGGACTCGGGGTGATGTCCTCTCTGCTATGGACCACTCGTTATAATTTTTTTTAAATTGGAAACTCGATTTTGGGGTAAACACGTGTTTTTTGTGATTTTGCCGATATCTCACGAACCAATAACGCTAGAGACGTGTACGAGGTGTCCTAGGACTCGGGCTAACGCCCCCTTTCAAATGTGGTAGATATTTTTTTTTCAAAAAAGAATTCACAAAGGGCCTAACGCCATACATGTTGAAAAAACGTTTTCTTTTTCTTTACCTGTTTATAATGTATATGAAGCGTGGTGGTTGAGAGAGACGATACGGCTGGGTGTGTGTGTGTGTTTCAACGAACCTGTCGCTAACCACAAGGACCTTGCTTAATTGAACAATCGCTATTTCGGCGGGTCGGTGTATGACAGAGCGAGGGTGCGTTTTTCTGATATTTTACCTTTAACGTGTAAACGGTGATGAGAACTTGGTTCTATGTTGGTCGAAGCGAGTACAGAAAACAAACTTGCCGAGGAGCAGGAGGTGAATGTCATTTGAGCTTATTGGAAGGCGCTGATCTGACTTGACAACAGGTGCAATGGAAAAAATGACCATGGCGCTTGAAGGTGAAATAATCTGACCATTGTGGTGGCAGGGGAGTGCGAAAGGCATGTGAACATGTGTGAAACCACATGTAGGCTAAACAAGTTACATCCTGTCTTGCTTCGTACGTGACAAAATGCAAGTTCATGTGAAATTTGATCTGCCACAGGTGTTCACCTTGGGCTTTGGCTGTCCACGTGCACGATAACTTGTAACAAGTCACATCCTGTTTGCTTTGTACGTGACAAAATGCAAATCCATGTGAAACTTGATCTGCCACAGGTGTTCACCTTGGCCGTTATCTGTCCACGTGCATGATAACAGAATGTTCAAAGCGTGGGAAAAAATGATTATACATGCAACGTAGCATATATAAAGACATGTTATCATTTCCACTCTCACTAGGGTGGACTACCGTTGAACATACTGCGTTTCGTGAAACACTTGGTCTTGTTTAACAGTTTTGGTGTTGGTGGAAAATACTTAACCTTGTTGTGGGGTAAGTATATATTTATTCATTTATATATATATATATATATATATATATATATATATATATATTTACATGCAATTATTTATTGCTTAGGTAATTAATGATTTTTTAATTTATTTGTTTGCAGATAACCGGTATACCTTACATGTCTGAGAGAGAAGAAACCATAGCACTTTTGAGCCCACTAGAAGGAAACAGCAACAAGCCACTGCAAGTAAAGGTGAGATGATTTTTTTAAACTAACTTGTTTCATTTTTTTTGTTTTATGTTTTATTTTATGAAATGTATGTATTAACCTGAATTTAGGTATTTATAGCGGTTTATTTTATTTATTTTTAGAAACTTGGAAAGAATAGCCTTACCGCCGTAGCAGTTGCTGAAAAAAAACCGAAACGCACTAAAGCGAAACCACTGCCAAAGAGTGAACTGTTTAAAACTCAGGTAAGTCTAACTTAAAAATGCCATTCCATTTTACCACTACTGAAAACTCGTAGACAAAAAAATTCATTACCTGTACATGACTGGGACAATGATTGCTTTCTTGATTAATGGCTATGTTGTTGTTGTTGACTGGGAAAAGTACAAGGCCATGTTGGATTTTCTAAAAACAAAAAGAAATTAATTTATAGGTGGTTTCCTATGGACTCAACGAATATCCACAGGTTTGAACATGATAATGTGAACAAAATGACATGACATTCATTTTTGTTTATATTTTGGTTAATGGGGGGGGGGGGATGTAAATGACTGTAGCTTTATAAAAATAAGTACATGGGTTACTGTTAGTGGCAACATACAGCTTATTTTTAATGGTGTTTTGATATATTAATGCCAATTAACGTTAACGCTTTATTTACAAGTATTGATTGATTGATTGAGTGATGGGTTATTTTGTTTGCTTTTAGGTGTCGTCATGTGCCATTAACGTAATGAACAGACAGTGAACAAGCATGCATTATGCTTTAAAGTACTCTGTGCTCTTGTGCAACGTTAATAACTTACAATAAGAAAATGTTTTATTATAACACATGGCGTTAGTACCAAATACAACAAGTGAGCAAGTTGGTTTACCACGTGGGTTAAATTTAAAATCAGAACATGATCGATGGTTAACATTTGAATCCTGGCCTGTAGGCTTTTTGTCGACACATGAACTTGCAAAAGCCGTTTTTTTTACTTGAACCGAGAAGATGTGGTGCGCTGTGTGTTTTGTCGTATTGAACTTTCACACTGGGAAGAAGGGGATGATCCCTTTAGAGACCATTTGCGATGGTCTCCTCACTGTCCTTACATGCTTGGAAAGCAAGTGGGTAACCTACCCGTGCATTCATTTTACCGAACCACAAGGCCTTTTGCCGCTACTTACGTTGCTGAATCACAAATAAATAATGATGTATTACCAGCCAACAACGGTAGTGTCGATATATGTGGTCCATATGCCATAGACAGTGTTGAATTGGCGTGTGCTTTTGAAAATTTTGGAGTTTGCAAGACTAAAGCACTAGCACACCCAGAGTACAGCTCTGTTGAAAAACGTTTAGAATCTAAAAATGTTTGGCCATTAATATTAAAACACCTTACTAAACAGCTAAGTGAAGCTGGATTTTTTTATACTGGTGAAGGGGATAAAACAATATGTTTTTATTGTGGATTTGCTTTAAAGAATTGGCAAATGACTGATGACTCTTTAGTGCAACACGCTCGTTGGTTACCAAACTGTAAATACATGGTGTTGCTTAAAGGTCAGGAATTTGTGAACACTATTCGTAAAAAACGTGATTGCAGCACAATACATAAAAGTGCCTTTAGAGTTAGAACACGCAGAGCAAATACATAAGGCTGAAAGAAAAGACTTGTCCCACGAACAGATACAAAAGTGTGACCAACAATTATGTAAAATTTGTTATCAAGATGAACTAGGTGTTGTATTTTTGCCTTGTGGACACATGATAGTCTGTGTCAAGTGTGCATTAGAACTCAACACTTGTGCTATATGCAGAAAAGCAGTATCTGCTACAGTTAGGGCATTTCTTGCATAACTAGTATAATTTATTCTTCATGCATAGTGCAAAATCCCTAATTGCACAATATTATTAAAGCTGTTTTAGAGTGTAATAGATATGCTTTTCTTTTGTTTATTGATTACTACAATGAATGTTTTGAATGATGTGGGACAATCATGTGCCTTGGAGACAAAGAAGCTCAGCGAATTGCCAACGCATATTCCATTCCGCATTATCAAGATTCGGAAATTGAAAACAGCATATGGTGATCGTGTACTTTGTGTATGTGAAAACTTTGAAACATTTCTGCCTATACGGTTTAATGATATGTTGGAGAGTGATTTTGATGAAGTCAATAATGCTGTGCAACCTGTACACTTAATATATGAAGGTTTTAAAAACAATAGGTGCATGGTTCGTTTTAATTAAATAAATAAAAAATGTGAAATAATAATGGAAAATATAAGTAATGACAATATACTGAAAAAGAAAGAAAATATGTGTATAGAATAGTAATGTTTTAGTGTTTAGTGTTGTCTTTAAAAATATTATGATGAAACCAAAAAAAACAAGAAATGTATATAAAGTTTGTAAATAAATGCAAAATGATGTTACAATGTTGTTTTATTTTATACAAAGTTAGTATATTTAACATTGCAAAGTATACATGATTATGACAATAAATGCACACTGAATACAAACCTTTCTCACTTTACAATAGTCTGTTATAGTTTTAAACACAAGGCTTGTTGTAGATTATTTTATAGCAATGTCCATTCAATGTTGTTTTCGAAAAGTGGGGAAGCCGCAATGGATGTATAGGCATAAAATCCTTATTGTTATTACTATTTAGTCACTTTGATCCACTTGCATATCAAGAGCAGATGACCTAGTTGTTCCACTCTTTAAAACGACAACAACAACACTACCTCTTGCATAGTTTGTGATGTTGATGGCTCTTGCGACGTGGAAGATGGATTAAAAATAACTTTTAGAACAGGGGTTAAACGTTGCTCATTAAACAATGCACTATTTTGAGTAGCAATATGGGTTTCTTGATTTTTTTGTCGACGGCAACTGTGTTTCATGCAGTACACTACATTGATGATCACTGACACTTAAAACCTCACTATTTTTACTTTTTAGGTCACCACGACAATGTTTGGAACGTTGCTTTGAACAACGCCAAATAACAGTTCCATTTTTATTGGTTCGTTTCACAATATATGAATATCCTTTATAGTATGCGTAAGGCTTACCATACCTAGTCACTGATACTTCCATATCAACTGTCAAGCATAGACTAAGCTCTAGTAAAGTCAACTTGGTAATAAGAATAATAGTTTAATGTGAGAGCAAATATGGATCCAAAGAGTTCAGGTAAAAGTGGATGCAAATAAGCAAATATTAGAAACAAGAGTTGGGGTAAAAGTGGTCGCAAAGTGGTAGACCCATTACACAATAATTTTAGCACGACGAAGCTCTTGTTCAATTTCGTTGATTTCCCAATCGTGACCGGTATGCCCAGCTTGTTGTAAAGCATGCAATTGTCGAAGCCGTTGAATTAGCTTACTGGGTTTGTTCCAGTATACAAATTTAACAAATGGATTTTTAGGTGTAAACAAAGCATTACCATTATCATGATCATTATCATCATCATCATTATCATCATCATGATCACCATTATCATCATGACCATCATCACTGTTACTATATAGTCCTTTTTGATCCTCTTGCAATACCGCTTCATTTATAGTCTGAGTTGATTTTGATAGTGTTGAAGGTTTCTTGGACGTTGACAACTGTCCTAACATGACGTTTTGAGGACATGATAAGTCCTTTTGAACAAACACTGCACTATTTTTAGCCGCAATATCGTTTTCTTGAACTTGCTTTTTAGCATTTTGATAATTGTTTGTAAACAGCAAGCGTGGTTCGTTTAGAGCACTACATTGATGAACACTCACACTTAAAACCTTTCCATTTTTACTTTTCAGATTGCCTCGACATTTTGTTGACCTCTCTTTTGAGCATCGCCAGAATATTATTCCATTCACATTCTGGCGATTATAGTTATAAGAGTAGCCTTGATAGAGTGCACGTAGCCTACCTTTGTTGGTTGTAATAAGTTCCATAGTAGTAACTGACCTGTCAGTACGATGTTCACACTACAAAGGTTACAACTGTTTTGCTGATGGAGTGACCTAGCATTAGCTTATATATTGGCTTATGTGTTGGCTTTTTGTGTTGGCTTTTTGTGTTGGCTTTTGTGTTGGCTTTTTGTGTTGGCTTTTCGTGTTGGCTTTTTGTGTTGGCTTTTGTCTTGGCTTTATGTGTTGGCTTTTCGTGTTGGCTTTTTGCGTTGGCTTTTGTGTTGGCTTTTTGTGTTGGCTTTTTGCGTTGGCTTTTTGTGTTGGCTTTTGTGTTGGCTTTTTGTGTTGGCTTTTTGAGTTGGCTTTTTGTGTTGGCTTTAGTATTGGCTTTTGTATTGGCTTATTTGACAAGTTATTTGTGTCAATGTATTTAGTGGATTTTTTTCTTGGTGTTGGAAAGTAGTTGAAAGAGAGGGAATATTTAAAGACTTAACCTCAGCTCACTAACCTAACCTAACCTAACCTAACTTCACGCAGCCTAACCTAACCTAACCTAACCTTTCAACTCTCAGATGTTAATTAAATTCTGTGCATAGTCGAGTTGGAACCCAAGACCTCAGGGGTAAAAAACCAATTATTTTTGATGGCTTATTTTGGTAACTTATTTTGATGGCTAACCTAACTTTACCTAACCTAACCTTAGCTCACTTTGGATATTACTAGTAAGTGTTCATATCCTCCGCTAGGTAGCATGCTAGTAGTACAGGTAGTGCTCATATTTACCGCTAGGTAGCGTAAACATATTTTGCGTGTTGCATGTGACACTTGTGAAGTTTAACCGCATGCAAGACGTGCTTGTATAAGTTCTCTATTTAAACCCAATATACAATTAACCACTAAATGTTCAGAATTAACATGTATAGCCATGTTTAGGGTATATAGGAGACCCTTAGCAAGAAAGGCTGTCTAACCCACGAGTGTACAGCTTTGTCATACGCAGTAAGCACCTGCTGGCAGAAAACAACAACAACAACAACAACAATTTGAGAAAGCCAACAAAAAACTGTTTCCTTTAAATACATTAATGGATATGTTGTTGCCTTTCTCAAATTGTTGTTGTTGTTGTTGTTTTCTGCCAACAGGTGCTTACTGCGTATGACAAAGCTGTACACTCGTGGGTTAGACAGCCTTTCTTGCTAAGGGTCTCCTATATACCCTAAACATGGCTATACATGTTAGTTCTGAACATTTAGTGGTTAATTGTATATTGGGTTTAAATAGAGAACTTATACAAGCATGTCTTGCATGCGGTTAAACTTCACAAGTGTCACATGCAACACGCAAAATATGTTTCCGCTACCTAGCGGTAAATATGAGCACTACCTGTACTACTAGCATGCTACCTAGCGGAGGATATGAACACTTACTAGTAATATCCAAAGTGAGCTAACGTTAGGTTAGGTAAAGTTAGGTTAGCCATCAAAATAAGTTACCAAAATAAGCCATCAAAAATAATTGGTTTTTTACCCCTGAGGTCTTGGGTTCCAACTCGACTATGCACAGAATTTAATTAACATCTGAGAGTTGAAAGGATAGGTTAGGTTAGGTTAGGCTGCGTGAAGTTAGGTTAGGTTAGGTTAGGTTAGTGAGCTGAGGTTAAGTCTTTAAATATTCCCTCTCTTTCAACTACTTTCCAACACCAAGAAAAAAATCCACTTAATACATTGACACAAATAACTTGTCAAATAAGCCAATACAAAAGCCAATACTAAAGCCAACACAAAAAGCCAACACAAAAAGCCAACACAAAAAGCCAACACAAAAAGCCAACGGAAAATGCCAACACAAAAGCCAACGCAAAAAGCCAACGCAAAAAGCCAACACGAAAAGCCAACACAAAAAGCCAACACGAAAAGCCAACACAAAAAGCCAACACAAAAGCCAACACAAAAAGCCAACACAAAGAGCCAACAAATAAGCCAATATATAAGCTTATGGTAGGTCACTCCGTCAGCAAAACAGTTGTAACCTTTGTAGTGTGAACATCGTACTGACAGGTCAGTTACTACTATGGAACTTATTACAACCAACAAAGGTAGGCTACGTGCACTCTATCAAGGCTACTCTTATAACTATAATCGCCAGAACGTGAATGGAATAATATTTTGGCGATGCTCAAAAGAGAGGTCAACAAAATGTCGAGGCAATCTGAAAAGTAAAAATGGAAAGGTTTTAAGTGTGAGTGTTCATCAATGTAGTGCTCTAAACGAACCACGCTTGCTGTTTACAAACAATTATCAAAATGCTAAAAAGCAAGTTCAAGAAAACGATATTGCGGCTAAAAATAGTGCAGTGTTTGTTCAAAAGGACTTATCATGTCCTCAAAACGTCATGTTAGGACAGTTGTCAACGTCCAAGAAACCTTCAACACTATCAAAATCAACTCAGACTATAAATGAAGCGGTATTGCAAGAGGATCAAAAAGGACTATATAGTAACAGTGATGATGGTCATGATGATAATGGTGATCATGATGATGATAATGATGATGATGATGATAATGATCATGATAATGGTAATGCTTTGTTTACACCTAAACATCCATTTGTTAAATTTGTATACTGGAACAAACCCAGTAAGCTAATTCAACGGCTTCGACAATTGCATGCTTTACAACAATCTGGGCATACCGGTCACGATTGGGAAATCAAAGAAATTGAACAAGAGCTTCGTCGTGCTGAAATTATTGTGTAATGGGTCTACCACTTTGCGACCACTTTTACCCCAACTCTTGTTTCTAATATTTGCTTATTTGCTTCCACTTTTACCTGAACTCTTTGGATCCATATTTGCTCTCACATTAAACTATTATTCTTATTACCAAGTTGACTTTACTAGAGCTTAGTCTATGCTTGACAGTTGATATGGAAGTATCAGTGACTAGGTATGGTAAGCCTTACGCATACTATAAAGGATATTCATATATTGTGAAACGAACCAATAAAAATGGAACTGTTATTTGGCGTTGTTCAAAGCAACGTTCCAAACATTGTCGTGGTGACCTAAAAAGTAAAAATAGTGAGGTTTTAAGTGTCAGTGATCATCAATGTAGTGTACTGCATGAAACACAGTTGCCGTCGACAAAAAAATCAAGAAAACCATATTGCTTTTCAAAATAGTGCATTGTTTAATGAGCAACGTTTAACCCCTGTTCTAAAAGTTATTTTTAATCCATCTTCCACGTCGCAAGAGCCATCAACATCACAAACTATGTGAGAGGTAGTGTTGTTGTTATCGTCGTTTTAAAGAGTGGAACAACTAGGTCATCTGCTCTAGATATCCAAGGGGATCAAAGTGACTAAATAGTAATAACAATAAGGATTTTATGCCTATACGACCATTTCGGCTTCCCCACTTTTCGAAAACAACATTGAATGGACATTGCTATAAAATAATCTACAACAAGCCTTGTGTTTAAAACTATAACAGACTATTGTAAAGTGAGAGAGGCTTGTATTCAGTGTGCATTTATTGTCATAATCATGTATACTTTGCAATGTTAAATATACTAACTTTGTATAAAATAAAACAACATTGTAACATCATTTTGCATTTATTTACAAACTTTATATACATTTCTTGTTTTATTTTTTGGTTTCATCATAATATTTTTAAAGACAACACTAAACACTAAAACATTACTATTCTATACACATATTTTCTTTCTTTTTCAGTATATTGTCATTACTTATATTTTCCATTATTATTTCACATTTTTTATTTATTTAATTAAAACGAACCATGCACCTATTGTTTTTAAAACCTTCATATATTAAGTGTACAGGTTGCACAGCATTATTGACTTCATCAAAAACACTCTCCAACATATCATTAAACCGTATAGGCAGAAATGTTTCAAAGTTTTCACATACACAAAGTACACGATCAACATATGCTGTTTTCAATTTCCGAATCTTGATAATGTGGAATGGAATATGCGTTGGCAATTCGCTGAGCGTCTTTGTCTCTAAGCCACATGATTGTCCCACAGCATTCGAAACATTCATTGTAGTAGTTTATAAACGAAAAGCATATCTATTACACTCTAAAACAGCTTTAATAATATTGTGCAATTAGGGATTTTGCACTATGCATGACGAATAAATTATACTAGTTATGCAAGAAATGCCCTAACTGTAGCAGATACTGCTTTTCTGCATATATCACAAGTGTTGAGTTCTAATGCACACTTGACACAGGCTATCATGTGTCCACAAGGCAAAAATACAACACCTAGTTCATCCTGATAACAAATTTTACATAATTGTTGGTCACACTTTTGTATCTGTTCGTGGGACAAGTCTTTTCTTTCAGCCTTATGTATTTGCTCTGCGTGTTCTAACTCTAAAGGCACTTTTATGTCTTGTGCTGCAATCACGTTTTTTTACGAAAAGTGTTCACAAATTCCTGACCTTTAAGCAACACCATGTATTTACAGTTTGGTAACCAACGAGCGTGTTGCACTAAAGAGTCATCAGTCATTTGCCAATCCTTTAAAGCAAAACCACACAAAAACCTATTGTTTTATCCCCTTCACCAGTATAAAAATATCCAGCTTCACTTAGCTGTTTAGTAAGGTGTTTTAATATTAATGGCCAAACATTTCTAGAAGATTTCAACAGAGCTGTACTCTGGGTGTACTCCCAATTTTTCAAAAGCACACGCCAATTCAACACTGTCTATGGCATATGGACCACATATATCGACACTACCGTTGTTGGCTGGTAATACATCATTATTTATTTGTGATTCAGCAACGTAAGTAGCGGCAAAAGGCCTTGTGGTTCGGTAAAATGAATGCACGGGTAGGTTACCCACTTGCTTTCCAAGCATGTAAGGACAGTGAGGAGACCATCGCAAATGGTCTCTAAAGGGATCATCCCCTTCTTCCCAGTGTGAAAGTTCAATACGACAAAACACACAGCGCACCACATCTTCTCGGTTCAAGTAAAAAAAACGGCTTTTGCAAGTTCATGTGTCGACAAAAAGCCTACAGGCCGGGATTCAAATGTTAACCATCGATCATGTTCTGATTTTAAATTTAACCCACGTGGTAAACCAACTTGCTCACTTGTTGTATTTGGTACTAACGCTATGTGTTATAATAAAACTTTTTTTATTGTAAGTTATTAACGTTGCACAAGAGCACAGAGTACTTGAAAGCATAATGCATGCTTGTTCACTGTCTGTTCATTACGTTAATGGCACATGACGACACCTAAAAGCAAACAAAATAACCCATCACTCAATCAATCAATCAATACTTGTAAATAAAACGTTAACGTTAATTGGCATTAATATATCAAAACACCATTAAAAATAAACTGTATGTTGGCACTAACAGTAACCCATGTACTTATTTTTTTATAAAGCTACAGTCATTTACATCCCCCCCCCCCTTTTAACCAATATATAAACAAAAATGAATGTCATGTCATTTTGTTCACATTATCATGTTCAAACCTATATTCGTTGAGTCCATAGGGAACCACCCATAAATTAAATTTATTTTTTTATTTTTAGAAAATCCAACATGGCCTAGTACTTTTCCCAGTCAACAACAACAACATAGCCATTAATCAAGAAAGCAATCATTGTCCCAGTCATGTACAGGTAATGAATTTTGTTTTTGTCTACGAGTTCTCAGTGGTGGTAAAATGGAATAGCATTTTTAAGTTTGACTTACCTGAGTTTTAAACAGTTCACTCTTTGGCAGTGGTTTCGCTTTAGTGCGTTTCGGGTTTTTTTCAGCAACTGCTACGGCGGTAAGGCTATTCTTTCCAAGTTTCTAAAAATAAATAAAATAAACCGCTATAAATACCTAAATTCAGGTTAATACATACATTTCATAAAATAAAACTTAAAACAAAAAAATGAAACAAGTTAGTTTAAAAAGATTATCTCACCTTTACTTGCAGTGGCTTGTTGCTGTTTCCTTCTAGTGGGCTCAAAAGTGCAATGGTTTCTTCTCTCTCAGACATGTAAGGTATACCGGTTATCTGCAAACAAATAAATTAAAAAATCATTAATTACCTAAGCAATAAATAATTGCATGTAAATATATATATATATTGTACCCGTTCGTCCTGGGGATGCGATGACCCATCTGCTATAACATCACATCCCTGGAGTTCCAGGACAGAGCGGAGTTAAATGAACCTCTAGTCAAATAAGGAATGTGTCGGAAATTCAGCTGAGTTCGTGAAAAAGCAGTGGGTTTCACGAGACAAAGTATCTCTAGGGTCGTTACGGGCTTAAGTTAATAAAAAATAATTCAAATATAAATGGGCGCCATCAACTGAATTCCTAGCAAAACCACTTCCTTTCCGGATAAGCCTTACTCAAGACAAGGAAAGAAAAAGGAACATCACACCATCATCAGATCACAACTAAGATAAAAACAAATTTATTTTACTTTGATAGTCAGACAGACATTTTAAATATAATTCCTACCTGAGAGTATGGTCGAATGCAAAGTTAAATTGTCATTGTCCAAAAATCGAACCATCTCCTTTCTAATGCAAAATTATTTCAATCCACATAACAAGAAAAATGTATAAAGTTCTCTTGGGTTCTCAGGATCACTGAAGCACTATGTCTTTCGTCACTGACATTTGTGAAACCTGAGACCTAATTCTCTTTAATTTAACATCAATGTGGATTTAATTAAGTTACTAATCTGCCTAAACATACACATATAATAATCACTCATGTTAAATATCACATAAATTATGGTTTGCATGGTATAATTTGAACGTAGAACATGTTAATCTAATGTTCCTAAACATTTACTAATTAATTTACATTGTTTACATCGTCATTAATCTCTTATCTGTGAATTACAGAAAATTCAAATTCTCATTGGTCATCCTCATCATTATTATCAAAATTAAATATTTCTCACATTAATTCTCACTTCAAAATTCCAAATATTCCTGTCAGAATCGTTAATTCATCACCATTACATCATTTAAATTCACATTTCAAGTTGCAATTCCTTCGAATTATCTCTCAATTAAATTTATTTAATTTCATAAAAATTCATTAATCATCAGCTTTTTTAATTAATCATCACCTTCTAATTCAGTTATTCATCATCATTACAATCGTCTAATAATTCATTTCAATCAGTTTAATTAATTCAATCTTTAATTCATCCACTTATTTAATTCATCGATTTATTTCAAAATTTAATTTATCAACTTATTTAAATTTCAATCATCTGGTTATTTAGATTATTATTTCATCTAGTCATTCTGATTTTTATTTCATTAGGTCAGATCGTTAATATGCTTAAATCTCAGATTATTATTTCATTAATTATTATTTTCAGAAAATCTTGTATTATAAACTTCATTTATTTGTTTAATTTCCTAACAAATTGTTTAATAAGGTTTATAGAACGTTGTCTTACAGTTTTATTACTTCCAAGTTATATCTCGTATTTAATTATCATGCCAAAAATATTATTGTCTCCACGACATCACGTTGGATCTAACTATCCACAACGACATTATATTTCTTCAATATTCCAAATATCACATTTGAATATAAGAATTGCTACAAAAACTCCATAAATATTCAGCACATACAGCATGAATCTCAACAAATACGCTAGACTGGGTATGACGACCTCATGTCCGCTTCAAAATACATTATCAACGTTGCAACTATCAAATGGCAAATTCCACAAAATGCCTATCACAAACTTCATTTAACCACGTTGCATGATCTACAAAAATATATAAATGGCTTCAAATTATTAACGCACATAATCTCCAATGACTGTAATTACTCTGATCACTTCTAGACAACTTCTTAAACAATTGGAAAAACATTACTTCAGTAATTTAATATTTGCTTTCAAATAGCATAAATTCTCTTTCACAAGTTTCATAATTCACATCGTAGAAAAACACCAATGTGCTATAATCTCTCACATCAAAATCTGCAATACTGATCTGCCTTAAAATAATTATGACCATTAATGATTAATCTTACAAGATTAAACTACTTTAAATCCTTCTCAAAGGTATCAAATACAATTATAAAAATCATCAAAGCATCAGCTGTAATAGCTGTTAAACTGAAATTACTCTCAAAAGAGTATAGCAACAAAATATTGGATTGGCAAACTAGAATTACTAAATGCAATCCTGTTGACATTTATCGTTACATTATTTAACAAAATCTCGACTGATATGGGACTAGTAGTTCCTTGTTTAATTCACTTACATCTCGTGTACATTCGGATGATAAAATGAGTACCTCAATGGCGAGTAAGATGTGTAACCACCGTGCAATCGTATAAATACGAAGGACCTCGCCCCGTCGACTTGGATGATAGTTCCCTGAACGGTGGGTAAGGTGAGTAGCCACCATACAATCGTATAAATACGAAGGACCCCACCTCGTAGGCTATATGAATGAATGTACTAGAAAGGAATCAACAAGTTTCTAGTTGTCATATAAAAGCGACGTTCATTCACTAAAGTGAATAACTTCTTAATATCTCCAAACAATCCAATGGAAAAAAAATCCCTACTGATGAATAATACACACTCGCTAGTATGCAATGAACTGACGAAGTAGTTTCTGATAATCAATTGCAGATCACGAGTTCGAAATACTCGTTACTCAAAAAAAAACTATTCATGAAAAATATCCTAGCTGGAAAAATGTCTATAAGACCAAACATCTTCTTAATAAAGCCAAACAACGGTGAGAATATCGATTAATGATGCCTGCCATATCATATGGTCACTCCATATTCTAGCAAATTCGAAGTATATAAATTCAAACCATGTCTTAATAATCAAATCACTCCTATTAGAAAAATATACATGTGTGCCCAGTATTCATGAAAATAATCGTATCAGGTAGATAGAACTCTTACAATACCTTTCATTATCAGTTGTAATATAATTTCCAAGATCGTCGATTTTCCCTACCTAAAGATTTCTCGTAAGATCGGCGTGAATATCATTTCATCCATGAAATGACGATTTCCTTCGAAATCCCAAGCGAATCAGCTGTTGGACTCCTCTCGTCAGGAATCGAATCCATCGCTCTGTGGTGCCATCTTGTCTCTATTCACGTTTACTCGATCATGTTGAACCTCGAATTACCCATAGCGGATATCGTCCAACTCCTTCTCGAAAAGTTCATGGTAACAGCGGACCCCCTACTCTTCTTCTAATATACGCCACTGTTCCGATAAATGTTCCGTTTGAGAATTGTAAGTCCTCCCTCAACTTACTGCAAAGTTCGACTTGAGTAAAATAAAAATTTTACTAGATAGTGTTCAAGATTACGATACACCCTGTATCTGTCTGTAATATGTAATCCATGAAAATTGTATAAGATAAAAATCTTATAAATGCACGCTGTAATGTTCATCAGAGCCTATGCTAAACATTCAGTTTACTTGGAATAGTAAAAAGTCGTTTGAATGTATTATATAACAGCATGGTTATAATGTTAATTGTGAAAGCCTGTGTTCGAACAACGTCGAAATGAAGCTTGAAACAAAGTCTTCATATGCGATCAGTGTGGTTTTGAAATACCCCGGCTATCTATAATTGTCTTCTCGGCTAGCCCGGCTGTATCAACGACCCGCTCGGCCTCTGTTGCTCGGTGATGCGAGAAATGTCGCCTACACTTGCCGTGACGGTTTACGTGTGTTGCGTGACCTTCAATGCCCGTCTCGCTGTGCTATAGAGCTGCTCTGTACTGCTCCTCTCATTGAGCTCAACTGAACTGCTCAGCGCTGTGTTCCAGCTTATGAGCTCCGTGCGGCACGTGGCTAATTCTCCCCACTACGGTGCTCCTACGTCACGAAGATAGTCTCGAACCCGACTCCTCTCGGCTGTTCTGTTATACAATAACTTATTTCCATAAAATTATTTCCACATATAATGCATGTCATATATACTCTTCTAAGTTGTTTTAACTTATTATAATCCCATATATATTTCAATAAAGTTTCACATCTTTATTAATAATTCTATCTTCTTACAGATTTCAATGCCTCCTTGATTCTTGACCTC
Source organism: Meconema thalassinum (assembly GCA_946902985.2). Taxonomy (NCBI): domain Eukaryota; kingdom Metazoa; phylum Arthropoda; class Insecta; order Orthoptera; family Tettigoniidae; genus Meconema; species Meconema thalassinum. The sequence goes on from OX336394.1 coordinate 430,147,682, forward strand.
CTACGTCATCTTGGCTTTCTTCTTGACGCGATCGATGCGCTATCATATCAGCTTGCCTTCCAAAACCTCAACTATAGCTTAATGTCAGCTGGCGTAGCCGATAGCCTAAAATAGGTATCGGGTACATCTCTCCCGTACATCTCCTTTTTTTTTTATCAGGATTGAGAAAAAAAAATACACTCTCAGGCATTCAATATATTATACATGTACACGATAGCTCTACAATTTCCTTTACTCAGCATGATGGTATTTCCTGATGCTAGCTGCATTAAAAGTTCCTACAACTTCATCAGTATCCATTCTGACAATCTTATAGCTATTATTCTGGTATGTTTGTTCAATACGGAACGGTCCAGCGTACAATGGAGCGAATTTATGGTAGATCTTCAGCTGTAGGTTCGAAGTGACTGGCTTCCTAATCAGCACCTCATCATTTTCTTGAAATGGCTCGTGGAACCTCCTTCCTGCCTGTCTCCTGGCTCTCTTCTCCGCCTGTCTTCTGAGCCTCTCTCCTGCCATCTCGACTCTTCTTTCTTGTGTGGGTTGAGGATCTACTGGTGCCCTCACGACTCTATCCCATGGTCTATCCGGTTTCAATCCATGATGAAGCATGGACGGAATCTGTCCTGTGCTTTCATGTACTGTGGAATTCAAGCATTGGCTAATGATGGGTATCACTTCCATCCATCTATGGTGTTGCCTTGACACATATAAGCGACACAGCTTACTTATCTCCGGCATAATTCTTTCGGCGGGATTTCCCTCTGGATACCGTACAGAATTAAACACATGCCTGATTCCTAAACGTTCCATAGCAGTAGAAAATTCCATGCTAGTAAATTGCGATCCATGGTCACTCAACAAAACTTCAGGTTTCCCCATGCTCGGAATAACTGTTTTCTCAAGTCGATTTATTACGTACTTGGACGTAGCTTTCTGTATAGGGCATAGAGATACGTACTTCGAAAATACATCGACTGTTACTAAAACGAATTGATTGCCTTTCGTCGAACGAGGAATCGGACCAAAAATGTCCGTCGCGAAAAGTTCTCTTGGCTTGCTGGGTAATATTGATCTGGGAACTTCTTTCATTAACTTAGATGAGTATTTACTTCGCTGACAACTGTCACAGGTCTTTATGACGTCGCGAATCGTTTGTCCCATTTGTTTCCAAACAAAAGTTTCTTGAGCGAGAGCCAAAGTCTTGTCTACACCTACATGAGCTGCAGTTCGGTGTATCATCCAAATAACTGGTTTGACAAGCTTGGGTGGGATCACTACTCTAAGTCTAGTATGATCCTGGTCAATATATTGGCATATAACACCTCCCATAATATGATGTCTTCTAGCCTCTATCTCAGTTCTTTGAAAATCTGGATCAGTGTTATCCATCCTACGTGTCAGAAAACGGTAAATTCTTCGTAAAGGTGCATATCTCTTCTGAGTTTGCGCTAACAACTTCAACTTTTCTAGAGTACCACTATCCTCTTGAATCAAATTTATATGGTTGACTATTACTTCTTCACAAGGGTTTCTGCTCAGCACATCTGCTAACAGATTTAACTTCCCCGGTCTATGTACAACAGTTGGGTTAAATTGCTGTAAGAACAGAGCCCATCTGGTGATGCGGTCACTCGCTAAGTCTGTCTTCATAATAAATTGGAGGGCTTTATGATCTGTGATCACTGTTATGTCATGTCCAAACAACACCTTCTTCCACGTTTTGAGAGCATGAACCACTGCTAATGCCTCTAACTCAGTTGCATAGTAATTCTTCTCACAATTCCTAAGCTTGCGACTGGTGAAAGCTAAATATCTATGTTTCTTGTCATCATCCATCTGATATAGGATTCCACTAATGCCTATTTTGGATGCATCTGTCTCTACAAAGAATCGTCTTGTAAAATCAGGATACTCAAGCTTGATATTTTGGATTAGCATTTTCTTGGCCGCTAAAAATGCTTGATTGCATTTATCGTCCCATTTCCATCGATTTCCCTTCCTTAATAAATCCTGCAGAGGTGCCATTGTCTCAGTATATCCAGGACAATGTGTTGAAAAGAACTGACACATGCCTAAAAACTGCCGTACCTCTTTAATCTTTCGTGGTGTTGGAAACTCTGAAATTGCCATTATCTTCTTTGGATTGGGCCTATAACCATCTCCATCGATTCTATGTCCAAGAAATTCAATTTCTTCATGAAAGAATTGACATTTATTGAAGTTCACCTTGAAGTTCGTTCTTCTAAGATCTTCAAAAAGCATTTGAAGGTGTCTGATATGTTCTTCCGCTGTCTCAGACGCTATAATCAGGTCATCAATATAGCTTACAACATGCTCTTTAACTGCATCTGACAAATTTTGATCTAGTGCTCGGATCATCACCGGACCACTATTTTTCACACCAAAAGGTAACCTATTGAATACATATGTTTTATGGTTAAACAAGAACCCTGTGTACTGTTTGCACTCTTCTGCTAGCTCAACATGATAATATGAACTAGTCAGATCGATTGTCGAGAAGACACTCTTTCCTCTAAATCGGCGTAACAATTCACGAATAACAGGTGGTCTATCGTGTTCAGGAAGAACTCTTTCGTTAAGGGATCTGGCATCTAGACATATCCTCAGCTTACCGTTAGGTTTCTTGACAACAGCTAAAGGATTCAAATAAGCAGTTGGCATTTTCTTAATTATTCCATCTGTTTCCATGTCGCTTATCATTATGCTCACTTCCTCCTTCCATTTATCCGGAATGGGATATAAATTTTTATGGTATGGTTTGTCATCCATCAACTTGATGCTGTATGTAAAATTTTCTATGAGACCTGGTTTGTCATTGAATATATCCTCATATTCTGAAATTACTTGATCAAACCGCCCCTTAATTTCTGGATTTATTTTACTAGTTATGCCAATTTTATCTTCTATAGACCTTTCAACGCTGCATACAATTTCATCCAATATATCCTCTCTAAAGAATGTCATCTCCGATTCTTGATTTTCCATAACCCCTTCTTGAAAGTACATGCGCCTACTCTGCATATCTATGATCAGGCCACTCTCACTTAGGAAATCCACTCCTAGGATCATGTCAAAATGTAGTTGACCCACTACTAGGAACATCTGTTCAAAACTTCTGGTTCCAATCCCAACATCTAAAAGTACCTGACTTTTACATTTCATACTCTTGTCTGGAATCACCCCTTGAATTTTGCTAACAACAGTTGGCAACATTGTAATTCCTCCTAATAATTTCAATTCATCCAGGCAACCTATGGATATCAAGCTCACCATAGCTCCTGTGTCTACAAGTGTCTTTATTTCTTTTCCCATGACTTCCACACTAATAACTGGCAATTCATGTCTATTTTCCCGTTGTACTATATCTTCTTCCTCGATTAAATCCTCGTCCTTGACCTGATATGTTTCTACGATGACGATTGATTCCCAATGATTTTCATTTTCTTCTGGAGTTAATTTGACGTTTTTTTTTTTCATTGCCACTCGTGCTGGCTCGATTGACATCTCTCATTGTCTCCTCGAGTGGTGCACTAGGCTGTCTATCCTCTTGTCTTGACCTTTCATGTCCACGATTATCCCTTCTATCGTTAGGATCGTTTCTTCGGCCATCCTGTCGGTCGTTTCCATTAAACTGTTGCCCTTGGCTCCAGTTATTCCTTCCCCGATATCTGTTATTATACCGATTCCTGTCCTGATACCTGGAATTTAGGTTATAATTCCTATACCGGCTATCTCTCGCTTCTTGATCGTATGGCCTTTCATATGGTCCTCTATATCGATCATTTCCTCTTGCGTTACGGATATTTCCTCGATTCCCATCGTTCCGTCGGTTTTCCCAGGAATCCCTTCTGTCCGTTTGAGCTGCATTGTCCACGACTACCGCGTTTACTTCTTGCGTGTTTCTGTTGTCGTTCCTATTACTTCTCGGTGTAACCTGTGCGCTCGTATAATCCAATCGCCGCAAAATATCATCATAATGTTCCAGCGTATTGGCTCCCGATGCTATCAAAGATCGCTGTACCTCTATCGGTAACTGTCGCGCTATAGCTTGCAAAAGCTCTTCTTCTGGCAATGGAGGAATAAGGAACTGTAATTTAGCCAGTTGTGACGTGAAGTAGTTGGCGTAATGCGTCGGATGTGACGTAGAATAGCGTTTAGAGTACATCTCCGCTCTTACGTTGAGTTGATCCTCGGCACTCCAGAATCTCCTCAAGAAAGCCATGGCAAATTGCTCCATGTTCGCAAAGTTGCTTCTGAACGCTCTAAACCACGTAAGTGCAGATCCATCTAAGGCGCGTTCTACTATCCTTAGCTCTCTTTCTTTGGCTACCCTGTGTTCCGCCATGTAGTCTCGAATATCTCGCAGAAATTCTACTGGTGTAACTCCTGTATTTCCCGAAAACTTTCTCGGTTTGTCATCTAGGTTCCTTATAATTGTGACTGGACCTGAGTATCGTTCGCTTGGACTCGACGTACTCCTACTCGAACTTGGATTCTCCTGAGGGGTTGAACTGACCCTTTCGAATGTCACATTCGGTTGCATTTGACGGTCTTCTACCATGCTCGTGTCTTGATTCGTCATACTGCGGTCTATCGCTGTTTGATTTATCAATGTTTCCCCTGATGTCACATTATGACTGGTAAAACTGTTAACTATGGATTCTAGTTTAGTCATCCTGTCTTCTGCTAATCTCTTGACCTGAGTCTTCAACTCATCTAACGATGTAACATCCTGCGTCTTGTTACTTTCGTCTAGATCGTTCCTCAACTTGTCAATCTTTCCTTCGCACGTGTTCTTCACTAACGCGACTTGTTCTTTCAACAGATCAACATCTGTTCTAAATAGTGTTGAATCTAATTTCATCGCTTCCTTGCTTTCCGTAAACCTAGCTTCTAAGTTTGCCATACCTGCGATTAATTTTTCATCTAACCCTTCACGTTTCTCTTTTGCTTCGGCATCGACCTCATTATATCGTTCTTCGACAATTGCTCCGACTCTATTTTTAAATAAAGTTAAGTTTTCGTTAACCTTTTGCTCTATATCGTCGTCTATCTTCCTAATATCCTTCTGCAATTGATTTTCTAACGACTTTATATTAGAATTGACCTCTCCCAAGACTTCATCTTTAATGGTCCCAATTACTGTCTTCAAATCTTTTATTTCGTTACCTAGATTCGTTTCTAGACCCTTAATCTTAGTCTCGAAAGATACTTCGGTAGACCAATCTTGAATTTTTCCTACATCTGCCACTAAACCATCTATGTCGAATCTCAACTTCGATACATCTGACTTAATGTCTTTCTGTATGGTCATAACATCTGTTCTTAAAATAAAAATATTTTCTTCCCCTCTATTTTCCAACTCGATAATATTTTTCCTTAATATCTGAACATTTTCCTCTCCTTTCATGTTTACTGCAATTATGTCTAATTGTAAAGTTTTCAACATCTCATTATTCTTTAAAGTTAAACTATTCTCTAATCTGGTTAACTTATTTTCTAATTCAGTATTAGTTTCTTCACTACGAGACTGTAATTTCTCTTCCAACGATTTGAAATTGTCCTCACTATTTGACTGTAATTTCTTTTCTAATAACATAAAATTGTCTTTTAAGTTAGCTTCACTATTTGACTGTAGTCTTGTTTCTAACAACATCAACTCATCTTTGCTATTTGACTGTAATAGTTTTAAGTTTTCTTCAGTAGTTGACTGTAGCCTAGTCTCTAATGATTTTAAATTGTCGTTTAGATTACCTTCGTTACTAGCCTGTAACAACCTTAAATTCTCTTCATTACTAGCCTGTAATGATTTTACATTCTCTTTACATTTAGCTTCTAATCTAGCTTCTGAATTATTAATTTGTTCTTTAACTTCAGTTTCCATCTTAGAAATGGTTTCTGCAATTCCAGACATACCCGTCTGCAACTCTCCTAACACCTTCGCTAAATCCTCCGGCAACATAATTATATTTCAATATAGAATTATATAGAGACGTTAGACAACAACACATCGCAATGTCTCAATTCCTGCATTCACTTGGGTATAGGGAAAAATATTTTATAACTAACATGATATTACTAATACGATTAACATGAACACTGGATTGGGCACACAAGTACATTGTCTGACTAAGTATAATAAATTTTGTAACACACTTAAATGAACTTGAGATCAATCTCTCAGTAATCTAAATCTGATGTGATTCCATCGAATTAACAAAATCGAAAAGCCCCACTAGTTGGATAAAGCCAATTCTCCCTCTCTCTCTGTACCCGTTCGTCCTGGGGATGCGATGACCCATCTGCTATAACATCACATCCCTGGAGTTCCAGGACAGAGCGGAGTTAAATGAACCTCTAGTCAAATAAGGAATGTGTCGGAAATTCAGCTGAGTTCGTGAAAAAGCAGTGGGTTTCACGAGACAAAGTATCTCTAGGGTCGTTACGGGCTTAAGTTAATAAAAAATAATTCAAATATAAATGGGCGCCATCAACTGAATTCCTAGCAAAACCACTTCCTTTCCGGATAAGCCTTACTCAAGACAAGGAAAGAAAAAGGAACATCACACCATCATCAGATCACAACTAAGATAAAAACAAATTTATTTTACTTTGATAGTCAGACAGACATTTTAAATATAATTCCTACCTGAGAGTATGGTCGAATGCAAAGTTAAATTGTCATTGTCCAAAAATCGAACCATCTCCTTTCTAATGCAAAATTATTTCAATCCACATAACAAGAAAAATGTATAAAGTTCTCTTGGGTTCTCAGGATCACTGAAGCACTATGTCTTTCGTCACTGACATTTGTGAAACCTGAGACCTAATTCTCTTTAATTTAACATCAATGTGGATTTAATTAAGTTACTAATCTGCCTAAACATACACATATAATAATCACTCATGTTAAATATCACATAAATTATGGTTTGCATGGTATAATTTGAACGTAGAACATGTTAATCTAATGTTCCTAAACATTTACTAATTAATTTACATTGTTTACATCGTCATTAATCTCTTATCTGTGAATTACAGAAAATTCAAATTCTCATTGGTCATCCTCATCATTATTATCAAAATTAAATATTTCTCACATTAATTCTCACTTCAAAATTCCAAATATTCCTGTCAGAATCGTTAATTCATCACCATTACATCATTTAAATTCACATTTCAAGTTGCAATTCCTTCGAATTATCTCTCAATTAAATTTATTTAATTTCATAAAAATTCATTAATCATCAGCTTCTTTAATTAATCATCACCTTCTAATTCAGTTATTCATCATCATTACAATCGTCTAATAATTCATTTCAATCAGTTTAATTAATTCAATCTTTAATTCATCCACTTATTTAATTCATCGATTTATTTCAAAATTTAATTTATCAACTTATTTAAATTTCAATCATCTGGTTATTTAGATTATTATTTCATCTAGTCATTCTGATTTTTATTTCATTAGGTCAGATCGTTAATATGCTTAAATCTCAGATTATTATTTCATTAATTATTATTTTCAGAAAATCTTGTATTATAAACTTCATTTATTTGTTTAATTTCCTAACAAATTGTTTAATAAGGTTTATAGAACGTTGTCTTACAGTTTTATTACTTCCAAGTTATATCTCGTATTTAATTATCATGCCAAAAATATTATTGTCTCCACGACATCACGTTGGATCTAACTATCCACAACGACATTATATTTCTTCAATATTCCAAATATCACATTTGAATATAAGAATTGCTACAAAAACTCCATAAATATTCAGCACATACAGCATGAATCTCAACAAATACGCTAGACTGGGTATGACGACCTCATGTCCGCTTCAAAATACATTATCAACGTTGCAACTATCAAATGGCAAATTCCACAAAATGCCTATCACAAACTTCATTTAACCACGTTGCATGATCTACAAAAATATATAAATGGCTTCAAATTATTAACGCACATAATCTCCAATGACTGTAATTACTCTGATCACTTCTAGACAACTTCTTAAACAATTGGAAAAACATTACTTCAGTAATTTAATATTTGCTTTCAAATAGCATAAATTCTCTTTCACAAGTTTCATAATTCACATCGTAGAAAAACACCAATGTGCTATAATCTCTCACATCAAAATCTGCAATACTGATCTGCCTTAAAATAATTATGACCATTAATGATTAATCTTACAAGATTAAACTACTTTAAATCCTTCTCAAAGGTATCAAATACAATTATAAAAATCATCAAAGCATCAGCTGTAATAGCTGTTAAACTGAAATTACTCTCAAAAGAGTATAGCAACAAAATATTGGATTGGCAAACTAGAATTACTAAATGCAATCCTGTTGACATTTATCGTTACATTATTTAACAAAATCTCGACTGATATGGGACTAGTAGTTCCTTGTTTAATTCACTTACATCTCGTGTACATTCGGATGATAAAATGAGTACCTCAATGGCGAGTAAGATGTGTAACCACCGTGCAATCGTATAAATACGAAGGACCTCGCCCCGTCGACTTGGATGATAGTTCCCTGAACGGTGGGTAAGGTGAGTAGCCACCATACAATCGTATAAATACGAAGGACCCCACCTCGTAGGCTATATGAATGAATGTACTAGAAAGGAATCAACAAGTTTCTAGTTGTCATATAAAAGCGACGTTCATTCACTAAAGTGAATAACTTCTTAATATCTCCAAACAATCCAATGGAAAAAAAATCCCTACTGATGAATAATACACACTCGCTAGTATGCAATGAACTGACGAAGTAGTTTCTGATAATCAATTGCAGATCACGAGTTCGAAATACTCGTTACTCAAAAAAAAACTATTCATGAAAAATATCCTAGCTGGAAAAATGTCTATAAGACCAAACATCTTCTTAATAAAGCCAAACAACGGTGAGAATATCGATTAATGATGCCTGCCATATCATATGGTCACTCCATATTCTAGCAAATTCGAAGTATATAAATTCAAACCATGTCTTAATAATCAAATCACTCCTATTAGAAAAATATACATGTGTGCCCAGTATTCATGAAAATAATCGTATCAGGTAGATAGAACTCTTACAATACCTTTCATTATCAGTTGTAATATAATTTCCAAGATCGTCGATTTTCCCTACCTAAAGATTTCTCGTAAGATCGGCGTGAATATCATTTCATCCATGAAATGACGATTTCCTTCGAAATCCCAAGCGAATCAGCTGTTGGACTCCTCTCGTCAGGAATCGAATCCATCGCTCTGTGGTGCCATCTTGTCTCTATTCACGTTTACTCGATCATGTTGAACCTCGAATTACCCATAGCGGATATCGTCCAACTCCTTCTCGAAAAGTTCATGGTAACAGCGGACCCCCTACTCTTCTTCTAATATACGCCACTGTTCCGATAAATGTTCCGTTTGAGAATTGTAAGTCCTCCCTCAACTTACTGCAAAGTTCGACTTGAGTAAAATAAAAATTTTACTAGATAGTGTTCAAGATTACGATACACCCTGTATCTGTCTGTAATATGTAATCCATGAAAATTGTATAAGATAAAAATCTTATAAATGCACGCTGTAATGTTCATCAGAGCCTATGCTAAACATTCAGTTTACTTGGAATAGTAAAAAGTCGTTTGAATGTATTATATAACAGCATGGTTATAATGTTAATTGTGAAAGCCTGTGTTCGAACAACGTCGAAATGAAGCTTGAAACAAAGTCTTCATATGCGATCAGTGTGGTTTTGAAATACCCCGGCTATCTATAATTGTCTTCTCGGCTAGCCCGGCTGTATCAACGACCCGCTCGGCCTCTGTTGCTCGGTGATGCGAGAAATGTCGCCTACACTTGCCGTGACGGTTTACGTGTGTTGCGTGACCTTCAATGCCCGTCTCGCTGTGCTATAGAGCTGCTCTGTACTGCTCCTCTCATTGAGCTCAACTGAACTGCTCAGCGCTGTGTTCCAGCTTATGAGCTCCGTGCGGCACGTGGCTAATTCTCCCCACTACGGTGCTCCTACGTCACGAAGATAGTATCGAACCCGACTCCTCTCGGCTGTTCTGTTATACAATAACTTATTTCCATAAAATTATTTCCACATATAATGCATGTCATATATACTCTTCTAAGTTGTTTTAACTTATTATAATCCCATATATATTTCAATAAAGTTTCACATCTTTATTAATAATTCTATCTTCTTACAGATTTCAATGCCTCCTTGATTCTTGACCTCCTACGTCATCTTGGCTTTCTTCTTGACGCGATCGATGCGCTATCATATCAGCTTGCCTTCCAAAACCTCAACTATAGCTTAATGTCAGCTGGCGTAGCCGATAGCCTAAAATAGGTATCGGGTACAATATATATATTGTGCCCTTTTAGCAAGAAATATGCCAATCACAGTATACCAGCGTAGCTCAATTCGGAATTTTCGGGGCAGCGGTAAGTTCCCCCACTCTGTGACTCACATATTTTGGATTAATTAGAGGATACCTTGCAAAAATAACAACAAAATCAACTCCTATTTTAACACATTTAATTAATCAAATTAATGGCGCTACAAACACTTTAACAATTTAATTACTGACCCATAATCATCTACTTGTTCCAAATGAACAAGGAATCACAAATATAATAAATCAAATATTGTATTTAAACATATGGTTTCCACATAAACCAACAATTCCTACTTAGTCTTACTTCCATAAAGCATCAACTGTAAGTCTTATATAACTCCGAGCTCTTTTGGCTCCCTGCTTTACATAATAATGGTGTCATTCTTGTACACCTCAAATACTACTCTTTTATATTTTCTTAATCCTCCAAACAAATGTATAATTACATTTAAAAATTTATGTTAATTATCTAACTCAATATTTTGGGCATGTTCACACATTCAGCTGTTATCATCTCTCTTTATTTTCACAAATATATTAAGGTAATCAGGAAATCACTTGTGTACTCCAGAGCGTGAAGATACTTGACACAGTCAAAAACTATAGTTACTCCCGAAACTTAGTTGCCTTCAATTAACTCGTGGAATCCTACTTCCGTACATCATTACAATAGGGATTGTTATTTATCTCTTATGTCTTATAAGACCATTATCACATAAGAAACTACGATCTGAACAGGCAAACGAAAATATCAATCTACAAGGACCTCGGTTCAACGTCCGGGTCGTTAACAATTTTAAACACTCACGGTGTCTTTACTACATCTTACGAGACGGTTCCGGCCCACCCTTACTCTAAGAGAGCCGGGCCATTATACTCGGGCGCGATTTATGACACGGAGGGTGACGGGCGACTCTCTGTCTAACCCACGTTAGCAGCTCCTTTCCAAGGCTTTCAAAACAAACCTTCACATTATACTCAGTCCTGGGGAGAGACCGGGCTTTTACTGTACTGTATCCATTCAAACAAATATTCTTTGGTTCATAGACCACTTTCGTAACCTTGGCATTTATTAATTATGAGAGGGTCCTCATTGATTGGGGAAGATTAATACACATTCAACGACGAAGAATTAAGGGGCTTTTATCATAAGAGGATTCTGAGTTCGAATCTCTTCACATGCCTCGGGAACCATTCCCTTATAAAGGACTTATACAAGACGCGATTTAAAGTCGGCCGTGGCCTACATGACATACGCTCAATAATACCATACATTAGCTCCCTTTTAATACATACACAATGCCTCGTGATACTACGTCACAAATAGAGGACTTATACAATTATCAATTCACTACAATCAACTACCCTCCATAAGTAATTTACCAAGTATTTTAACTTCTACGCTTTCCTAGCGTGACATTTTAATATTATTTGCGCTCCTTTGCGCTATGCATTATTTTAAGCCGAAATGTCTTCCCAAGAACTGATAAATCTCATTAGTAACAATTCATATTATTCTTAATTCTTATATTAATCTTTTCCGTTGCCGATAAATCGCTCCCTTTTAAAACATTCCCTTGAACATCATATCTTACACATACATTAAGGCTTTAACGCTCTTATGTTCACATCAATTTATTTGATCTTTATTTAATATTTCCATACTTAGTTATTAGTATTATCTTTATTCTTTACACAAGCTCAAAAGCTATTTCTTTCATATCTCAACTTTACTTTATTTAAATATCTTTCATAATAATTACTGATATTTTCCATGCTCTTATGACATTCGTTAAATACATTAACATTTTATTCACATATTTCCTCTACGGGATTTATTCTTTACATAATTATTTATAATTTCTCAAATTTCTATTATTGTTCAGACCGCGTTCTTGTTTATTCAGTATTTATTTCTTAAAACACATCCCTTTTACTCAAAAACTCCGGTGGATTTGTACACAACCAATTCCTGACACCAAAATAGAATGAAATTCAGTACTGACATGTTTTTAAGATCGTCCCATGATCTTTATTCTTGTGCGGTGTTTCATTTTGGGCCCACTTTGAACTTTTACTCCATATTAAAGGAATTCATCTGATGTACAAACACTTCTTGACATACATTTAAGACACTTAACATTGACGACATTTTGATACACTGATGTGTCCCTTTTGAACACATAATAAACACTAAAAATATTAATCTAACACACAATCTTGATAAATTTACACTTCACAATTCTTGATCACTAGGCCGTATTTCTGAGCCTATCACACGTGACCTTCTTAATTTCCCGTTTCCAAGGGTGAAATTTATTCAATGTCGGCTTCCTATCCTGCAGAATACGAAAGTCTCGAAACATCTACTGTTCCCTGGAATCCAAATTCTTCTACTCCTATCCTGGATGACCGGCTATTTATCTAGCTTGAACGGCTTCTTTGTAGATCTGGTTATCGATCCTAGCGAAAGTCTATTCGGATCGAGGTCTCCTCACTAACCTCTCGATGACCTATGGATTTAGTTTATAGCAGCTAGTACTTCTCGAGTCTAGTACTTTTAGAATAGTTCGCCTGCTTTTTTGGAGATAATGTTTATAGTCTCCGTGCTTCTTTATTTGATCGGTTCTAGCACTCCTACGTTTCTGATATACGTTCCGAACCTTATTCTGTTCTTCCCTTTTTGGGTTCTTTAATTTAGATAACAGTTTATCTTTCTGGTACGGTACTTCCGTACGTTATGATATATTCGTTCGTCTATTTAACGACCTATCGCCTTTAAGTCCGACGTTCGTAGCCTGCTCTGACTATATCTTACGAACTTTCACTTGTATACAGTCGGGCCTAAATCCTGTAACTAGGATTTTCCTATTCTTTCAATACGGCGATACTTTAAATTCCTTCTTTACCACTCCTTATGGAGACAAGCAAGTTGTTAATACTGCGACGCCTATGGCTATCGGATATTACTTCTGCGGTGTAACACAGCGTTTCTCCCCTCAAGGAGTACTAGTAACTGTCTTCGATGTGACGCAGAGTTACGCCCCACACGGTTGTCTGGATACTGATGTGCTGTGATGTAGTCTTACGCCCCTCACGGACTGTCGGAATGACTGCATGCGTAGTAACACCCTCACGGGTTGTCAGAATAACTGCATGATTGGCTTGGTGAAGCCCGAAGCTTTATACTATTTCACTACAAAAAAATAAGACTCTAGTCCTTTCTGTGACCAATTTCTAAAATAATGGTGGCACAAATATAAAAATTATACCTTACGAAAGCTCGTCTTCTCAATGTCAAATAATCTCATTGCCCCTAAGAATCGATCGTGCAATTCGGAGATATTAATTAATTTCTCGTCCTCAATTGTGTGGGTGTTGCATTTCTTTTGCTTTCTCCCCTCCACACAGGCCTTGGTAATTCCCCGATGACGTCGTCTTGCGTTTGCAGTTTTCTCCTGCGCAATTATTAAATGGTTTCTCTTTACTAAAAAATCTCTCATTCGAAATGATTCACTGTACTGTACTTGTTTACTCATTATTATACTTGTAAACGGGTTAAATTTAATTATTCCTCTTCTGGCGCATAAGCGGTGTTGTCAATTTCCAGCAACGTAAGGTCGATTTCCGAGTCAGGCTTCCTTGTTTAATCCTGGGAAATTTCCACTCGGTTATTAATACTCATGACTCGCTCCCTTCTGAATGTCAAGAGGGTGATCTCATCTCACGAACACCTGGTCCTCGCCTCTTGCACCATATTAGGCTAGCATCTTAGCTGGATCTTTCTTTAAGTTACATTAGAAACTATACGTTTCTTTTATTTCATCCCCAAATGCATGGATTCGCACTCATTGGACCCTATGGCACATGGGTTCATCTCTCCCCTCCTTAGGTAAATAAATTTTCGAAAAATTTTGAGGAAATTTATTTCAATTAATCATATCTGTCTTTATTCGTCGAAGCCATCATAACGATGTCCGTACCTTCCGTTGTTTTTACTTCTTTAAAGTCGTATCCGGTAATTGTGTAGGTCGGGTATGCTCTGTCCCTACCCTTTCTTTCTTTCTTTCTTTACTTGTCTGGACTTTAAGTCCCCAGAACCTCATTCTTCCTTACGGGTTTGGTCTATCCCTACCCGTTTCCTTATTTCATCATTTTCCTTTCTTAAATTGGAATTTTCTTCTTCAATAAATTCAATTATTTCTTTAATTTCCCAATACAATTTCTCCAATTCGCATTCGCACTCGAATGCTTGAGCTTTGTTTTCTATTTCTTCCTTATTCTTGTTTATCTCAAAAGCGGATTCATCTCTACATGTTTCCATAACCAGGGCTTGTTCATTTACTTCATCGAAATCTTCGGGAGGGTAATATAATTTCAAATTTGCTGAATTCATGGTCACTTCGTGATCCGTTTCACAGTGCCGAATTCTATATGCGTTATTCCTCAAATCTCTGATTATTTGATAGGGTCCGTGGTACATTTTCTGGAACTTCTTGTACACACGGTTCCCTGGATCGGAAATGGCTGGTCTTTTTACTAACACCATTTCTCCTGCTAATAATGGTCGATGATACCTCTTATGCCTATTTCTTCTCTGCCTCCTGTCGGCTTGAGCTTTTAGATGCTCAAAGGCTCTTCTAATGCGTACATCCCTTCCAGGCTGAGCGTCTGCTGGCCTAGGAATTACCAGACTCCAAGGTCTTTCTGGTTGCTCATTCCGATGTAACGTTATGGGTATCTCTCCTGTGGATTCATGGATTGTATTATTTATACAAAATTCGATAATATCCAAGATATCTATCCACTTCCAATTTTCTTCGGCACAGTATATTCTACAGTACTTGGCCGTCTCTCTCATAACTCTTTCTACAGGATTTGCCTCAGGATGGCGAATACTTGACAAAATCTGACGTATTCCAAGTCTTTCTAATTCTCGTCTGAACTCTACACTGGTGAAACAACTGCCGTGATCCGACAACAAATTCTCAGGTTTCCCCAGAATCGGTATCACTTTTTCTTTGAGTCGTTTTAACACCTGTTTGGTACTAGTCTTCTGTATGGGAGCAAGGACAACCATTTTAGTGAAGACATCCATAGCCACCATTATGTGTCGATTTCCTCTTCTTGCCTTTGGCAAAGGTCCAAAATTATCAATAGATATGATTTGGCCGGGCCTTTCGGGCAACAATGGTATAGGCTTCTGCCTCATCAGGAATGCATTAGGTTTGATCCTTTGACATAGATCACATGTCTTTAGCGTGTCCCTTACAGTTTCTCTCAGTCTCGGCCATACAAATGCTTCTTTCAGCATCGAGACTGTTTTGTCGACTCCCATATGTCCGAACGATCTATGGGCTAACCATACTATTTTCCTCTGCAAAATTGCAGGTACAACAATCCTTAATTTTGTATGGTCAGAGTCTACAAACTTATATAACAATCCATTATAAAACGTGTAGTCTTGAGCTATTTTATTCGCTTCCGTGTACGCTGGTGTTCCTCTTATCAAGCTTCCCTCAAGGAAAGATATAAGCATATTCATCCATGGATCCTCCCGTTGTCTTTGACTAATGCTTCTTAACTCATTAAGAGTACGCTGATCCCTGTCTTCCAAATCTATAGCCATTACTTCCTCTTCTATGGACTCTGGCTGTCTACTTAAGTAGTCTGGAACCATATTTTCTTTTCCTGGGCAGTACTCTATCTTGACATCAAATTGTTGAATGTATAAAGCCCAACGCATCAACCTTTGACTGGATAAATCAGTCTTCATCAAAAAGGTTAAGGCTTTATGATCCGTTCTTAGAATGACCTGAAACCCATATACGATCTTCCGCCAATATTGCAACGCGTGCAATATCGCTAACAGCTTGATTTCGCTGATCGTATAATTTTTCTCGTGTGGTTTCAGTCTCCTACTTGTGAAAGCTAGATAGTTTTTCTTATCAGGGTTTTCCGGGTTTTCCTGATATAGCATTGCCCCTATTCCAATCTGGGATGCGTCTGTTTGAATGATAAATCTCTGATTAAAATCAGGATATCCTAGCTTCACGTAATTTAAGAGCATCTCCTTGGCCTCTACGAATGCTTTTTCTGCTTCCTCCGTCCATTTCCACTTGCCCCCCTTCTTCAGAAGGTCCTGTAGTGGTGCAACAGTTTTTGTGTATGATGGGCAATGTCCTGAGAAGAACCCAATCAATCCCAAAAACTGGCGAACGTTCTTTACCTTCAAAGGCCTTGGAAAATCCCTTATCGATTCCAATTTGCATGGATTTGGTTTAACACCATCCTTGTCAATCACATGCCCTAAAAATGTCACTTGCCTTTGACAAAAATTCGACTTCTTTAAATTTATTTTAAAATTTGCCCTTCTTAAGTCTTCCAATAATTTCTTCAAATTCTCTAAATGTTCCTCAATATTCTCCGAGGTAAGCAAAATGTCATCCACGTATCGGATAGTGCAATCTTTCACTTCCTCTGACAGGTTTCGATCAAGCGCTCTTATTAATGCAGATCCTGCGGTCTTCAATCCAAACGGACATCTTCTAAAACAATATGTTTGTTGGTCGAACTGAAATCCAGTCAACAAGCTGGTTTTCTCTTCCAGTTCGAGATGATGATACGAAGAAGTCATGTCAATATTTGTAAAAATCTTCTTGCCTTTGAACTTCCTCAGTATTTCTTTTATGGGTGGTGCCGAATCATTTTCTGGTATGATTTTTGCATTTAAATTTCTGGCATCTAAACACACCCTTACTGAGCCATCCGGTTTACTCACAATCACTAATGGACTAACATATGGTGTGGCCATCTTTTCTATAACACCTGCATTCATCATCTCCTGCAGTGTCTTCTTAGTTTTTGGGTAATGTTTTTCCGCAACCGGGTATGGTTTTTGTTTGAACGGTGCCCAATCATTGACTTGGAACGCGTATTTAAAATTTTCAATCTTCCCTGGCTTGGAATCAAATACGTCCCTATAATCCAATAATAATTTCTTTAACTGTTCCTTATTTTCAAGGCTGACTTTAGCTTCCTCCACTTTTCCTGACAGGTTGGTCTCGAACTCATTTTCCAAATTATCTTCGAGTTCTATGTTGAGGACTTCAAATATCTTTTCTATGTCCTTATAATCTTCCTCAATCACTTCTTCCATATGCCATACCTGTTCTCCTATTTTCGCATCCTGTTCCTGTAGGTTAATGTTTTGCTCATCCACATCCTCTCTTTGAACTCTAATGCAGTTTTGCGCTAGGTCTATGATGACCTTGTTCTCACGGATAAAATCAATACCTAATATGACATTATACGGTAATTGATTTACCAGCAAAAAGCACTGCGAAATTTCAGCGTTACCCATGATCAGATCAATGTATACCTGAAATTTACATGTTAAAGATTTTTCAGGGATAATCCCCTTAATCTTTACACTTGATGTGGGAATCTTTAATACTCGGCCCCTTGTTTCCAATTCATTTAGAAGGGTTTGTGTAATTAGACTTATTGTGGATCCGGTATCAATCAATGCTCTGACCAGTAGTCCTTCTATCCTAAGCATAATTATAGGTAACTCTCTTTTAACATGTGGGATTCCTTCCACATCCTCGTTAATTAGCTCATCTGGTCTGGCTATCCAATTCACAATTTCTACCTCCTCCCAGCTCCTGGTATGTTTCCACTTTAGACAATTTAAATTTGGAGTTTTTTTATCCTGAGGGCTCCCTTTTCCCTCATTCTTTAACTGAGCTTGTAGTTCCAAGCTTTGAGCTCCGTCTAGTCGGTCGGGTGATTTCCGGTTCTTAATTGCCTCACTCCAACGGACTTTCTGCCTATCAGGTTCATCTGGTCGTTCGTTCATATAACGAAGACTTTCCTGATATCTTTCTTCTATTTCGGCCCGATATTCATCATCCCTATCCTCTGGCCTTACATTCCTTCTGGGATAATTCTCCCATTTCTTTCTGTTTTCTTGCCTTTGATGGTTATTGTTATAGGGTCGGCTCTCTTGTTGCCTATAACCTGAACTCCTAGGATTTCTTCCTCGATATCCTCCTCTGTAGTATGGCTGTATCCTTCTAGGCTCCTGGTGCCCATACTCTCGACCTAGTCCTTGGGTATCCGTGCTGGTGGACTGATTCCTGGTCGCTGGTTTTTCTCCAGTTTCCTGACTGCTGGCCATGTGTACTTGCTCAGTTTGTCTTTGATGCCGAGGAGTTACGTGCGAAGTCGTCATATCTAACTGACGTAATACACTCTCCACTTCCACAGCACTTCTGGCTTTGGATGAGATTAACAGCCTCTGAATCTCATACGGAAGTTGTCTTGCAATGGCGGCACACAGGTCGTTTTCTGCCGGAGCAATATCCAGTTCGCGGAATTTACACAGCTGAGCGGTGAAAAATTCCGAGTATTTAGTAGGTGCATTGGTGCTGTACTTCCTAGAGTACAGATCCAGCCTTAAATTCTCCTGGACGTCTGCCGCCCAATATCGTTTTAAAAATGCTTCCCTAAAGCCTTCCACCGTATCAAAGGTGTATCTGAAGCTTCTGAACCAGGTGAGACAATCACCTGCCAACAGCTTTTCAATAGCTCTCAGTCTCCGATCCTGAGGAACCTTCATTTCGTTTAAATACTCTGCAACTTCCTTTAGCCAGTATTTTGGAGTAATAGACATGTTATTACCCGTAAACTTTACTGGTCTGTCCTCATTGGATTTAATAATGTTTATTATCTGGCCATTTGTCTGATTCATGTACGGGGTTGACATCGCCATCGGATATCCTGGGTTCTTATAAGGGCTCTCCCCTCCTAAGTCCCTCTCCGTATCTGTGCCTTGTTCACGGGAATCTACCCATCCTGTCTTTGGAAACTCCTCCTGATTCTCAAATTCTAACTTCCTTTCCCTGCGGGCACTTTCTTCATTAGCCATGAGTTGGATTTCCATTTGACTATTCTTATGTTCAGTCCTCTCCAATCGGGATCTTAATTCATTCTGAATTCTTTCTTGATTCCTTTTAATATCTTCCTCTACCTTTTTGAGTTGGAATTTCTCATCCCTGAAGCTATCCCTGAACTCATTTAGTTGGTCTTCTACCTCTTTCTTAATGACCTTGGCCTGTTGGTCTATAATTTCTAGTTTCACGTCACCTCTGGTATCTAGGTCTTCTCGTATTTCCTTTATCTTCTTCTCCACTTCTTTTCGTCCTTTATCGACTTTGTCCTGGATCTTGTTCATATCCTCTCGAGCCTTTCCTTGTTCCTCGAATATACTTGTTATGTCAGTCATAACCTTATCTATATCTCCCTTGGTGTCTCCCATTTGTTTTGTTAATCCTATTACAGTTTCCTGTATTCCAGTAACCCCTTTATCTATCCTCTCTATTTTCACGAGTTGTTCATCACGATCCTTTTTTCGTTGCATACTTTCACCCTTAAGATTCCCTTCGTATTCACCTAACTTCGTGGTAATATCCCCCTCATGCTTCCTCAACCATTCGTCCACCTGTCCCGTGAATACGTTAAATTGCAATTCCCTTTTACTTGCATCGGCCTTACTTTGCTTCTTAACATCGATTATTTCTGCCTGGACCTTCTCGACTTTTCCCTCGAGGTCTCCTACTTTGTCCTTTACCCCTTTAAATTCTTCTCCTAATTTCTTAAAACTTTCTTTTATCTCATCCCGGGAACGTTCACAAATATTCTTGTTAAATTCTATCTGAGCTGTCAATTTTGTCTGCACACCTTGGATCTGGGTTACAAGTTTCTTTTCACATGCATCACCCTTTGTTTCTATGTTAATTAATCTAGTTTCCAAATTCTCAAAATTTTCTTGACACCTAGTTTGGGATTCTCCCATACTTTTGTTCAAAGTAACTAATTTGGCTTGCAATCCTAAATGAAATTCTTCATTTTCCTTTTTAATCTCACTGGCGATTTCCCCTTTTAACTCAGTTAACTTGTCCCCAAACGTAGTGTCAAAACCTTGGAACTTGTTATTTATTTTATCTATCTCAGCCTTTACTTCATTGTTCATATCTACACAGTTAGCTTCGATAGTTTCTAATTTAGTTCCCATATTATCACTTTTAACTTCGATAGCTTCTAATTTAGTGCCCATATTATCACTTTTAACTTCGATAGCTTCTAAGTTAGTGCCCATATTATCACCGTTAGTTTTTAGTGACTCTAAACTTTCAGTTATGGATCCTAACCTTTCTTTATTTTCAGTCTGTTGGCTATCCAACTTATTGTTTATGGCCTCCAAGAGCCGTTGCACTTCTTCACTCAATGCCATCTTATGAGAATACAGTGGGCCACTAATGCCACCACACTAGTACATGCTTGAGAGATGATACTCTGAATCAGTGTGTCCCAATTTCTTTAAAACTTTACTTTGGTACGGGTATTTACTACAACGAACCCTTTTGATACTATTATTCAATTTCATAAACCTTTATGGAAGTATTTAAAATTCAAAATTTCGAAAAACCATTTTTTTCAAAAAATGAAAATTTTGATTTTTCGAGAAAAACTCGGGTTTTCCCTAGGAAAACTCAGCCCTGCGTACTGGGCGCCAAAATCTAAGATTTTGCTAGGGGGAGGTTGATAATATAATTCAGGGCTGCTCTGTATGAGTTTCCAGGGACCCATGCGGTCAGTTAATATTTTATGTTGTAGCTACTCCTATCATTACTTTACTTTACATGATATGACTGTCTTAAGTGTTCCTCTAGTTATTAATCCAGCACATTACTTATATGCCCCCATGTGCCCTTTTAGCAAGAAATATGCCAATCACAGTATACCAGCGTAGCTCAATTCGGAATTTTCGGGGCAGCGGTAAGTTCCCCCACTCTGTGACTCACATATTTTGGATTAATTAGAGGATACACTTGCAAAAATAACAACAAAATCAACTCCTATTTTAACACATTTAATTAATCAAATTAATGGCGCTACAAACACTTTAACAATTTAATTACTGACCCATAATCATCTACTTGTTCCAAATGAACAAGGAATCACAAATATAATAAAACAAATATTGTATTTAAACATATGGTTTCCACATAAACCAACAATTCCTACTTAGTCTTACTTCCATAAAGCATCAACTGTAAGTCTTATATAACTCCGAGCTCTTTTGGCTCCCTGCTTTACATAATAATGGTGTCATTCTTGTACACCTCAAATACTACTCTTTTATATTTTCTTAATCCTCCAAACAAATGTATAATTACATTTAAAAATTTATGTTAATTATCTAACTCAATATTTTGGGCATGTTCACACATTCAGCTGTTATCATCTCTCTTTATTTTCACAAATATATTAAGGTAATCAGGAAATCACTTGTGTACTCCAGAGCGTGAAGATACTTGACACAGTCAAAAACTATAGTTACTCCCGAAACTTAGTTGCCTTCAATTAACTCGTGGAATCCTACTTCCGTACATCATTACAATAGGGATTGTTATTTATCTCTTATGTCTTATAAGACCATTATCACATAAGAAACTACGATCTGAACAGGCAAACGAAAATATCAATCTACAAGGACCTCGGTTCAACGCCCGGGTCGTTAACAATTTTAAACACTCACGGTGTCTTTACTACATCTTACGAGACGGTTCCGGCCCACCCTTACTCTAAGAGAGCCGGGCCATTATACTCGGGCGCGATTTATGACACGGAGGGTGACGGGCGACTCTCTGTCTAACCCACGTTAGCAGCTCCTTTCCAAGGCTTTCAAAACAAACCTTCACATTATACTCAGTCCTGGGGAGAGACCGGGCTTTTACTGTACTGTATCCATTCAAACAAATATTCTTTGGTTCATAGACCACTTTCGTAACCTTGGCATTTATTAATTATGAGAGGGTCCTCATTGATTGGGGAAGATTAATACACATTCAACGACGAAGAATTAAGGGGCTTTTATCATAAGAGGATTCTGAGTTCGAATCTCTTCACATGCCTCGGGAACCATTCCCTTATAAAGGACTTATACAAGACGCGATTTAAAGTCGGCCGTGGCCTACATGACATACGCTCAATAATACCATACATTAGCTCCCTTTTAATACATACACAATGCCTCGTGATACTACGTCACAAATAGAGGACTTATACAATTATCAATTCACTACAATCAACTACCCTCCATAAGTAATTTACCAAGTATTTTAACTTCTACGCTTTCCTAGCGTGACATTTTAATATTATTTGCGCTCCTTTGCGCTATGCATTATTTTAAGCCGAAATGTCTTCCCAAGAACTGATAAATCTCATTAGTAACAATTCATATTATTCTTAATTCTTATATTAATCTTTTCCGTTGCCGATAAATCGCTCCCTTTTAAAACATTCCCTTGAACATCATATCTTACACATACATTAAGGCTTTAACGCTCTTATGTTCACATCAATTTATTTGATCTTTATTTAATATTTCCATACTTAGTTATTAGTATTATCTTTATTCTTTACACAAGCTCAAAAGCTATTTCTTTCATATCTCAACTTTACTTTATTTAAATATCTTTCATAATAATTACTGATATTTTCCTTGCTCTTATGACATTCGTTAAATACATTAACATTTTATTCACATATTTCCTCTACGGGATTTATTCTTTACATAATTATTTATAATTTCTCAAATTTCTATTATTGTTCAGACCGCGTTCTTGTTTATTCAGTATTTATTTCTTAAAACACATCCCTTTTACTCAAAAACTCCGGTGGATTTGTACACAACCAATTCCTGACACCAAAATAGAATGAAATTCAGTACTGACATGTTTTTAAGATCGTCCCATGATCTTTATTCTTGTGCGGTGTTTCATTTTGGGCCCACTTTGAACTTTTACTCCATATTAAAGGAATTCATCTTATGTACAAACACTTCTTGACATACATTTAAGACACTTAACATTGACGACATTTTGATACACTGATGTGTCCCTTTTGAACACATAATAAACACTAAAAATATTAATCTAACACACAATCTTGATAAATTTACACTTCACAATTCTTGATCACTAGGCCGTATTTCTGAGCCTATCACACGTGACCTTCTTAATTTCCCGTTTCCAAGGGTGAAATTTATTCAATGTCGGCTTCCTATCCTGCAGAATACGAAAGTCTCGAAACATCTACTGTTCCCTGGAATCCAAATTCTTCTACTCCTATCCTGGATGACCGGCTATTTATCTAGCTTGAACGGCTTCTTTGTAGATCTGGTTATCGATCCTAGCGAAAGTCTATTCGGATCGAGGTCTCCTCACTAACCTCTCGATGACCTATGGATTTAGTTTATAGCAGCTAGTACTTCTCGAGTCTAGTACTTTTAGAATAGTTCGCCTGCTTTTTTGGAGATAATGTTTATAGTCTCCGTGCTTCTTTATTTGATCGGTTCTAGCACTCCTACGTTTCTGATATACGTTCCGAACCTTATTCTGTTCTTCCCTTTTTGGGTTCTTTAATTTAGATAACAGTTTATCTTTCTGGTACGGTACTTCCGTACGTTATGATATATTCGTTCGTCTATTTAACGACCTATCGCCTTTAAGTCCGACGTTCGTAGCCTGCTCTGACTATATCTTACGAACTTTCACTTGTATACAGTCGGGCCTAAATCCTGTAACTAGGATTTTCCTATTCTTTCAATACGGCGATACTTTAAATTCCTTCTTTACCACTCCTTATGGAGACAAGCAAGTTGTTAATACTGCGACGCCTATGGCTATCGGATATTACTTCTGCGGTGTAACACAGCATTTCTCCCCTCAAGGAGTACTAGTAACTGTCTTCGATGTGACGCAGAGTTACGCCCCACACGGTTGTCTGGATACTGATGTGCTGTGATGTAGTCTTACGCCCCTCACGGACTGTCGGAATGACTGCATGCGTAGTAACACCCTCACGGGTTGTCAGAATAACTGCATGATTGGCTTGGTGAAGCCCGAAGCTTTATACTATTTCACTACAAAAAATAAGACTCTAGTCCTTTCTGTGACCAATTTCTAAAATAATGGTGGCACAAATATAAAAATTATACCTTCCGAAAGCTCGTCTTCTCAATGTCAAATAATCTCATTGCCCCTACGAATCGATCGTGCAATTCGGAGATATTAATTAATTTCTCGTCCTCAATTGTGTGGGTGTTGCATTTCTTTTGCTTTCTCCCCTCCACACAGGCCTTGGTAATTCCCCGATGACGTCGTCTTGCGTTTGCAGTTTTCTCCTGCGCAATTATTAAATGGTTTCTCTTTACTAAAAAATCTCTCATTCGAAATGATTCACTGTACTGTACTTGTTTACTCATTATTATACTTGTAAACGGGTTAAATTTAATTATTGCTCTTCTGGCGCATAAGCGGTGTTGTCAATTTCCAGCAACGTAAGGTCGATTTCCGAGTCAGGCTTCCTTGTTTAATCCTGGGAAATTTCCACTCGGTTATTAATACTCATGACTCGCTCCCTTCTGAATGTCAAGAGGGTGATCTCATCTCACGAACACCTGGTCCTCGCCTCTTGCACCATATTAGGCTAGCATCTTAGCTGGATCTTTCTTTAAGTTACATTAGAAACTATACGTTTCTTTTATTTCTTCCCCAAATGCATGGATTCGCCCTCATTGGACCCTATGGCACATGGGTTCATCTCTCCCCTCCTTAGGTAAATAAATTTTCGAAAAATTTTGAGGAAATTTATTTCAATTAATCATATCTGTCTTTATTCGTCGAAGCCATCATAACGATGTCCGTACCTTCCGTTGTTTTTACTTCTTTAAAGTCGTATCCGGTAATTGTGTAGGTCGGGTATGCTCTGTCCCTACCCTTTCTTTCTTTCTTTACTTGTCTGGACTTTAAGTCCCCAGAACCTCATTCTTCCTTACGGGTTTGGTCTATCCCTACCCGTTTCCTTATTTCATCATTTTCCTTTCTTAAATTGGAATTTTCTTCTTCAATAAATTCAATTATTTCTTTAATTTCCCAATACAATTTCTCCAATTCGCATTCGCACTCGAATGCTTGAGCTTTGTTTTTTCCATTTCTTCCTTATTCTTGTTTATGTCAAAAGCGGATTCATCTCTACATGTTTCCATAACCAGGGCTTGTTCATTTACTTCATCGAAATCTTCGGGAGGGTAATATAATTTCAAATTTGCTGAATTCATGGTCACTTCGTGATCCGTTTCACAGTGCCGAATTCTATATGCGTTATTCCTCAAATCTCTGATTATTTGATAGGGTCCGTGGTACATTTTCTGGAACTTCTTGTACACACGGTTCCCTGGATCCGAAATGGCTGGTCTTTTTACTAACACCATTTCTCCTGCTAATAATGGTCGATGATACCTCTTATGCCTATTTCTTCTCTGCCTCCTGTCGGCTTGAGCTATTAGATGCTCAAAGGCTCTTCTAATGCGTACATCCCTTCCAGGCTGAGCGTCTGCTGGCCTAGGAATTACCAGACTCCAAGGTCTTTCTGGTTGCTCATTCCGATGTAACGTTATGGGTATTTCTCCTGTGGATTCATGGATTGTATTATTTATACAAAATTCGATAATATCCAAGATATCTATCCACTTCCAATTTTCTTCGGCACAGTATATTCTACAGTACTTGGCCGTCTCTCTCATAACTCTTTCTACAGGATTTGCCTCAGGATGGCGAATACTTGACAAAATCTGACGTATTCCAAGTCTTTCTAATTCTCGTCTGAACTCTACACTGGTGAAACAACTGCCGTGATCCGACAACAAATTCTCAGGTTTCCCCAGAATCGGTATCACTTTTTCTTTGAGTCGTTTTAACACCTGTTTGGTACTAGTCTTCTGTATGGGAGCAAGGACAACCATTTTAGTGAAGACATCCATAGCCACCATTATGTGTCGATTTCCTCTTCTTGCCTTTGGCAAAGGTCCAAAATTATCAATAGATATGATTTGGCCGGGCCTTTCGGGCAACAATGGTATAGGCTTCTGCCTCATCAGGAATGCATTAGGTTTGATCCTTTGACATAGATCACATGTCTTTAGCGTGTCCCTTACAGTTTCTCTCAGTCTCGGCCATACAAATGCTTCTTTCAGCATCGAGACTGTTTTGTCGACTCCCATATGTCCGAACGATCTATGGGCTAACCATACTATTTTCCTCTGCAAAATTGCAGGTACAACAATCCTTAATTTTGTATGGTCAGAGTCTACAAACTTATATAACAATCCATTATAAAACGTGTAGTCTTGAGCTATTTTATTCGCTTCCGTGTACGCTGGTGTTCCTCTTATCAAGCTTCCCTCAAGGAAAGATTTGAGCATATTCATCCATGGATCCTCCCGTTGTCTTTGACTAATGCTTCTTAACTCATTAAGAGTACGCTGATCCCTGTCTTCCAAATCTATAGCCATTACTTCCTCTTCTATGGACTCTGGCTGTCTACTTAAGTAGTCTGGAACTATATTTTCTTTTCCTGAGCAGTACTCTATCTTGACATCAAATTGTTGAATGTATAAAGCCCAACGCATCAACCTTTGACTGGATAAATCAGTCTTCATCAAAAAGGTTAAGGCTTTATGATCCGTTCTTAGAATGACCTGAAACCCATATACGATCTTCCGCCAATATTGCAACGCGTGCAATATCGCTAACAGCTCGATTTCGCTGATCGTATAATTTTTCTCGTGTGGTTTCAGTCTCCTACTTGTGAAAGCTAGATAGTTTTTCTTATCAGGGTTTTCCGGGTTTTCCTGATATAGCATTGCCCCTATTCCAATCTGGGATGCGTCTGTTTGAATGATAAATCTCTGATTAAAATCAGGATATCCTAGCTTCACGTAATTTAAGAGCATCTCCTTGGCCTCTACGAATGCTTTTTCTGCTTCCTCCGTCCATTTCCACTTGTCCCCCTTCTTCAGAAGGTCCTGTAGTGGTGCAACAGTTTTTGTGTATGATGGGCAATGTCCTGAGAAGAACCCAATCAATCCCAAAAACTGGCGAACGTTCTTTACCTTCAAAGGCCTTGGAAAATCCCTTATCGATTCCAATTTGCATGGATTTGGTTTAACACCATCCTTGTCAATCACATGCCCTAAAAATGTCACTTGCCTTTGACAAAAATTCGACTTCTTTAAATTTATTTTAAAATTTGCCCTTCTTAAGTCTTCCAATAATTTCTTCAAATTCTCTAAATGTTCCTCAATATTCTCCGAGGTAAGCAAAATGTCATCCACGTATCGGATAGTGCAATCTTTCACTTCCTCTGACAGGTTTCGATCAAGCGCTCTTATTAATGCAGATCCTGCGGTCTTCAATCCAAACGGACATCTTCTAAAACAATATGTTTGTTGGTCGAACTGAAATCCAGTCAACAAGCTGGTTTTCTCTTCCAGTTCGAGATGATGATACGAAGAAGTCATGTCAATATTTGTAAAAATCTTCTTGCCTTTGAACTTCCTCAGTATTTCTTTTATGGGTGGTGCCGAATCATTTTCTGGTATGATTTTTGCATTTAAATTTCTGGCATCTAAACACACCCTTACTGAGCCATCCGGTTTACTCACAATCACTAATGGACTAACATATGGTGTCGCCATCTTTTCTATAACACCTGCATTCATCATCTCCTGCAGTGTCTTCTTAGTTTGTGGGTAATGTTTTTCCGCAACCGGGTATGGTTTTTGTTTGAACGGTGCCCAATCATTGACTTGGAACGCGTATTTAAAATTTTCAATCTTCCCTGGCTTGGAATCAAATACGTCCCTATAATCCAATAATAATTTCTTTAACTGTTCCTTATTTTCAAGGCTGACTTTAGCTTCCTCCACTTTTCCTGACAGGTTGGTCTCGAACTCATTTTCCAAATTATCTTCGAGTTCTATGTTGAGGACTTCAAATATCTTTTCTATGTCCTTATAATCTTCCTCAATCACTTCTTCCATATGCCATACCTGTTCTCCTATTTTCGCATCCTGTTCCTGTAGGTTAATGTTTTGCTCATCCACATCCTCTCTTTGAACTCTAATGCAGTTTTGCGCTAGGTCTATGATGACCTTGTTCTCACGGATAAAATCAATACCTAATATGACATTATACGGTAATTGATTTACCAGCAAAAAGCACTGCGAAATTTCAGCGTTACCCATGATCAGATCAATGTATACCTGAAATTTACATGTTAAAGATTTTTCAGGGATAATCCCCTTAATCTTTACACTTGATGTGGGAATCTTTAATACTCGGCCCCTTGTTTCCAATTCATTTAGAAGGGTTTGTGTAATTAGACTTATTGTGGATCCGGTATCAATCAATGCTCTGACCAGTAGTCCTTCTATCCTAAGCATAATTATAGGTAACTCTCTTTTAACATGTGGGATTCCTTCCACATCCTCGTTAATTAGCTCATCTGGTCTGGCTATCCAATTCACAATTTCTACCTCCTCCCAGCTCCTGGTATGTTTCCACTTTTGACAATTTAAATTTGGAGTTTTTTTTTATCCTGAGGGCTCCCTTTTCCCTCATTCTTTAACTGAGCTTGTAGTTCCAAGCTTTGAGCTCCGTCTAGTCGGTCGGGTGATTTCCGGTTCTTAATTGCCTCACTCCAACGGACTTTCTGCCTATCAGGTTCATCTGGTCGTTCGTTCATATAACGAAGACTTTCCTGATATCTTTCTTCTATTTGCCCGATATTCATCATCCCTATCCTCTGGCCTTACATTCCTTCTGGGATAATTCTCCCATTTCTTTCTGTTTTCTTGCCTTTGATGGTTATTGTTATAGGGTCGGCTCTCTTGTTGCCTATAACCTGAACTCCTAGGATTTCTTCCTCGATATCCTCCTTTGTAGTATGACTGTATCCTTCTAGGCTCCTGGTGCCCATACTCTCGACCTAGTCCTTGGGTATCCGTGCTGGTGGACTGATTCCTGGTCGCTGGTTTTTCTCCAGTTTCCTGACTGCTGGCCATGTGTACTTGCTCAGTTTGTCTTTGATGCCGAGGAGTTACGTGCGAAGTCGTCATATCTAACTGACGTAATACACTCTCCACTTCCACAGCACTTCTGGCTTTGGATGAGATTAACAGCCTCTGAATCTCATACGGAAGTTGTCTTGCAATGGCGGCACACAGGTCGTTTTCTGCCGGAGCAATATCCAGTTCGCGGAATTTACACAGCTGAGCGGTGAAAAATTCCGAGTATTTAGTAGGTGCATTGGTGCTGTACTTCCTAGAGTACAGATCCAGCCTTAAATTCTCCTGGACGTCTGCCGCCCAGTATCGTTTTAAAAATGCTTCCCTAAAGCCTTCCACCGTATCAAAGGTGTATCTGAAGCTTCTGAACCAGGTGAGACAATCACCTGCCAACAGCTTTTCAATAGCTCTCAGTCTCCGATCCTGAGGAACCTTCATTTCGTTTAAATACTCTGCAACTTCCTTTAGCCAGTATTTTGGAGTAATAGACATGTTATTACCCGTAAACTTTACTGGTCTGTCCTCATTGGATTTAATAATGTTTATTATCTGGCCATTTGTCTGATTCATGTACGGGGTTGACATCGCCATCGGATATCCTGGGTTCTTATAAGGGCTCTCCCCTCCTAAGTCCCTCTCCGTATCTGTGCCTTGTTCACGGGAATCTACCCATCCTGTCTTTGGAAACTCCTCCTGATTCTCAAATTCTAACTTCCTTTCCCTGCGGGCACTTTCTTCATTAGCCATGAGTTGGATTTCCATTTGACTATTCTTATGTTCAGTCCTCTCCAATCGGGATCTTAATTCATTCTGAATTCTTTCTTGATTCCTTTTAATATCTTCCTCTACCTTTTTGAGTTGGAATTTCTCATCCCTGAAGCTATCCCTGAACTCATTTAGTTGGTCTTCTACCTCTTTCTTAATGACCTTGGCCTGTTGGTCTATAATTTCTAGTTTCACGTCACCTCTGGTATCTAGGTCTTCTCGTATTTCCTTTATCTTCTTCTCCACTTCTTTTCGTCCTTTAT
The DNA here is from genome assembly GCA_946902985.2 of Meconema thalassinum. Classification (NCBI taxonomy): domain Eukaryota; kingdom Metazoa; phylum Arthropoda; class Insecta; order Orthoptera; family Tettigoniidae; genus Meconema; species Meconema thalassinum. The sequence goes on from OX336394.1 coordinate 430,178,121, forward strand.
CGACTTTGTCCTGGATCTTGTTCATATCCTCTCGAGCCTTTCCTTGTTCCTCGAATATACTTGTTATGTCAGTCATAACCTTATCTATATCTCCCTTGGTGTCTCCCATTTGTTTTGTTAATCCTATTACAGTTTCCTGTATTCCAGTAACCCCTTTATCTATCCTCTCTATTTTCACGAGTTGTTCATCACGATCCTTTTTTCGTTGCATACTTTCACCCTTAAGATTCCCTTCGTATTCACCTAACTTCGTGGTAATATCCCCCTCATGCTTCCTCAACCATTCGTCCACCTGTCCCGTGAATACGTTAAATTGCAATTCCCTTTTACTTGCATCGGCCTTACTTTGCTTCTTAACATCGATTATTTCTGCCTGGACCTTCTCGACTTTTCCCTCGAGGTCTCCTACTTTGTCCTTTACCCCTTTAAATTCTTCTCCTAATTTCTTAAAACTTTCTTTTATCTCATCCCGGGAACGTTCACAAATATTCTTGTTAAATTCTATCTGAGCTGTCAATTTTGTCTGCACACCTTGGATCTGGGTTACAAGTTTCTTTTCACATGCATCACCCTTTGTTTCTATGTTAATTAATCTAGTTTCCAAATTCTCAAAATTTTCTTGACACCTAGTTTGGGATTCTCCCATACTTTTGTTCAAAGTAACTAATTTGGCTTGCAATCCTAAATGAAATTCTTCATTTTCCTTTTTAATCTCACTGGCGATTTCCCCTTTTAACTCAGTTAACTTGTCCCCAAACGTAGTGTCAAAACCTTGGAACTTGTTATTTATTTTATCTATCTCAGCCTTTACTTCATTGTTCATATCTACACAGTTAGCTTCGATAGTTTCTAATTTAGTTCCCATATTATCACTTTTAACTTCGATAGCTTCTAATTTAGTGCCCATATTATCACTTTTAACTTCGATAGCTTCTAATTTAGTGCCCATATTATCACCGTTAGTTTTTAGTGACTCTAAACTTTCAGTTATGGATCCTAACCTTTCTTTATTTTCAGTCTGTTGGCTATCCAACTTATTGTTTATGGCCTCCAAGAGCCGTTGCACTTCTTCACTCAATGCCATCTTATGAGAATACAGTGGGCCACTAATGCCACCACACTAGTACATGCTTGAGAGATGATACTCTGAATCAGTGTGTCCCAATTTCTTTAAAACTTTACTTTGGTACGGGTATTTACTACAACGAACCCTTTTGATACTTTTATTCAATTTCATAAACCTTTATGGAAGTATTTAAAATTCAAAATTTCGAAAAACCATTTTTTTTTCAAAAAATGAAAATTTTGATTTTTCGAGAAAAACTCGGGTGGGTTGATAATATAATTCAGGGCTGCTCTGTATGAGTTTCCAGGGACCCATGCGGTCAGTTAATATTTTATGTTGTAGCTACTCCTATCATTACTTTACTTTACATGATATGACTGTCTTAAGTGTTCCTCTAGTTATTAATCCAGCACATTACTTATATGCCCCCATGTGCCCTTTTAGCAAGAAATATGCCAATCACAGTATACCAGCGTAGCTCAATTCGGAATTTTCGGGGCAGCGGTAAGTTCCCCCACTCTGTGACTCACATATTTTGGATTAATTAGAGGATACACTTGCAAAAATAACAACAAAATCAACTCCTATTTTAACACATTTAATTAATCAAATTAATGGCGCTACAAACACTTTAACAATTTAATTACTGACCCATAATCATCTACTTGTTCCAAATGAACAAGGAATCACAAATATAATAAAACAAATATTGTATTTAAACATATGGTTTCCACATAAACCAACAATTCCTACTTAGTCTTACTTCCATAAAGCATCAACTGTAAGTCTTATATAACTCCGAGCTCTTTTGGCTCCCTGCTTTACATAATAATGGTGTCATTCTTGTACACCTCAAATACTACTCTTTTATATTTTCTTAATCCTCCAAACAAATGTATAATTACATTTAAAAATTTATGTTAATTATCTAACTCAATATTTTGGGCATGTTCACACATTCAGCTGTTATCATCTCTCTTTATTTTCACAAATATATTAAGGTAATCAGGAAATCACTTGTGTACTCCAGAGCGTGAAGATACTTGACACAGTCAAAAACTATAGTTACTCCCGAAACTTAGTTGCCTTCAATTAACTCGTGGAATCCTACTTCCGTACATCATTACAATAGGGATTGTTATTTATCTCTTATGTCTTATAAGACCATTATCACATAAGAAACTACGATCTGAACAGGCAAACGAAAATATCAATCTACAAGGACCTCGGTTCAACGCCCGGGTCGTTAACAATTTTAAACACTCACGGTGTCTTTACTACATCTTACGAGACGGTTCCGGCCCACCCTTACTCTAAGAGAGCCGGGCCATTATACTCGGGCGCGATTTATGACACGGAGGGTGACGGGCGACTCTCTGTCTAACCCACGTTAGCAGCTCCTTTCCAAGGCTTTCAAAACAAACCTTCACATTATACTCAGTCCTGGGGAGAGACCGGGCTTTTACTGTACTGTATCCATTCAAACAAATATTCTTTGGTTCATAGACCACTTTCGTAACCTTGGCATTTATTAATTATGAGAGGGTCCTCATTGATTGGGGAAGATTAATACACATTCAACGACGAAGAATTAAGGGGCTTTTATCATAAGAGGATTCTGAGTTCGAATCTCTTCACATGCCTCGGGAACCATTCCCTTATAAAGGACTTATACAAGACGCGATTTAAAGTCGGCCGTGGCCTACATGACATACGCTCAATAATACCATACATTAGCTCCCTTTTAATACATACACAATGCCTCGTGATACTACGTCACAAATAGAGGACTTATACAATTATCAATTCACTACAATCAACTACCCTCCATAAGTAATTTACCAAGTATTTTAACTTCTACGCTTTCCTAGCGTGACATTTTAATATTATTTGCGCTCCTTTGCGCTATGCATTATTTTAAGCCGAAATGTCTTCCCAAGAACTGATAAATCTCATTAGTAACAATTCATATTATTCTTAATTCTTATATTAATCTTTTCCGTTGCCGATAAATCGCTCCCTTTTAAAACATTCCCTTGAACATCATATCTTACACATACATTAAGGCTTTAACGCTCTTATGTTCACATCAATTTATTTGATCTTTATTTAATATTTCCATACTTAGTTATTAGTATTATCTTTATTCTTTACACAAGCTCAAAAGCTATTTCTTTCATATCTCAACTTTACTTTATTTAAATATCTTTCATAATAATTACTGATATTTTCCTTGCTCTTATGACATTCGTTAAATACATTAACATTTTATTCACATATTTCCCCTACGGGATTTATTCTTTACATAATTATTTATAATTTCTCAAATTTCTATTATTGTTCAGACCGCGTTCTTGTTTATTCAGTATTTATTTCTTAAAACACATCCCTTTTACTCAAAAACTCCGGTGGATTTGTACACAACCAATTCCTGACACCAAAATAGAATGAAATTCAGTACTGACATGTTTTTAAGATCGTCCCATGATCTTTATTCTTGTGCGGTGTTTCATTTTGGGCCCACTTTGAACTTTTACTCCATATTAAAGGAATTCATCTTATGTACAAACACTTCTTGACATACATTTAAGACACTTAACATTGACGACATTTTGATACACTGATGTGTCCCTTTTGAACACATAATAAACACTAAAAATATTAATCTAACACACAATCTTGATAAATTTACACTTCACAATTCTTGATCACTAGGCCGTATTTCTGAGCCTATCACACGTGACCTTCTTAATTTCCCGTTTCCAAGGGTGAAATTTATTCAATGTCGGCTTCCTATCCTGCAGAATACGAAAGTCTCGAAACATCTACTGTTCCCTGGAATCCAAATTCTTCTACTCCTATCCTGGATGACCGGCTATTTATCTAGCTTGAACGGCTTCTTTGTAGATCTGGTTATCGATCCTAGCGAAAGTCTATTCGGATCGAGGTCTCCTCACTAACCTCTCGATGACCTATGGATTTAGTTTATAGCAGCTAGTACTTCTCGAGTCTAGTACTTTTAGAATAGTTCGCCTGCTTTTTTGGAGATAATGTTTATAGTCTCCGTGCTTCTTTATTTGATCGGTTCTAGCACTCCTACGTTTCTGATATACGTTCCGAACCTTATTCTGTTCTTCCCTTTTTGGGTTCTTTAATTTAGATAACAGTTTATCTTTCTGGTACGGTACTTCCGTACGTTATGATATATTCGTTCGTCTATTTAACGACCTATCGCCTTTAAGTCCGACGTTCGTAGCCTGCTCTGACTATATCTTACGAACTTTCACTTGTATACAGTCGGGCCTAAATCCTGTAACTAGGATTTTCCTATTCTTTCAATACGGCGATACTTTAAATTCCTTCTTTACCACTCCTTATGGAGACAAGCAAGTTGTTAATACTGCGACGCCTATGGCTATCGGATATTACTTCTGCGGTGTAACACAGCGTTTCTCCCCTCAAGGAGTACTAGTAACTGTCTTCGATGTGACGCAGAGTTACGCCCCACACGGTTGTCTGGATACTGATGTGCTGTGATGTAGTCTTACGCCCCTCACGGACTGTCGGAATGACTGCATGCGTAGTAACACCCTCACGGGTTGTCAGAATAACTGCATGATTGGCTTGGTGAAGCCCGAAGCTTTATACTATTTCACTACAAAAAAATAAGACTCTAGTCCTTTCTGTGACCAATTTCTAAAATAATGGTGGCACAAATATAAAAATTATACCTTCCGAAAGCTCGTCTTCTCAATGTCAAATAATCTCATTGCCCCTAAGAATCGATCGTGCAATTCGGAGATATTAATTAATTTCTCGTCCTCAATTGTGTGGGTGTTGCATTTCTTTTGCTTTCTCCCCTCCACACAGGCCTTGGTAATTTCCCGATGACGTCGCCTTGCGTTTGCAGTTTTCTCCTGCGCAATTATTAAATGGTTTCTCTTTACTAAAAAATCTCTCATTCGAAATGATTCACTGTACTGTACTTGTTTACTCATTATTATACTTGTAAACGGGTTAAATTTAATTATTGCTCTTCTGGCGCATAAGCGGTGTTGTCAATTTCCAGCAACGTAAGGTCGATTTCCGAGTCAGGCTTCCTTGTTTAATCCTGGGAAATTTCCACTCGGTTATTAATACTCATGACTCGCTCCCTTCTGAATGTCAAGAGGGTGATCTCATCTCACGAACACCTGGTCCTCGCCTCTTGCACCATATTAGGCTAGCATCTTAGCTGGATCTTTCTTTAAGTTACATTAGAAACTATACGTTTCTTTTATTTCTTCCCCAAATGCATGGATTCGCCCTCATTGGACCCTATGGCACATGGGTTCAATATATATATATATATATATATATATATATATATATATATAAATGAATAAATATATACCTACCCCACAACAAGGTTAAGTATTTCCCACCAACACCAAAACTGTTAAACAAGACCAAGTGTTTCACGCAACGCAGTATGTTCAAAGGTAGTCCACCCTAGTGAGAGTGGAAATGATAACGACATGTCTTTATATATGCTACGTTGCATGTATAATCATTTTTCCCACGCTTTGAACATTCTGTTATCATGCACGTGGACAGATAACGGCCAAGGTGAACACCTGTGGCAGATCAAGTTTCACATGGATTTGCATTTTGTCACGTACAAAGCAAACAGGATGTGACTTGTTACAAGTTATCGTGCACGTGGACAGCCAAAGCCCAAGGTGAACACCTGTGGCAGATCAAATTTCACATGAACTTGCATTTTGTCACGTACGAAGCAAGACAGGATGTAACTTGTTTAGCCTACATGTGGTTTCACACATGTTCACATGCCTTTCGCACTCCCCTGCCACCACAATGGTCAGATTATTTCACCTTCAAGCGCCATGGTCATTTTTTCCATTGCACCTGTTGTCAAGTCAGATCAGCGCCTTCCAATAAGCTCAAATGACATTCACCTCCTGCTCCTCGGCAAGTTTGTTTTCTGTACTCGCTTCGACCAACATAGAACCAAGTTCTCATCACCGTTTACACGTTAAAGGTAAAATATCAGAAAAACGCACCCTCGCTCTGTCATACACCGACCCGCCGAAATAGCGATTGTTCAATTAAGCAAGGTCCTTGTGGTTAGCGACAGGTTCGTTGAAACACACACACACCCAGCCGTATCGTCTCTCTCAACCACCACGCTTCATATACATTATAAACAGGTAAAGAAAAAGAAAACGTTTTTTCAACATGTATGGCGTTAGGCCCTTTGTGAATTCTTTTTTGAAAAAAAAAATATCTACCACATTTGAAAGGGGGCGTTAGCCCGAGTCCTAGGACACCTCGTACACGTCTCTAGCGTTATTGGTTCGTGAGATATCGGCAAAATCACAAAAAACACGTGTTTACCCCAAAATCGAGTTTCCAATTTTTAAAAAAATTATATCGAGTGGTCCATAGCAGAGAGGACGTCACCCCGAGTCCTTGGACCCCTCGTACACGCCTCTAGCATGATTGGTTCGCGAGATATAGCAAAAAGTTTAAAATCACGGTTTTACCCCAAAACATTCTGTTTCGCTCATTCTCAAAAACTTTAACCTATTACCAAAATAAAAAGGGTTTCGAGACAAGCCATTTGACACGTCATAGGACCAAATCCGACCATGCATTCGTGAAATATCGGAAAAAGTCTAAAATCATGTTTTACCCCCAAAAAGCCTGTTTCCCTCATTCTCAAAACTTTAACCTATTAATAGCATATATAGAGCTTCGAGACAAGCGATTTGACACGTCACACGTCCAAATCCGAACTTGCGTTCGAGAGATATCAGCAAACTTCGTAGGAAAGTAGGCGACTATCTGGTTCTCTCCTCACCACCAAAACCTCTTCTTATCAATCATTTTTTTTTTCAAAGAGCTCGCCCTCTTACAAAAATCCCAAGTGCGCATGCGTACAAAACAAAAACAAAAATGTTAATCCATAGCGGCAGCCAGAAAAACGCATGCGCTATATGAGCAACAACGTTTAAGTTCATTTTAGCAGCGCATCTTATACATGTCGCATTTGAAAAGAGACTTTCACTAAAAAATTACAATTTCACCTCCTAGTAGGGGTAGGTTTTATTTAGGGGTTGAAATGAGTGGTCTATTGGAAAGCCCCCGTCAGCCCGAGTTCAACGACACCTCATTCGTGAATCTCCGACCACGGGTTCGAGAGTTATTAATTATTTAATATGAATGCCGCCCGAGCAACGCCGGGTGAGTTAGAACCCCTACTACTTCACTACTAATGCTGTCATAGATTAATAGATATTGAGAACCGTCTAAATATTTCAGATGGTCGCCATGTTAGATGTAGGCCATAGAGTTATGTACTATTAGATGACGAGTATTGCGTAGGTTCATTATTGAAACGTTCATTTCGATCACATGATTAGAACACAAGAAATAAAAACTTAGTTTTGAAATTTTGCACAGCCGCCATCTTGAGTTATGTGAACTAAATTAGATGTCAGTGCATTGCAATTTGTATAGTAATTTGCTGTAACAAGTTTTACTGCGCTCGGATGGTCAAATCACGAGAAAAGTTTATTTAAATGTTTCAACTTCGCTTGGCGCCATGTTCGTTTTGTAGTTAACAGATTTTTGAAAGTCACATAGGTAGTGCCCTTTATCACCGTACAACATTTCAGGGTGATATCGTTAATAGTTTCGGAGATATACAATGCCGGTGAAATATTTCGCACGGTCGGGGTCGGCTGAATCAGTACTATGACCTTACCGAGCTTCATTGAAATCGCTCAGCCGTTTAGAAGATATTAGGAGGATAGGGGGGGGGGGGGGGGGGGGGGGGCACGGACGCATACACACACACAGACTAAATATGACTTGGCATAAGGAAGGATTCGTCACGCAGGTAACAGCTCAATGGTCGAGGATGAAATGCCAGCACATGCTTCATCTTCACAAATATTTTGATAAGGTATTTCCTGTTTGCAATACAAACTGATCTACCAAATATTTATATGCATTATTATAATCATACAAATGACTGACTTAGAGCGGTCCTGGCTGTGGCTAATGCAAGAGATGAGGGTTCGATTCCCAAACGGGGTCTCAATTTCGACAGTTAATTTAGGCTATTTTTCATCACTTTCTAAATTTGCTTTTCCACGTGGTTTTGGTGTTAATGTACACTTTTTGTAATATGATATGTCCTGCAAGCAAGTCCAAGTGTACTGACCTTCAAGCTTGTGGACACTACAATAACTGTCTTCATGGAGTTAAGCCAAATGGTCGCTCACAAACTTACGAGGAATGCACCTTAGCCATTGTAAGTGGGCCATGTCGGCAATTTATTATGTTTTCAGTCGGTCAACACCATTGTACCCAATCCCTAATCCTGCAGTTTCGATCGTCAAGCGATTATCATCAGATCTTTCACACTGAGGCTATTAAATATATTTTTAGAACTTAAAAAAGGTTCATTCTGGTTCCGTATTGATAAACTAATTGAGTAATAAACAGGTGAAAAGTATCCATATATTTGACAATAATATTAAAATAAAAGACGAACCAGAGGCGACATAAGCATACAATTTAACCACACGTAAGTTGTCAATTTAATAAGTTATCTTATTAAATGTTACTCAAACCATGTAATATCTTATTACTGGTTATAAAATATATCAGTGTCTTTCACCTACTCAATTCTCTCTTAACAATTTACTAATTTGTTCCCATTTTTCTTTTTAGACGGACTAGAGGCCCATTTCTACTATTACATATGTTGTTGGTATACAATTGAACATAATTTCTTCTACAAGAACATTCTATTTGAGAGATAATATTTCAGCGCAGTTGACTTCATTGCTTTTATATTTCTGCATAATTTGTGAAGTATTGAATTATTGTAAATATTTCAATGGTTGCTACTGGATTCCAACAACATGTTTCATTCTCAACTATTGCTACCGTACTGAACCAATACCTTTTATGTTGAATCAACATCTGATGACCACGGTGAAGCGTGTGTTTGTTTCCTCGTCGATGAACACTTCTGAAGATTTCAACTACACAGTTTTACCCTATTGAAAGTGTTCCTAGTGTATAAGACTTTGTGTGTTTCAAATGATAATTTTATTCATATTCTCAAACATCACATTGTGTTGATTCACGCGTTCAATTTTCCATCTTTCTTTATGGTGCACCATATACGGTTTAATGACAATGGACTGTTAAGTCTTACGCTATACAATTATTTTGTGTTTTTGACATTTATTGATTCTTTCATATAACGACTGAACCGACAGTAGTGGCTACGCTGACTAAAGCACAGCGTTAGGTCATGGGGCCAAGCTCTCTGCTGACTCGGTAGACGCGTGGGTTCGAGCCCCACTGTCAACCGTCCTTGAAATGGTTTTCCGTGGTTTCCCATTTTCAACTCCTGGCAAATGCTGGGATGGTACCTTCTGACAGGCCAGGACCACTTCCTTCCTCATCCTTGCCCAGTTTCATTCACCATCAGTCATTTCATCTCTCATTAACTCATCTCATGAGGTTGGCGTAAGGAAGGGCTTCCGACCGTAAAAACCATCGCATCTTATCCCTGACAACGTTGGAAAACGGGTATAATAAGGGGTAGACATACATAGGCTACAATTCATATCGAGTGATGAAGGGGCCAAAAAATAATTAGACCTCGAAACATGTCCTACCAATGACCACACCAGTCATCATCATCATCAAAGTCCCACTCCAGTCACCGGGGTGTGGTTTACAAGCCTCCTCCACTCCTTTCTGTCTTTCCATTTTTCCTGTTCCATCACTTCTGCCACATCCAATCCAGCTTCTCCAATGTCCTTCAAGATTTGGTCCAACCACATTCTTCTCGGTCTTCCAACTAGTCTCTTTCCCTTGACTTCTCTTTCTAATTCCCTTTTTGCTACTCTTTCATTACCCATTCTTTTTACATGTCCGAACCAACGTAACCTTGCTTTCTGTATCTTCTGATTTAACGGTTCCTTATTTAAATCTTCTCGGATTTTAAAATTTTGAATGCTATCCCTTCTTGTCTTTATAGCTGAACTATTTTTCCTTTCATTCGTAACCAGTGTTTCCAGTCCATATGAGATCATATTTGATAATAAGGTACAGTCAGTCTGAGAGACTAGACTTTATATCATTTCAAATGACGCATGCTACAAATGCTATGTTAGAAAGGCTCAGGAGGCCTTCTCGCTTCGCTCGAAACCCCAGGACACTTTCAACAGACTTCCGTATACAAATCTACACCGTTCCACCAATCTCAACCAAATTTTGCATACGCATAGTTTAGGACCCAGAAGGAACCGCTGGCTGCATGAATTTTCGATAGTCTTTCCCATTCTTCTGATTTCGGCCCTTTTGCACTCAAGCACAGGCTAATCAAATCATAAAATATACTCATGAAGGAATGGCAAAGCAGATAGTTTCCATGGCAACATAGCTCAAGTCGAGACACGGCCGACTGGATGCCAGTTGCGCTCTGCAGTACCGGTATAGAAAATGAGGATCTTTACTTGAAATCCCGTTAGTTACTCAACTGCTCACACAGCACTGTCAACCGAGTTTAGCATAACAAAGACTTGACACTACTATATATTTGTCAAATACCACTCACTCTCTCACTCACTCATTCATTCATCACGAAATCTCTGAAACCACCGAACGGATTGGAATGAAATTTGGTATGCAGCTTCCTCAAGGGCCGCGAATGCCCACTAAGAGAGGACTTTTGGATATTCAGGTTCTAAAGGGGTGTTAAGGGGGTAGACCTGCATCATTGGGGGATGTGATACTCGGCATATAAACTCATCATTAGAAATAAGAAGACACGTGTCTGAGGGTTTTTCGATGTGGTGTATATTATGAGGTGAAAGGGGTGAAAAGTGGGGATTGCAAGATTCCTAACGGAGCGTGCATCTCTTAAACGACATAGGCGAGGAGTTTGAAACTCAGCGGGAAAAAAATCAACATAAAAAGAAGTAAATATTTGTTTGACCGTTTTTTTCATAAATCCACTTTAAGGGGCCCATGGGGAGGGGTGAAATTCTGGGGGGGGGGGGGGAACAGGAAATAAAGTGTCCTAACTGATTGACTGACTGACTCACTCATTAAACTCAGGGGGAAAAACTGCTAAGTAAATAGCTGTTCGACAGTTTTTTTTTTCATAAATCAAATTTAAGGGGTTCATGGGGAGGGGTGAAATTCTGAAAAAAGAAAATTGAAAGAAAATCTCCTGACTCACTCACTCATCATCGCCCAGCCATAATTATTGAAGTTAGAAACATGACAGTTTGGGGATATGTACATTGTATGTCAAAACCGTCTACTAAGGGAGGATTTTCGGATATTCAGGTTCTAAAGGGGTCTTAAGGGGGCTAAACCTGCATTTCATTGAATAACAATATCTCCCGATTGGTTTCATTGGGGGGTGTGATACACGGCATATAAACTCATCATTAAAAAGTAAGAAGACATGTGTCTGAGGGTTTTTCGATGTGGTGTATATTATGAGGTGAAAGGTGTGAAAAGTGGGGATTGAAAGATTCCCAACAGAGCGTGTATCTCTTAAACGATTTAGCCGAGGAGTTTGAAACTCAGCGGAAAAAAATCAGCATAAAAATAAGTGAATATGTGTTTGATAGTTTTTTTCATAAATCCAATTTAAGGGGCCCATGGGGAGGGGTGAAATTCGGGGGGGGGGAAGGAACAGGAAAGAAAGTGTCCTTACTAATTGACTGACTTACTCATCAAACTGCTTTAAAGTAAGTAATTAGCTTTTCGACAGTTTTTTTTGATCAATCAAATTGAAGGGTTCATCGAGAGGGGTGAAATTCTGAAGAAAAAAAGAATTGAAAGAAAATGTCCTGACTCATTTACTCACTAATCACCGCCCAGCCAAAAATATTGAAGTTGGAAACATGGCATTTCGGGTTATGTTGGTTGTATGTCAAAACCGTACACTAAGGGAGGATTTTTGGATATTCAGGTTCTAAAAGGGTCTTAAGGGGGTTAAACCTGCATTTCATTGAATAACAATATCTCACGAGTGGTTTCATTTGTGGATGTGATACTCCGCATATAAACTAATCATTAAAAATAAGCAGACGTGTGTCTAAGGGTTTTTCGATGTGGTGTATTATTATGAGGTGAAAGGGGTGAAAAGTGGGGGTTGAAGGATTCCTAACGGAGCGTGTAGGCCTATCTCTTAAACCACATAGGCGAGAAATTTGAAACTCAGCGAAAAAAAAGCTTAAAAAGTAAGTAAATCGGTGTTCGACCGTTTTTTCATTAATTAATTTAAGGGGCCAATGGGGTGGGGTGAAATTCTGGGGGGAAAAGGAGAGAAAGTGCCCTAACTGACTGACTAACTCACTCACTCATCAAACTCAGGGGAGAAAAACAGCTTGAAAAATAATTTAATAGGTGTTCAAGCGTTTTTTCATCAATCCAATTTAAGGGGCCCATGGGGAGGGGTGAAATTCTGGTAAAAATAATTGAAAGAAAATGTCCTGTCTGACTCACTCACTCATCATGCCCAGCGAAAACTATTAAAGTTGGAAACATGAAATTTTGGGAATATGTTCGCTGTCGAAAACGTCAACTAAGGAATGATTTTTGTTTTTTCGGGTTTTAATAGGTGTTAAGGGGGGTAAACGTGCATTTCATTGAATAACAATATCTCATGAGTTGCTTCTTTGGGGATGTGATATTCGTTATATGAACTAATCATTAAAAATAATCAGACATATGTCTAAGGGTTTATCGATGTGGTGTATATTATGAGGTGAAAGGGGTAAAAATTGGGGATTGAGGGATTCGTAACGGAGCGTGTATCTCTGAAATGATATAGGCGAGAAGTTTGAAATTCGGCGGGAAAAAACAGCTTAAAATACAATTAAATAGGTGTTCGACCGTTTTTTCATAAATCCAATTTAAGGGGCCCTTGGAGAGGGGTGAAATTTTGGGGGGAAAAAAACAGTAAAGAAAGTGTCCTAACTGATTGACTTACTTACTCACTCATCAAACTCAGGGGGAAAACGCTTTAAATAAGTAAATAGATGTTCGACCTTTTGTTTCATAAATGCAATTTAAGGGGTTCATGGGGAGGGGTGAAATTATCAAAAATAAATGAAAGAAAATGTCCTGACTGACTCACTCACTCATCATCGCCCAGCCAAAGTTATTGAAGTTAGAAACAGGAAATTTTGGGGATATGTTCGTTGTATGTCGAAAACGTCCACTAAGGAAAGAGTTTTGGATATTCAGGTTCTAAAGAGGTGTTAAGGGGGTAAACGTGCATTTCATTGAATAACAATATCTCACGAGTGGTTTCATTTGGGGATGTGATACTTGGCATATATACTAATCATTAAACATAAGCTGACACATGTCTAATGGTTTTTCGATGTGTATATTATGAGGTGAAAGGGATGAAAAGTGGGGGTTGAAAGATTCCTAACGGAGCGTGTATCTCTTAAACGTCATAGGCGAGGAGTTTGAAATTCGGAGGATATCAATCAGCTTAAAAATAAGTAAATAAATAAAATAAATAGATGTTCGACCGTTTTTTTTTTTCATAAATGCAATTTAAGGGGCCTATGGGGAGGGGTGAAATTCTGGAAGAAAAACGTCCAGTAAGGAAGGATTTTTGGATGTTCACTCTCATCAACCAACCAAAACTATTAAAGTTAGAAGAATGATATTTTGGGGATATGTTTGTTGTGTGTCGAAAACGTCTACTAAGGAGGGATTTTTGGATATTCAGGTTCTAAAGGGGTGTTAACGGGGTGAAACCTGCATTTCATTGAATAACAATATGACACGACTATGGCGCGAGCGAAGCGAGGCTAAAAATGAGATGGTGTGTGTCTGTGAATTACTCAATCACGCAAGTACCACTGGTCCGATATACATGAATTTAACATGGAAGTAGCTGATTTACCTGGTTAACATATAGGTTACTTTTGATATCAATACTTTGCACTATTTAAAGATGGTGACCATTTTAGTGACGTCACTACACCCTTTGGTTTCAAACTTTCATATTTCCATTTCAAATAAAAAGAGAACGCTAAGAAATAGCAAACTTTTGATGGCATATACGAGGTTTGAAATTACATTTTCTATCCGAAAGGTATCTCCAACGGTTAGCGAGTAAAACCTAAATTTGTGCTATGAAACACGGTGGACAAAATGTTCCATTCTTAATCTCCCTCTGCGCAGCACCTCGCCTATCCCCTGTTTTAACTGTCACCTTCACATTTTAATTTATTTATGACGCGTAGCGAAGCACGGGCACTTCAGCTAGTAGTAGATAAGCATCGGTCCTAGTGGAAAATAATTCTATCACCTGAAACCAAAAATGCATGGGACGAAAATAACAACAAAATATCATGTTGGTTTCGGACCCTAAAAGACGTGAATAATATAATAAAAGTATTAAAAAAACTATTTTTTGAAATTTCATTGGAATCAATTTTTTGTAATTCCTGGGACTTGGAAAATTCCGGCCAAAAAGTATAAAATCATTAATAACTCCCTAAGTATTCGTCGTATGATGAAATAGCAAGATACAAAAAAGATGTAATGTGTTATTGTCTACAACATAGGCCATGTATAATTTTACACTCAGACACATTACGTCCCTCCCCCATAATTTCACCCCTCCCCATGGGCCCCTTAAATTGGATTTATGAAAAAACGGTCAAACACCTATTTATTTATTTTTTATGCTGTTTTTTCGCAGAGTTCCAAACTCCTCGCCTATGTCGTTTAAGCGATACACGCTCCGTTAGGAATCCTTCAACCCCCACTTTTCACCCCTTTCACCTCATAATATACACCACATCGAAAAACCCTCAGACATGTGTCTTCTTATCTTTAATGATGAGTTTATATGCCGAGTATCACATCCCCCAATGAAACCAATCGGGAGATATTGCTATTCATTGAAATGCAGGTATACCCCCTTAACACCCCTTTAGAAACTGAATATCCAAAAATCATTTCTTAGTGGGCGTTTGCGGCCCTTAAGGAAGCTGCATACCAAATTTCATTCCAATCCGTTCGGTAGTTTCTGAGATTTCGTGATGAATGTATGAGTCAGTCAGTCAGTCAGTCGGCCAGTCAGTGAGTGGTATTTGACAAATATATAGTAGATAGAGGGGGCGGCAAATGGGTTTTAGCCTATAGGCGGCATATTCTTAAATCCGGTCCTGTCTATAAGTATGCGGGTTAAGGTAAATATATATATACTTATTTAGTTGCAATCGTTATTAAACTAACTCAACTATTGTGAATGTCAGATATTTGTCCCAGTTCAGTGCAGACAGCGGTGTTGGCAGCGGCGGAGGAACTTCGCTCAAACAGCTAAGTGCACAATAACCTGACCATTTAATAACAATCACATAACACACCGTATCTCAACAACAACAAAATTGCATTTAACTAACAAATCTTGACTAGTTGCGCTAATTACTACTGCAACGAATTAAGCGTCTGTCTGTGAGGCAGTCAGCCCAGAGGCTGGTTACATCCTCAAAACGTACCACCTTAGGCAGCACTATAATGAGGAGTACATGGCAAGATGGGGAGTGAGGTAGTTTACCATTGCTTTCCTCACTGAGTCAGTACACCAGTACTAACCCTATGAGTAGAACCTTTCACAGCATCCACAGGCACTGACTGTGGCCTGAATGGCATTACTAAGCACCACCCATACCTCAGTAGCTTCCTTATAATCACAGCCATGAGCGAGACTGCGACATCGGTGATACTCTAGCCTGTGCCAACAGACACTGACTGTGCCCTGAATGTCGTTACTAAGCACCACCCATACCTCAGTAGCTTCCATATAATCACAGCCATGAGTGAGACTGAGACAGTGGTGATACTCTAGTCTGTGCCAACAGACACTGACTGTGCCCTGAATGTCGTTACTAAGCACTACCCATACCTCAGTAGCTTCCATATAATCACAGCCATGAGCGAGACTGAGACATCGGTGATACTCTAGCCTGTGCCAACAGACACTGTGTCCTGAATGTCATTACTAAGCACTACCCATACCTCAGTAGCTTCCATATAATCACAGCCATGAGTGAGACTGAGACATCAGTGATGCTCTAGCCTGTGCCAACAGACACTGACTGTGCCCTGAATGTCATTACTAAGCACCACCCATACCTCAGTAGCTTCCATACACAGCCATGAGTGAGACTGAGACATCGGTGATGCTCTAGCCTGAGCCAACAGACACTGACTGTGCCCTGAATGTCATTACTAAGCACCACCCATACCTCAGTAGCTTCCATATAATCACAGCCATGAGTGAGACTGAGACATCGTTGATACTCTAGCCTGTGCCAACAGACACTGACTGTGCCCTGAATGTCATTACTAAGCACCACCCATACCTCAGAAGCTTCCATATAATCACAGTCATGAGTGAGACTGAGACATCGGTGATACTCTAGCCTGTGCCAACAGGCACTGACTGTGCCCTGAATGTCATTACTAAGCACCACCCATACCTCAGAAGCTTCCATATAATCACAGTCATGAGTGAGACTGAGACATCGGTGATACTCTAGCCTGTGCCAACAGACACTGACTGTGCCCTGAATGTCGTTACTAAGCACTACCCATACCTCAGTAGCTTCCATATTATCACAGCCATGAGTGAGACTGAGACATCGGTGATACTCTAGCCTGTGCCAACAGACACTGACTGTGCCCTGAATGTCATTACTAAGCACCACCCATACCTCAGAAGCTTCCATATAATCACAGTCATGAGTGAGACTGAGACATCGGTGATACTCTAGCCTGTGCCAACAGACACTGACTGTGCCCTGAATGTCGTTACTAAGCACTACCCATACCTCAGTAGCTTCCATATAATCACAGCCATGAGTGAGACTGAGACATCGGTGATACTCTAGCCTGTGCCAACAGACACTGACTGTGCCCTGAATGTCATTACTAAGCACCACCCATACCTCAGTAGCTCCCATATAATCACAGCCATGAGTGAGACTGAGACATCGGTGATACTCTAGCCTGTGCCAACAGACACTGACTGTGCCCTGAATGTCATTACTAAGCACCGCCCATACCTCAGTAGCTTCCATATAATCACAGCCATGAGCGAGACTGAGACATAATATATTGTAAATACCTGCAGACATAGATTTAATAGAGTAATAAATAGGTTAAAAGTTCCACCAAATCAATCATTTTTTTATCATTTAAATGATTTTGTCGACTTCGTCGTTATGCTTGGGTCTAACGTTATGCGTTACGGTTACGGCGTGTATGACGTCATGCAGCAGAGTGCACCTCCCGCTCCCCGTTCCCTGCGCGGGAAGCGAGTGCGTGACGTCATGCAGCAGATTGCACTTCCAACTCCCCGTTCCCCGCGCGGGAAGCGAGTGCGTGACGTCATGCAGCAGAGTGCACCTCCAACTCCCCGTTCCCCGCGCGGGAAGTGAGTGCGTGACGTCATGCAGCAGAGTGCACCTCCAACTCCCCGTTCCCCGCGCGGGAAGCGAGTTCGTGACGTCATGCAGCAGAGTGCCCCTCTCGCTCCCCGTTCCCCGCGCGGGAAGCGAGTGCGTGACGTCATGCAGCAGAGTGTGCCTCCCGCTCCCCGCTCCCCGCGCGGGAAGCGAGTTCGTGACGTCATGCAGCAGAGTACACCTCCCACTCCCCGTTCCCCGCGCGGAAAGCGACTGCGTGACGTCATGCAGCAGAGTGCTCCTCCCGCTCCCCGTTCCCCGCGCGGGAAGCGAGTGCGTGACGTCATGCAGCAGAGTGCACCTCCAACTCCCCGTTCACCGCGCATGAAGCGAGTGCGTGACGTCATGCAGCAGAGTGCACCTCCAACTCCCCGTTCCCCGCACGGGAAGCGAGTTCGTGACGTCATTCAGCAGAGTGCCCCTCTCGCTCGCCGTTCCCCGCGCGGGAAGCGAGTGCGTGACGTCATGCAGAAGAGTGCACCTCCCGCTCCCCGTTCCCCGCGCGGGAAGCGAGTTCGTGACGTCATGCAGCAGAGTCCACCTCCAACTCCCCGTTCCCCGCGCGGGAAGCGAGTGCGTGACGTCATGCAGCAGAGTGCACCTCCCGCTCCCCGTTCCCCGCGCGGGAAGCGAGTTCGTGACGTCATGCAGCAGAGTCCACCTCCCACTCCCCGTTCCCCGCGCGGGAAGCGAGTGTTTGACGTCATGCAACAGAGCCCACCTCCCGCTCCCCGTTCCCCGCGCGGGATACGAGAGCGTGACGTCATGCAGCAGAGTGCACCTCCCGCTCCCCGATCCCCGCGCGGAAAACGAGTGCGTGACGTCATGCAGCAGAGTGCACCTCCCGCTCCCCGTTCCAGGCGGGAAGCGAGTGTATGACGTCATGCAGCAGAGCCCACCTCGCGCTCCCCGTTCCCCGCGCGGGAAGGGAGTTTATGACGTCATGCAGCAGAGCCCACCTCCCGCTCCCCGTTCCCCGCGCGGGAAGCTAGTGCGTGACGTCGTGCAGCAGAGTGAACATCAAACTCCCCGCTCCCCGCGCGGAAAGTGAGTGCGTGACGTCATGCAGCAGATTGCACCACCCGCTCCCCGTTCCCCGCGCGGGAAGCGAGTGCGTGACGTCATGCAGCAGAGTGAACATCCAACTCCCCGTTCCCCGCGCGGGAAGTGAGTGCGTGACGTCATGCAGCAGATTGCACCTCCCGCTCCCCGTTCCCCGCGCGGGAAGCGAGTTCGTGACGTCATGCAGCAGAGTCCTCCACCCACTCCCCGTTCCCCGCGCGGGAAGCGTGTGCGTGACGTCATGCAGCAGAGTCCACCTCCCAATCCCCGTTCCCCGCGCGGGAAGCGAGTGCGTGACGTCATGCAGCAGAGTCAACCTCCCGCTCCCCGTTCCCCGCGCGGGAAGTGTGGTCGTGACGTCATGCAGCAGAGTCTACCTCCAACTCCCCGTTCCCCGCGCATGAAGCGAGTGCGTGACGTCATGCAGCAGAGTCCACCTCCCAATCCCCGTTCCCCGCGTATGGACTGGAAACACTGGTTACGAATGAAAGGAAAAATAGTTCAGCTAAAAAGACAAGAAGGGATAGAATTCGCTACGCGTCATAAATAAATTAAAATGTGAAGGTGACAGTTAAAACAGGGGATAGGCGAGGTGCTGCGCAGAGGGAGATTAAGGATGGAACATTTTATCCTCCGTGTTTCATAGCACAAATTTAGGTTTTACTCGCTAACCGTTGGAGATACCTTTCGGATAGAAAATGTAATTTCAAACCTCGTATATGCCATCAAAAGTTTGCTATTTCTTAGCGTTCTCTTTTTATTTGAAATGGAAATATGAAAGTTTGAAACCAAAGGGTGTAGTGACGTCACTAAAATGGTCACCATCTTTAAATAGTGCAAAGTATTGATATCAAAAGTAACCTATATGTTAACCAGGTAAATCAGCTACTTCCGTGTTAAATTCATGTAAATCGGACCAGTGGTACTTGCGTGATTGAGTAATACACAGATACACACCATCTCATTTTTAGCCTCGCTTCGATCGCGTCATAGTCGTGTCATATTGTTATTCAATGAAATGCAGGTTTCACCCCGTTAACACCCCTTTAGAACCTGAATATCCAAAAATCCCTTCTTAGTAGACGTTTTCGACACACAACAAACATATCCCCAAAATATCATTCTTCTAACTTTAATAGTTTTGGTTGGTCGATGAGAGTGAACATCCAAAAATCCTTCCTTAGTGGACGTTTTTCTTCCAGAATTTCACCCCTCCCCATAGGCCCCTTAAATTGCATTTATTAAAAAACGGTCGAACATCTATTTATTTTATTTATTTATTTATTTATGTATTTACTTATTTTTAAGCTGATTGATTTCCTCCGAATTTCAAACTCCTCGCCAATGACGTTTAAGAGATGCACGCTCCGTTAGGAATCTTTAAACCCCCACTTTTCATCCCTTTCACCTCATAATATACACATCGAAAAACCATTAGACATGTGTCAGCTTATTTTTAATGATTAGTATATATGCCAAGTATCACATCCCCAAATGAAACCACTCGTGAGATATTGTTATTCAATGAAATGCACGTTTACCCCCTTAACACCTCTTTAGAACCTGAATATCCAAAACTCTTTCCTTAGTGGACGTTTTCGACATACAACAAACATATCCCCAAAATTTCCTGTTTCTAACTTCAATAATTTTGGCTGGGCGATGATGAGTGAGTGAGTCAGTCAGGACATTTTCTTTCATTTATTTTTGATAATTTCACCCCTCCCCATGAACCCCTTAAATTGCATTTATGAAACAAAAGGTCGAACACCTATTTACTTATTTAAAGCTGTTTTCCCCCTGAGTTTGATGAGTGAGTAAGTAAGTCAATCAGTTAGGACACTTTCTTTCCTGTTTTTTTCCCCCGAAATTTCACCCCACTCCAAGGGCCCCTTAAATTGGATTTACGAAAAAACGGTCGAACACCTATTTATTTGTATTTTAAGCTGTTTTTTCCCGCCGAATTTCAAACGTCTCGCCTATGTCATTTCAGAGATACACGCTCCGTTAAGAATCCCTCAATCCCCAATTTTCACCCCTTTCACCTCATAATATTCACTACATCGATATACCCTTAGACATATGTCTGATTATTTTTAATGATTAGTTCATATAACGAATATCACATCCCCAAAGAAACAACTCATGAGCTATCGTTATTCAATGAAATGAACGTTTACCCCCTTAACACCTCTTTAAACCCCGAATAAACAAAAATCATTCCTTAGTTGACGTTTTCGACATACAGCGAACATATTCCCAAAATTTCATGTTTCCAACGTTAATAGTTTTCGCTGGGCGTGATGAGTGAGTGAGTCTGACAGGACATTTTCTTTCAATTATTTTTACCAGAATTTCACCCCTTCCCATGGGCCCCTTAAATTGGATTGATGAAAAAACGCTTGAACACCTATTAAATTATTTTTCAAGCTGTCTTTCTCCCCTGAGTTTGATGATTGAGTGAGTTAGTCAGTCAGTTAGGGCACTTTCTCTCCTTTTTCCCCCAGAATTTCACCCCGCCCCATTGGCTCCTTAAATTAATTTATGAAAAAAACGGTCGAACACCGATTTACTTACTTTTTAAGCTGATTTTTTTTCGCTGAGTTTCAAATTTCTCGCCTATGTCGTTTAAGAGATAGGCTTACACGCTCCGTTAGGAATCCTTCAATCCCCACTTTTCACCCCTTTCACCTCATAATAATACACCACATCGAAAAACCCTTAGACACACGTCTGCTTATTTTTAATGATTAGTTTATATGCCGAGTATCACATCCACAAATGAAACCACTCGTGAGATATTGTTATTCAATGAAATGCAGGTTTAACCCCCTTAAGACCCCTTTAGAACCTGAATATCCAAAAATCCTCCCTTAGTGTACGGTTTTGACATACAACCAACATATCCCCGAAATGCCATGTTTCCAACTACAATATTTTTGGCTGGGCGGTGATGAGTGACTGAGTCAGGACATTTTCTTTCAATTCTTTTTTTCTTCAGAATTTCACCCCACTCGATGAACCCCTTCAATTTTTTAGATAAAAAACTGTCCATAAGCTATTTACTTACTTTAAAGCAGTTTGATGAGTGAGTCAGTCAATCAGTAAGGACACTTTCTTTCCTGTCCCCCCCCCCTGAATTTCACCCCTCCCCATGGGCCCCTTAAATTGGATTTATGAAAAAACTGTCAAACACGTATTCACTTATTTGTTATGCTGATTATTTTCCGCTGAGTTTCAAACTCCTCGCCTAAATTGTTTAAGAGATACACGCTCCGTTAGGAATATTTCAATCCCCACATTTCACCCCTTTCACCTCATAATATACACCACATCGAAAAACCCTCAGACACGTGTCTTCTTACTTTTTAATGATGAGTTTATATGCCGTGTATCACATCCCCCAATGAAACCAATCGGGAGATATTGTTATTCAATTAAATGCATGTTTAACCCCCTTAAGACCCCTTTAGAACCTGAATATCCGAAAATCCTCCCAAAATAGACGGTTTTGACATACAATGAACATATCCCCAAACTGTCATGTTTCTAACTTCAATAATTTTGGCTGGGCGATGATGAGTGAGTGAGTGAGTGAGTCAGGACATTTTCTTTCAATTTTCTTTTTTCAGAATTTCACCCCTCCCCATGAACCCCTTAAATTTGATTTATGAAAAAAATTGTCGAACAGCTATTTACTTACTTTAAAGCAGTTTTTTCCCCTGAGTTTAATGAGTGAGTCAGTCAGTCAATCAGTTAGGACACTTTCTTTCCTGTTTCCCCCCCAGAATTTCACCCCTCCCCATGGGCCCCTTAAATTGGATTTATGAAAAAACGGTCAAACACATATTTACTTCTTTTTATGTTGATTTTTTTCCCGCTGAGTTTCAAACTCCTCGCCTATGTCGTTTAAGAGATGCACGCTCCGTTAGGAATCTTGCAATCCCCACTTTTCACCCCTTTCACCTCATAATATACACCACATCGAAAAACCCTCAGACACGTGTCTTCTTATTTCTAATGATGAGTTTATATGCCGAGTATCACATCCCCCAATGATGCAGGTCTACCCCCTTAACACCCCTTTAGAACCTGAATATCCAAAAGTCCTCTCTTAGTGGGCATTCGCGGCCCTTGAGGAAGCTGCATACCAAATTTCATTCCAATCCGTTCGGTGGTTTCAGAGATTTCGTGATGAATGAATGAGTGAGTGAGAGAGTGAGTGGTATTTGACAAATATATAGTAGTGTCAAGTCTTTGTTATGCTAAACTCGGTTGACAGTGCTGTGTGAGCAGTTGAGTAACTAACGGGATTTCAAGTAAAGATCCTCATTTTCTATACCGGTACTGCAGAGCGCAACTGGCATCCAGTCGGCCGTGTCTCGACTTGAGCTATGTTGCCATGGAAACTATCTGCCTTGCCATTCCTTCATGAGTATATTTTATGATTTGATTAGCCTGTGCTTGAGTGAAAATGGCCGAAATCAGAAGAATGAGAAAGACTATCGAAAATTCATGTAGCCAGCGGTTCCTTCTGGGTCCTAAACGATGCGTATGCAAAATTTGGTTGAGATTGGTGGAACGGTGTGGATATCTATATGGAACAGTCCCACCCACATACATACATACATACATACATACAGACTTTCACTTTTATATATAAGATATATTTGTCAAATACCACTCACTCACTGACTGACTGACTGACTGACTGATTGACTCATACATTCATCACGAAATCTCAGAAACTACCGAACGGATTGGAATGAAATTTGGTATGCAGCTTCCTCAAGGGCCGCAAACGCCCACTAAGAAAGGATTTTTGGACATTCAGGTTCGAAAGGGGTGTTAAGGGGGTATAACTGCATTTCATTGAATAGCAATATCTCCCGATTGGTTTCATTGGGGGATGTGATACTCGGCATATAAACTCATCATTAAAAATAAGAAGACACGTGTATGAGGGTTTTTCGATGTGGTGTATATTATGAGGTGAAAGGGGTGAAAAGTGGGGGTTGAAGGATTCCTAACGGAGCGTGTATCTCTTAAACGGCATAGGCGAGGAGTTTGGAACTCATCGGAAAAAAACCAGCATAAGAAATATGTAAATAGGTGTTTGACCGTTGTTTTATAAATCCAATTTAAGGGGGCCCATGGGGAGGGGTGAAATTATGGGGGCGGGACGTAATATGTCTGAGTGTAAAATTATACATGGCCTATGTTGTAGACAATAACACATTACATCTTTTTTGTATCTTGCTATTTCATCATACGACGAATACTTAGGAAGTTATTAATGATTTTGTACTTTTTGCCCGGAATTTTCTAAGTCCCAGGAATTACATAAAAATTGATACGTATGAAATTTCAAAAATGATTTTTTTAATACTTTTATTATAATTTTCACGTCTTTTAGGGTCCGAAACCAACATATTTTGATTTTTTTTTCGTCCCATGCATTTTTGGTTTCCACTAGGACCGATGCTTATCTACTATATAAAGCTCAAATACCACTCACTCACTGATTCATTCATCACGAAATCTCAGAAACCACGGAACGGATTGGAATGAAATTTGGTATGCAGCTTCCTCAAGGGCCGCATACGCCCACTAAGAAAGGATTTTTGGATATTCCAAATGTTATTGCGGGCGAAGCCGCGGGTAACAGCTAGTATCTCATATTTGCTTAATACATTTGTTTTACACAACAAAAGGAGAGAGTTCATTGGCGTTTTCATCTTTTTTAAACATAAAGTTCATTTAGTTTAGATAAAACTACAATTTTAATGGTTTACATAATAAATTATATAATGAAATTAGTTATATAATTTTTTATTTCTTTTAAGATTCGTTAAAAATGAAATGGTATTCGTACTTTATTAATTTGTTCTTGGAGATCAGTGATCACTATTTTACATATATTTTTATAATTTAATGCTAATGACTATCTTTTGCGTAATTGAAGAACTGCGTTCAATTTGAATTAAGTTGTCCAACATGGTGAAATGAAATTACACAAAATGTAGTTAATTACTGGTTTATTTGTTGAAAAATATACAAACTTCTCTAAAACAACTCACCCCACGTAATCTTGATGTTCAAAATTACATAGCTTTCTTAGGAGATTTCTTAATGGCAAACTCGTTAATAATGTCCTCATATGAAAGTGTTTTTGTTGTATTTGCCTCAATACAAAGTAATGAAAGTGAGTTTAACCGTATTTCAGAAATACTAGTTCGCAGATAGTTCTTAACTCTTCTAAGGCAGGAAAAGCTGCGTTCTCCCACGCAATTTGTATTATTTGAGAAAGTGTATTATAGTTATAGGTTTAGAAAGTAGGCTATGTAGAACGACTAAAGCATATTTTTAAGTAACTTGTATTCTTAAAACCATACGGAAAATATTATTAACGTCTGAAATACTTCATTTTAACTTTTGAATAAATTGCCAAACTGCCGCCCCTGAAAATTTGCCGCTCTAGGTTGCGGCTTACTTAGCCTATTTAGAAATACGGCCCTGCTTATAGACATATATTTAATAGCCTAAGTGGAAAGGATCTGATGAAGATCGCTTGACCATCGAAACAGGTCATCCAAGTGTACAGTATTTTTATTAATCTCATGTAAATATTTTCAGGATTAGGGAAGCACCCATTACAATCATGTTGACCGACTGAAAAACATTTAATTTCGATTACTAAGGCAACACTGAAAAACGGCTTCCAACACGATAATAAACACAGGGGGGGGGGGGGGGGGGCTGAAAGACAGGGTACGGGTGGAATAGTCAAGCAATGAGGGATGTACCCTACCTTGTAGACTACTCACAACTTTCAGGATATGACTGACACAGAATCGATCCTCGCCCCACGGCCAGTTGACGCCATACAGCCACTCAAATTGAGATGCTCACAACGATGTTTCTACGCAGCTTCTTTTGTTCCGAGCAGTAGCTGCTAGTACACAACATTATAACGTATCTGCTTGTGCACATGCGCAGGATTCAGACATGTAGGCTGTATTGGCGAACAAAACTTTCTTTCAAATATCCTCCGTATTCAAGAATATTACATGACCCTTTACGTTCAGCCAGACAGATATAGGCATTACCTTCATGAATAGCAAGGTCACCAGTGTACAAGCTCCGAGTAGCACATCCCATAGACGAGTTTCATCGATGTGTTCTCCCACTGTTTCCCATGTCTCAAGGAAATCGTTGGTTTTCCCTTTAATGCCCAAGAATCCTTTAAGTTGGGCAGATGCTATTGTCAAAGCAGCTGCAGCTGTAAATCCCGCCGTAACTGGCACTGAGATGAAATCCACCAGAAATCCTTGAAACAGAAGAGAGTCGTTAAACCCAAACAATAAATTAAACAAAAGAAAAGCACAATAGTCTAACAGACTTCAGGCTTTTGAGTGAAGCCAAGTTTGTAACCATGGTGCATGGAAAACAAATGACATGGCTGATGCAACCTTCGATCATAAAATCCTATAGATGGCTGATGACGTCACATTGTTGAGAGCAACATCTCGATCAACTGACTGTGGTGAACTGCGGTAGTTTGGAACATCAATATACTACACGTGATGATCGAATTGGGCCTTTTAAAGTGAGTTTTATCCATTACTAAGCCAGAATGGTGTATTATTACTGTGTCGCGTATGGATGCAAGGAGACGTTTAAAAAAGGATCGGGCATTTATTTCCATAGGTAAGTTAATTCATTGTAAAATAACCCTAAAATTCTTGACTTAACTACTTGCATCTCTTTACTTTTCCTCCGGAACATGAACGAAAAATACTTAAACATATTGGCATTTATATATTTAAAACAGTAAGGCGATTTTTGTTACCACGAGATTGAGAGAACGACAGAACCGATTTACTTCGTAGAGCACTCTAACGAAAGCTCTTGGCCTCTAGATTTGCAGAGTGTCTCTAAAATAAACAAATATATTACGGTATATTTTTGAATTAATATAGAAAATAGCAGGATTCTTTCCCCTCACGCATGCGCACAATTCGCCTGGGGTCATGACAAAATGGCGGTGAGAAGTCCATTAAAATGTAAGTTACTTAATAAGCTTCCATGTAATTGAAAACATACATTAACCAAGTTCTGACAATAAAATATAATAACAGTATGAACGTATACGAATGTGCAAAATTGATTTATTTGGATAATGAAATGGATTATTTCCTTTAGACAGCGGCTTTTAAAGATAATGAATGGCTGCGTCTGCTATTGTATAAGACTGCGCGAATAGCTATGTGGTTAAGGCGACTGACTGTGGTTCCAAGGTTCGCCGGTTAGATTCCAGCCCACACCTATATTTTTTTTTCCACTGAAATATTGTTTAATCAAGGAGTATTAGTAATTGGTTGGTTGGTTGGTTCCTTAGTTTAGGGGCTGCGACAACGCGGTCATGTAGCCCCGTGTACTTTGGGTGTGTGTAGAAACTGTCTGATAACCGGTGTTAATTGTGATGACTGTATTAGTGTGTGTATCTGTTTTTTAATTCAAGTAGAGACTGCAACTTTGAATTTTCAAATAGTTCCTACTTTTGCCGCCAAACGCCACCGTCAACGACTACTAGGCCTAGTTCAGAACTAGCTACTAGACGCCACCGCAGTCGGCTCTTGGCAACGAACGTAGCAACCTAAGAGCGTTGTTTACATTCTTAACCTATCCAATTTAGTTTCACACAGGTGTAATTAGTGGAAAGATCTTTAACATGCCATAAATCTATGACATGGGACCGCCGGCTTTACTTCCCCTCCGAAGGAAGGCATACTGAGGGATTTTTAACGCTCTTAAAAAATCTGACGGCTTCGGCCGGGTTTGAACCCGCTATCTTGGGCATAGAAGCTCAGCATGCTACCAACTACGCCACCGAAGTATTAGTAAGGTTTTATGTCTGTTAAAGATACATATTTCTACATTCCTTCTCAATACGTTTTAATTCCGTTTTACCATTGCATTACAGCATGTGATCAAAAGAGAAAACTGTTGTCCTCAGTACGCCGTTTAAATATCTGCAATCAGTTCCTATAACTGACAACAGATAGCAGTACATCGCCCATATAGTTCCAGTAACTGACAGCTGATGGCAGCACCATTGCATCGATATATTTAAAACACAAGACATGGCACGTTTTCACGTGATGGAGAATTATAAAGGAGGGGAATATTTAAGAAGGGAAATTTTGAGGAACATTAACCGACAGTTGAATGTGTAGGCTATGTTGTTTATGTACCTTAATATTGCAATTTCTTCCCAATGCTTCGATGGTCAAGTTATTAGCGTCCTAGACTAAAAGTTATAATTATGCATCGTCGATATACGCTTAAATTTAAAGAAAAAAGTAGTTTTCCAGGCACTCGCGCGTGTCCACAATTGCTTTCGCCATGACCGACACTTGGCAAACATAATTCGTTTGAAGGGCTCTGACATCGTGGTCACTCATCCCCGTGTACTTGGGTGTGTATGTGTGAAATTTTCTCTCATAACCTGTGTTATTGTGATGGCTGCATTACTGTGTGTATTTGTAATTAAGGTGGTAAATGGCAAGGAGACGGCCAAGGCCTTAAGTTAGGAACCATCCCGGTATTTGCCTTAAGTGGTAGTGGGAAACAACGGAAAACCACATCCAAGATAGTCGAGGTGGGAATTAAACCTTCCTCTTCTTAGTTATATCTCAAGAGACTGAATGTGCCCCGTTTTTGCCCCAGACCAGAATTAAATTTCTTGGCAGAGCAGGAAATGTAACCCGGGTCTCCGGGGCGATTGACAAGAATAGGTGGACCTCCATGTGTTAATACGATTTTTGACATGCACGGGACATATAATTCAAAAACTGCCTCCATTAGGGTGACTGCCGAAGTGAGTATTGAGTATAGGCCTATGGTCGTTCCAGTAGTTGGAGAAGTGATTCTATGTTCCCCTGCAAAATGTACTGCCATGACCTATAACAGGTGATGGAAATTGCTTATTTAGAGCAGTTTCATACTGTTTATAACAAAATGAAGGACGTCATTCTGAGCTGCGTTTTCAAGCTATTGCAAAAAATTTCGCTGGAAGGAACAATTATAAGGAATTTATTTTAAGCGATCAGTCTCATCGCATTCTCCTCACCAATCAACTTGAGTATGAAAGTCTCTGTACGGTCATGTTGAACTTCATTGTATAAGACAATTGTCTAACTACGCAGTTGACTTCGGCAATGGAAGTATTATTTGCCATTTAATATTTAGCGGCTCCGTTATTGCAGGACACTATAGTGTTATCGAATAATACGAAGCCACATTTAAAATCCAATATAAATAGGCCATTTCAGAAACAATTCCAGATATAAGGTCTTTGACGATCAAATGTAAACATTGTTCTACATTGTATTTCTCTTGCGTAAAATCTATGCGTGGTTACTTTGGTTTTTACTGTTGTGAAGGTAAAATTGATCTGCTGGAATATAACATATTTGCCAAGCTGCAACAATGTAATGATATTAATTTAAAAGTCATTGAACTTATATCCAGTAGATCAAACACATACATCAGCGTTAACAGATTGGATACTGAAGATGAAAGCCAGCTACTTCATTTCCCTATTATTGAATTTTTCAATTCCTTGGAATTAAGTGATTCGCCTCCACATACTCCGAACGTTTGAGCCATAGTTATGCTCCTTAGAAATCTGAACGTTTCCCAAGGACTCATATTTGGTAATATATTAATTGTAAGAAATATGTAAGAAATTGCTTGGATTCAGATATAATAGGTGCACTAATATTAGGCAGAGAGCTCAAATACTACGACTAGAATTAACACCTTCCGATAAAACACTTGCAGGTACAGTACATTTTCTTTTAATAGGCAACAATGTCCTATTCACTCGGCCTACTTTATCACAATCAATCAAGCTCAAGGAGAAACTCTTGAACGTATTGGGATATTTACCTCATCACGTTTTAAGTCATGACCAGCAGGATAGTGAAGGTACAAAAAAGGTCCTGTATGGGATGGTAAAGAATAAGAGGCGGAAGGATCCTATGGATTATGTTAGAATGGTGAACAAAAGGGGACAAAAGATAGAAAATAAGGAAGAACTGAAAAAAATGTGGAAAGAATATTTTGAAGAACTCCTGAACCCAAATGGAAACCACGGCGAGGAGGAAGAAATCGGGGAAGAGGTACAGTAGATGAACTGCTAACAGAAAAGGACTTAACATGGAAAGAAGTGGAAGATGCAGTGAGGAAGATGAAAGGAGGGAAGGCACCGGGTGTGGATGAGTTGAGTGTGGAGATGGTGAGAGCAGCAGGAGAGGTGGGGATACAATGGTTGTACCGAGTGATGAAGACAGCATGGAAGGAAAGGAAGACCCCAGAGGACTGGAAAAAGGGAATAATTGTCCCGATCTGCAAGAAAGGTAGTAGAACAGAATGCAGAAACTATCGGGGAATAACACTGATGAGTCATTGTGCAAAGATGTTTGAGAAAATTTTGGAAAGGAGAATTAGGACAAGGATAGAAGGAGGGATGAGGGAAGAACAACATGGCTTCAGAGCAGGAAGGTCCACAGTGGATTTGATTTTTGCTGTAAGGCAGTTACAAGAACAGCACTATGAGTATCGAACAGATCTACTGATGGCCTTCCTGGACATTGAGAAAACATATGACAGTGTATGCAGAAACAAAGTATGGAAGTCCCTGGAGGATAGAGGAATAGAAAAATGGACTATAAGGAGGATAAAGGAAATGTACAAGGGCAGCGTGAGCTGTGTGAAAGTGGGAGGAGAGAGATCGGACTGGTTGGAACAGAGAAACGGCCTGAAACAAGGAAGTGAACTGTCACCGTTACTTTTCATTGTGGTGATGGATGACATAATGACCCGAGTGGCACAAGTAATTGGGGAAGGAAAGATGAAAGCAATGGTGCTTGCAGATGATTTGATGATTTGGGGAAACAAGGAGGAGGCAGGAACAGTTGGACGTGTGGGAAGGAATAATAGAAGGTTATGGATGAAATTTAGCATAAATAAGAGTGAGATGTTGATCACAACAAGGAAGAAGGAAAGAACCACAACAGGAATAACAATTGGTGGGGAACAGTTGAAGAAAGTGGAGAGTTTCAAGTATCTGGGAAGCCTGATACAAGAGAATGGAAGAAACGATAGAGAAATAAATGAGCGGGGGAGACAGGCAGAAGCATTCCGGAGGAGTGTGAGAAGCATGTTATGGAGCAAGGATGTCCCTCAGAACAGCAAAAAGATCATATATCGGACGTACTATGTCCCTATCCTGACGTATGCCTCGGAGACCTGGGTTATGAAAGGAAGGGAGAAGAGCAAAATACAGGCCAGTGAGATGAGGTTCTTGAGAAGCAGTACTGAAGCTACAAAGGGGGACAAAATTAGAAATGAGAGGACCAGAGAATTAATGAAGGAGGAACCATTACAGGATGGTATAGAGAAATCTAGACTTAGATGGTATGGACATGTAAAACGAATGGGGGAGAAGAGGATAGCCAGGAGGATACACGAGACGAAGTGGGAAGGAAAGAGACCAAGAGGGAGACCGAGAGACAGGTGACTGAAGGGGGTGGAAGAAAGCGTGAAGAAGTGAGAAGACTGGACAAGGGTGGAGGCTGAGAGATGGTGGGAAGACAGAAGACGTTGGAGAGGCTTGTGTTCCAAACAGACCCGGCCAGTGGCTGGAAACTGTGCATGATGATGATGACCTCATCACGTTTTCAGTCATAACCAGCAATATGTTGCAATGCTGAGAGTGCTATCTTTTGACGCCCTTAAAGTTGCAATAGTGCTAAAAAGTAATCGTACAAAGAATGTAACTTATATAAGAAGCTTCTTCAGTAAATTTGTTTTCCATTGTCCGTCATGTTTTGACGGGTTTCATCTAGTTTATTATAAATTATCATAATTCACCCTATCCCTTACTCCATTGAACAGGCCTGAGTTTATGCTCGATGGAATCTAGTATTTAAATTT
The DNA here is from genome assembly GCA_946902985.2 of Meconema thalassinum. NCBI lineage: Eukaryota > Metazoa > Arthropoda > Insecta > Orthoptera > Tettigoniidae > Meconema > Meconema thalassinum. The sequence goes on from OX336394.1 coordinate 430,209,807, forward strand.
CCATAGATTTTTCTTGGTGTTTTGTTGAGACTGCTAGCAAATGCATCTCTGAACATACGGTAAAAATGCTTTATGTCCCTATGGTGGATTAAATGCAGTGTGACTACGCAATGCAGTCGTCAATCATGTTCAGTGTCAAATTGCAGGTTATGCTACAGAGGTGACGGTGTAGTCTTCGATAATAAATACGCTGAAGTAATATTTGTCATCTTATTAAACGTACGGACAGTGTGTTTGGTTGAGGATATTTTGAGATTCTTTTAGGATACACTGCATGCCTAAATTAGTCTATTTAATTCTTCGTAGAATTTCAAAGTTCTGGGTTAATTTTGCGAAGGTTTCTATGATTCATGGAAAATGGAATTTGAAAGGAAACTTCATTGATTATAATGTGTTTCTTTGTAGCAAATGTAATTTATTTATCGTATGGCATACATGAAAATTATTCATAAGTTGACATCAACGTTAGAAACATAATGGTGTCCCTAGGAAGAAATCGCTGAATTCACCACTGTAAGATGTTTGTGGGCATTCTTGAACTAGGTGCCCCCGCATACACCGTGATTGGTCCGGGTTCTATTTAATTTTGACCCGGTCTTTCTAGGCTGAGTGAACCCTGGCACCTTCTCAGTTAAGCATGGCATTACTGAACTCTCTGGAGGGGCAAACGAATTCCAATCAGAAGACCATCTCTCAGTCAGGTTGAATTTGTTGGTTGCAAGATTCTCCGCTGTGAGATAGGCGGATGTATTGAACTAAATCGTTTCACATGTAGATCAGCAATGTCTCCATGGAGATCAGCAATGTCTCCATGGATAGGTAGTTGTTTGTTGGTCTGGATCTTTCTATATTCTCTGATCAAAATGTGCATCACCGCAAATGAGGTGGTGGGATGTGGATGAGAATAGGAAGCCATTGTGTAGGACATAATTGATCCTGTTATCATGCGCAAGGTGTTATTCAATTGTACATCTATTAATCTTACATGTAGACTATTTATCCACACCGGAGCACAATACTCAGCAACAGAATAAACTAAACCTAGAGCTGAGCAACGGAGAGTAGTTGCATTGACACCCCAAATGGTGCCACATAATTTCCGCAAAATGTTGTTTCTTGTCTTCATTTTGGCAGAAGTCATTCGTAGGTGTTCTTTGAATGACAATGTGTTATACCGGTACCCGAATACTTGGGATGTCTGTTATGGCGGAGGAGGATGTTATTGAAGTAAACTGTAAGTTCCCTTGTTGCCATTTATTGTTCAGGTGGAAGCAAGCAACTTCGGTCTTAGTTGTGCTAGGCTGAAGTCTCCATTTTCGAAAATAATCTCCCAGTGCAGAAAGATCATTTATCAGCGTCTCTTCTGTGCCGTACTTTCGAAACATGGATCTCTAGTGGCAATTGTCCCAGCATATCCAAACTTCCTCTTTGTGGAGGGTAAATCTGATTGTCCCTAAATACTGCAATCCAACTGTTTCATGTAAAAATAGCACCAATTGCATCTTATGGATTGGAAAATATATGGATACACCTCAAGAAAAAACACCTGGCAGATCTGGAAAGAGTAAAATCCATCTATCTCAAGAGAGCTGTGTGCCTTTCAAAGTACACGCCATCCCGTTTGGTTTACCTGCTAGCTAGAGAGCCATATTTTGTTGAAGACCTGAGACTGAACCTACTGCTGCCCGTTACACCTGGATATGAGACTCTACTGACAGAATTGAAAAGGAAGAGAGAAGACATATGGGACGACTTTTACGGCACTGACGCGATGCTTTCAACTGAATGGACAAATGCATTGTACGATTTGCGTCATATGGTCACGAGATTTTCGGTGCATGGTTTTCACTATAAAGTATGCACCAAGAAGAAATTTCATCAGCCGGACCAACAGTGCATCTGTTTGCTATGTGGAGAGCAGTGTGATAGGTATCACGTGATGTTGTGCAAACAAAGACGGGTCACACTTACAATGTTTTGTAGTGAAGACTAAGGCAATCTTTGTTTTGTTTTTGTCTTTTAATGTTAATTTATTAATTTGGCCATTGGTTGCAATAAAGTTCTTATTGTAAATCTGATATATATAGGGTGAACAAGATAGGAGCAAGCACTGATACTTGAGGTTGTCTATTATTTAATTTACTTGGTTTGCTGATTTCACTGCCCATGATGACCTGGAAACTTCGATCATTCAGCGTGTTGCTTACAATACGAGCCAGTGTCTTACAAGGGATAACTTGAAGTAATTTATAAATTACACCCTCTCTCCAAACAGTGTCATAAGCTGCCTTAAGGTCTATAAATGCTACTGATGTTTTTGGCGATTCTGGAACCCTGCCTCAATATAGGTGGTTAAGGAGAGAACTTGGTCCGTGCAACTCCGTTGTGGTCTAAATCCTGCTTGTTCTGTGGGAATTACTTCAAGCACTTTTGAGGCGATTCTGTTCAAGATTAGTCGCCCTATTAGCTTATAGCATACAATCAACAATGCGATAGTTCTATAGACCTCGTGCGAATGGCGATATTATCGCTGCTGGCGCCCCTAGCGGCAACTCGCTCACTCAGTCCGTAGGAGTGGTGTGTGTGATGGCTCGAGCTGGAGAACCGAGTAGGACAGTAAAATAAGTTATTTAATGATGAAATGTCGTAATCCATGGAAATTAACAGGGTTTAGAAAATATTCGGAGGGATACGTCGTATTTCACAGCCTCTCAGCTTAAGAAAGGCGGAAAGCTCATCTCCAAATCAAAGTTGGGAGAAGACATAATATTAAACAGTTTGTGTTTGTGAGAAACTAGCATTAATCAACCATCTTATGCTGTTAAATTTGAGTTGCAGTGCCTTACTTTTTACACTGTTAATCATAGACTATATATTAATTTAGAAGAGTATTATCAACGTACAACTTTACTTTTCTCTTTCCCATATTTTAAAATATTTGTTTAACAGATTAATTTCAATAAGAAATCTCAATCTCCTGAGTGTGGATGTAAACCATGTCTTTAAAAATGTAATCCTTTGTAGTATTTTTTTTTAAATCAAATTCCGAGAGAGATTATTTGAAGTCTTCCTTCCCGCAACAATGGGAAAAACCTAAGAACGTTGTCGTGGAATATTGTAAACGAGAGGGTCTGAGGGTTAGAACACGGTACACTCAGACTTGTATGGTCGTTTGACTGCAATAAAATAATAAAAAATAAAGCTGAGAGGAGGGTGGTTCAATTCTCACTTCAGGTATGCTATAGGCCAAGTTGTTTTTCTTGGTTTCCCCATGAAAATACCGGGATGATTCCTAGGCTTTTAAACAATTTCTACACACACGCAAGTACATGGGCACAAATAATGAGCAGGGCACTTCAGGGGTTGTTTATTGCACGAATACTGCGTAGGGGAACTGAATTTCTAAACGAACAACCTTGATGCTACTGCAACCCGGACAGAATATTGCTAGGTCAGGACTGTCTCACTCTTTCGTAGATTGGGTGCCCTTATTCATGTTGTGATTGATGACAACACGTTCAATGTTAGCTGTGGTGGCGACATCAAACTCACCTCAGTCTTATCACTATTTATGGTCACGATATTTGTCGACATACTCGCGTTATTCATGTTGTGATTGATGACAACACGTGCAATGTTATTTATAGCTGTGGTGGCGACATCAAGCTTACCTCAGTCTTATCACTATTTATGGTCATGATATTTGTCGACATACTCGCGTTATTCATGTTGTGATTGATGACAACACGTGCATGTTAACTGTGGTGGCGACATCAAGCTCACCTCAGTCTTATCACTATTTATGGTCACGATATTTGTCGACATACTCGCGTTATTCATGTTGTGATTGATGACAACACGTGCAATGTTATTTATAGCTGTGGTGGCGACATCAAGCTTACCTCAGTCTTATCACTATTTATGGTCATGATATTTGTCGACATACTCGCGTTATTCATGTTGTGATTGATGACAACACGTGCATGTTAACTGTGGTGGCGACATCAAGCTCACCTCAGTCTTATCACTATTTATGGTCACGATATTTGTCGACATACTCGCGTTATTCATGTTGTGATTGATGACAACACGTGCAATGTTATTTATAGCTGTGGTGGCGACATCAAGCTTACCTCAGTCTTATCACTATTTATGGTCATGATATTTGTCGACATACTCGCGTTATTCATGTTGTGATTGATGACAACACGTGCATGTTAACTGTGGTGGCGACATCAAGCTCACCTCAGTCTTATCACTATTTATGGTCACGATATCTGTCGATATACTCGCGTTACATAATAATCCTCATTTAAACACACTTTCTTCACATCCCTCTTTTCATGGAACAGTGAATCTTCCCCTGCGGCTCACATCTAGTAGGACGTGGATTGGTTTGGTAGTAGGATAAAAAGACCGCTTCTGGCGCAGGGGCTAATGGGCAAGATGGCCGCCACGCGCAACCAGCCCTATGTTATTCTTATGGAGGAGTCAGTCATAGCTGGCGCAAGGGCTAATGGGCAAGATGGCCGCCACACCCTGAGACTGTGGACGACGTCATAGAGAGTAGTCAACTGTGTAACGTAGCTAAATGGTATAATTATTATTTATTTATTATTATTTTTATTAATTTATTATTTATATAATATTTAATACTTTTTTAATTTCTTTATTTTAATATTTAATTTTTTATTTATTATTTTGTAGTGTGTCAAAGCACTAAACTGCAAGGTCATTAGCCCAAAAATTCTCCAACCCACAATTACAGAAACCTCATTTTAAGATTTAAATTAAATGCATGTAACATTTCCTATTTTTACATATTAGATTTTAAATTTTAGACTTTATATTTTTTCGTAATAGATTTTAGACATTGCAAAAAAAGACTAAAATTCAAGGTCATAGACCTAACATAATTGATCTTTAGATTTTTTAACTTATAATTTTTTATTTATTTAATAGAAAAATTATTATTTTACACACAGGGCTAATGCACAAAATGGTCAATACACGCATCCACATGCACATATGGCATGCTAACCTAACCTAACTTCACCTAACCTAACATAACCTAACTTCACCTAACCTAACATAACATAACATAACCTAACCTAACCTAACCTAACCCCCCAAAAAAAAAACTCATTTAAAGATTTAATTTAATGCATGTAAGATTTTCTATTTTTTACATTTTAGATTTTTTAATTTTAAGATTTTAGATATTATACTTTGTTTTGATTTTAAATTTTTAGATTTTACATATTAGATTTTAGATTTTTTGATTTTAAATTTTAAATTTTAGATTTTTCGAAAAGTGTAAACTACAAGGTTACATACCTAATTTTACCTAACATGTCCTGACCTAACTCTACCTAACCTAACTTTACCTAACCTTTAAATCTAAGCCAAAGGCTAAAGCATACACCCAAAGTATATAAGGGCACACGCAACTATCTCTATGCTAGAGTAGGTAAAGCTAACACCTGCACTGTGACTACTGTGCAAGATGTTCGCTATGCACAACCAGCTTACAATTACAAAGTCAGTTACGTTTTAAAAAGTGAAAGCTTTTGTAAACTTTTTTATTTTTATTTTTCATATTTCACACAATGCCATTTGCCAATTTCCAATATAGAGTTTTTAAAAATGTGTGTTTAAAGTTTTTGAATTTTGTCAATATGGAAACATGGATTTCCCAAATTTGTTGTTTACATGTTTTTGGATTTAGTCCATGTCCAAAGTTCATATTTGCGAAACATGAGTTTTCATTACATATAACAAGGCTGTATACCTTATCCAAAAGCATATAGGTAATACAAGGGTTATACTTTACTTTTAGCCACTTAGTTTTAGCTACCTAAGGACAATTTCTTAACATTACTAGAGGTTAACGGTTTGATTAGGAGTGGGGGGTGGGTAGTAATTGAAATGTACAATCAGTGACCATACAATATTAGGAGTGGGGGGTGGGTAGTAATTGAAATGTACAATCAGTGACCATACAATATTAGGAGTGGGAGGTGGGTAGTAATTGAAATGTACAATCAGTGACCATACAATATTAGGAGTGGGAGGTGGGTAGTAATTGAAATGTACAATCAGTGACCATACAATATTAGGAGTGGGAGGTGGGTAGTAATTGAAATGTACAATCAGTGACCATACAATATTAGGAGTGGGAGGTGGGTAGTAATTGAAATGTACAATCAGTGACCATACAATATTAGGAGTGGGAGGTGGGTAGTAATTGAAATGTACAATCAGTGACCATACAATATTAGGAGTGGGAGGTGGGTAGTAATTGAAATGTACAATCAGTGACCATACAATATTAGGAGTGGGAGGTGGGTAGTAATTGAAATGTACAATCAGTGACCATACAATATTAGGAGTGGGAGGTGGGTAGTAATTGAAATGTACAATCAGTGACCACACAATATTTACACATAATACATTGTTTTTGTTATAAATTGTAGAGTTGGTTTAATTTGTTTTTTTAATTTATTTTTATTGTTAAGTATGAATACATTTTTTTTACTGTTGTTGCCTGATTGGTGATGTTTTCTATTTTGTTATGCTTTTGTTTTACAATAATATAATTCTTGTTTTAGGATGTTCATATCCATAACGTAACTCTTTAAGCATGGTCAACGGTTGAGTAATGCCCATAGGCATGTGTAGTTATACCATCCGAATCAATCACTCTTTTATAATCACCAGGACACAAAGCAATTTTGTTTAGTCTTATAGATGATATGTCATGTTGTTTAGAAGCGATAATGTTCATTGGTATTCTTTTTATCTCGTTTTTCATGATGCAATCCTTATAATCTTGAAAACTTATACAATTTTCGACAACCCCTTTGATAATACCTTTAATCTTTTTGATTTCTTTGCCATTTGTGTCTAAAGCATACATTTTATATATATATATGTATGTATTCTTTATTGTCAGACAGATAGACTCCACTAGTGACAATATAATAATTAACAATAAAATTTACAATTATAAACAAAACAAAAACAGCAAACACGTACAAAAATAGCAATACACTAATCTATTATAAATCAGCAACCACAACCATACAGACACGCACTCTAACATCCTATATCAAGCATTCATTCATGCAATCCCTTTGTACAAGAAACATTACAATAATTATTACAGAAAAAAAAACTATCAACAGTAAACAGAAACAGGCAAAACATAAAATAAAAGATAAGAAGACAAAGTTCAGAAACTAGGGAAAGTAATACAAGAGCGACATTCAAGGATCTAGATAACAGCAAACAAAAAATACATTACTTCATTCACTCGTACATTCAATCAAAAAATCAATCAACCATTCATTCGACCTCATGTTCATTCAATCAACGCAAATAGAAATTAACCCAATATGCAATACACTATTTTACAGCCCACTTGAGATATCTCTCATAACAGTTAATAGAGAGTCGAAGTGAATATCAGTAGCACTTCTACTCTCCATCAAGCTGTATGTTGACTGCAACCGGATCAGACATGAATTTTTGTGCACATTAATTCTCGATCTGACCCCATCGAACGTGTGCTTCCGTCTGGTGGTTCTCTGAGGGACGTGAAAACCCAAGTCAGCTAGCAACTGATTAGAGTCAATTCCGCCATTAACCAGCTTCCAAAGGAATCTCACGTCACCCACTGTGCGCCGACTGCTAAGTGGAGGAAGACTGTACACGTTGCAATAACTCGCATACTCAGCTCTATGGTACGGTCGTCCACCCCTGTAACAGAGCCATTTAATAAATCTCTTTTGCACACGTTCGATGGCGTCAATTTTATTACTGTGAAAGGGATTCCAGATCACACTACAGTATTCTAATTTAGGCCGAATGAGTGACTTAAATAATTTGGATAGAGTTATGTCCGAAAAATAATTTAAACAATTTCTTTTTAAAAATCCCAGGATCCGGAAACTTTCACGACATATTTTTGAAATATGTTCATCGAACGAGAAATTATTAGTGATTGTCACCCCTAGATCCTTAATGGTTGACACTCTACGTAGCGTTTCATTTTTAATACAGTAATTAAACCTGGGTAGGAGGTTACGTTTCAATGAAACTGACAACACTTCACACTTTTCAGTATTCAGTTTCAGTTTCCATGTTTCACACCATTCACTGAGTTGGTGTAGGTCTTGTTGCAACAACTCACAGTCATTTATAGTACTGATGGGCATATACAGTTTAAGATCATCAGCGTACATCAGGCACCTAGAATTATGAATTATACGAGGGATATCATTTACAAAAAGTATAAAAAGCAGAGGGCCCAATACAGAACCCTGAGGGACACCGGAAGTAACGTTAACAGATTTAGACTTATTATTATTAATTACAACTGATTGGGTTCTATTTGAGAGGTAGCTTTTGAAGAAACGTAAAAGATTACCAGTTATACCAAAGTTTGAAAGTTTAAGAAGCAGTAGGTTGTGATGAACGCTGTCGAAAGCCCTAGAGAAGTCAGTATAGATAACATCAGCACTACCACGGTTATTCATAAAGGTGGATACATCATGAGTGAAGACTGCTAGGTTGGTAGCAGTGGATCGCCTAGGAAGAAAGCCGTGCTGAAGTTCAGTGATGAATGGTGACACGTGAGCGTACACTTCGTCTCGAACAATTGATTCAAAGACTCGCGCGAAAATAGACATTAGTGTTACTGGCCTGTAATTTACTACCTTCTGCCTGGAGCCTTTCTTTAACACTGGGGTGATATGAACTGATTTCCAGTAATCCGGAAACACTCCTTCACTGATGGCTTGGTTGAATAGGATGTAAAGTGGACGAGATAGCTGGTGGCATAAAGATTTAATTATTTCTATAGGAATGGCATCAGGACCGGGAGACTTGCCAGAGGATAGATTATGTAATTTATTCTTGATGCAGTCTTCGGAAATATGGAAGTACGAAATGCTGTCGTTACTGGAGGGTGGCAGATCAGGTAATGGTGGCGGTATAGAATTTACAGGAAGGAATAAGGTTTCGAAATAATCAGAAAACAGCTCACAGGCAGAGTTTGCATCAGTACTGGTACGTCCGTCATACTCGAGCGAGACTGGTAATCTGGTGTTCCTAGATCTCTGCTTAATGAAGGACCATAGTCTGTTCGGATTAGTTTTAACACTGGAGTCTATGTCTTCCAGGTAGGCGTCATACTTTCGGCGTTGAATTTCTTTGAATTCGAGTCTCCTGACCACAAATTCAATTCTATGGCATTCCAAAGAAGAGCGTTTCCATTGACGATGAGCCCTATTTTTCGAATGTAGCGCGCTGATTACATCTGCATCAAACCAAGGTGGATAACGGTAGGGATTAACCTTCACACGAGGAACTGCTTCTCGAACTGCGGACATCAAGAGATCATAAAATATCTCACAATTCTCATTAATGTCGTTCCTGATGTCAAGGAGGGACCATGGGCAATAATCCAGTAGAAGTTTCAGGTGGTTCATGTCTGCTTTCTTCCAGTTAAAAATTTCCCTGCGAGGTAGTTTTTGAAATAAACTAGCGTCGTGAAAATCAATGTTCCATATTAGAGCACTATGGTCAGATGGAATCCACCCCGGTTTTTCTAACTCTACAGATTGAGAGATTTTAGGAATATTAGTAAACAGAAGATCAAGGTAGTTTTGTCCGCGCGTGAGATGTGGATTCAATTGATGCAGAGAGAATTCCTCAATTATCTCGCAGAAGATCGAGTTCACTGCACTTTCAGTTAGTTTTAAAGGTATGAGAGAAGGCCCTTCCTGCTGTCCCCATGAGATGTCCGGCATGTTGAAATCCCCACACAATATAACTGTATCCTTGTCCTTCAACTGGGCGTGCACCCTGCTAATTCCAACAAATGCTTTAAAATTTGTCTTTAAATTTCCCCAACGTTTTCTTGTTTGATGTAGAGTAACATATGTGATTAGTAGGATAATCCCAGGTGTTCTAGGAAATCCAACTTGTCTTGATAAAACATCTTGAGTGTTAACCAAATAAATAAACGAGTCGGTATCCATATACATCAGTTTAAGATTTTCCTTTCCATAATAGGGTAGCAGGACATCATAGTGGTGGGAATACATGAGAGTTTTTGAAATATCCAGTATACACATTCCAATATATATAGGCTTATTGAATACAATGTTACGTTTAGCCATGTGGAAAGCAGCTAGGTTGTGGCCATAAATTGTTCTGTCGATAAATGTTCGTTTAGCTATTAGCTTTTCAGCCTTTTTCCTTCAGTCACAAGACGTATGTCTATTCTTTTACGAATATTTTCCATTGTTTTTCCAAAAATGGCATTGTTGAATCATTTGTACAGATTTTTTTCAAAATAATTTTTGGCTTGTTTCGAAGGTTGTTATTAAAATCAACGTATGCCTTTAGCCAAGTTCTTTGTTTAACCTTTAACACACGATGAATTTTTACCAATTTTAGCCCATGATCTAGAGCCTGTTTAAGTGTCATGTAGTGAACAACGTATCGCCTTCGATTTCCAAGATGAGGAATTAGTTTTTTCAGAGACGAATCCTTAGGTTGAGTACACTCTGGTAGGAAAGGTAAATCGTTGTGTAGATCATGAAGGTCAGATGCGTAATCAACATCAACGTCTAGAATGTATCCCACAGGGCCGTCTTTCTTTAGTTTTTCTAGATCAACAGTATCTGGAGAAACCCACTGAAATCCACCATAAGGAAGAGAGTGATAGCCCACCCATATTGGTTGTTGGCATCATCATAGGTAATAAACTGCGATGGTTTCCCGGAATCATAGGTTTCCATGTATTTATTGTTAGCTTCAGCATACCAATGAGAAACCTGGCATATTCATCCACGTATTCCAGACTCTATTATAAGAATCTGATCGTAATCCTGTAGCAATTCCAATTCAATTCCAGTGTAAAGGAACATTGCCTCAAAATTAAACCAGGTGAAGTAAAAAAGTGTGCAGCATCCACTCGGTGTTTTTCTAGTGTTTTGTTTCGAAAAGTTTCAAAGCTGTCTTCAAGAAGGAGTACATCTGAAGTTAGGTAGAGGTCACTATATTCCCCTATAGTTTTAATTTGAACCGATTCCACACATTTTTGGCATGTTCATAGTCTTCTTGACTAACATCTTCTTGACTTTATTTGTTAAAGAATGCCTCTTTTGGAGGTAAACACGTTCACTTAACTTTTCCCATGAATCAATGTAATCATAACAAAATACCACTTAACGAGTCATGAGCGTTGCATTTTCTATTCCAAAGTACTTGACTGTTTCAGGGTATGATGTTAAGTTGGAAACTAAGTTTTCCAAACTACTCGGCATTAACCGAAACGTGTTCACAAATCGAAGCTTAATATTTCCTACATTATTATTATTATTATTATTTATTTACCATAAATCGTACAAGAAGTAATGAAGGCCTAGTGAATACATATTTCATGCTTCACAGGCACAGTTTACATCTACATTTTTTAAACAATATTTACATATTTTACAAAGATATTTGCAGTATTTACATATTTAGAATATTGACATAGTACATTTTTCCTGTTCACTCACTCTCTCACGCACGCACTTTCATAACCTCAATCACTGAGTCTGATGCCGGTCTGATGCAGCCACTGGATAGCTTCCCTCTTGGCCAAGGAGCTGCCTGCCCATTCAACGATTTATGCGTACAACCTCGTTTCCAAATAAAGGCGCTAGGAAGCAGCACCCAGCAGACATAAGTTTTGCATTGATGTTAATGGCAAAGTTGGAATGTATTCTGAATGATTTTATAATGTTTTACTGCTACGTGCCCTTTTGTAAATCAGAACTGGGCAAGTTAGAATACCGGGGAATCTCATTTCATGAGATACAATCGGACAATTCATTGCGTGAGAAGTGGTTACGTGGAATTTCCAGAGAAGGTGACAAGGGAGGAAGCAAATGGTTACCTTCTGATCGCTCTGTTGCGTGTAGTCTTCATTTTCTTCCTAAGAGCTTCAGATCACATAAATTATTATCAAATTGGTTACAACTAGTGGGATATGGGTTGGTGACTATTGGACCCCAGCTGAGTTTCCTTGAGCTGAGTTCCTCTCTTATATCTTTCATGTCAACTCTTACCCCAACGTTATTAGGGTATCGGAGGCCTGGGATGTCTTTCATTCCCCTGCCTTAATTGGCTCTTGTCTTTTTTTCCCCTGATGCCCTATTTTTTTGTAGGATCAGACCTCATTTTGTCCTTTTTTTCTGCCTTCTCTAAGAGGCCCTAAAGGAGGTAGGATGTGTGTTGTCCCACCATGCACGGTGCACCTTAGATATCGATACACCTTCTGCTCTTAGTGGTTTAGGTGATGGTGAGAAATTATCATGAAATGAAATATACAGCTAGGCTTCACTAATTACTGACTTACAACTAACTTATGTACTAGAAGAAGAAAACGACAATAATAAAAGAAAGAAACAAATAAGGGAAATAAATGACGGAAAAGAAATGCCCTCTATCTTCGAAGGGCAGATGACCTTGCTGTTCATCCCCTTAAAACAAGAATCAATCTTCGAAGAATGAGTATTGAGGTACTTGGAAACTACTAGAGCCATTAAAGGCAGGTAGAAAAGGGAAATAAGAGAGGGTCCACCCCAAAGTCAATGCAAAAAGGGGAAAATGGATCTCGCTCTGGAACACATCACGGTCGCCAACTCCCGAGCTCAAAAGCTGAGCTCTTGAATGTGTAGCCCTATCCAGGGTGCATTACATGTGGTGGAGCTTCACACACCCTGCCACCTTTAGGGCCTTGTGCAGAAGGCATTAGAAGTTATGAAACTAAAAGAATAGGGCTGACCCCTCGAAGAATGAGGGTATCAGGATAGATGATATAAGGGTCAGTTACGGCAAGAAAATGAATGTCTCCCTAGACTTTGGATGCTCTAGTGCTATCAGGGTTGGAAGAGAACAAGAATTGACTAATGGAGGTCGACAGGTAGATGACAGAGGAGAGCCCGGCACAAGTGGAAATAATAACCGCCTCGGCTGGGGTCCAATGGTCTCCAAACCAAGTCCCACTAGGCCTAGTTGTGAACCCTTGTGGTGGGGATACACCCTCAAGGGCTCATGGCTAGAGAGCTTGGGAATTGGCGACCCTGATGGATTCCTGAGCTGGGTCTGGTTTTCTTCTTTTTCCAGTGACTGGGAGAAAATATTTTTAATACCTTTGTTATTTCTTTAAAAACAGTAGTGCCTAGTCCAAACGAAATAAGGAAATCAAGCTACAAAAATATGTGAGAAGGAAAAACACAATTCATGTATGAAATCATCTCTGTCAATTACTGGAAAAACAGCGGCTTCGGTGGCGTAGTCGGTAGCATGCTGAACTGCTATGCCCAAGATAGCGGGTTCAAACCCGGCCGAAGTCGTCGGATTTTTTAAGAGCGTTAAAAATCCTTCAGTATGCCTTCCTTGAGAGGGGAAGTAAAGCCGGCGGTCCCATGTCATAGATTTATGGCATGTAAAAGATCCTTTCACAGACTAAACTTGTGTAAAGCAAAATTTGTTAGGTTAGATTTCGTCAGAACGCTCTATTAAAGTTCCAACGTTCACCACTAGGTATCATTGATATCTGGTGGCGAAAGTTGGAACTACTTGAAATTGAACGGAACTTGTAGCTCACCCTTTAGGGTGTCCGCTGGAAGCAGCTACAGACTCAGGCGAGCCGAACATGTCCTCGGACACTCCCGGCACTAAAAGCCATACGATAAATAAATATAATAAATACTTTATTGCGCACAATGTGCATGAACGTGGTTATTACGGACCATCATTAATACAAAATTTTGTCGTTGTCACTGTAAATGCCTTTTTCCGAGGGGTGTCCATATATTTCTAATTTTCACAGAATTTCGTGAGAGACACCTCTCTGCACTTGCACGTCCTCACGTGGTATCTGTCGCAAGGACCCTTACAAAGCTTGCACACGCATAGTTCGTCTGGTTGGTGATAGACGTCTCTCATGCAGATCCGGTGGTGGAAACCATGGACCGCAAACAGGGCCGGATTTACACAAAGTTACACTATAGGCACCTCTCCATTGAGCGCCCCCCTCATTTGAGCCCCCCCCCCCGACCCCCCCAATTTTTATGATAAGGCATAGCCACTCGCATGAGGTAAGGTTCAGAAAAAAGGAATAAACAGATATATGGCTGACAGCATAAGTTTATGCTTGAATTTTTACGCAGGGAAAACATAGTCAATTCAATAAAAATAACAGCTTGGAGTAAAACTACATGAAACAGTTTAACTTTTATTCAACCAAAACACTTTATGAATACCCTTTCCAAAAATAATGTCTAGCCTTAATTCATACAACAAAAATGAAGAGTAGCTTCAAAAATAAAAATATAATTTACTGCTGTAACTGAATGAACTGCGGTAGCACGAAATATAGTAAAAAGAAAAGTAGCACACACACTAATTTTAAAACGCATTAAGAGCAGTGGTACGAACGACATTTTAAATTGAACAAAGCGCCTCTAAATTACAAATAAGGCCAACTGCATATCTTCCTGCAATATGTTTTAGAGAAATTAAAGTGAAGATTAAAAACATGAATGAAGACATAACGGGGCCTGCCTCAAGCACAACGAGAACTACTTCAAAAGTTTCCTTCTTGCCTCTTTTCGACAAATTCATTAATTATGGCATCGCAGTTCAAGTTTTTCGTCTATCTTTTTCAATCGCTACGAGTGCAATAGAGTTTAACATTTCTTCTTTAATGACTGACCGCAAATAGTTCTTGGCGCGATTCAGTACCGAAAATGATCGTTCTTCCAGAACAATCGGTCACTGGTATGGTGAGAAGTATCCGTAAAACAATGTTTATGTTCGGGTGCATATCTTGTAAATCTTTTTCATGAAGGAAAGTGCTGAGCAATTTTTAAATGTTCCTTTGAATGCAAACACTCGTCAGCCAGTGCACTTTCTATGTCATCCACATACATTTTTGCGAGATCGTCAGCGAATTATTTTATAATTGGTCCATCTAGGTCTAACAGGTTTTCTAGTAAATAAAATCTCTTATGGAGGACTTTGTACGCGTCACTTCGCCTCTTAAGCTCAGCACTACATCCAGAATTACATAAAATACATTGACGCGAAAGTTTTCTAAGCCCTCTGACGGTACATATTCTCCTTGCTTTGTCTCATCATTCCTAGTCCTTCGTTCCGGTCTTCCCTTTAGGTCGTAGGAATATTGAGCTATACTGCTTAATTCTTTGGCTTCTTTCTCATAGATTTCGCAATTATCTCTTAAACTTTGCACAAATTCCGCTAACAAAGCGTAACGCTCTACCACAGTGCTCAAATTAGTGCTAACGTTTTGGAGCTTCTGGCTGACATTATTAAATCTTTTTAAAATGGTACTCCAGAACAACTAGGAAAGCAGTTTATAATTGTAGGATATTGCTTAAGATGCCTTTGGCTTCCTTCGAGTGTTTGCCTTTTGAATTCTGCTATACTCTCAAGAGCTGCCACGATGCCACACCAGACTTCCCACAGAGCTTGACAAGCGTTATATCGTGCCGATCACCGAGTCACTGACAGGCTATTTTAGTACGCGCGCAATAAAGTTCTTTAAAATTTCGATAACAGGCCTCGAAACCAGTCTGAGTTTTTACATATGTCAAGGAATCGCCTATTGGGAAAGGCCTACTTTGCGTAAAGTAATTCGTGTACGGTAGCTTACCTCAAATTGCTGAACACCATCGCAGTCAATGTCGTGAACCGCAGAGCAAGAATTGTTATTGTTATCCGAATTTGTCGTTGGAGGTGTAGGATTCACACGCGCACTAAACATCTCATTTATTTTCCGACATTTTGACAGGGTAATCTCGGCTTTCTTATCCTCTTCAGCTTGCGGACACGGTTTTGGTAACCAGGCAACTTTTTGCTGCCCATAGTTTAAAACATTTACTTGCAGATCACATCACAACACAACGCAAGCTCGAACTTGCAAACAGGACAGGCAAGGGGGGTGGGGCGCGGGGCACTTCGATGCTACTACAATGCAAGCAAACCCAGCTACCGCAACAACACGAAAACAGCTCCGCTCGCCCGCCTCCCCTACCCTCTCACACTTGTCGGGACGAAAGGGCGTCGAGCGGCATAACGAAGAGCGAAGCGGAAGGGCATGGGCGGGCATGCGACAAAGACACGATATTATTTCTTAATGTCTTTGCTCATTTCTCAATATTTATTTTAGCATGTATACTGCTATAATCCTAACTTAGCACATTTAAAGCCCTAGAAAAGAGGGCTCTTGACGGCGGTGCCCTTCGGGGCGCCTCCAGTACAGATCATTGCCGGTTGCCTAACCGAAGGGGCGCCTCGCGGCGCTCCTTGGATTGCGGCGCCCCTAGGCACGTGCCTATTTTGCCTTACGGTAAATCCGGCCCTGACCGCAAAGCGCGTCAAGATATGTCTCAGCTCGTAGGATCCTTGCATCCAGTCCTGTGTAGTCATAGCGTCCGTCGTATAAAATTCATGCCAAATGTCATTTCTCTTTGCTGTCATGAGACGCAAATACTCCCCAAATCCCGGTGTGTGGGGCAGAAGCATCTGTAATCTGACTTCTTCCATAAAGGGTAGTTCCCCTGTCATGACATACACAAGCCGCGAGGGCGTGAACTTGGATAGGCATAAGGCTCTTTTTAGATACATTGCCTTGATCCTTTCCAGCGTTGCCAGATGTCTGTGCCTAAGATGTTTCCAAATACTTTCCAGGCCATACATCGCGACTGGTGCTATTTTTAACCAAAAAAGTCGTATTGCCGTCTTCAGGGATAGGCTGCGTAGATGCTCGATGTCGCTCATAGCCGTCAGTGCAGCGTCCAGCCTCTCTCTCTCACGTGCATCGTAAAGACGTTCCCAGATGTCTGCTTAGTCACCCCCAGGTACCGGAAATGGGAGACTATAGTCAGGGGCTGCCTTTGTAATGAAACGTCGCGGGCTTTCCTCCCCTTCTGAAGGACATAGTGACTGTCTTCGTCTCGTTCAAACTCATTTCGTTCTCTTCGGCCCATACTGCTACATTGTTCACGGCGATTTGTAGGTCTCCTGCACTTGTAGATGTCATTACCATATCGTCTGCGTACATATAAATTTTGACATTGGGTGGAACTATTGTAGTGACGTCAGCTGTTGCTATTGTAAACAATATCGGACTGAGAGGATCGCCTTGAAGGACCCCGTTCGTTTGCTCGATTGGTTCAGAAGTGATGATACCGTCAGTGATTTCTATTAGATTACTACTCAGCAGATTCCTAATGAATCTAGCTAAACTCGCCTACCAATTTCTCAAGTTTGTCGATGATAATTTGTCTGTTAAGGGTGTCAAAAGCTTTTTTGTAGTCAATGAATACAGCATGCAGTTTCCTCCGTGGTAATGTTAAAGCTTCCTCATTATCTAACTGTAAACATTGGATGGCTTGTGTGGCAGATCTACCCTTTCGAAACCCGAATTGTTCGTCAGGTATCCACCCTTCAATCGTGGACGTGAGGCGCTCGCAAATTAATTTTGTGAGGATTTTCAATAACGAACACTCAAGGGCAATCCCCCTGTATGAGTTCGGGTCCCCGCTGTCGCCTTTCCCTTTGTACAACATTTTAACTGTCGATTTCCTCCAGTTCGCGGGAATTGTACCTTTACGTAGACATCCGTTAAATAGAGAGGTTACACATCTTTTCAATTGTGTTGTGGATTCCTTCAGATGCTCATTGAAGATGTTGTCTGGTCCACAGGCTTTATTGTTCTTACTATTGGTAATGGCTTTCAACACCTCTTCCTCGGTAAAAAGTTCCGGTTCTTCTGCTACTGTAAGGTCTCCCTCTGGTCGCGGAGCGGGGCGAGTGTCCCGGTCTTGAAGGACCAACGTTAAGTGATCTTTCCAGGTCTCTATCGATATATGTCGCTGAAATTTAGGTTGTCTAGAGTTTAGAGCCTTATAAGGGTGAGTTTCTGCTTCTTGTATGAGTTTCTTTTCGTGTATGTTTTGGAACAATTCCTTTGCTTCTTTAAGGATGAGTTTGTACCGTCTCCTTATGTCATGGTAACTCCTCAGATTGCTTTCTAAAGGTGTCATTCGTACCTGATGAAGGGCTGCTAGAGCTTCTCTACGTGCGAAGTAACAACCTCTGTTAAACCACACCTGTGACTTCCTCTTTGATTGTACTCTGGGAAGTACTGCCTGCAAGATAAGTTTTTCCAAATTCACCGTTGCGTTGTCCAGATCTCCGGATGTTATCACATCTAATTCTGTATCAATATCCCTGCCTCTAATACCCTAGATAGCTTTATGAGAGATTTCTTCTCTGTTCTCCTTTCCTCGGACAGTTCGAAGTTGGTCTCTACTGGGATATGTTTCCTTAGCGTCTCCCCTGTCGTGGTTTGTGTGACAGACTTGATGTTTACATTATTGGTCAGTACGATGTCTATAGCACTAGACCCGTTGTGACATAAGTACGTTAACATGTTATTATCATTCAGCAAGGTTAGTCCTTCCCCTTCTAAATATTCTAACACCGAGTTTGTTTTGAGCGAGGGCTTGTCAATACGGCAATTTAAATCTCCGGCTATTATGAGGGTATCATGTGGCTTCACTTTCTCCATTGCTAATGTGAGTTCTTCTATGATTTCACTTGATGTATTTTCTGGTTGTAAATACATTCCTAATATAGTACAGACATTTGTTTTTACCATTAGTGTTTTGTCTGTTTTATACAAGACTGAGAAAGGTGAAAGTTGTGCCTTTAAGATGCATGTAATGCCTCCAGAGGGTCTTCCTCTGACCCCTTGTTTGGCGGGAACATTAATGGTATAAGCCGTCTTATACGACCACTCTCTTGTCAAAAATGTTTCTGTCAGTATTACTAAATCGTACTGGTCGAAGATATCTGGGGCTAAACTGATAACCCCCATGAGTCCCTCAACGTTCCAAAGGAGGGTTTTCAGTCTTCTCGAAGGTTCTGTACTTCCTAGGTTCAAGTTACTGCAGGACGACTCCTTCGTTCCGTGGTCTTCTTGGTGATCGAAAGGGACGCACAAAACTCTCTTAGGCCAAAAGTCCGCTTGTTCAACTTGCTCTAGGTGCTGCCAGGATATCCCCAGTTTGAAAGCCTTGTTAGTTCCTAGGGTGTCCAACTCTTCACACGACATGATACCGTCAATTCCTTTCGAAGACATGAATTCCTTTACCCTCTCGGTAGTCGCATTTGAAGAGAGGTGACCCACATATAGCCAGGCAATTCCTTCTCCGGCTTGAATGATGGAATTAGATTTATTTGTTCCTATGATGATGTGTCGGCTTTCTTTATATCTGTTCCTCTTCCTCCTCACCTCTGTCATATGTCTTGTCATCTCTTTGGAAGCCATGGCCTACCTGATAGACATCCGCAGTACCATTAAATCCTTTGTCTTCTTTCGCGAGGTTTGTGTTCTTTTGAAAAGTATCTGACGCCTCACCTATCTTTCGTAATTCTGCATTCTTAATTGTAAGCTTGTTAGATCCAGCAATGTAGTTGTCCTTTTCCTCATTATCATTACTGCTTGATGAAGTCGATTTTCCTTTCGTGTAATGCGTATTTCTCAGTTTAGTACCTGGCATCTCATTTGTCTTAGACCATAAATTCAATAGGTGGCTGATGACGTCACATGGTTGAAACCAACATCTCGATCAGCTGACTGAAGGGAACTGCGGATAGTGATAATATAATTATCCAATATGGAGCTCCTTTTGTATTCCTTGACGTTGCTTAGCACTCGCCATTAGCCAATTGTAGTCGGTCTTGAGCCATTACCCTTCAGTCAGCTGATCGAGATGTTGGTTTCACATCACAGTACAGGCGCTGTGTGGCAATGCGCCCTCTATTGTATTTATGCTCTAAGTCATTTGTCATCTTTAGTGCTCTATTCCATGGGGTCCGGTTCGCATTCTCGTTACTCTGAGATATCACTGGGCTCGGAGTTTCCTTTCGATTTTGATTGAACATTTGCCCGGCAGATATAGATTGGCACGGGTCGCCGTTACTCCCTGAAGCTTCTAAGAGTGAATCAGCAGATGGCACACATTGTGAATTTGGTGTTTGTTGCTGTATAGCTTTTATTTCTTCCGTTATAAGGCTTTTTATGCTATTTGTGAGTGCATCCATCATTTGATTCATCTTCTGCATGACGTTATCTGTGATTTTCTCTTGTAATGTCTTGTAGGCCATGAGTTGGCTGTTGGGATTACTTGCAAGACCACTAGATGACAGGACTTGTACGTTGAAGCACTGCCGACTAGATGCAATTTGTGCAGTAGAATGATCCACTTCGCAGTTATTGTCGTTCACGTTCTTCGCCTGTCCGGCAGAGGTCTTCACCGCTTGTCTCTGCTCATGGCCTGTAACTTCAATGATGTTCTTTGATCTGGTAGGTGTCGTTTCTGTTTGTCTCTGGTCACGGCGTGTATCGTAAACGTTTTTCTTTTGTTCGGTAGAAACAAACATCACAAAAACTGTTTACAACTTAAACGGTAGAGTCCCCCCTCGGTAAAATTCACGAGCCGCCACTGCGTCATATAAGTATAATATCTTTCCTGTGCATTTTGACCTTGTTTCTGTAAATAAAATAATCATTAAAAAGCATTTCCCCACCTACCTGTATCACCTTCCATTACGAGTTCCTCTGTTTACCCTTCAGTCAGCTGTTCGAGATATTGTTCTCACGTCACAGTACAGGCGCAGTGCAGCAATGCGCACTCGATTGTATTTATGCTCGAAAGATGCAACTGATTAGTACTGCGGCAGGATTCGCGTTACTTTTTGGTAATTTCAATTACTTTTATAATTCTGATACGTTTCACTTTTTAAACAAATGAATAATTCAACTGAATGAGACCTTCCTGTCACCAGTACACGCATTGCTAAAATATTGGACCGTTTATCTACAGAAACAATAATATCGTATGGCCTCAGTGCCGGGTGCAAGCTTTGTTATTTGTTATTTGACACCCAGAGGGTAGTTTGCATGTCGAATTTCGTTGTTCCTTGAGCACTGTGAAAGTCAAGGAGGTTAGATATCTAAGCTCCTTGACACTATAGCGCTTTTTATTAGAGAAATTAGGGACTTTGTGTCGGCGGAAACTCCCGAGATTAATTTTGCCATTATGAACACGGCCAACTTGATTCAAATGGGTCATTTGACATGCCAGCATCGTAACATGCGTGTCGTAATTTTTTGCCGCCTTTCAAAAATCACTTACCATGGCCAGGAGCGAACCTGCAAGCTTGGGGTTAGTAGACCGACACGTTAACCACTCACCCACCGTGGCAAGCGTTTATCTACAGAAGATTTAGTGCAATAGACTTTAATTTATCAAGGATATGTTTTTGGGCGGGGATTTACAGAGCCTACCAAAAGTTTAAGACCACTAGCATATTTTCAACAAAAGCTTCCTGGTCTTATATGTTTGATTCAAATTTTGCCAAATATTTTACGAAAATACTTTGATCTAATAGACATCCACCTGTACCAAGAACATTGTAATATGGCTTTCAGTTTTTGAGTTTCAATTTTTGAAATACAAGTGGAGAATCGAAGAAAAAAGCAATTTTCAACCACAAATTATTGCGTTTTTCTTCGATACTCCACTTGTATCGGTATTAAAAAAATTGATACTCATAAACTGAAAGCAATATTACAATGTTCTTGGTACAGGTGGATGTATATTAGATCAAAGTATTTTCATAAAATATATGGCAAAATTTGAATCAAAAATATAAGACCAGGAAGCTTTTGTAGAAAATATGCTAGTGGTCTTAAACCTTTGGTAGGCTCTGTATCTGGAATTAGGGAGGACAGTAACGTGAACAAATGTCCATCACCTAGTTACCATGGCAACAAGCGTAAGCGCACCGTTGAAGCGTGCTCGATACTTAATAAGGTTGTGATGATAACTAGAGCTCGAGTCAGCCGGGAAGGCGGTGCGCAGACCACAACGTCATGCCTCACTTCCATCCCACCAATCACAGTCAGTCTGTCTTGAGAGTCTGAGCTAGTGTGTTGTGAAGTGATTATATCGTATTATTTAAAGATCCAGTGGAAGCGGTTGTGTACATTTTGAGTGCTATGGAAGCAGGGGGAAGTAAACGACAGGTTGTGCATAGTAAAGATCGAGAAATAGTTAACAAAGTGTACGAATACTTTGAAATTCTAAAGCAGCGTGAAAGAGACAGGCTCGATGAGGTAAGCGGTAGTGTTGCCACACCGCAGGATCTCTCTGCGCAAATCCCAGAGAGCCGGTCGCCTTCCCGGCTGTAACTACTCACTAGGTACTACGCACTACAGAGCTCTGGAACATGTGTTCTTTGAAACATGGCCTCCTTCATAGCCTTGTGTTCTGAAACACATTCCGATCCCAAACTGAAGCGCCATCTCTTCTTCTTTTCAGTTCAAGTTTATGCCAATTGGTATTGAATTACCTTATTCCACCTTAATCAATAATTATAATTAATATAAAATTAATTAACTGACCCGTATCAGCTTCGGCCACATTGCAGCCTTATTCAGCTTTGTGTGGATTTTAACAAATGAAACCAAATGCGAGCATGTAATAAGAGGCCTACAATTCAATAGAATTGTTGTGAAACAAATGTGAAATTAATCTTAACAGTATTTTTTTTTTCATAAATATGGAGTAATACTGTCTATATGTTCTGATATTGTCTAATGTGAAGGGAATGGCTATTTAAAATAATATCAAACTTAAAAGACTTAAAGATTAAATTATGTTGTCGTAAAAGTTTACTTGAGGCGCCTAGAATCAAAACCCGCCAAATCCATATTTTATGAAAATTGAGATAAGCATTTTTTTCATATAACTTTTGCTGCGCTGAATTCATTAAAACTATTATTTTGTTACAAAACCCGCTACATCCTACTGTAAAACGAAGTCAAAGTTGAGGCTTAGTTGCAATATCCGCCAAGTCCAACGACAGTTTCGCCATTTTTCGTCACAAAACCCGCCACATCCACATCAGCCAACAGGAGCACCCAGTTCCGCCATCTTACCTTCCATGATGCTTTGCGAAGTGTGTACTCTTTACCTACGTGCATTAGTCAGAGAATGTACCTCTGCCTGACGTGATTAGAATGGTTTATGTTGTTGTACTCTCTGATAATAATTTGTTTTGGATAATTTTGACAAAGAACAAGAAGAACAATAACATTTTGGTCTGGGTGATGTTTTCCACAGAACTGACATTTGCGAACACAAACGTGTCACGAAACCTGATTTTGATATGACTCACGTAAAACCAGAAGCCATAAACAGAGGGATTGTCCTTCAGGCACAAGAAGTGAAAGATGTTTCGAGACTGCTTTCGAGGCATTTTGGAGAAAGATGGAGGGAAAATGTAGAGCTGCAGTTTTATTGCAATCTGCAAAGTCGTGGCGAACACGAAGAAATTGATGATGATTGAGAAACTACTATTGAGGATGAGGTAGAAACAGAAATTGTGTAGCTATAACTTCCAGTAAAGAATGTGATTTAATAGTTGAATGACGATAGTTTTGTCTCTAAAGGCCTGGACCATAGTAATTGAATATTAATTTAATTTGACGCTTTTCCTTATTATTATTATTGTTCAGTACTGTAGGCTACAGTATTGCCGGCCCCGTGGTGTTGGGGTAGCGCGCCTGCCTCTCACCCGGAGGCCCCGGGTTCGATTCCCGGCTCCGTAAGGGATTTTGGAAACTGACGTGAGGGCTGGAACGGGGTTCACTCAGCCTCGTGAGTAAATGACAGTGAGGCAGCGCCCCGATCACGAAAACCAAGATTAACGGCCGAGGGGACCCGATGCGCTGGTCATGCGGCACTCCAATATCTGCAGGCCAAATGGCTGGGGATTAGGCCCTTCACGGGCTGTAGTGCCAGGGATTATTTACTGTACAGTATTATTACCCTTTCAGGAATTGATTGCCGGCGGTGGAGATGGGAACTACACTTTATGTAATTGTGTCACACGTCAGCTTGCTTCGTTGACAGGTACAGTTGTGCGTGTAGGATATGACTCAGCTCCAGTACTCCCAGTCATCATTTAACTGTCCATGGTGACATGAGCTCCTGTGACGCTTATCTGACGCAATGCAGCTTGACCTATGTGCAGATTGCACTCTGTCATCGCTGTGTCCTCCGCTTCGCCCCGCAGAGCTCATGCTTCAATAAACATAAACGCTGGCACAGCCACACTCAGCGGCAATCAAATCTAGAATGGGTAATATGATTTTTATTCTTTTTTTTTGTTTATTCTAATAAAACACAAAAACCGACCCTTAAAACAACAACAACAAAACACAAAAATTATACGATTTTTTTTATTTTATAACCTATATTTAGTTAACTTTCATTCAAATATTAATTTCTGAATAAAGCTTACGCAGTTTCTACAATCTCTTCTCAACTTCAAATGTATTAGGGCTCTTTGGTATCAAAACCTGCCAAATCCAAATCTTAGTAACAAACCCCAACAAATCCGAATTATTGCTTTATATTTTTCTACATACATTTTTAACTATATCGGGGATCAGCTTCGTACTTCGTCACTGTTTTTAAAAATAATTCATTCATTTTTTAGTGAAAAAAGTATTTCGTTTTGGGTATTGGTTCGTTTGTGACAGTTTTTGCCACTTTGCCGAAAAAGTGAAGGAATGGATTTGGCGGGTTTTGATTCTAGGCACCTCACTTATACTAAACTTATTAATGATGATTTTTTTTTCTTTTTTTTTTTTCCGGGCATTAACTTTTCTTGATGAGGTTTCAATTTTTGCTTCGAGTAACAGTCAAACATAAAAGACTAGCTAGGTCTGTAAATTCTTTGTACAAGTCCACAATCTAGCAAACACTTTCGTTCACTAGCTACTACAGACTTGATTGCTATGTGCTAAGCAGTTTGGGATCATGACTTCTGACGTCACATCCAGTATATTAGTCGACTATCTAGTTCACTACGGCTGAAAATGTAGTATTGGAACACAACCAATACAAATGATTGGATCTGTAGGACCATTTCTACTGAACTAGTAAATACAAGCGATTGGGTGATTCTTTTTTAAGAAAAGAAACTATATCATTAAGATTGTGAAAACGTCTTCATCGATCATTTGTGAAACCACTCTATTCATGCAAAACGGTTCCCAAATCGAGTTCCACCGTATCCATTGTAAATAGTTCGAGTCGGCAATGTAGGCTATAGCAGAGGAAGGATGGGCTGAGAGGGGTATAGTCCAACAATGAGAAGCTGTATTAGAAAAATGGCTATTCTAATGTGTCCATGTATTAGGAGACATCGAAGAAGGTTTACGTCCTCTGAAGTCTCCACCATCCAGCAGTGAACGCGACATACGACTTGGATGACATGTCTCAAAAACTCAAAACTTCCCTCATCACGCTGCCCCTGATCGCTATTCTGGAGTCCATTGCTGTTGTCCAAGTCTTCTATATGTGGAAACATGCAACTGACAACTTTCTGGATTGACTCGCGACCACGGTGTCCTGAGTTGAATCTGGTATTCCCCTTATTTCCATAGGTCAGACTCTTCATTCGTTCCCCCAGGGGCTCACAACTTGTGGGACGTTGGTTGGCAACCACAGGACCCTAGCTGAGTCTGGAATTGCTTGTGCTGGGCTCCTCTCTGTTATCGTTTTTCTCGACCTCCCTTGGTCAACTCTTGTTCTCTTCCGACCCCGACGGTATTAGGGTATCCAAGGCCTAGGAAGTCTTTCACTTTTCCGTCTTATTTGGCCCTTGTCTCATCTTTCCTGATACCCTCATTATTCGAGGGGTCAGACCTCTTGTTTTCTTTTCATTATATCTCCTGCCTTCTGCTCAAGGCCCTCAAGGAGGCAGAGTGTATGTAGTCCCACCACTTCTGGTGCACCCTGGATAGTGCTATACCCTCACGTTTGGTGAGTTCGGGAGTTGGTGATCCCGAGGACTTCATGAGCTGGGTCCAGTTTTCCTCCTTTCTTCCAAGTCTCTTAATTCTCATTCTTCGTGGGTTGAGGGCATTTCCTTTACTTCTATCTTTTGTTTCCCTTATACTTATTTTTGTTTTCCATTTCTTCTAGTTTGTAAGTATGTAGTTGGTTGTATATTTGGTTTAGTTCCATTTATATTTTCACTATCACCCAAACCATTAGGGGCCGATAACTCAGATGTTAGTCCCCTTAAAACAACAATTATCATCATCATATTCATTCATACTTCCTGCCAACCATCCTTGGTTCACCATTGTTGTCTTCCTGCCATAATGTTGTGTGAGCTTGGCTGTCCATTTCTTGACGACTCCCACAATACAACATGAATTTATCCACACTTTAAAATGGTCTTACTTAATTAATCTCGGGATTTTCCGCCAAAACAAAGTTCCTCCACTCTCTACTAGAAAGCGCAATAGTGTCAAGGAGCTTATATATCTAACCTCCTTGACTTTCATAGCGTTCCAAGGAACGGCGAAATTTGACAAGCAAGCTGTCCTTTGGATGTCAAATAACAAACCTTGCACTTGGCACCCGAGGCCATAAGATATTATTAATATTATTATTATTTACTGTAGAGCAGAAGCAACTTACCGAGGTTAAACAGTCCGAACAAGAAGATGACACAACCAGCAATGAAGCACAGCAAGACAGCGAAGTCTGGACCATTGTCCTCCACATAGCGCTGGGTCATGAGCGCTAAGATGGCTGTGGGGCCTATCGTGATATCCTTGCAGCTTCCAAAGATGATGTAGGTGAAGGATCCCATGAAGCTTGAATACAAGCCGTACTGTAAAGGAGATTCAGTGTTAACCCTGCACCAAGCGGCAAGTTGCCACACTCCCCTTAAACAAGAGACATCAACAGTACTGCCTTGTTCATGTGATTGAGGACTACAGTGCCCAATGAATGGCTAATTAGCTCTTTATCCAGCTAGTGACTGTATGTGAAGTGGATCACTTGTACGAGAATTGTAGAGATGCAGGCATCTCATTTTTTCTGAACTTATTGGATTATTTTCCTTCTTTGAGAACAATCTGTTTGATTTAGACTCGTAAAATTAATATTAGCTTCAAGTGAATTTTACGAGTCTATATGTGTTTCTTTGCGAAGTGCTCGTAAGGCTTATACCCATAAAAGATATGCCCTGAGGAATGACGGTCAACCCAACTGTTAGCCTAGACGACGGATCAAGGAATCACTCACCTGAGGAGGTAAGCCTCCTATGATAGCATTGGCAATGCCCTGAGGAATGGCGGTCAACCCTACTGTTAGCCCAGCCAACAGATTATGGAATCACTCACCTGAGGAGGTAAGCATCCAATGACAGCATTGACAATGCCCTGAGGTATAGCGGTCAACCCTACTGTTAGCCCAGCCAACAGATCATGGAATCACTCACCTGAGGTAAGCCCCCTATGACAGCATTGGCAATGCCCTGAGGAATAGCGGTCAACCCTACTGTTAGCCCAGCCAACAGATTATGGAATCACTCACCTGAGGACGTAAGCCTCCAATAACAGCATTGGCAATGCCCTGAGGAATAGCGGTCAACCCTACTGTTAGCCCAGCCAAAAGATCATGGAATCACTCACCTGAGGTAAGCCCCCTATGACAGCATTGGCAATGCCCTGAGCAATAGCGGTCAACCCTACTGTTAGCCTAGCCAACAGATTATGGAATCACTCACCTGAGGAGGTAAGCCTCCTATGATAGCATTGGCAATGCCCTGAGGAATGGCGGTCAACCCAACTGTTAGCCCAGCCAACAGAACATGGAATCACTCACCTGAGAAGGTAAGCCTCCTATGATAGCATTGGCAATTCCCTGAGGAATGGCGGTCAACCCAACTGTTAGCCCAGCCAACAGAACATGGAATCACTCACCTGAGGAGGTAAGCCCCCTATGGTAGCTTTGGCAATGCCCTGAGGAATAGCGGTCAACCCGACTGTTAGCCCAGCCAACAGATCATGGAATCACTCACCTGAGGTAAGCCCCCTATGACAGCATTGGCAATGCCCTGAGGAATGGCGGTCAACCCTACTGTTAGCCCAGACAACAGACCATGGAATCACTCACCTGAGGTAAGCCCCCTATGATAGTTTTGGCAATGCCGTGAGGAATGGCGGTCAACCCAACTGTTAGCCCAGCCAACACATCATAGAATCACTCACCTGAGGTAAGCCCCCTATGATAGCATTGGCAATGCCCTGAGGAATGGGGGTCATCCCAACTGTTAGCCCAGACAACAGACCATGGAATCACTCACCTGAGGAGGTAAGCCCCCTATGACAGCATTGGCAATGCCCTGAGGAATGGGGGTCATCCCAACTGTTAGTGCAGCCAACAGATCATGGAATCACTCACCTGAGGAGGTAAGCCCCCAATGACAGCATTGGCAATTCCCTGAGGAATAGCGGTCAACCCAACTGTTAGCCCAGCCAACAGATTATGGAATCACTCACCTGAGGAGGTAAGCCTCCTATGATAGCATTGGCAATGCCCTGAGGAATGGCGGTCAACCCTGCTGTTAGCCCAGCCAACAGATCATGGAATCACTCACCTAAGGAGGTAAGCCCCCAATGACAGTATTGGCAATGCCCTGAGGAATGGGGGTCATCCCAACTGATAGTCCAGCCAACAGATCATGGAATAACTCACCTGAGGAGGTGAGTCCCCTATGATAGCATTGGCAATGACCTGAGGAATAGCAGTCAACCCTACTGTTAGTCCAGACAACGGATCATGGAATCACTCACCTGAGGAGGTAAGCCCCCAATGACAACATTGGCAATTCCCTGAGGAATAGCTGTCAACCCAACTGTTAGCCCAGCCAACTGATTATGGAATCACTCACTTGAGGAGGTAAGCCTCCTATGATAGCATTGGCAATGCCCTGAGGAATGGCGGTCACCCCAACTCTTAGCCCAGCCAACAGATCATGGAATAACTCACCTGAGGAGGTGAGTCCCCTATGATAGCATTGGCAATGACCTGAGGAATAGCAGTCAACCCTACTGTTAGTCCAGACAACGGATCATGGAATCACTCACCTGAGGAGGTAAGCCCCCAATGACAACATTGGCAATTCCCTGAGGAATAGCTGTCAACCCAACTGTTAGCCCAGCCAACAGATCATGGAATCACCCACCTGAGGAGGTAAGCCCCCTATGATAGCATTGGCAATGCCCTGAGGAATGGCGGTCAACCCTACTGTTAGCCCAGACAACAGACCATGGAATCACTCACCTGAGGAGGTAAGCCCCCTATGACAGCATTGGCAATGCCCTGAGGAATAGGGGTCATCCCAACTGTTAGTCCAGCCAACAGATCATGGAATCACTCACCTGAGGAGGTAAGCCCCCAATGACAGCATTGGCAATTCCCTGAGGAATAGCGGTCAACCCAACTGTTAGCCCAGCCAACAGACTATGGAATCACTCACCTGAGGAGCTAAGCCTCCTATGATAGCATTGGCAATGCCCTGAGGAATGGCGGTCAACCCTACTGTTAGCCCAGCCAACAGATCATGGAATCACTCACCTGAGGAGGTAAGCCCCCAATGACAACATTGGCAATTCCCTGAGGAATAGCGGTCAACCCAACTGTTAGCCCAGCCAACAGATTATGGAATCACTCACTTGAGGAGGTAAGCCTCCTATGATAGCATTGGCAATGCCCTGAGGAATGGCGGTCAACCCTACTGTTAGCCCAGACAACAAACCATGGAATCACTCACCTGAGGAGGTAAGCCCCCAATGACAACATTGGCAATGCCCTGAGGAATAGCGGTCAACCCAACTGTTAGCCCAGCCAACAGATCATGGAATCACTCACCTGAGGAGGTAAGCCCCCAATGACAGTATTGGAAATGCCCTGAGGAATGGGGGTCATCCCAACTGATAGTCCAGCCAACAGATCATGGAATAACTCACCTGAGGAGGTGAGCCCCCTATGATAGCATTGGCAATGCCCTGAGGAATAGCAGTCAACCCTACTGTTAGTCCAGACAACGGATCATGGAATCACTCACCTGAGGAGGTAAGCCCCCAATGACAACATTGGCAATTCCGTGAGGAATAGCGGTCAACCCAACTGTTAGCCCAGCCAACAGATTATGGAATCACTCACTTGAGGAGGTAAGCCTCCTATGATAGCATTGGCAATGCCCTGAGGAATGGCGGTCAACCCTACTGTTAGCCCAGACAACAAACCATGGAATCACTCACCTGAGGAGGTAAGCCTCCAATGACAGCATTGGCAATGCCTTGAGGAATGGCGGTCAACCCTACTGTTAGCCCAGACAACAGACCATGGAATCACTCACCTGAGGAGGTAAGCCTCCAATGACAGCATTGGCAATGCCTTGAGGAATGGCGGTCAACCCTACTGTTAGCCCAGACAACAGACCATGGAATCACTCACCTGAGGAGGTAAGCCTCCTATGACAGCATTGGCAAGGCTCTGAGGAATGGCGGTCAACCCTACTGTTAGACCAGCCAACAGATCATGGAATCACTCACCTGTGGAGGTAAGCCTCCAATGACAGCATTGACAATGCCCTGAGGAATGGCGGTCAACCCTACTGTTAGCCCTGACGACGGATCATGGAATCACTTACCTGAGAAGGTAAGCCTCCTATGATAGCATTGGCAATGCCCTGAGGAATGGCGGTCAACCCAACTGTTAGCCCAGCCAACAGAACATGGAATCACTCCCCTGAGAAGGTAAGCCCCCTATGACAGCATCGGCAATTCCCTGAGTAGCGGTCAACCCAACTGTTATTCCAGCCAACAGAACATGGAATCACTCACTTGAGGAGGTAAGCCCCCAATGACAGCATTGGCAATTCCCTGAGGAATAGCGGTCAACCCAACTGTTAGTCCAGCCAACAGATCATGAAGAAGGTAGTTCAGTTTATATGTGGGAAGCCATTTAATGATGGGCAGCCTTCTTTCAACAAAGGATTTACTGCAAATGCTCCTTCCTTGCTTCCTTAGCCAAGAGAGTATCTTCTGAGAAACTCCTGGAAATAAGGGAAAACAATATTAGGAGGTCGCGCTCATTTGGACTGTAATTTCATATTTTATTTGTAGAATTTAGAGCATCATTTGCTACTTTATCAATCTTTGAATTAAGATCATTTTTCTGTTCAATACCAGAGGTTATTGGTGAAGGAGACAAGAGTTGAGAACAGGTTTTGAAGAATCGTTCATCAAATAACTGTACGAAATAATGAATATAGGAACTGTAATTGATAGGCGCACCAACCAGGAGTTTCCAATTCACCAAAATAATAATAAACCGAAGGTAGCGGGTTGCTACATTGAGTGCAAATGGTCGTTAGTAATATTTAAAGATGATTCCAGGCTCCTGACTCAAGGCCACAACCGCCCCCTTACTAATTCTAGACAGCACAGCATAATACAGGTTATTAACTGAGCGAGTCTACTTGCACCCATGTACGAGGAGCGTTCTATGCTATATTGTTTTGCATTTTATTTCTTTCTACCCAAATGAAGTACATTACACATCAGTTGTTACGTCCACCTTCTCTACATAATCTCCTTGTAACTTTATACACTTTTGCCATCATGTGTCAGGCTCTGCAGACCTCCCTGAAACAATTCTTTCGGAGTGCTGCGAACCCATGCCTTGACAGCTGTGTCCAGAGGTTTCTTCATGTTCCCGAACAGATGATGATCACTTGGTACCAAGTCGGGAGAGTATGGTGGATATCGCAGCTCCGTGCATCCCATTTGATCAATGGCAGCGGTGGTCTCTCGGCTAGTGTGGGGGCGGGCATTGTCATGTTGCGGAAGCACACCTTTAGCCCATGTTCCTGGCCGCTTAGTTTGAATGGCACGACATAAGCCCTTAAGGGTTGCCACATATGCTGCACTGTTGATCGTGGCCCCCAATTCCAGCCAGTCAATGAGGATGATGCCCTTTGTGTCCCTGAACACTGTTGCCATTCGCTTGCCAACTGATGGCACTGTTCGACATTTCTTTGGCGGTGGACTGCCCCTATGCTTCCATTGTCTCAATGTATGGACATTTGAATTGAGGCTTGCACTAGAGCCCACTCACTTCAATCTCGTAGCTGAAGTAAGGGAACTCAATGGAGCCGACGAATATGGTCAGTGGACATAGGAGAGGCTAACTATTAGCTGAAGCCAAGAACCAAATGGAGCCGTGCAGCTTTCACCCTCATATTTGGGTAACCATACAGTAATTATTTCCTTTCATTACTTCACAGATAGTAGCTGACTTGGTCAAGTCCAGAAGTAATATGTCACTGATTGCCTCTTACAAGTTCATTATCAATGGATTGTCTGTTATCTCATCTGTCCACTTTATCACGATTTACTTCCTACATTTTTTGATAAGCAGGCGTGAAGGTAAAAATATACTTAAATTAGCTCGAAGGACCTTGGAGAAAGACTTGGAAGTAATTTGTGGGTACTCGTAAGGGAACCGGGACGAGTGAATCGATAGAAAAATGTAGCTTACGATGTTTAGTTACATGTCTCAGAAACTACAATAGATATTTCCTTGAATGTTATTTTGGTATATTCAGAGTACCGGTACATTCATCATTATTTGGGTAGAATTTGAAGCTTCTATGTTGAATATTTTGTGTCAGAGAGCATTACAAAAACAATATTAAAACAATATATTGTTAAAAATTCCCTTAACTCATGTCTCTTTTTCTGAGCAAATACTCAAACCAGACGCAATAAACTTTGCATGCATAATATTTAAACCATTTTTGAGCTACTGAAGTGAAAGTATTGTCCTATTGTTTACAGAAGTTGATTTTTTTAACATCCTAGTTGAAAACTGAAATGTTCTGTAAATTTGTCAAGTGTTTTTCAAGCTGAGCTCCATGAACTTATCAAGATACCTGAATAAATGTACTCCCAATAGTAGATCTATATAGGGTTTTAGAGACTACCAAGTTCCAAATACATTGTTAGGATAGTTTCTGAGAAAATGGTACATGAAGTTTCAAAAAATATGACTTACGGAAAACACAAAAAGACTGTTGCCTAGCAGCTACAGTACAGCCTTAAAACATTATGTTTAAACCTAATTTTATTGCATCAAATATCACTTCAGCACAATAATTGATACGTCAAATTCTTGAGAAAAGCTGGGAGATTCTTTTAAGCTAAAATCAAAATGACTATTTTGAGCCTATCACACGTCCTGGCGCAAATGGTTTCTAGCATTTCCTCACCGGGAGCGGTGTTATATCGATGCGATCGGAACAAAGACTTTAGAGTGTATATTGCCTCTATTGGCCATTCTCGCATTTTAAAAGTCCTCTCGGCACGCCGGAAGGCGGAGGTAGATTTCACCGTACAAACTTGGGGATAGGCGAAAATAGGCAGAAAATGCAGATTTTCGTAGAAGGATCAGACCTCATTTAATGCGAGAAGGTATTTTGTAATTGGAGATTAATTAACTTTGTTTTTCGTCATTTTATGCTTATTTTAAACATTTTATTGTCTTATGGGAACGGTAACCTTCTTGTCATTTGGGGTCCATTTTTATACTTGTGGTCACACTATCCTTATGCAAGGTTTCGACACTGATGTGCAACTATGTAACGGTCTGTTACTTCTTCACGCAAAATTATATCTACCGCAGAGATTTTGGTTGGTTCCTCAGTTTAGGGGCTGCGACAACGCGGTCATGTAACCTCGTGTACTTTGGGATGGCTGTATTAGTCTGTAATTCAGGTAAGGACTGCAGACGGTCAATTTCAAGCAGTAGTTCCTAATGTTGCTACCAGGTACTACCGTTAACGACACCTAGCTGTGAACTTGGCTACTAGATGCCACCGCAACCAGCAACTCGCAACGAACGTTGGAACTTCCCCTCCAAAGGAAAGCATACTGAGGGATTTTTAGCGCTCTTAGAAAATCCGACGACTTCGGCTGGCTTTGAACTCGCGACCTTGGGCATAGACATTCAGCATGCTACCAGTTACGTCATCGAAGCCGCTTCACACTTAGATGGAAATCTGAATCTGATCTCGTGCAAGTTCGTTATCTTTGCAACGTCTGATGGCTCATCCCTCATCAATTTAGTAGTGTTGACATGGCAACCACTGATAGGTCTTGGCATTTTCTTATAATTCCGAAATTATTTTTCTCATCCCTTGGCATAATGGTGGGTTATATCAAAAATTCTTTCAGACAAAAGTTTTAGGTAATTATTATGGGAATATTGTCCATTTCGTACGGTTTTGATATTGTGCCTATTAAGAGAGATATGATTAATGTTTCCCGAAAAACCCACTTTTTCCCACCCCTTTGGTCAATGGTTGGTGCTATAAAAAAAACTCATCAAACATACATTTTTGGGCGTTATCCGACACATAGTATGAATGTTGAACGGATTTGATATTTCACATATTAAGAGAGTTATAGCAATATTTCACTTTTTCGAAAAAAAAAGCCCCCATTTTCACCCCCTTCGACCGATTTAGCCCAGTAACGAACTCGACCGAGATTTTATAGGTATACATATTCGGTAAAAAATTCAAAGTGATTGGTGCAAAATTACGGCAGTTATCGTGTCCACAATAAACTGATTTACTTATATACATATACATACATAAATTATATACAAACTTTTGAACTGACGGTGGTTTTGGGGTCTGGGGGATGTGAAACGCGAAGATATGTCGAAATTTTCCGGAAGTCGAAACATGGTACCCATTGCAATAGTTAGCTTTCTAATGAAATCTACCTCTGGTTGGTTCCTCAGTTTAGGGGCTTCGACAACGCGGTCATCTAACCCCGTGTACTTTGGGTGAGTGTAGAATCTGTCTGATACACGGTGTAAATTGTAATGGCTCTATTAGTCTTAATTCATGTAAGTACTGCAGACGGTCAATTTCAAGCAGTAGTTCCTAATGTTGCTACCAGGTACTGCCGTCAACGACACCTAGCTGTGAACTTGGCTACTAGAAGCCACCCCAACCAGCAACTCGTAACGAACGTTGGAACTTCCCCTCCAAAGGAAAGCATACTGAGGGATTCTAGTGCTCTTAGAAAATCCGACGACTTCGGCCGGCTTTGAAACCGCGACATTGGGCATAGACATTCAGCATGCTACCAGTTACGTCACCGAATCCGCTTCCCACTTTGTCAGGCGGCTTCGGTGGCGTAGTCGGTAGCATGCTGAGCTTCTATGCCCAAGATACCGGGTTCAAACCCGGCCGAAGCCGTCGGATTTTTTAAGAGCGTTAAATATCCCTCAGTATGCCTTCCTTCGGAGGGGAAGTAAAGCCGGAGGTCCCATGTCATAGATTTATGGCATGTTAAAGATCCTTCCACTAATTGCACCTGTGTGAAGCTAAATTGGATAGGTTAAGAATGTATGCAACGCTCTTAGGTTTCTATGTTCGTTGCCAAGAGCCGACTGTGGCGGCGTCTAGTAGCTCAGTTCTGAACTTGGCCTCGTAGTC
Organism: Meconema thalassinum; assembly: GCA_946902985.2. Lineage (NCBI taxonomy): Eukaryota > Metazoa > Arthropoda > Insecta > Orthoptera > Tettigoniidae > Meconema > Meconema thalassinum. Next base: position 430,245,363 of record OX336394.1, read on the forward strand.
GTTGACAGTGGCGCTTGGCGGCAAAAGTAGGAACTATCTGAAAAAATGTTAGTTGCAGTACTTAAATTAACAAACAGATAACACACACTAATACAGTCATCACAATTAACACCGGTTATCAGACAGATTCTACACACACCCAAAGTACACGGGGCTACATGACCGCGTTGTCGCAGCCCCTAAACTTAAGAACCAACCAACCAACCACTTAGTCAGATGGAAATACTGAATCTGATCTCGTGCAAGTGCGTTGTCATGGCAACGTCCGATGGCCCATGCCTCATCAATTTAGTAGTGTTGCCATGGCAACCACTGATAGCTCTTGGCATTTTCTTATAATTCCGAAATCATTTTTCTCGTCCCTTGGCGTAATGGTGGGTCATATCAAAAATTCTTTCAGACAAAAGTTTTAGGTAATTATTAGGGGAATATTGTCCATTTTGTACGGTTTTGATATTGTGCCTATTAAGAGAGATATGATTAATGTTTCCCGAAAAACCCACTTTTTTCCACCCCTTTGGTCAATGGTTGGTGCTATCAAAAAACTTATTTGACATAAATTTTTGGCACTTATCCGACACATATTATGAACTTTGAATGGATTCGATATTTCACGTATTAAGAGAGTTATAGCGAAATTTCACTTTTTCGAAAAAAGCCCCCCATTTTCACCCCCTTCGACCGATTTAGCCCAGTAACGAACTCGACCGAGATTTTATAGGTATACATCTTCGGTAAAAAATTCGAAGTAATTGGTGCAAAATTACGGCAGTTATCGTGTCCACAAGAAACTGATATACATATATATATATACATATATATATACATATATATATATACATAAATTATATATAAACTTTTGAACTGACGGTGGTTTTGGGGTCTGGGGGATGTGAAACGCGAAGATATGTCGAAATTTTCCGGAAGTCGAAACATGGGACCCATTGCAATAGTTAGCTTTCTAATGAAATCTACCTAAAATGCTTGTGTTACATAAAGGAGAGTCCCAACACGTCAAAGCAGCAGCCTACAAAATCTGGAAAGTGCAACGTTGAGGGGGGATTTAAACTGTTCTGTAAATAAGAATGCACGTTAACAACTGGCTGAGTGGGGTGAGAAGTGGAGTTGTCACTTTTTTTTATTAGGTGATTATTAATTTTGTTAAGCAAATCGTCCGCTTCCCCCTAGTCTACTGAAACTATCGACGTCCCATTTGCTACCGTGTGAAGAAGAATACTACTGCACTCCCATTTTACAGAACAACCTGTTTCTTTGCTACGTGGTGCACTATTTCCGTTGCACATTGTCTTGGTAACGGTAGCCTACCCCATTTTTACCAATATTACCGATATCAGAGCTGACACACACAGAAAGGCTTCAACAGTCATCACCGGATCGTCATATTCGGGTGTATTGCTGCAGGCCGAATGCTGCTGACACCTTTGGATACGCGGTGGGGAAAATAATTGATCAGAATAGCCACCCTCGCGAACCCAGGACTGCAGAATGGAACCCTGAGAAACACCAGCCACTACAGACACACGATGTACCTTCCAACACCCACCAACGTACCACTGTTTGATACAATACATTGTTACAGGCGGCTTCGGTGGCGTAGTGGGTAGCATACTCAGATTCTATGTCCATGATCGCGGGTTCAAACCCGGCCGAAGTCGTCGGAATTTTTAAGAGCGTAAAAAATCCCTCATTATACCTTCCTTCGGAGGGGAAGTAAAGCCGGCGGGCCCATGTCATAGATTTATGGCCTGTAAAAGAACCTTCCACTAACTACAATTGTGTCAAGCTAAATGCGTAGGTTAGATTTGATTTACGCTCTTAAGTTCCAACGTTCGCCGCCAGGTGCTCATTGCGGTGGCATCTAGTAGCCAAGTTCGCGGTTAGGTGTCGTTGACTGTAGCATTTGGTAATTGATCGTCTGCAGTTCTTATCTGAATTACAGATAACACACACTAATACAGCCATCACAATTAACACCGGTTATCAGACAGATTCTACACACACCCAAAGTGCACGGGGCTACATGACCGCGTTGTCGCAGCCACTAAACTGAGTAACCAACCAACCAACATTGTTTCACCCTATGGGGTCTCGCTCGACAAGGCAGACAGCCTTGCTAAGAAATCAGCGTGTTCGCACTCGCGACACCACGGCTATCAACCCCTGTAAATTAGGTAAGTAGCAAATCTTCGAACCCAAATCCAGAGTAAACCTCCCCATCCCCCTCTTCCCAGAATATAGTCTTATACACGGTAATAATTACGAGTAGGCTATATTTTTTACAATTTCTCAAGCTTCTGACGTATCCTGTGATGTACGCTACATCTTGCTGTTGCTAGACAACATGATCAACGACGCTCTTCAGTCTATAAAATGTCCATGGATTGGAGTAAAGCTTGTCTGAAAATATTCATAAATTGAAGAAACTTTATGGAGGAGTGGTAGAGCACATTAAAAAGCAGGGTATTAACCTTTCGTATAACAGGTCACGTTAGGGACATAGTCTTTCCACTATCTTGTAGGAAGACGGTCCAATCCTGACACACCAATACGAAATGTTGTGCGTAAATATGATCATGTTAATTCATTTAAGGGGCTTGGGACGAGGCAGTGGCGACCTTTGAGAGGGCACTAGGTAGGCCTGGCCTCCTTCATTTTCCTCTATAAATTGAATACATTCTTGTCATTATTGCTAATACATTTTTTTAACGTTTTTACACTTAGAAATTTCTATCTTTCCAAGCAATTTTTATTATTCAATTAATTTATGTCCCTACAATTAAATACATTACTTTATGTTCGACCCTGACTATTATATGTCAGAAAACTGTACTATAATGAGGCTCATTATAACACTATTTTTAATTATGAAACAGTTTCTCCCACCAATCAGAGCTCAAGAAACAGTTGTTTGACCAATTAGATAATTAGATTGCACTGAGTTCCACGGCCTTCTAATTTAAATTTCACTGCGTTGCCTAGTGTCATAGTAGGGTAATCGAGGAGGCCATGGTCAAATACAAGGCATTCTCTGCGTCTCATGCGCTCTGTTCAGTACATAAAACTGGGAAAATCTCGACAGATAGTTATGAATATTTATGTTCGAACATAAAATAGTTATACTAATTTTCGTCGAACATAAAGAGCCGTATACAACTCGCCTATAATGGTAATTAAGACACTCGTATGAAAATTATAAAACTCGCACACGCTCATTTTATAAACATACTCGTGTCTTAATTATTGCCATTATAGGCTCGTTGCATAATGTACTATAAAACAATGTATCGATACTCCTACTAACTATTCTAGTACTGTGGCAGTTATTCTCTCTGCTCCCCATGTTATTGTGATCTGCACACTATGTGGTCTTTGCCAGAGTTATCGCTGGCATTTATGTAATGCACTGAACATTGTTAGACTTCTTCTTCTTCTTCTTCTTCTTCTTCTCCTGCTTCCTATCAAGTGTTAATCCAGGTGGCCTGTTACGGTCTCGTTCCATCTCTTCGTAGATCAACCTACGTCTCTTTTGCCTCTAGGTTGGTATTTGAGGATGCGTCTGGTGATCCGGCCGGTCACATGGTCCTTCCAAGCTTATCTGTAGTTCTGTACTGTGTTGATAATTGGTTTTACTAACATTGTTAGACGTAGGATAAAAATATTCGTCTCTCACCATTGTTTCTCTCTTTGAGACGTAAAATATTGCACTGACTAAAATCCTGCTATTTGCTAAATCATTGTACGTTTTACAAGATCTAACTATAACTATAACGCTGCTACGCACATGAGGTGCGGTAAACAGCATTGCACGACTACCGTTATCTTGTGAACAGAAATGTCGGTTCTACTCTGAAAATTCCATTAAACAGTCGATATTAATGTACTTTATAAAAAGTGTATTTAAACTGCATTGGTGCATAGATTTTGCAATTATCTGCTATCAAGTGTTCATCAAGTGTGAATAAGACAGACAGTATCTGATAGATTACATATTCCTCATTATGCACGTCTTGAATCAGCTGATAGCCTACATTAGACCTTGAGTTGAAGGTTCTGATAAGTGGGAAACCCGAATGAAGGTTTGTTTGTTCACATGACGTTTGGGTTATGCACGTTTCAGAATGTCGTTTTGGAGGGATTCTAAGTTTAAAATTACAGCAGGTTTACTGAACTGTAGCTGAGAGTGTACCCGTCCTTGACGTGATCATTCTGATTTAGATGTGACCCAATCGCTCTATCGGACCGTGGAGTGAGTCCCCAGGTGCTGGGTGCAAGCTTTGTTATTTGACGTCCAGAGGGCAGCTTGCATGTCGAATTTTGTTGTTCCTTGTAACGCTATGAAAGTCAAGGAGGTTGGATATCTAAACTCCTTGACACTATAGCGCTTTCTAGTAGAGAATGGAGGAACTTTTTGTGTTGGCGGAAAATCGCGAGATTAATTTTGCCATTATGAACACGGTTGGTTGGTTGGTTGGTTCCTCAGTTAGGGGCTGCGACAATGCGGTCATGTAGCCCCGTGTACTTTGGGTGTGTGTAGAATCTGTCTGATAACCAGTGTTAATTGTGATGACTGTATTAGTGTGTGTTATCTGCTTTTAATTCAAGTAATGACTGCAAACATTGAGTTTTTCAAGTAGTTCCTACTTTTGCCGCCAAACGCCACCGTCAACGACTACTAGTTAAGAACTTGGCTACTAGACGCCACCGCAGTCGGCTCCTGGCGACGAACGTAGGAACCTAAGAGCGTTGTTTAAACTTAACCTGTTATTAAGCTTCACACAGGTGTAATTAGTCGAAGGTTCTTTAACATGCCAATAACGTATGACATGCGTGCCATGATTTTTGTCGCCTTTCAAAAATCACTTACCGCTGCCATGAGCTTGGGGTTGGTAGTCCGACACGATAACCACTCACCCACCGTGGCCAGCAGAAGTAGAGATGATTCACAGCCATATTATATTGATTGCTTACAAGTACTGTACTTCAGTCACGAAAGAACACAAGTACACAGGACTGATGCCCAAGATGTCCCAAGCACTGGTGGAGTATGATCCTAAATACTAGGGAGGCCAGAACTGGTTCCATCCCCTAAATAATAATAATCATAATGGTAGTGATTTTACGCCCCTAATAACTACAGTACTGCGGGTTTTAAACACACCAGGGGGTGCCGAGGGGAATCTTTAAATGTCCCAATTAATCAACTGTCACGGCTCAATCGTATTTTACCCTCGAATAGTAACATTTTTCAATTGATGTTTAATACTAATAATACGTTAAATTTACGCACATTACGAGCTTTGTGCTAAGGCACCAATTAGTTAAATGATTAAAATTAATATACCGGTATATTTCGTATGTAACACTATTTAGGCTATATACAACGAATCCTTTGTGGTCCTTGAAGTTCAATACGCTAAGTTCCATCTTAAATAAAACAAATACAGAAGTCGTTTACTTTGACGTAAATAGCAGTACGTAATCTCTCCAGCCTCTTATACTGTCTCTGGTTTTATGAGGTTGTATTTATAATCCCTCTGAAGTGATGTGACATATCTACAAGGTGCGATCAGAAAGTAACGAGCCGGAGGCATAATTACAGAAACCAGTACCTGTATGTTAGAAGTTTTGGCCTGGCTGTTGAGGCACTTGTCCCACTGTGACACGAGGCGGTGAATGGCTGTCTCATAAAATTCCCTGGACTGCGATGTGAACCAGTTCCGCACGTACAGCTGGACGTCGGCGTCCGAGGTGAATCGTTGGCCCCGCAGAGCCCTTTTTAGGGGACCAAACATGGCGTGAATCACAGGGAGAGAGATCTGGACTGTATTGAGGGTGGCCGAGAACCTCCCATTTGAATTTCTGCACGAGTGCCGCGACTGTGTTGGCCATATGTGGTCGTGCATTGTCGTGGAGCGACCACGGCGGCTATGGCGTTCACTGTCACTTGGCGGTCCTGGGTAATGAGTGCATCAACCAGCTGGATGTTGTCATCGGTAATGCAGGGGGGTGCCCCAGACCGGGCATCATCGGCTAACGACACCCGTCCTTCCCTGAAGCGCTTGTGCCACGTCTTGACCCTTGCAAGGGACATGCAGTGTTCGCCGTACACTTGTGACATTCGTCAATGAATGTCCGTTCCCCCTACTCCTTCCGCTGTCAGAAACCGAACAACACCTCTTTGCTCTTCGGTTGACGCCTCCATGTCACTGTTTCAAATGCGACTGGCAGCGTTGGACGTTTGATGCATGCTGCTGCTCGCTTTGTATCGTCACGTGACGTGCACGCGTGCCCTCTAGCGACGGGCTGTGACCTTCCACGCTCTGGTTGGAACTACACCTCGTTACACACGCCACGATTAGACGATGTCGTCACGGGTTTGCGTATTCCAGCCTCCGGCTCGTTACTTTTTGAACGCACCTTATACATCAAATTCCCCACCTCTTTGTTATTGCCATGGAGAAACCAATAGGCTATGTTGTTAAGTTCAAGGATAGTTTCCAGGCAATTCTTTGCACCGTGATTATGCCTCTAGAACTGATTGGCATTAATAACAGAAGAATTGACATCAGTAGAAGCGCTGATGGAAGATGGTAGGGTGGCGACAGATATAGAGGGAATTGTAAGCAGTTATATTATTCATACACCTAAATTTTACGTATGTTTGTATTGTAGGGTTAAGTACCTTCGAATGCCAACTGACTGCACCGAGATTCGATCCGTCAACCTTGGACACAGACGGTGAGAACGTTACCACTGCGCCTCGCAGTCATCCAATATATCAACTCACTCGTCATTGAAAAGCGAATTTCAAGGAACATACAGAATGTATTTCATAGAAAACTTTTTGGCATTTATTTTATGAAATATATTTTCAAACGTGGACAAAACGATTTGGGATTTGAGTAATTACTTAAGTTAACTTGCATAGGGAAATATTTTGCAATTCTGTAAGCCTCCACTTTAATTACCTGCACGTAATGCAAAATAAGTACCCGTGGCCACGATAAGCACCGTAGCATTTTAAAACTCCACATTAGTTTGATAGCAGATTCAACACTAAATTATACTACGTAATTTCTTAACAGTTATAACACCTAACTCAGAGTCACTTAGATTTTTTATTATTATTATTATTATTATTATTATTATTATTATTATTATTATTATTGCGGGGGGCAGAGGTGACTACCCTGCTCTTCCGCGGGTAGAATAAGATACATTACAATGCGTTTTTTTTTTGGTTGATTCCTCAATTTAGGGGCTGCGACAACGCGGTCATGTAGCCCCGTGTACTTTGGGTGTGTGTAGAAACTGTCTGATAACCAGTGTTAATTGTGATGACTGTATTAGTGTGTGTTATCTGTGATTCAGGTAAGGACTGCAGACGATCAATTTCAAGTAGTTCCTACTTTTGCTACCAAATGCTACCGTCAACAACACCTAGTTGTGAACTTGGCTACTAGATGCCACCGCAACTGGCACCTGGCGACGAAACGTTGAAACTTATTAGAGCGTTAATCAAATCTAACGTACACATTTAGCTTCACACAACCGGCTGAGTTAGCCGTGGTCGTTACGGTATGACTGCTGGCAGTCGCTCACGTCCGGGAGGCGAGGAGGTTCGAATCCCCCCGCCGACAACCTTGAAGATGGTCTTCTGTGGTTTCCCATCTTCCTTCCAGGCAAATGCCGGGGTTGGTCCCTAACTATAGGCCACAGCCGCTACCTTCCAACTCCTCGACCTTCCATTCCAACTTTCCTCCCCAACTGTACTTGTAGCTCACCCATTGGGTGTCCGTCTCGAAGTAGCTACAAAACTGGCGAGCCGAACATGTCCTCGGACACTCCCGGCACTAAAAGTCTTACGCTAAAAAAAAAAAAGCTTCACACAATTGTAGTTAGTGGAAGGTACTTTTACATGCCATAAAGCTATGTCATGGGCCCACCGGCTTTATTTTCCTTCCGAGGGAAAGCATACTTAGGGATTTTAACGCTCTTAAAATAATATGCGACGACTTCGGCCGGGGTTAAACCCATGATCTTGGGCATAGAAGCTCAGCATGCTACCGACTACGCCACCGAAGCCGCCAAATTTAGCAGTTTATAGTTCGGTAACAAGAGATGTCTTCTGCGGAGCTCTCGTAGGCGACAGGTTGTAAGTTATAACATAACGTGCACCACTAACGGGCCCTTAAGCATTAGCATCCCCTTTGCCCCCCCCCCCCCCCCCCCCCCCGTGCAAATGTAAATGTCCAGTGGTGTACCGGTCTTGTTTATGAAAATAAGGCACCCGTTAAAGCTGTCAAATAGTGACAGCTCACCCGTTAGAAACGTGCATCCTCTGCAATCTTAAGAAAACAATCACGTTAGGAAATGTTTGATATTTGTCGTATCGGTTAATAGATAACTCTATAAGGCCTCTCGTCCATTGGGAGCGGAAAGCTGCGAACTGCGAAGCAACGAATTCGGGCGAACACCGTTCTTACGATATCGTGCGAATGCATATCGTCCATTGCCTCAGTATTCGCCCCGATTCAGAGACGAAATGGCTCTCCGGAACGGTTTCCCATATTATGATTCTGATGAAGAATTTTTCACTTTGGAATTATCACCTTTGATTCGACGTATCACGCACAGGCGATATCGACGAAGACGGGAAATGTTGGTGAATGACATTTACGCAAAAAGAAAGGATTTTGGTGAATTTTCTCATTTGTGGCATGCATGATCTTCAAGCCGCCGAAGACCACCACTTTTCCTATTTTTGAATGAGAAAGGACACATTTTGCTACATTCTTGGCAACATTTCTTCTAAGCTCAAGAAATTCATTATTTTAGTTATTTCCTTTCCTGAACAAGCAAAATTAACATTTCAGAATCCATTTCTCACTGTGCTCTTCGCACTCGTTCGCAACTAGAATGCCAACAGAACGGGATCGGTTCGCACTTCGCAGCTGTTCGGACAAAAACTGACGAACGATACGGGCTCTGTGGGCGCGGTCTCCCACCAAGCCACGTCTTTGGATCGCTCGTGCGTTTTCGTGCGGCTTCAGACGAATTCGATTTCACACCTTTTCTGAGATTTCCGCTCCCAATGGACGAGAGGCCTGAATATAACATCTATCAATATCTATTGGTTCATGTTTCAACCTTCGAGATTTTATGAATAAATATCTAATTCTTAAAACTGATGAAAAATAAAAATATTGGAATGCAGGTGTAATAAATCAGAAACCCCTATGGATGTCGAATTGGCCGGAGAAAAGCTAAAGGAAGTGGGTGACTTCTGTAACTTAGGAGGCAAAATAACCAGTGATGGACGAAGCAAAGAGGATATAAAATGTACGTTAGCACAGGCAAGGACAACATTTCTACAGAAAAGGAATCTGTTGAAATCGAATATAGATTTAGGTATTATTAAGTCAGTTTTGAAAACCTTTGACTGGGGCGTGGCGCTGTATGGAAGTGAAACTTGGACTGTTGGAGCAGCAGAAAAAGAGGAGAATTAAGGTGTTTGAAATGTGGTGTTACAGGATAATGATGAATATCAGATGGGTAGATAGGGTTACAAACGAAGAGGTATTAAGACGAGTGGGAGAGGAGAGATGTTTCTGGCGACTGCTAATGAAGAGAAGATGTAGGTTGGTAGGACACATATTAAGACACCCAGGAATACCAAACTTAGTTATAGAAGGAAGTGTCGAGGATAAGAACTGTAGGGGTGGACCAAGGTTAGAATATGTTAAACAGATTGCCTCGGATGTTGGGTGTGGTAGGTATGTAGAGATGAAACAATTAGCTCAGGACAGGGAAGCATGGAAAGCTGCATCAAACCAGTCAAAAGACTGAAGACTGTAACAATAACAACAAAACTAGAGTAACAATCTCTACAGAGTATAAAGCTAAGTCCCCGATTCTTGGATGTCACGGGTAATCTTGAGAACCACCGCGGTTTTCACCATTCTGTAAAGGATTTCTTGAGGAAGGTTTTTGTAGAAAAAACATTCATGACGAAAGGAAGCCGAGCAGTAACGATTTCAGTTAATCGAGTCGAAGAAAATCCTGCCGACCGTGCGCCATTTAAGCTTAGCTGGGTAAACCGTTGAAAATATCTATATACTTTGAGTGTAAGAATTGATCAGCATGAAAAGTTCTACAAAAGAGTCTGCGACAGCATATCTCTATCTTTAATACATCGCCCACTATAAGTGTTTTTACTTTTTCATTTCTTCCAACAATCTCCATTCAGTGGAAATTTAAAATAACTTACTAGATTCAGAGCTAGTTTACGAGCAAGTGAGTCAGGCTATCACCCCTGCTTCGGCCAGCATCAAACTGTCGAGTCGTATCGAGTTAAGACTTCAGAGAAGAGTATATGTGTTTGGAATTTCGCTGTTCACCTCGGCTTTTCTGAATTGTGTCTGAGACCTACCGTCCGTGCGCCTTTTAAGCTTACGCTGGGTAATCCGTTAAAGGTACCGGGCGAAGCCGGGGCGGGTTGCTAGTTATTCATAAGAGGAATGGATATCCTAACATAAATGTTCCTTATTCATAAAATCTCGAAGGTTGAAGTAGGCCTATGTACCAACGATTTGAATAGACGTTCTTAACTTTGTATCGATAGGTGTTGTATTATACCTTTGGGTGTGGCAAACCCATCGTGTGAGTCGAGGCCTCGGATGGAGGTCCTTGATTCACGCCCCGACCCAGATCACTGGAACCAGGAACTGAAGAAGAAGAAGAGGTGTTGTATTATAAAAAGTTATCCTATGTAAGTTTATTTTATTCGCCGGCCCCGTGGTGTTGGGGTAGCACGCCTGCCTCTCACCCGGAGGCCCCGGGTTCGATTCCCGGCTCCGTCAGGGATTGTAGAAACTGACATGACGGCTGGAACGGGGTGAACTCAGCCTCGTGAGGACAATTGAGTAGCTGTCTGACAGTGAGGCAGCGCCCCGGTCACGAAAACCAAGATTAACGGCCGAGGGGACCCGATGCGCTGATCATGCGTCACCCCAATATCTGCATGCCAATTGGCTGGGCAGCGGTCGCTTGGTAGGCCTAGGCCCTTCACGGGCTGTAGTGCCAGGGGTTATTATTATTATGTATTTTATTTTAGACAGGTTAATTTAAAATATACATTTAATGAATTTCCTCTGAAAGACTAACATTGAGGGGCAGATGACCTCGTAGTTCCGCCTCTTAAAACAACAATAACTAACTAACTAGACTAACCTTGGTGTTGGTGCGAGCCGCTCGCCATTCTGGTAGACGTGTGCTCACTATCTGGTAGAAGCTAGTGGACTAGACGGTCAGTTGAAGGCATGGCCTATCGAGCGCTAATCTCAAGTGGGCAGTGCCACAGTCAGTAGTTGAACAACGTATTGGATATTATTGTATTTATACCAATTTCTTCGAGATCAGATAATAATAGTAATAATAATAATATCATAAAGCCTCGGGTGCCGGGTGCAAGCTATTGTTTCAGATCCCTTATTTGGGGGTGGATCTAAAAGGAAGAGTTATTGTACTAATTTATAAAGCTGTGCCTAAAAAGGGTAGCTTCCCTTGGCAGGGTAAGCTGACCAGTGTAGAGTGTTGTGGTGTGCTAGGAACTAGGGGGCGTTCCTATAAATAAGGTAGTAGTGTTTGAAGGGATGGGACCCAATGCAAGGGTCACTGTGCTGGTCGCTCAGCTGACTGCTTATTATGTAACTGACTCTGCTCGTATCAGCCGAGTGGCACGTGCTGCTTGCTGGCAGCCGGGCCGGCTCGAGAAATACAATGGTATCTGAGCTAGCGCTATTAGACTACCGTCTGTCACGTCTTACCGTGACGGGAGTAAGGAAGGGCGTTGGGATGTAAAGAGGCGTATAAACAGTAAGGCTAGTGTAGAGTGTGGACCAAGTGTTTATTGGTCTTGTAATTCTGAATATGAGTCCCTTGTAGGGAATGTAATTATGTTCACAATGTAGTACAAGTGGTGGGTTACAGGTTACAAAAGTAGGATGTCTGAACACGACTGACTGACTCACCTCTAGTGACACCGGCGTAGCCTTCGGCCGTATCGTTGAAGCACTGATAATGGAGAGATCCTTTGACCTCATTAAGATGCCTTCTTATACTCTCTGGCGCTATGTTGTCAGCAATGTGTTGGCATTGCTGGCCCAGTTAATAGTATGTCGCTATGTGTAACCATTGTGCAAGGACTGAGCTGCTTTCTAGAGTGGCAAGCTGTCCCTGCTACGTTTTATGGATGTTGGCCCGGCTTTCCAAGGGTTGCCCGTTAGGAGATTTAGGCAGATGATGGGGGGATGGTCTCCAAGGGGTGCATACCCCTGGGAGGCTGTACAAGCGTCTTCCTTCATTTGTTCGCGTCCTCGCGAACGGGAACGGAACTGGAGGTTGGGATGTTGGCGTAGTGGTTCTTGAAACCTCCTCGTATCTCCTGGTGGTGTCGTATCGAAGTGTGGGTGTGAGGTCAGCCCGTGTTCAGAGGGGAGGGTTATGGGATGTACAGATATATGTATACACTGATATTGACATTGTGAAAAAGGAAATTAACAAAACAAACAAAAAAATTGACATTGCGAAAGATTTGACATCGAGAAAAAAATTGACATTGGAAAAAAAATTGACATTTGAGAAAAATTTGACATTAAAAGAAATTTGACATGTAAAAAAAAATTGCCCTTGCTATTGCTGGCATATTGCTAGTTTCAAAAAAAAACATGGTTTTTGATGGTGATTCGTTACATAGTTGTGCAGGGAGGAAAAACCCAGCTAGACGCGGAATTGTGTCGTCTGGCTTTACCTTGGGGAAAAAGTGCTCCCTGCAAATAGAAAGATAGGAGAGAATAGAAAAAAAATGGGTGTTCCAGGGTATAATTTAAGGGATATATTCAAAGTATTTATTTGTTTGGGAAAAAACGGAACACCCTGACAAATGGGGAAGTTAGAAGAAGGAAAAATGAAAGAAAACAAATCATAGACATTATGTACATTGGTGGTCTTGATAATGGTAACAGATATGACCCGATAATAATAATAATAGTAAACCTTACATTTGTAAAATTCCTGACAAGTTATAATTGAACATAGTAAACATGTAATGAAGATGAACATAGAAAAAATAATGATTGCCATGTTGGTACCCTGTACGTATAAGTATTCTTGCCACTCTTGTGGACCCTTGCAATTGTATGACATGGCGAGAAAATACAAAATAATTTACATTTTATAATTATCACTATCATATATATATATATATATAAACGTATAGAGCTCTGTTACCTGGCCAGTTACTGCATACCTCTTATACTTGGCGCGCACCGTACTATTATGCCTCGCCGACCGTTCTCTAATCGGGCGTTCCTGGTGCGGTTTAGTGGCTAGTCCACTATTCTCTCACTTTACTAATCACATAACCTCGTGGTTTTCCGTCGTGGGTCGGAATCCCACCTTAGGGTCGAAGGTCCGGCACTTACAAACTCTGTGTCGCCCTTTGAGCCTGAAGTAACGCTTCATTTGCGTATTCTGAAATGTGTTTGCGTTCAGCGATGGTCATCATCCCACGTATGCTGTCCACCGCTGACCGCTGGCGTTGTCACCTTTAAGGGTGCAACTAAAACTGATAAGGAGTGTAATTGTGTATGACATGTATGTGTATTTGGGTAATATGTTTACCATAGACATATTCACGTTCTTGGTTACCTGTAAATCAAAACAAAACAAAAATGCATCCATATAAAGATGTTTATCTCTTCGTATCTCCGTGGTCTTCCTGCGTGGGTAAAAGTGGGTTAATTATGAATATTACAGTGCAATACATTATGATTCATTACAGGTATATATATAACCTTCTTCGGTAGCGCTTAGTTTGGAAACTAAGTGTAGCGCCACCGAAGTCTAACTTAACCTAGGTTAGCCTATTTTAACCTAGTTTATCCTAAGTATGGTCGGGCTTACCTCGGTAACGGATTTTTAGTCACCGAGTGCCGAGATATTCTATTGTGATCTATATATATAAAAAAAATTGCCTTAAATGTAGGTTTATGTTACCTTACAACGAATTATCATGCCTTATCATGAGTTGTCGGACTTACCCTGATGCCAGGTTTCTGGGTCATCAGGCGCCGACCGGCGTTACTTAATGCTATTTCTAAGCCGAAAGGATTGCCTTAATCTATTGCCGAAATGTGCTGCGCCATACCTGGCAACAGCGGTGAATAAATTTGCTTAATCCTAGGTTGCGTGTCAAATGCAACCGTCTTATAGCTAAATTTGGCCTAGAACGATCGCCTGGGGCAATTTACTTCCCCAGGACACCACCCGCACGAGCCCCAGAAACACCGGTTGTCTCTAGGATCGCTGTATTCCGTTCCCTTAATTCTAGGTGTCGACGTCTATTACTAGTACTAATCTAATCACAGGCGGCTTACGGTGCCACTAAGCAAACCGTTTCGCCTGCTGTACCTTCCATTTCCTTGATCGTTGCCATTGCGTGTGTAGTCGTAGGTGGGCCGCCCACGTAACCCTTATGAGGCGCTCGCAATGCCCCTCTCTTAATGCCCTTTGGCTGCCCGATGCGTCGCCATTTATGTGGGCATTGGACATTGTGGTCCAATGGCATAATATTTTCTTCGCCTTTGTCGGCAATCGTGGTTTGCTTTTCGCAATAATCTTCGCCTGTATCGGCAATCGTGGTTTGCTTTTCGCAGTAATCTTCGCCTGTATCGGCAATCGTGGTATGCTTTTCGCATTAGTATTCTTCTCCAACGCACAGGAGTTTTGCTTCCCGCTATGGAAGCCGTGCCTACTTAAATTTAAACTTAACTAGAAGTCTAGTCATAATGGGGTCGTCTCTAGGGATAGTTCCCGAGGCCGGCGCTGAGTGAGCTATTTCTCCCGCCATCCTCAGAAAGTCACCCTGCAGATCTCGGCTTCGATGACCGTGACACATAGTGGGTGTAACCTTCTCCGACAAGGGGGATGGGCTAATATGCACCCCTAGATCTCGATGTTTGCCCGTGTCCGGTCCCAAATGCTTTGACCTTACGTAGTTCGTCTGTTTGGTCTAGTCGTCAGTTAAGTGAGGTCGCTGCGCTGTCGAGCCAACTGGGGTAAGGGTCCACATCGCCTTCCCCAGCTCTGCTCCAGTGTGGTCCCTCTGACCTTCGGCTTACACCGTTGTCATCAATCAGATCGTATCAGATTCCTTTGTAAAAAAAAAATGTGGCGTAACCTGTGTAAATGGTTTAATCTCTGTGTAAAATGTAAAATATTTCCAGTGTTGCGGGGTTGTAGATCTTCTAAGTACATAGGCTACTTCTGGTCTACCATCGCTACGTCAGCTTTCCAGCAATAATGCTTTCCTTACCTTAATGGAGGTGTTAGTAGGGTCTGTAATGTCAGGTACCCTGTTATTATGATCTGGGGGTAGTTATTTGTTGAGTGGGCTTAAAGTATGGTAGGAAGGGGTTGCGCACCTTTGGGTTCCACGTTAGTGGTGGCCTGGAACCGCTGATGCCGCTGGGATGTTCCTATAGTGAGTGGACTGGGGAGGCAATTCCCGGGATTGCAAAGATACGAAAATTTCATGCAGGTTTGATATTAAAATCCCTGGTAAATGGATGGGATACTCATGCATGTGTCTGGATATGAAGTTTCTGCCTTCATGTACGGATAGGTGTAGGGTGGGGCATAATACCAATATGTTCCTTTCATGCGGGAGTGTTTAAGTACTAAAGAATGGTTAATATATATCTATGGCCTCCTCTCTCATTTGGAGAGGCGCATTATGCTTATTTAATGTTTGCTGACCCACCCCTAATACTCAGGTGGTAGCATCGTGGCGCAAGGCGTAGCATGCCTGCTCTTTAGACGCATGAAGTCCATCAACCCCTTGAGTGTACTTTGTAATGTAGTGTAGCTGTTTTTGGTCGTGTAGATGTGTCTGCGTTGTTTATGTTGGGCGTGAGAAGGTTATGGGAAGGGAGTAAGGTGGTACGCTGGTAGCCTGTTCTCCTGTCATCCTCCCTTGGTCCATGTTGGCTTTCTATCCGCACCTTGGGATAGTAAAGTTTCACGACCTAATCTGGTCTGCCATTTGTAGTGTAGATGTGGCCAGTGGTCGTAGTGCGACTGGTCATGTGCTAGTCATCTGTAATGACTCCTATGCCTTACGATCGACAAGAGAAGTTATTAGGGGGGAGATCTTGTCTGTGTTTGCTCCTAATTGTTGAGTGCGTGTGCGTGTGTGTGACTATGTTCCGCTACACCACGCGGACGGTTGGTCTGTTGCAGGCCAAGTCGTAATATGTATCGCCTGTGTGGGCAGAAGGCGCCCGTGGCTTGCCAACGTCTTTGCGAACGTGCCCTTATAGGCCCCAGATAAGTTCCGCTGTGTCACGTCTTGTCCATTGCCAAATGTTTTTGCAGTGTGGAAAAAGATGTATGGTGTTATAATTGTTATGTGTTTGTAATTTCACGGTCACTGGCGATACGCAATAGTGTCTTGTCACCGCAGTATTGCAGTGTGAATAGTCTGCAAGTCAGCAGTTGGTATGTGCTTTTCTGCACGTATGCAAGTGTGGTCATTGTTTTAGATTCCTAGCGGACTAATGTAGCAATTCATCCTAGTTAGGTAATGACGTTGTGTGGCCATTGTTCCCTAAGACTTGTGTCTTGCGAAATTTTCCTACCTGTGTTTGGGAAATGTATTCTCTATGTCTGGTGTAATTCGAAATTTTATGTCTGGCTTTTGGTGGGAGGAAATGTAGTATTCCCTGTTCATGCATTTGTATGGGCCAATTTCGGTGTGGTTGGGAGCCTGGATAACTGCTTTCCCTTGTGTCTAAATTTTTACTGGAACTCAGACCCGTGACCTTGTCATTCTCTGTGTTTTATGTCTGCGTTGTGTTTCAGGGCTTGGGGCTTCCCCAGTGTGGTTTTAGCTTGTGTTCCGTGTACCAAAAATACCATTGGATAGTTAGTTTTTGGTACGAGTGTGGTGTGTGGTCATGGGTTCGAATCCGGTTGTCTGTAAAGACTTGGTGTGATCCTCTCTGTGCCGCATATATTATGCTACATGCTATGTGTATTTGCAATGCGCAAACGAAAGTATGCATTCCTGTGAGGAGTTTGCGTATTTTTGAACTCTCCTCGTAGTGTAATTTGGGGATTTTGCGGGGTTCTGAACTTGGCTTGAATGACGCCGTGCGTTCCGGTCCGAGAGCTGTTGTCTGTAAGCTTGCAGGTTATCACTGAGGCCTGCGTTACTGCTGAGTATGGTGGTATCGGATTACAATGTCTTGCGCGCTCGCTTGTTATTTGTCTTGATAACGCTGTGTGTCCGGCACATGTGTTTTTAATCGCTTACTCTCTGTGACTGTGATTAGTGCTTTTCGCATTGTGAAAGAAAAGAGGGGAATTTGTGGTTTAACGTGACCGTATCTGGAGATCATGAGCCACGGGATTTCCGTTTTACTTGGAATCCAAACCACAGGCCATGGCATTTCACTTCGGAAATCTCATATGCATTGGCCGTACTGTAGAAGAACCTTCCATTGACTACATTTGTGTCCCCAATTGTGTGTTACTGTAACGTGGTTCAAGTATGTTCGTTATCCATGGTACCGAATGTCGTTATACGCTAGTGTGTCTGGGCCGCTAGTCGCGTGTTTGGTGACCAGATGCCAGAGGCGATTTTGTTGTTTTTCGTTTATGACCCGCTGTTAGTGGGACTGTCCCAATTTGTCTTAGCTTTCCCATTTTTCTATTCTAGAACTGGATATCTACCCAACCTTATATTCTTGGTATTCAGAAGTTTGCGGGTTTGGAGACCGTCTTTTACCCAGAGTAATTGTTTCTGGCACTATTCAGGTTGTGTCTCCGGGACAGTTTGGTAGTATTTTACTGTCATGTGGCTATGTAAATTGATTGTGTGATTTCCAAAAATATGCAGGGCTTCCCAAAGTCTGGGGTTTTCATCCTACGGTGTGTTAGCGTTTTAGCTTACGTGATGTTGTGGAAATGATAAAAAAAAATATATTACAGGCAATGTAACGTGTCACGTATGCCTATGGGTTAAATACATACAGTTCAACTTGGCCACCCTTTTTTTTCATCGGGCCTAATGAGTGGGGCAGAGAAAGAGGAGAAAAAAATGAGCTATGCCCCGCTCCGTGTTAAGAGAGCATTTTGAAAAGGTATAGAATATATGTTTGTATGTTGCCTGTCCACTACTGTATGCTTTGCTAAAGTGGGTTGCCGGACGGCGATGAAAAAAAATGTTTAAAAAAAAATGGTAAGTAGGTCCTGATCGTACTATGCACCTAGTAGGTGACGTTAGCACTATAGTAATCTGGTTACATCTCAGGGGACTCTACCGACCTTGTCTAGTACACATTGGGAAGGCCATTGCCAGACGTATTTGATACACGTGTATCCACGTCACGAGCAAAGCCAGTGCACTGTGGGAGTCAAACCTGCCCTTCAAAGTAATTGTAACTCAACAAAATGACAGTGTCTCGTCCCGGTGTGCAATTGGGCTTTTCAGTTGGTTAAAGCACACCTCACCAAATTTTTGAAATTAGTTTGAGATTCTTAATTCCTGCCACACTTACGGCTTTCGCCCGCAACAAGAGAATCTATCAAACTGTGGAACCCTAACATAGAACGTTTAGTCATTTCTACTTAGAAAGACTCACTTAAGCTTTATGCTGTGATTTTATGCTTAAGTTGTGTTCAAAATATCTCTTTTTCGGCCTGAAGCCTGCTTGGCTTCCACTTGGCTTAGCATATTAGAGACTTTACGTTATGGCGTTAACCACTTCGCCCAATAACCATTGATGGCCTGAGAGAAAAATGCCATGGTTCCAGAAAAAAAAACAAGAAGGATTTAGAATTGTTCCTTCTAATTTGGCTATGTTGCACTGTATATACATAAAATAAGAAAGAAAAATATGCAATTTTATGTTTATTATGTACTTGTTGGACTATTTTCTTATCGCCCCCGTGTAAAAGAACTTATGTGGCCTATAATGTTGGTGTTAGCGATGTTAGTTTATTTCTGTGGCCCTGGTGGAAGTCGTTATCCTCTTTCGAGCTTCAGTGCTCAGAAAGGTGAAGGGTTTTGCCCTGTTATTAGATTATAGGCCTCTGAAATCTACTGGGGTGTTCCTTTGCTACTTTCCGGCGGAATTTCTAGCAAAGTAAGCTTTGGCCTACTTCCACCGTAGCGCGTGTCTATAGGTTTGAATGTACCTGTATTCGAGGGCCTAATTGTGCTTGACGCTGCCCTAGTAGATTTTACGGGAGTGTGTATATATTTGACTGCGTGGTTTTGTGGGATGGGTAATAACACTTTTCCTAATCCCCGTGTACTGTGTGGTAATGCCTGGTCAAAATGTGCGTGCGTGTATCGTGCATCCTGAGGGACTAATGCCGGTGTTCGCCTTCGTTCTGGCAAAATTGCCCTTTGAACTGGCGGTAAAGGCCGCTTAACTGCCTGTTTATGCCCTGGCAATGTGGTGGCTTGTAGCCTGACCGCTTTCTGGCATTTGGCCACGGCCGACTCCTGCCAATGTGTTAGCCTATCTGTGTACGTGTATGTAGGCTTTATGTACTGTAGGGCGGGCTCTACGTCCTCAGCCCATGACGTGGTTATGTCCCTTTGTTTCCTTGTCATATCGTGTGTGTTTAATGGCCCTGGCCTCAACTCCCTCTCGTCCCTTTGTTCCGAGGGGATTGTTCTAGGCTCTGCCCCTCGGTTTGGCAAAATTGCCTTCCGATCCGGAGCTGAAGGACGTGTGTTTGTGTTAGGTTTATTTTGTAGTAAGTTGGAGCCTAACCTGGCCGTCTTCTTGACTGTGGCCACGGCGAACTCCTTCCATTGTGTGGCAGTACGTGGCGAGAGGGACATCCTCGCAAATTGTCGAGCTAGCGTATCTACGCTTATGTCCTCTCTCGGCTGGGCTGGTGGCCCTACCATGAACTCAAAAATGGCCTTGTTGGCTTGGAGCTCACGGTATTCATCCCAAATTTGGGTGTACTGCCTATTGAGGCTTATGGTCTGTTTGCAAATTACTGTATTAATGTTTCTGTGCTCTGTATAGTTTTGTGGCCGCTAGTTGGAGAAGCGCTTGGACGCGAATTAGCTCCCTGTATTGGGCGTGTAAACCTGTGTAGTGCACCCTCATTCTCTCGAGGGTTGCATTATCTATTACGGGACCATGTGTGGTGATTAATTGTTGGTATATTTTGTTTCTTTGGACATGGATTCTATTGAGGTGTTCATGTATGTTCCTCAAGTGCTTGTGTGCGCATCTTAATTGCGTTGTCCTGCCTTCTGACGGAG
Organism: Meconema thalassinum; assembly: GCA_946902985.2. Classification (NCBI taxonomy): domain Eukaryota; kingdom Metazoa; phylum Arthropoda; class Insecta; order Orthoptera; family Tettigoniidae; genus Meconema; species Meconema thalassinum. The sequence continues at coordinate 430,265,740 of OX336394.1, forward strand.
TGTATGGCTGTTTGCCCTGTATTGCTCCGATTTTTGTTTGGAGTGCCCGTATTTGTGTCTGTCGCCTCTGTATATGCCTTTGGCATCTTATTAATAATGTTTATAATGTTGGCGTAACCCTGTTGCCTCTATGGTTTGCAATCTCTGCATGAGGCGTCATTCTGACTGAAGTGTATGTGAATAAAATAAAATAAAATAAAATATCTGTGCGTGTTTGACAGTGTATTTTCGTATCTGTTTGATTCTTTCTGGGGCTGGGGGGTTGGTTTAATAAGAATTTCCCCTGTTTAGCTAGTTTTGGTGCAAAAAATGGTGTTCCTTGTCTGGGAAAAAAAAAATTCACTATTTGCTTGGCTTTTTGCGGTACGGAAGGGGTCGTTTTAACTACGAGGGCTCGTTGGTTGAGTCCCGTTCTCTATGCGTAGTACCCCGCCTCCACCAGTGTTTTAGATCCCTTATTTGGGGGTGGATCTAAAAGGAAGAGTTATTGTACTAATTTATAAAGCTGTGCCTAAAAAGGGTAGCTTCCCTTGGCAGGGTAAGCTGACCAGTGTAGAGTGTTGTGGTGTGCTAGGAACTAGGGGGCGTTCCTATAAATAAGGTAGTAGTGTTTGAAGGGATGGGACCCAATGCAAGGGTCACTGTGCTGGTCGCTCAGCTGACTGCTTATTATGTAACTGACTCTGCTCGTATCAGCCGAGTGGCACGTGCTGCTTGCTGGCAGCCGGGCCGGCTCGAGAAATACAATGGTATCTGAGCTAGCGCTATTAGACTACCGTCTGTCACGTCTTACCGTGACGGGAGTAAGGAAGGGCGTTGGGATGTAAAGAGGCGTATAAACAGTAAGGCTAGTGTAGAGTGTGGACCAAGTGTTTATTGGTCTTGTAATTCTGAATATGAGTCCCTTGTAGGGAATGTAATTATGTTCACAATGTAGTACAAGTGGTGGGTTACAGGTTACAAAAGTAGGATGTCTGAACACGACTGACTGACTCACCTCTAGTGACACCGGCGTAGCCTTCGGCCGTATCGTTGAAGCACTGATAATGGAGAGATCCTTTGACCTCATTAAGATGCCTTCTTATACTCTCTGGCGCTATGTTGTCAGCAATGTGTTGGCATTGCTGGCCCAGTTAATAGTATGTCGCTATGTGTAACCATTGTGCAAGGACTGAGCTGCTTTCTAGAGTGGCAAGCTGTCCCTGCTACGTTTTATGGATGTTGGCCCGGCTTTCCAAGGGTTGCCCGTTAGGAGATTTAGGCAGATGATGGGGGGATGGTCTCCAAGGGGTGCATACCCCTGGGAGGCTGTACACTATGTTATTTGACGCCCAGAGGGCATCTTGCATATCGAATTTTGTCGTTCGTTAGACCGATATGAAAGTCAAGGAGGTTAAATATCTAAGCTCCTTGACACTATAGCGCTTTCTAGTAGAGAAAGGAGGAACTTTTGTGTAAGCGGAAAATCCCGACATTTATTTTGCCATTATGCACACGGTCTACTGAATTCGAACGGTTTCTTTAACATGCCAACAACGTATGACATGCGTTCCGTGATTTTTGTTGTCTTTCAAAGATCACTTATCACGTCCAGGAGCGAACCTGCAAGCTTGGGGTTGGTAGTGCGACACGGTAACCACTCACCCACCGTGGCAAGCTCGAGATGAGATTACTGTGACGGATGATTTTTACGGTCAAATGCCCTTCCTGACGCCAACCTCATTAAAGGATTAAATCATTAGCTTTCACGTATTAGGCCTAGTGGCCTGTTGCGGTCTCTAGCCAGCGCTTCTTTGGTCTTCTCATGTTTCTTCGACCACTTGGAGCATGCGGTCGCGGAAGATTCTCGGCTAGGACTCATCTTGTCCAAATGTTCTTTCCATTTTCAGCCTATTTTCATTTATGAAACAAACAGGCTTATGAGATCACATTTTGTCTGTGTGTGTGTCGTCCCCCCCCCCCTAATAACGTCTAAACGGCAGGAGCGATTTCAATGAAACTTGGTAAGTTCATATTACTACACTGCTCACAAAAATTAGGGGATATTGTAAACTCAGCTATGTATGCTATGCGTTTCGTACCGCATTAGATGCAATAGCTTTCCTTTACTCCCAGAGAAGGTAAACATGTGTTTGCATCACCCCTGCACATACACCACATGAAGGAGGGCACTGTCCGTACTGTTGCTGCCCAAGGGTCACACGGCGGTGGTGTGTTGCTGAGGTCAGAGCCATTCCATTCCCGTTGTCAGTTAGTGAATGACGTGACTTAGGGACAGCAATGCCTTCACAACGTGATTTACCTGAATCAATGGCTTGGAGGGCCATAGGACGGATGGAAGCTGGACAGACACAACAAGTTGTGGCTCGAGCCCTTGGGGTGTCTCAAAGTTTGAACTCAAGACTGTGGAATCGTTTTCAAACAACAGCTACTGTTCACAGAAGGGTAGGACAAGGTCGCCCACGGGCAACAACAGCAAGGGATGACCGTTACCTTATGGTAACAGCCCACCGGAATAGACGGCAGAATGCAACTCAACTGAGAAGTGCCGTTTTAACAGCAACAGGACGCAGAGTATCAACCCAAACTGTCCGTAACCGACTTCATACACGTGGCCTCAATGCCCGTAGGTCCATGGTGTGTACCAGGCGAACTCCACAACACCGAAGAGATCGCAGAAACTTGGCGGAGGAGCATCGTGGGTGAAGACATGCTGAATGGAGCTTAGTTCTGTTTTCTGATGAGTCGCGATTCAACGTGGAATCGGATAGTCGACGTGTTCGCATCTGGAGGGAACGACGGACACGAAACAACCCATCTTCTGTACAAGAAAGATCCCCATATGACGGTGGTGGGCTGGAATTAGCCTCTACATCATCCCACGTGGTACTGTGACCGCTGTAAGGTATAGAGACGAGATTCTCCAACCTCTTGTCGTGCCGTATGCTGGTGCCATAGGTGCTTCTTGTGTTTATGGACGATAATGCACGTCCCCACAGAGCTGGGTTGGCGGACAACATGCTGGAGGAGGAGGGTATCCAGCGTATGCAGTGGCCAGCTTCCTCGCGGACTTAAATTCGATAAAGCACGTGCGGGATGCATTAGGCAGGCACATTGCAGGCAGACCAGCACCTCCCCACAGCTGCAGATTGCTCTTATGGACGAGTGGCCACGTATCCCCCAAGAACTCATTGATCTTCGCATTGCCTCAATGGCACACAAGTGTGCAGCAGTGTTAGCCGTTCGAGGAGACCATACACCATACTGAAGAACAATATTCACCCATGGCCCACGATTATGGTAGTGTTAATGTTGATTTGTTTGTTTGCCATATTCTCTCTTCATTCATGTCATTTGATTCAAACACTCATCAGGGGCTCTCCGGAATCATGGGCTGCTTTTTCCGTCAGTATAGCATTATGTAAGTAATAAATGGTTGAAAAACTAAATGATCTCGTATATTATTGCACCATTATGAACTGACCTTGCAATATCCTCTAATATTTGTGAGCAGTGTATTATGGCCGACCCCGACTGTGCCCTTCAAATTTTGTTATGCCTCACCAATCCAAAATGGCGGCTGTGCGAAATATTTAACTGGCATTCTATATCTCCGAAACTATTACAGATATCACCCTGAAATTTTGTACGGTGATGAAGAGCACTACTAGACGTTCACCTATGTGACTTTCAAAAACCTGTTAACTACAAAAAGAACATGGCGGCAGTGCGAAGTTGACACATTTAAATGGACTTTTCTCGCGATTTAACCATCCAAACAAAGTGAAACTTGGTACAGCCATTAAATATACACATGCAATGCACTGACATCTAATTTAGTTCAATTGTGTACATAACATCAAGATGGCGGCTTTGCGAAATTTTAAAATTAAGTTTTTATTTCCTGTGTGTGTTCTAATTATGCGATCGAAATCAACGTTTGAATAATGAACGTACACAATAATCCTCATCGAATAGTACAAAACTCTATGGCCTACATATGTTAAAATCCAACATGGCGACCATCCGAAATATTTAGACGGTTCTCAATATCCACAAATTTATGACAGCAATAAAATTGAAATTCTGTATGTTGATAGGAGCTATGAACATAAGTTCACCTACAGGACGTTCAATAACCTGTTGAGCACACATCCAACATGGCGGCGACGCGACATTCAAATATTCGAATGGACGTTTCTCGCGATGTAACCATCTGAGCGCAGTGAAACTTGGTACGGTATTTGTTTATATACATTTTAATCCACTGGGATCAAAGTCATTTAAATTAATTTCATAACCACAAGATGGCGACTGAGCGAAATTTCAAAATCTCGTTTTATTTTTATTTCCTGTGTCCTAATCATACGATTGAAGTTGGAATAAACACCCACACAATAATCTTTATGTTATAGAATATCACTCTAAGGCCTATATATAAAAATCCAACATTGCAAACATCCGAAATAGTTAGTCGGTTCTCAATATCTACGAATCTATTACAGCAATCAAACTGAATATTTGTATGGTGATAGAAACAGTTAATAGGCTATAAGTAGAATATATTATGAAAATAGGCTGTATAGTTCTTCACGGAACTACTTGTTCCCTATACTGTTGTACAGCTGGGGTGTTTTTTAGTTCTTGCAGGATGTATTCATTCCTCCGATGATCGAGTAAGGAGTAACCAGAAGTTTGTTTCATGAATCTCATTTCTGCTGCTGCTAAGTGAATGAAACAGGGCAAAGAGTTGGAAGGAAGCGGCTGTGGTCTATCAAAAGGTATTGCCCCAGAATTTGAAACTGAGAGACCGGTTAAATATTTTCAAGGATACCTGAGCGATTGAAAAGGTTCGACCCTACTTGCATTTCGAGTCCGTAGTTGGCCTGGCCCCAGCGTGTAACTATCCCAGGCGCGGATCTTAAGTTTGGTTTGGGGGGTCAGAGAATCGAAATTGTAAAGAAAATGGTATCATTAAAAACGCAATCACAAAATAACCAAACGTACAAAACCAGACCATTTTTTTTTAAGCTACATGCATAGAAATTTGATGCGTTTAGCGCACCAAAAATATTCGTACAAATTGCAACGGTGTGTTTTGCGACTTTTACATCGAGCTTCGAGAAAAGTATCAAGGTACGTTACAGTTTCGGCAAGTCGAGTTGGTACCGACAAAGGGAGAAAGTCACAGCTTAAATTGCCAACCAAGATTGCAGTTTGGACGTCGGCAAAATTTTTTGGTGCGAAAAAAGCCCCAAATTCCTATCCGTGCATTGCTGCACATTCATCGTGACATCACTATAGACATCGTTTCGGTAATCAGAAGGTTTGCTAAACAAAATAGACGAGTTGATTTTGTTATTTAAATAATCGTTTTTCTATAACAGGCATGAAGTTGTAAATACGTACAGTTGAAACAGAACATAATAATTGCAATAAAGAGATTTTCAGTATTGAATAAAATGAGAAAAAAAAACTGTTTTTCAGTTAAAATTCGTTAAGTTTTATTTGTCTGGTTATTGTGTTTTCGTTTTTAGAGTTTGCAAACAAATTTGGTCTCCGTTTGGGGTGGGGGGCATGACCACCGTGATCCCCCCTTTGAATCCGCGCCTGAACTATTCCGCTTAAACTCTCTCGGACTGAACCAGAAAAACCTGGCTTATATGGGCTTTTTGGCCTTGGCAGGATAGGAGATTAATTTACAGTACGGTACATAGATAAGGCCTAGAGCCATTAGTTTGCATGTCCTCACAACGGTATACTAAGGCATGTGTATTGTAACCTGATTTTTCACACAATCCGCTATTTTAAAGGCACCTTAATAAGGTACGGTTTGGCAACAGCGATGATCGCCGGCGCACAAAGTCAGAAAAGCGGTTTCCCTAGCCGGCGATCATTTAAATTTAAGTAATTAATCTTTGTAATTTTTTTTTGTTAACTCAAGGCTTTACTAAAGGTGACCTCTCCAGTTTTGAATTTAGCGCGACGAAAATACTGTTTAAATATCTTGTGGTTATAACCCACATTTTAATATTCGTTCTTTTTCCTGCTGGGCCAGGAATCCACAATTTGTAATTTAATATTCTCAAAATCTTTTGTCACGTTGTATTACCGAGATATTCTAGTCAGGAATTTGTTGACTAATTAATTTATTGAACAAAATATTTATACATTCTTTAAGAGCTTTCTATTAATCGTGTTATAGGTCTCAGACCTCTCATTGCTTGAAACACTATTAATGGTGAGTTAAATTCCATTCTTTGCTCGAAGAGCGTTCAAGGTGTCTTTTTTCTCGTATTACTTTATGTAATTAAAGAAATGATTACAAACACTTCATGCTAATCACTCAACTAATCTCAATCATTTGTTGTGTTCATGACGAAACTTCCGCTAATACTTTACATAAAAGTTTATTCTAGCAATTTATGTAAATTGTTAAATGCGAGTATAGTTCGCTCAGCAAACTTCCTACTCGAGGTGATTACTGCCTTGTCATATAAATTTACCTTCAATATTGTAGTTTTGCTAATCTTTCCTCCGCTAAACTTCTAATCAACAAGCCGCAGGATAAAAGTTTAGCAAACACAACAATTGTTCTTTTTTTTTCTCAATTATAACTTTATTTCTAAAAACTTCGAGAGCTTTCTACCTCTTTCTATTTTTTCGTAAACTTGTACTCCTGCTTCGGGGTCCGTCCTCGGTGGGGGGCAAAGCTGTTCTTTATTAGTTATTATTATAAGCGTTTAGAATGCCTTTCGAAATATTTCCCTGTAGCTAGGAAAAGAAATAATCAGTTAGCCCCAGTTTGCACTTTCGCCAGTGTCATGAGTCCCTTACAGTACTCTATTTCTTGCACGGAAGGGACAATGCACTTGGTGACCGATTGCTGGCCATTTCAGCGATTTTTTTCTTCGCATCATTACATAAAGCTATTAGCAACTTATTTACGCACACTCTTGGTTGCTTTATGCGCAAGCAAGACTGTGATTTTCTTGTTAGATTTATTCATTATGCTTCGGCATTTTCTCCTTTTATAGTTAAACAATTTTTGAAACATATCCTATTAATAATTAAAGTTTGAGGACAAGTGTTCGTTCTCCCATCTGGGGTTACCTAGCCTTGTTCCACCCTAACTATTTTAATACTAGTTTTTCATTATTGTTATTTAGAATATAAAGATGTTTATTTTTCGATTTGTTCCTCTGTTGCCTCAGATTTCTTTCTTTCCAAATTCCTTTTCCTACCGTACTTCATCTTCCCTCCGGTAGTGTTTAAGCCTGGGCTTGACACACCAAAGGGAGGGTGAAGGTTTATGAAAGGCTTTGCAATTTTTCAGCCTAGTTGCTATTAACACATTTATTCCTAAAGGGGGTTTAACACTTCTTTGTTTTTTAACAGCTGTATTAGCCGTAATTCGTAAGATTCTGCCAATCCTATGTTCGAGGACCGTTTCCGTTTCATGGTTCACATTGTGAGATTTAGAAGCGATTGTAAAACTATTTTGTAGATTTGAGCTTCTGAGATCTGATGCTACTCACATGACGAGCGAAACATATCGTCCTGTAGTTCCTCCCTTTTCTGGTAACCTGTAGTATTCTCCTTCCATACTACTACCTCGTCCCTCCTGTTCTAATTTTATTACGTTTCACTAATCCAATAAGGCGGCCGCGCGGAAATTCACTGACATTCTATATCTCTGAAACTGTTACTTATATCAGCCTGAAACTTCGTGGTGATAGAGAATACTAGGATAAGTTCACATATGTGACTTTCAGAAACTTATGTACAAAAAAAAAATACAGTCAGTCTGAAAGACTAGGCTTTATATCATTTCAAATGACGCATGCTACAAATGCTACACATGTTAGAAAGGCTCAGGAGGGCTCATTCAACAGACTCCATTACCCATTAACTTAGGCTTCCCGCGGGGGCACCTCTTTATGGGTCACCCTGTATTTGAGTCTGACATCTTTTACAACTCTTTAAGGGTCACCCATTATTTGAATCTGATAACTTGCAAACCTCTTTAAGGGTCACACTGTATTTGAATTGAATCTAACATACTGTACACCTCGTTAAGTGTCACGCTGTATTTTGCTCTGACATCCTGCACACCTCTTTAGGAGACACCCTGTATTCTTATCTGGCATCTGGTATATCTCTTTAGAAGTCACCCTGTATTCTTGTATGACATCTTGTACACCTCTTTAGGAGTCACCCTGTATTCTTATATGACGTCTTGTATATCTCTTGAGAAGTCACCCTGTATTCTTGTATGACGTCTTGTATATCTCTTGAGAAGTCACCCTGTATTCTTGTATGACGTCTTGTATATCTCTTTAGGAGTCACCCTGTATTATTGTGTGACACCTTGTACATCTCTTTAGGAGTCACCCTGTATTCTTGTGTGACATCATGCACACCTCTTTAGGAGACACCCTGTATTCTTATCTGGCATCTGGTATATCCCTTGAGAAGTCACCCTGTATTCTTGTATGACGTCTTGTATATCTCTTTAGGAGTCACCCTGTATTCTTGTGTGACATCTTGTACACCTCTTTAGGAGTCACCCTGTATTCTTGTGTGACATCTTGTACACCTCTTTAGGAGTCACCCTGTATTCTTATCTGGCATCTGGTATATCTCTTGAGAAGTCACCCTGTATTCTTGTATGACATCTTGTGCACCTCTTTAGGAGTCACCCTGTATTCTTGTGTGACATCATGCACACCTCTTTAGGAGACACCATGTATTCTTATCTGGCATCTGGTATATCTCTTGAGAAGTCACCCTGTATTCTTGTATGACATCTTGTGCACCTCTTTAGGAGTCACCCTGTATTCTTGTGTGACATCATGCACACCTCTTTAGGAGACACCCTGTATTCTTATCTGGCATCTGGTATATCTCTTGAGAAGTCACCCTGTATTCTTGTATGGCGTCTTGTATATCTCTTTAGGAGTCACCCTGTATTCTTGTGTGACATCTTGTACACCTCTTTAGGAGTCACCCTGTATTCTTGTGTGACATCTTGTACACCTCTTTAGGAGTCACCCTGTATTCTTATCTGGCATCTGGTATATCTCTTGAGAAGTCACCCTGTATTCTTGTATGACATCTTGTGCACCTCTTTAGGAGTCACCCTGTATTCTTGTGTGACATCATGCACACCTCTTTGGGAGACACCCTGTATTCTTATCTGGCATCTGGTATATCTCTTGAGAAGTCACCCTGTATTCTCGTCTGACGTCTTGTATATCTCTTTAGGAGTCACCCTGTATTCTTGTGTGACATCTTGTACACCTCTTTAGGAGTCACCCTGTATTCTTGTCTGACATCTTGTACACCTCTTTAGGAGTCACCCTGTATTCTTGTGTGACATCTTGTACACCTCTTTAGGAGTCACCCTGTATTCTTATCTGGCATCTGGTATATCTCTTGAGAAGTCACCCTGTATTCTTGTATGACATCTTGTACACCTCTTTAGGAGTCACCCTGTAATCTTATCTGACGTCTTGTATATCTCTTTAGGAGTCACCCTGTATTCCTGTCCGACATCTTGCATACCTCTTTAGGAGTCACCCTGCTTTCCTGTCTGACGTCACGTACTCGCCGTCTCCCAGGAGTAAACTCAGACCCGGTGCATATGCACTGAACAACACGATGACGTCATACACGCTGAAACCGTAACGCATAACGTTAGACCCAAGCATAACGACGAAGTCGACAAGATCATTTGAAATGATAAAACCATCATAGCGGCCAAGCGAATGTAGAATATCCAAGAGCAGTGAAACGTGGTACTGGTACGGTAGGCTAATGTTTATACAAGATTATTTACTGGCATCTAATTAATCCAATTGTTTTCATAAACTAAAATTGGCGGCTGTGCAAAATGTATTTCTTTAACAATTCTTGTACTCTAATCAATCAATCCAAATGCAAGTTTGTGTAATGAACCAATGCATTAACCTGGCTTACATACAGGGCTAGCACAAATGATTTAAGCGATGTCATGTACCGGTACATGTATTATTGAAAGTATATAGCCTACAGCATTGACACATATAACAATTAAAAGACAAAATCAGCTAGTTTTGTCTGAAGGTTACTGGTCTGCCACTAGGTGGTTCTGCCTGTTCAGCGGTTAGGTGGCTAAGTGTCAATGTGCGAGATGGCGGTGACAGGCGAGGAACTCATCCAAATTGAATGTGTTTAGTGTGGTATCATGTTAAAAAAAACCTGTAAACTTATAGGCCTTTCTATTTCTATGAAAACACTGTGACAGGCCTGTGTTATCCAGACATGCTGACAGAGTGGTTGATGCCTCATGAACATGAAGATAACCTATGGCTTTTATTGCAACAAGACGAGGCTCCACACCTTTTCACCTGGCAGTGCGCCACTATCTTAATCAACAACTCCCTGAACATTGGATTGGACCCGTGTGTTATGCACTGGCCTCCACAGTTGCCTGTTCTGACCCATGTGATTTCATTTTATGAGGGTTTATCAAAGATGAAGTTTATGTATCACACCTGCCAGTTACTCTTGTTGAACTGAGGAATCGGATCCAGTGCGACTGTAGCTGATATTGACCAGGATATGCTCCAGTGTGTGTGGTGGGCGTTGGACTACCGTATCGACATTTGCCGTGTGTCGCGACTCGCGAGGAGGGCACATCGAGCATTTGTAGCAAGCAGACTCAAAAACCTCGATGAATTTTTCTTTTAATTGGTAGACTATATGTGTCAATGCTGTAGGCTAACCTATATAATTTCAATAATACATGTGCATGAAATCGCTTATATCATTAGTGCTAACCCTGTATAGAACAATCCAACATGGCCATCATCCAAAATTAATCACCGGTTTCCAATATCTACGAACAGGGCCTGCGCGAGGCCCATGCGGCCGCAAAATGCGCTGGTACGGCTGGGGTGCCGCACCGGTGTCTTTATTCATTTTTCGTTCTAAAATCATATTTTGATTTTGCGGCACTGTAATACTGAAATATAAACTTTGGCGCCCCTGAATGTGCAAAAATAATAAGCATTAGATCTCAACATTATATCATTTGGAATATTGGAATGGCAGCATTGTCAATTGAAAACCAAATTTTAAAAACTGTTCATACTGATTCAATTTTGAAAGACTTTGCCAAGCTTAAGGCGAGAAAAGTATTGTAGCGTGCCACCCCTTGTGGTACTTTCGTTAACTGGATTACGGTGGGTAGAAGCACAAAACAATGGTCCTTTTAAAGAAATAGTAATTTTATTGCAGGTCTTAGCAAGTTACAGTACACCGCACAATAAACAGATACAAGCAATTAGTATCTCGCTCTAGTTCCTCTCTGACTGGGAACACTTCCCTTTCACTCTCTCGAGCCGCTATCCGTTCACTAATTAGGCTGACCTGTGTCTAGCCAGTCTGTCACTCACCGAAATACCTGTACACTCCCTTGTGTACGCAAACTACCGTTAGGCTACTTACGAGTCTGCTACACACTGCTCCGCTGTCCGCTGGCTAGGGAACACCCCACGGCGTTTCGCAATTCACCACAGCACTTCACTGCATGCAATAGCTTCACTTGGGTTTCGCAAGTCACATCACCACAATACTGTCGCTCAGGTAAAAACACGCACTAGCTCAAAAACACTGTCCCTCCCTCGCTGATGAGGCCGCTTATATAGCAGGCTGGTGACTCAATGAATGCTTCTAGAATCGTCCAGGATTCACGGCTTCTCAAGATTTCCATCACTAGCTGGTTCACGAATATTCTGGACCATCCCTTTGTCCTCGCAGCCCGTTGCGTAAGGCGCAGGTAACACACAGAGGCAGAGCATAGCCTGGGGCAGCTGTGACTCACGCGGCGAGGCGACGAAACAAACTCACAGCCGTAACAGTATGTTCATAACAAGTCTTTTATGATATAGTATGTGTTATTCTATTAGTCAATTAATGTAAATACAAAACACAATTATTTTTTTAAATTTGTAATAAACAATACAATTATTACATCCCATTAATTACAAGACGAATAAGTTAAGAGAGGGGCGCCAAACCCTGATCTCGCATGTGACAAAAAGAACCTTGAACCGGCCCTGTCTACGAATGTATTACAGCAATCAAACTGAAATTTTGTATGTTCATGGAGTCCATCAAAATAAGCTCACCGATGGGACTTTCAATAATCTGGTGAGAACAAAACCAACTTGGTAACTAAGTTGCCACTCAACATCTACTAATGAGGGAAGTACCCCAGCTCGAACGGCGAAAACCGACTGCAAGTGGGTTTTAAGTAGACAGTTGTACCTATGTCAATAGCTATCAATGCCATTCATCTGTAAAAGTACGTGTTCGGTCGCCAGCACCATCTGAGTATGTGATAATGTGATCACCGTGGCATTTGAGTTTGGACCATTGCAATGCGGAAATATTGTAAATAATGGAGCATGTCTACATGTTGCCCTTGTTAAGTGTGCGTACTGTTCCATTCCGCTGTGTTTTAATCACTTCATCGAAACTCCACATTTACACTTTGACGTCGAATGAAGGACAACACAGTATCTTCTATTGTGGGAAAGATGACTATGTCAACACGGTAGCCTACTGCATGTGTTAAGATTTCTTGTTGTTAGCAAGTGTTCAACCTTTTGCCGGATGATACTGCACTACATCTGTTTCTTTATAATGGTCCGAATTGCCTGTTGCACGGTAGTTTCTGCTGAGAATTGTGTTTCTGCAATCTTTGGACGCCGCAACTTCCAAACATTGATTGTACTCTAATGCGGGGTTTTACAGATAAATGCCCGTGATGGGTAGTAGAACAGACATATCTTCGTATGTTAAGTGCACTGCCAGTCGGTTTTAGCCGTTCGAGCTGGGGTACATCCCTCGTAAGTGTAGCCCAGGTTTCCCTCTAGGTCTGTCTGTTAGGTAGTCAGTCCGAAGGCTGGTTGGATCCTCAAAAAGCACCGCCCTTAGGTTATGTGGGTAGACACCCACAAAAATCCAAGGCAGCGCTATATTGAGGCGTAGTAGGCAAGATGAAGAGTGAGGTAGTTTGCCATTGCTTTTCTCACCGAGTCAGAACAGCAGTACTAACCCTATGAGTAGAGCCTTTCACAGCATCCACAGGCACTGACTGTGCCCTGAATGTCATTACTAAGCACCACCCATACCTCAGTAGCTTCCATATAATCACAGCCATGAGTGAGACTGAGACATCGGTGATACTCTAGCCTGTGCCAACAGACACTGACTGTGCCCTGAATGTCATTACTAAGCACCACCCATACCTCAGTAGCTTCCATATAATCACAGCCATGAGTGAGACTGAGACATCGGTGATACTCTAGCCTGTGCCAACAGACACTGACTGTGCCCTGAATGTCATTCTTAAGCACCACCCATACCTCAGTAGCTTCCATATAATCACAGCCATGAGTGAGACTGAGACATCGGTGATACTCTAGCCTGTGCCAACAGACACTGACTGTGCCCTGAATGTCATTACTAGGCACCACCCATACCTCAGTAGCTTCCATATAATCACAGCCATGAGTGAGACTGAGACCTCGGTGAAAAGCCACATTTTACTCTAGCCTGTGCCAACAGACTCCCTCTAGGTAAGTTGAGTAAATTAATTTATTTTTGGTTTTCCTACTGCATGTACCCATCAACGAAGAGAACTACGACCACAGTGGTTGTGGTGGGAGAGCGGTAAATCATGTCTTCTTGGTCTGTTTGAGCCACCACAGTAGCTGCAATGCGAGGCCCAGTATCTGTAGTCAATATATAACCTCTAAGCAAGTGTGAAGATCGGGTCATCCTTCACGTCTCGCGCTGCTCACCAAGCGAGATAACCACAGCATTACTGCTACGAAAGCCAGATACGATGTTTGTTGTTTTAAGGGGTGAAACAACATGCCCAAAGCCACAAAGTGGAGGCTCAACAGACTATAAGGAGGACATTGGAATGGAATGAAATCTACAGTAACTCTCAAGCAGTTAAACAACAACTGTTCATATCTGGTAATGAAAATACAAACAACAATATAACTGCACAGTAATTCTTTTGAAAAAGTAAAACATCACACACATTGGTCCTTGTTTTCCATTGATGAACACATTATTACATAGTTGGCACCCAGTTTCTCCACATCACAAACCTCATGTGGAGGGGAGATGTAGGAACTGATTGTGAAGAAACAATACCTCACTTTATCAATTGAATCGGCCGGAACTGGAAAGCATTCAGTCAGTTTTCACTTCTTTTCAGGAGACAGATAAAACGTAATTGATAGAACAGAACTTAATAAACACACTATATTAGTCATCTATGTTGTAAAGAAACTATTCAGGTTATATTTGTGTTAGCGGAATATCATTTTTAATTTAATAAACTTATTTTTCTAATCAATTTTGCAAACATGACTTAATGCCTTTCAACTCCGAGGTCAGTTTAGTGCAGCATAAAGCCATCCAGAATGAGTATTTCAAATGATATTTTATTTTAAAATGGATTTGTAACATAAAAACCACCTAAACCCTGTACAAATGTAATTTACAATAGCACGCGGGAATCTTGCAGTGTGGCCAACATTAAGTATGGAATACGGCGTAAAACGCAGCAATTCGTCGACTTGAAGCTTTTCTCCTCTGATCACACTACATTTAGCAGTGGTTTCTGGCTTAAGCCCACAAAACAAATTGCTTTGTGATGAATTTTGCCTTGCCTGTGAGCTCTCCGTGCTTTTTCTCGTGCTCGTAAGATGAAAATGTTTTGTGTGTAGCTTAAACAGAAGGTTGACTTCATTCTTTCCTATGCCGTTCCAAGGCCCTTGGGTCAATACTTCAGAATACTAATTTCTTAAAAAATGACCATTTTTGACTTAATACTTTTCAGCTGTGACCGATTCAATTGGTATCTGTATTTCTGGGAGCTGGAGGTACTGAACCAAATTTCTTTTTTTTAAGTCGGTGTGTTATGCTTAACATAATTGTTAGTTACAATCAAATACTCTGCGGCAATTCTGAACAGCTATACTATGTGGTCCAAAATTGTAATATCAACTTTCAACACCCCCTCATTTTCTTTTCTAGTGTTACTTATTTCATGTCTGTATTAACATTCTGTGTCTAACAGCAAATGAAGATGTGAATCACATTCAGTGGCGGTTTCTGGGTATTCGCCCTGGAGCCAGTGCACACCCATTCTCGCAATATTAGCCTTGCTTTGCATTTTAGTTTTATAAATATGTAAATAACAACATGATTTTATGGTATTATTACGCGTCATCAAATGTCCTGTAAGCGGCTTCGGTGGCGTAGTCGGTAAGTAGTGGAGTAGTGGTGCTTCTGCCCCACTTGACACTCCTGTGCCCAACAAACCAACATGGCCGCCGCGTGAGTCCAAGCCAATATCTCGTGAACCCATGGTCGGATTTTAACAAATGACGTGTCATTGGACTCGGGCTGACGTCCTCTTTGCTGTGGACTACTCGTTATATTTTTGAAAATTTTTTTGAAAATTTTTGTTTTCAAAAGTTGGTGATAGTTTGAAAACCAAAGATGATAGAACGTTGTGCCATGGCTCAAACGAATGGTCTTTATGACCTTTATTTTTTGTAATAAAACTTTTTTACTTTTATGTTTTTTTGAAAACACTCGAATTTTGAAAATCCCATATTTTGGAAACTGGGAACTCTACAAAAACGTTTATTTGACATAAATGAAAGGTCCCTATGCCCTCTACCCCCAAAATAAATTTCAAGTCGCTAGAGCAAAAATTTGTGTTTTGGTAGTAGTGTGGTAAGGGGAAAGCTGCTCCACTTAGGAAGTTGTGAGACCCTGCGACCTTGGAATGGAAGGAGCCATGCTAGGAGGGCGTGCTTGGATTCGTTTTTTTCGTCTCGTTGTGCTCTTTACGGGAATGTAGGTGTCGAAAAGGTGAAATGCTGGAAACACAGTCTTTTTGGGGTAAAAACGTGATTTTAAACATTTTGCTATATCTCGCGAACCAAGTATGCTAGAGGCATGTACGACGGGTCCAAGGACTCGGGGTGACGTCCTCTTTGCTATGGACCGCTCGTTATATTTCTTAAAAAATTTTGGAAACTTGATTTTGGGGTAAACACGTGTTTTTTGTGATTTTTGCTGATATTTCACGGACCAATAACGCTAGAGACGTGTACGAGGTGTCCTAGGACTTGGGCTAACGCCCCCTTTCAAATGTGGTAGATATTTTTTTCCAAAAAATAATTCACAAAGGGCCTAACGCCGTACATGTTGAAAAAACGTTTTCTTTTTCTTTACCTGTTTATAATGTTTATAAAGCGTAGTGGTTGAGAGAGACGATACGGCTGGGTGTGTGTTTCAACGAACCTGCCGCTAACCACAAGGACCATGCTTAATAGAACAATCGCTATTTCGGCTGGTCGGTGTATGACAGAACGAGCATGCGTTTTCTGATATTTTACCTTTAACGTGGAAACGGTAATGAGAACTTGGTTCTATGTTGGTCGAAGCGAGTACAGAAAACAAACTTACAGGAGGTGAAGGTCATTTGAGCTTATTGGAAGGCATTGATCTGACTTGACAACAAGTGCAATGGAAAAAATGACCAAGACGCTTAAAGGTGAAATAATCTGACCATCGTGGTGGCAGGGGAGTGTGAAAGGCATGCACACACA
Source organism: Meconema thalassinum (assembly GCA_946902985.2). Classification (NCBI taxonomy): domain Eukaryota; kingdom Metazoa; phylum Arthropoda; class Insecta; order Orthoptera; family Tettigoniidae; genus Meconema; species Meconema thalassinum. The sequence continues at coordinate 430,282,437 of OX336394.1, forward strand.
TTTGTGAAACCGCATGTATGCTAAACCAGTGACATCCTGTTTTGCTTCGTACGTGACAAAATGCAAGTTCATGTGAAATTTGATCTTCCACAGGTGTTCCCTTGGGTGTTATCTGTCCACGTGCGCGATAACTGTTAACAAGTCACATCCTGTTTTGCTTCGTACGTGACAAAATGCAAGTTCATGTGAAATTTGATTCGCCACAGGTGTTCGCCTGGGACGTTAGCTGTCCACGTGCCTGATAACAGAATGGTCAAAGCGTGGGAAAAAAAGATTATACATGCAACGTAGCATATATAAAGACATGTCGTTATCATTTCCACGCTCACTTAGGTAACTACCTTTGAACACACTGCGTTTATCAGTTTTGGTGTTGGTGGAAAATACTTAACCTTGTTGTGGGGTAGGTATTTATTTATTTATTTATTGATTGATTTTTATATAAATACATGCAATTATTTATTGATTAGGTAATTAATGATTGTATTTATTTATTTGTTTACAGATAACGTGTATAGCCTACCTGTCGTGTGTCTGTGGGAAATATATTAAAGAAAGAGAAAGACAGACAGTTAGAAAAGAAAACCATTTCCATACTAGCCCACGAGACTGGAATATAGCAAAGCATTACACGTCAAGGTGAGATTTGTTTTTTATATATATAACCTGTTTGATTTTGTTTTGTTTATGAAAGGCATAAACTATATGGAATGGATATACTTATGGTGGTTTATTTTATTTCTTTTTAGATATTTGGAAAAAAAAGGGTTCACTGCTATAGCAAATACAGTTGAAAACCAAGTGGCTTTAGAGTGGAACCATTGTCAAGCAGTCTACAGCTGAAAACTCAGGTGAGAGTGTTCTTTCAAAATAATGTCTTTTACTGCTGCGGATACGTTAACTTGGGAGCCCCTTGAGTCTTGTTTCAAATCGCGTGTGTGCTCTGGCCGCATAGTGAATGTTAGAAAAAGTTTGATTCCCAAAGAATTTTTAGAATCTTGTTTTGAAATTTTTAAAATTGAAATTTGTACAGCGCAAAGGTTGCATACGGCTTTAAAGGTGAATACAGAACTAGTGTGCGATTTCGTATATAAAAAGAAGGACGTGGAGCATAAAGAGACATTCTATATTTGCAGTAAAATGCAAGAGCTATTCATAGCCCATAATTTGGAACAGTGGTATGAAACCCACGTGGTGAATGCCTTGCTGTCAAAATTTGATAAACTGCAACAAGGACCGAGTGGTCTAGCCTTAGACAAAATTCATTATTTACAAATCAACATTTGTCATTTCAACCCGTTGAATGCTGGGTCTAGCTATATTAAAACACCACCAGCCATAGCTTCGAAAAAGGCTGTGGTGAATATTAAGAATCGTGACAATGATTGCTTTCTGTGGGCTGTGGCTGCGTACTTGCAGCCAGCTCAAGATCGTCATGTTAACAGACCAGCAAAGTACAAGGCCAAGTTTGATGAATTAAAACAAACGTTAAATTTAACTCGAGTATCGTTCCCTATGGACTTAACCGAGATCCATAGGTTTGAACAAGACAACCAGGACTTTTCGTTCATGGTGTATGGCCTTGATGGTAATGAGATTGTGGGTCCTCTTTATGCCTCAAAAGAACCAAAACGTCACCACATTCATCTTTTATATCTGTCTGAGGGAGAGGTGAATCACTATTGCCTCATTAAAAGCTTGAGTAGATTGCTAAGCAGACAAGTGTCTAAGCACGCTGGTGTAAAACATATTTGTGATCGATGCTTGCAATATTTTAAAACCCCTACGCTTTTGGAACGTCATAGGGTAGATTGCGTTTCTCAGGAAGCGGTGAGATTGATATTGCCACAAGGGGACAAGGCTGTGTTAAAGTTTAAGGACATTCATAAGCGTGACACTGTTCCCTATGTGGTATATGCAGATTTCGAAGCTCACACTACACCCATGGCGGGATGTGAACCAGATCCCACCATCAGCTCAACCACACCCATTCAAAAACATGAACCTTTTGCCATAGGATTTAATGTGGTGTGTGCCTATGACCCCACACAATCCGTTTACAAATATCGCGAGGGGCCAGATTGTGCCAAATGGTTCTTGGATGAACTTGTCAAGTTGGCCGACCATGTACAGGAATTATTGGACCACCCAGTACCCATGAGCCTATCTCCAGAACAGCAGCAGCAGTATGAGCATGCCATGACATGCCATATTTGCGAAAAGCCACTGATCAGTGCTGAAGACTCCGTTCGTGATCACTCACACTTTACGGGGCAGTTTCGTGGAGCTGCGCATAGTAAATGCAATTTGAACTTTCCAGCTCCTCGTTTCATCAGTGTCTTTTTCCACAATCTGGCAAATTATGACATTCAGTTTTTGATTCGTGAATTGGGCCATGTCAACAAGGGCTCGTTTACCATTATTCCCCAAAACCATGAGCGTTTTACGGCCCTGACATGGAGGTTGAGCGACTTTAGCATTAGATTTTTGGATTCCTTTAAGTTTATGGCATCCTCGCTAGACAGCCTTGTGAATGGCTTGAATGAGGAGGAATTAAAAAATACTAGAATGCATTTTAATGATCCTGAGCAATTTCAATTGTGCATTCGGAAAGGTATATTCCCGTATGATTTCTGCAATAGCTGGGACGTGTTAAAGCAAAAAAACTCCCACCACAAGATAAATTTTACTCGAAACTAACACGCAGTACCGTTTCCGATGAAGACTATGCACATGCATGTCAAGTTTGGCGAGTGTTTGGCATGAACACGTTAAGTGAATATGCTATGCATTACCTAAAACTGGATGTATTGCTGCTCACTGATGTGTTTGAAAAATTCCGTGAGTTGTGTCAACACATTTACGGTCTTGACCCGGCTCACTATTATACGAGTCCTGGACTCTCGTTTGATGCTGCTTTGAAATACACTCAAGTGGAATTGGATTTACTCACTGATGTAGACATGGTTCTATTTTTTGAAAAGGGCATTCGTGGCGGTTTTGTGTCACTTAACCAGCGCCATGCCAAAGCGAACAATGTCTACATGCCTGATTATTCACCAGACAAACCAGAATCGTACTTAATGTACTATGACGTGAATAATTTATACGGTTACGCCATGAGTCAGCCTTTGCCCTATGGGAAGTTTGCTTGGCTGACAGACAAACAAGTGTCAGAATTTGATGGGATCAAGGCTAGCCAAGAAACAGGCCGTGGATATGTGCTAGAAGTGGATATTGAATATCCCTCATCCCTGTATGATGAACATGCCGATTTCCCATTCTGTCTTGAGCAAATGGTTCCCCCTGACAGTAAAGTGAAAATTGAAAAACTCATGGGCACACTTTACAACAAAAATCGGTATGTGCTACATATCCAAATGTTGGTGCAATGCCTCGCCCAAGGCTTGGTGTTGAAGAAAATCCACAGGGGTATTTCTTTTGCTCAAAAAGCATGGCTTGAGCCATACATGCGACTCAACACAGAGCACCGACAAATGGCAACACAGCAGTTTGAAATTAATTTTTTTAAATTAATGAACAACTGCATCTATGGCAAGTCCATGGAGAATGTCCGCAAATACCGTGACATTAAATTGGTGAATGTCTGGGAGGGGCGGTGGGGTGCCCGGCGGTACATTGCCAAGCCAAATTTCAAATCGATCAAAATTATCGATGAGGATTTGGCTACTATTGAAATGAGTAAGACCAGCGTGACCATGGATAAGCCCATTTACTTGGGTCAAGTCATTTTAGACTTTTCTAAATCGGTCATGTATCGATTCCACTATGAGTTTGCCAAACGCCATTTTGAGGACGTCTCTCTTTTGTATATGGACACGGACTCATTCATTTACCACATTCGCCACTGCAACCCCTATGACGTCATGAGGCAACATAGTGACTGGTTCGACACCTCTTGCTATAGCGCTGACAACGTGTTTCAGCTGCCCATAAAAAACAAGAAGGTAATGGGCGTTTTAAAAGATGAATGCGGTGATTCCATTATGACGGAATTCGTAGGTTTGGCTTCAAAAATGTATGCTTACCGCACACTCGACTGTAAGGAAGCCAAAAGAGCAAAAGGTGTAGGTAGGGCAGTGGTAAAATCGCTACGTGTTGATGACTATCTAGCGGTTTTACGCACGGGCAAAGCTATGTCTCATACACAGTGCAGGATACAATCCAGCAACCATCATCTGTATCTTGTGGAACAGAGAAAACGCACCCTCGCCTCCATAGATAACAAGCGTGTGTGGGCTAATGACCTGCTCACTAGCCTGCCCTGGGGTTATGATCGCAAGGAGGAGGAGGTGTGATTTCACTGTATAATCGTTTATGGGACATAGCTTTATGTAACTTGTAGATTTAGTATTTTGTAAATATTGGTTTCTGTCATTGTAAATAGTAGATTTTGTAAATAGTGGCAAACCACTTGGACCATTTGCTCTTTGAAAAGTTCTATGCAAACTTATTTTTTAAATTTTTTGATTGGTAAATAGTGTGATTCTTTTAACGCTGTACAAAGTTGAGTTTTTTCTTGTAAATATGAAATAAGTAAGATTTCTAGTAACTTTAATAACTAGTATTTAATTATTTTTCGTAATGTAAATGATAAACTAAAAAGTTCTTTTGGGATGAGTGTGCATGTCGAGAATGTGCTTTTGGGAATAAATAAAGTGGTTGTGTTTGTTCCCAAAGACAGGTGTGAATGTATGAATGGAGAGAGAAAACTGGTGTGTATGGTTGACCAGAGCAAACACGGTGAGGTAGAGTGGGTGGGGAGGAGGTAAATGGTCACTTATATACTCATTTTGTTTTAAATAGTTTCGTTTTTTCATTGAAATGTGGCAGACAATAGACATTATTTTGTAAAAACAGTCTTACCTGCAGTAGTCGTAGACCTCGACGTTTCTCCAAACACCCATAAACTCACTGCAGCATCGCCATGGTCATGCACTTGCATCAACATCATTATCAAATATCAACTTTCGACATACACCAAATGGAAAAATGTGAAAACAGCAAAATGGAAAATCTATGTTTCCATATCACCAAAAATGCAAAACTTAAAACGGACATTTTTTAAAAACTAGAAATGGCCATGTGTGAAATTTGAAAATTCAAAAACTTCAAACGGACATTGTTTAAAAAGTGTCATAAGCAAAATGGAAAAATCCATATCATCAAAAACATTAAACCTAAAACGAACGTTTTCAAAAAACTGTAAATTGCAAATTGGTAAAATGACAATGTGTGAAATGTGAAAATGAGAAATCAGCCATCAACATCACGATTTCTTAAAATTAAAAATAACACAACATCGTGCTCTGGCAAACCTTTGTTTTTTATTTCATAACTATAAGGCAATTGACAAATGAAATATAGAATACAAACAAATCCCAATTCCTCACTCCTCAATGTTTATGTCCATGCATCATCAACTTTCCTTTCATAGCACTCATGACAATTAGGGCTGCCATCCTTTCACCCACTGAGGCATCACTGGATGTGAAACGTTGTTTAGCTTTCTTCAATAACAATTTATCTGCCACATGTCTTAAACCAGGATGACTATGGCGGTAAGAAAGGTCATGTTCCTTGCATGCTTGATCCAAAAGATTAATGGGTACATCACCACGTTGTAAACGTTTTTCGAGACGAGTTCCAGGGCCGCAAAAACGATAACCTGGAAGATGGATTTCGAAAGGTAAGTATTGAATCACTTTGTCAATGACGCCATTGCCAGTACAGGTCTGGCATATCCTTTTCCATCGATGGTAAAAAGGTTTGGTCTTCCTCCTCCTCTGTGGACGATGTTTGTGTTTGTTGTTGTTGTTGTTGCTTTTTCTCGCCATGACACCCGTGGAATGATTCAACAAAGTCTTTACATGGACTTTTATGACCGTGATACAGTTTCACTAGCTGGCAAGTCGCACACTGACGCATAGACGGTATTTTTGCCATGGCCACTTGCTTATGGTGATCGTAATCCGTACAGGGTTGCAATTCACTCAACACAAGGTCTTGAGTCCATGATTTTGGTACATGTTGCCAGATTTCTTTGACCGCGTTGGCAGCCACATAATAAATGAACGACTTGGGCAGCGCCAAGAGTTCCTCTTTGGTAAAACTGTCTAGTTTCTTTTTGCACACAAAGAACTTGCCGATGGCTTTGTCCGTAGCATTGCCTTTCTCCATGGTATACGTGCTGTAGATGTTTAAACGTCGCTTGTAGAAATCTCACTGACGTCATTCTCAGGTAAATCTTGAGTTATAATTTTGTTCAACAACTCCCAGCAGGCATGGGTGGTTAACCAATGAAAGAGATGCCACGCATGCGATAGGGCTGTATAGGTAATGTTGCCACAGGAACAAGTATCCATGAGCGTTTGCAGGGAGGGGCAGCCCAACTCCATGAGGTCGATACATTGACAGTAAGACGCCAAAAATGGTTGCAACCATTGACGTTTTTCATTACCTTTCACAAATACCACATTGGCCGAGGACAAGTGTGCTTTCATGACCACGTCCAAATATTTATAGGAAATGGTTCCCTGATTCCAGTCTAGTTGCCTATGATTTTCAATCCACTGGGTTTGTTTACGGTCTTTTTCACACAATAAATCAAAAGCATGGGGTGGTTTAAATAGCAAATGCGTAGCTTTTGATATCCAAAACGTGGTACAATCGATCATGGCCACTTGTTTAAATATAAATTTGTTGTCACCAATTTTAAACCCTTGGCAATCCACAATGAGTGTGCGCAACATGTTGACGCTTGCCTGGACCAAGGTCAACTGACGACTGACTGACGATCAGGTGTGATCATGGCATGGACTTACCTGCCATGCTAGTTTCAAAATTGAGGTTAGGGTAGGACAGTGGGGGCATGCAAAATAAGAATTTAAGAATTACATCATTTTATTATCATAACACGTCTTACAGGCTTTTCTCATTTTAGGATAAGGACGATAGCAACTGATACAACAATATAGTCTCTTGTGTTTGTAACGTCCATAACACCGATGATGTCCCAATGTCTCTAAACTAGGCGTTTTTGATGGTGATCTGCTCACCGAAGCACCATGGATACCATACGGTCCACACGTATCGTAACTTGTTTTATTTTCATCACCCAGAGACACAAGTGAGGGATAGCTTGAATGACAGGGTATATTTCCCACTTTCATTCTGCACAGGTAGGGGCAGGTGGGTGACCAGCGCTGATGTTCCTGCATGGGTTCATCGCCCTCCTGCCATTGGTCTATGATGATGGGACAAAAGGCACATTTCACTTCATCTCTTGTTTTTAAATAGTAGAATCCAGCGGCCGCCAAGGCTTGAGGGTTTATGAAGGGCACTGGCCATGTGGCAAAAGTCTTGAAACGTTGTTCCTCAGAGTTTAAATTCATGGATGTAACGTCTCTTGAGGCTTTAAAGCAAGACATGACTGAGCGACTTGACGTGGGATGACCTGTTATTTATACACTCGTCACTTGGTTGGACAGTGGATAATAGTTGACTTGTTTGTGATGAATAATCAAACAGTAGGCCGTCGTATTGGCTGGTACATTGTCATGCGTTTCAAAATCTAGTCGAATGTCGATATTGGATGGCTTGACAGACTCTTCCAGGTAAGAACAGTCAAAGACAATCAGTGGCGCTCTTGCCTTAAACGCTTGGGGTAGGAGCATGGGGCCGTTCTCTTTTTGATAATACGACCATCGAAATTTAGAAAACAAGTCGTACAGGGGGCCAAACTTATTTTTTGAAAAATCCAAATCCAGTCCTTCATAGGGAAACACAGCTCCGTTGAGGAAAAGACGTGCATTTCTCAATTGCAGATGATCAAATTGCGTGGCATCTTTGGTTTGTTGATACTTGCGATTCGTTTGAAAACCCACAATCAGGTAGAGAGGTCTCTCTGTATAGCGAGCTGTTTTTACAGACCAACTGTGTGTGTTGGTGGTGGGCAATAGCGGATACTCATGGAGTGCCCAGCTTCTAAATTCCATGGGTAGAGGCATATCTCTCTTTACCATTTTGAGTATGTCCAGTTTTTTGCTATCTTCAAGGGTCACATGAGGCACTTTCCATAGCAAGCGTTGTAGTTGAACTTTTGAATCGATGGGGGCATTGTCAGCTCCCTTGAGTGCATTGTTATCACTCCTGTCTCTCACCAGATAAAGCACTTGCCTTGCGTTGACCACAATGCGTTGGTGATCTTCAGCAAAGCCTAGAATCAGTTTAAGAGGTAAATATCCAGTAAAGGTTCCATCGGTGTGTACCATCCAGTCATTGGTCGAGTCAGGACACCAACCTGCCATGCAAAGTGTTTTACCTTCTTCCTCACTATAAGAGGGGTATAGTTTCATGACACTGGAAATGCCCACATTTCGAGTGCTATCCACCACGATATCGTTAATGACATAACGTACTTCAGAAAACAGAAAGGCCAAACCATGGTTGGCCAACTTGGATGTGGTGGGTGTAGAGCCATCGGCTTTGGTGAGCCGACCTTCAATCTGAATGACACTTTCATGCGGTAGGGTGTAAATATCTTGGTTGTTGATAACAAATTGAATTTCATCATTGTTATTGAGTCCAGGTGTTTGAGCTTGATAGGAATGGAGATCAATTCTTACCACTCCTGGTTGCTCCTCGATGTGGTTCGCTATCTCTAGGATAGAATTCATTATGAGGGTTGACGTGGTAACCCAAATGCTGTAAAATCTGCTTGCCTTGAGATGTTAACGTGTATTCACGTGGCAAACAACTAACACCATTCCTAGACGATGTTGTTGCTTTATACACAAACTTCATAGTGGCTTTAGCACCAACTTGTAAGTCACTGGTGTGGTAGAATCTAGATCAATCAGTTGTTGATCTCTATTGATCAGTCTTAATGTTATATTACTAATACTATCAACAGCCACAGAATGAAAAAGCACCACTGGAGGGTTTTCACGAATAATATAGCCATTGGGCGATGTCACAATAAAGTCATAAAGTGAATGCGATGGTTCCTGATTGGTGTACACTTGGGTAATAATATTACACGTCACCGACACATGATGGTCCTCAATGAATTTCACTTCATGGTCTGATTCATGTTTTTTGTTGGGCTCCAACACACATGGTTTAAATCCTAGTAATGGGCCAATGGAATCGGGGTGTGTTTTAAAGTCAATGTTGAATGAGGAGAAAATACTGCAGCGATGAGTGTTGGTATTGCCTACAAGTTCAAACTTATGCGTTCCGTCGAGAAATGACTTTAAACCATATTGATTGATCAACACCACATAAATGTGTTCATAAATATCATCGATCGTGTATCCACCAGAGTTCAGGGTGAGCACAGAATCATCATAGTAAAACTTGTTGTTCACATTTTCACGTATGTTGTATATTCGATTGTACGTTTCAAGAGAAACAAGTCCTAAACCATAGGGTTTTTCACTCAATTCGATAGGCGGGTAAAAGTCTAGGCTGACTTCAGGTCCACGTCCATGCACTGTAAACGTTTTACTTTCTGCCGACATACTGGTGGCGTTTTTGCTTATGCTGCGTCTTATATAAAAAAATTAAACACAAACGTCCACACTGTTGGCTGTTAAACGTTTGCTCTCGTTTCACATTATAATATATCTTGATCCTGTTTCCAAAATAGGTCACTAGTTCCATGGGCGGGGGCAAATTCCCAAAACTGTCAAAGTACCATACCGTGGATCCCTCTTTGACATAAGCTACATAATGCGTTCCTGGTCCTCGGTGATCATCCAAATTGACAACAGCACATTCCTGTTTCCAGGGTCGTGGGGGTAATTGGTTTCGCATAAACACACCTCGAAAATGAGAAAGCTTTAGTTGTTTAGCATAGCTTTCCACTTGTTGATGCGTCAGGGCATGTCTTGCTATGGCAGAGGTTAAATTTTTTTTTTTTTAATATTTCGAAATGGTGAAATCCCAAATCCTTGTTGATAAAAGGCTGGCTTTAAATTGGCATTTCTAGCCCCCATGGCAATCGCTTCCATCGTTTCATTGTGTCGCTGACTTTCTTTGAGTTGTTGCTTGCCCTGCTGCGCGGCTTTAATGGTTTTCGCCACTGCACTGGCACCGCCCAAAAGTGAACCCAGAGCAGCCAAACCGGCAAATAATGCAGGTAAAAATCCCGCTCGTTTGGGGACGGGAATCACTCGCCCTTGGTTTGAAACCTGTCGCCGACGTTTTGGAATAACATGTCTCTGTGCTGCTCGAAGGGCTTTCCTTATGGTCAATACATTATTTTTTCTTTTTTTCTTTCGCAAGGGCTTGTCCTCGAATGTTGTAAGCCCAGGCTTTGCCAAGGACAAAGTCCTTTTTTTAGTCTTTCTCACTGCATACCTTTGTTTCACCATGATGATAATGACCCACAACCTTTCACAAGAAAGTTTAAATCACAACTAACGTCAGATGGTTATTTCATGGCTGTATATTCCAATTCCACATAAAGTGGGAAATCGTTTATGGTTTTTCCCGCTTGCTTTTCATCCCATGTCAACATGAGATGAAGAGATAATTCGTCCCCTGCATTGACCATTTCATGGTTATGGATCAACATCCTATGACCATTTATCTTTATTTGTAAATGGTTCTCATCAGGTATGGCATATTTGATGTGAATGGTTCCATCATAGTGTAATCGATAGTGGCTTAAACCCGAAGCAAGCACATAGGTCGAGTGCTGATCATGGACTAACGGTAAATGGTTTCTGTCATTCACAGGTTTTTCATTTGTCAGATACACTAAAAATACACATGGGATAAATTTATAAAGCCTTTTCATTTCATGGGTCACGTAACGCTTGGTACAGACATCGTCTTCGTCTTGTGGGTCTTCCACGTGAATAATCCGATGGTGATTAGCGCTATAGCCATTCACCATAAGCTGTGGCACTTTGTCATAAAACTCATACACTTTGTTATCCACATACTTTTTCGTAGTAACGTCTGTAGACACTTGAGGATGTTTTACATGGGTTAACCGCTTTCCCTTAAAGTCATAATCTCCCTGTTTTGTGCGTGGCACTACTGACGTATCCACATAGTGTTTATTAGCAGGATCTGTTTCTTGTTTAGGATCATGTATGGGGACAGGCCTACCTTTGGCCATCAACGCACGTCCAAAGACATCCATCGTCAACCTGTAGTACCAGTCTACTGTTTCTATGACAAGGCTCGGTGTCCTGTATATAGACAGCCTGCTAGCCTGTCTAAGCCTTAGTTGAAATGAAGATTATTAAGCAGCAAGAGTCATTCCCCGTGGGGGACATGGTTTCCCATCTCTGTCCCACATCACGTGAACAACGCCATGGTTCACTGTTTCCATCTTCCATTCGCTGCATCATTGTGGGGCCTTCCGGCTGTGGAAAGACAAATCTTTTGCTAACGCTCATCACAGCGCCCAATGGTCTGCGTTTTCAAAATATTTATATTTTTGCAAAATCTCTCTACCAACCCCTCTACGTGTTTCTGGATCAAGTCATGTCTGGATTACAAAAAGAGAATATGGGTTATTTTACATTTTCCATGCAAGAAAATGTGATTTCACCGGATGAGGTAAAGCCTGATTCACTCATGATTTTCGATGATGTATCCACTGAACGTCAAGGCATCATTCAAAGCTATTTCAGCATGGGTCGTCACAAACATATCGATTGCTTCTATCTTGGACAAACGTATTCAAAAATGTCCAAACAGTTGATTCGTGACAATGCCAATGTCATTATTTTATTTCGTCAGGACGAGAGGAACAGTCGTCACATTTATAATGAACATGTGAATCCGGATATGACCTTTCAAATGTTTACAGAATTGTGTGCCAAGTGCTGGAACACTCAACGTCATGCCTGTTTAGTGATTGACAAACAAAGTGAACTCAACCAAGGACGGTATCGCTTAGGGTTTGATCATTTTATTGCTATTTAAGGCCTTGTCTCATTCCCCGGCAAGTCATTTGCCAAGACACCATGGCGTTAGCAGAGAGTCAATTGAAAAAGCATATTATTAGAGCAAAAAATACTATTCGCCAAAAGTTTCGTCAATTGAAACAATCACGTGCAAATCATGCTTTGTTTATTCAGCAACATTTAGCACCTCCACTAAAAGCCATGTTGAAACCCTCTTTCAAGCCATCTGAAACGCTACCCACCGTTTCACAAGCCACGCAGACGCTGCACGAGGACCCTGAGGAAGAGGAAGAGGAACAGGAAGATTTGACTAGTGTTAGTGAAGTTGAGGATGAGGAGGAACACGTGTTTACGCCTCAAAAAAAGGCCGCACCCCTTGCAGAGTTTTTGAGAAAAAAGAAATCCTTGGCCATGGTCGAAACACCTTGCCCTTCCAGGGCGTCTCCGTTTTCACAACTCTTGGCCACCCCTCAACATAAAGCTCAACTGAAAACCATTTTAATAAAATATTATGGATCAACATTGGAACCCTATTTCACCGATCTATTTATTGGAAACACAGATACCACGTATGGTGTTCGCTATGAGGATGATAGTGTATTGTATCTGTTATGTTAAGGGTGTTGTTGGTTTGACTAACCCGCGCCTCCCACCATTTGTATTGTATCTTTGAGGGATGTCAATACAAATACTAAATCTAGGGGATGAAATTAATCTAAATTGGGGTTGTAGCTTGGCGAATTTGTAAGAGGTTGGGATTGTTTTAGGAAGAACTGCGGACACGTTTAGAGAGCAATTTACATACAGGGGAATTGGCGGGAGGAATGAATACTCACCTAGATCACCTCTAGGCCGCACGCTGGCGGTGCAGTGCCTCCAGCATGTCAGCGTTCAATGTAGATCTTAAAACTAGGTACTAATCTAAAGGGAAGGGCTTCTTAACCTAAACGAAATAAAAAGGTAGTCAATAGACTGTTCAGAAAGGGGGTTTATTAAGAAATAGTGGCAATTGCAATAGGGGAGGATGGAAATAATAATCTAGGGGGAAAAAGGAATTAAGCAGGCACGATGTCACTCACCCCACCGTTAATACCGGTCTTCCATGATGATGGTGGCGTTGGGACTCGATATGGGGCCATCCCCCATATCGGTCCGACGTAGCACAACTCCTATAGAGTGTAGGACTGTCACTGCAGGTTCAGAAGAGTCCACGTTCCTAAGAGACCGCGGCGCGTGTTCGTACCTCTATTTATAAGTAAAAGGTGCGATGTCAGTCCAGTCAGCGGTATGTTGGGAGTGTAATGTCCGCTGTGTCCTGTCCAAGTGCTTGCTGTTGGAACCTAGGTCTATGACCTACGGCTTACTCCGTAGTCGTGTTGCCATGTCGTCTTTTACGAAGTTACCTCTTATTATATTTTATGTATTTATAGGCACAGTCCTTTCCTAAAGGGCTGGGGCCAGGACAAGTCTTCTTCCTGTTTTAATAATCGTCCTCGATTATTGGACTAGACGTGGGGGCGGAAACTTTTATTTTCTTCTTTCTTCTTTTTCTTCTTTTCTTCTTCTTCTTTTCGTCGATGTGAATTTGTTTTCGATTCGTCGGATCGTCCTTCGTCGCTTCTGGTCTTCTTCGTAGGTGGGGGGATGAGCGAAATTGCACCGTGCTAAGGGTTGGAAGGCGTGGCAAGAGTGTTGGGGTGGTTTGTTTTACAGTCATATCATAGCAGATAGTTCTCTGTATCTGTCTATATCCCATATTGTATGTTTTACATAATCTGTATTGCCCATTTGGCAGAGTTAAAATTTGCATAAAGGTATTGACATTGTTTTGTAAAAATTGAAGAAAAAACTAATAAATGGAATTTCAGCGGAAATATAAATTGAAAGAAATTAAGCTGAAAGATATATCTTTAATGAAATCGCATAGGAAATTTACATTATTAGCACCGTACTCGGATTAGTGCGTGACTTGCGTACGATGCCGTCAAGTCGAGCCCTGCCTCGAGGATGCATACATACTGTAATTTTCCTACGATGGGAAATGATGCTGTAAGGAGCTTAAATAATGGCGATCCCTTATGAACTAGCACGCACCCTTTGTAGCGTGTGTAAAAAAGGGAAAGAAAAAATGTAGTGTATTGTACTCTAGGCCAAGTGTAGCTATGAGGGTGCGCTACTATGAATAACCTCCTTACAACGTGGGGGATGATGAAATAAAATTGTAAAAATATCCTAGAAAACGTGAAATTCCCTCAAAGTTACTTGATGAAGTGCGTAAAAAAACATGTAGTTAAGTTATTAAGAGAAAAAAATTAGCATTGAAGTATTGTTAATAAATAGCTGAAGGCTCCTGCCTAAATCGGCTGACATTCTAGTATGGTTTGTAGGTTTTGACTGCTGTTGCTGCCATGCGTGTTGTAACTTTGGTCTTGCGTCACGTTCATCCGGGGGGCATCCTGCATGAATGTCCTACTGGGGGATTACAGGATTGTACACCGTATAATTAGTCTGAAATCAGAAATCTCTCTTAACGTTTTGTACAGAGGGATTGGTTTACCCTGGTACCGTTATTTTTTTTCACTGAAGTTCGTTACGTCGTACGCGGTAATCTCGTTACTTAATGTCTGCATTTTGACATAATATACTAATATCCTTATAAACTAACGTGCAATATGTATTCATTGACATATTGGCCATTGTGGTTATACACTATACCACGTCTTATATGCGTCGTTGTAAAACTGCAACATGCTTCCTTAAGCATTTAGCTGCGTATATCCTCTTATATTTCGTAGAACTTGAATCCTTTATATTTGTAAAAAACTTTCTTATATATCGACGTATATCTTTGCTATAGCTGAGAATTAATCCTTAAGTTTTATATTTACACTTTCTCAGCGTGAATTAAGCGACGTATTCGCTTCTTAATCTATAGATATGCAGACATTATGTAAGGATACTCGCACTACGTGTACACTCGATCGTTAAGTTTAAATAGATTATCGTTAAAATGGCGACTGTTTCGTCGGGAACTTATTGAAATTAGAAATTATTTATTGCCTCTACGGGCTAACTTGGGAATTCTGTGCACTGTATAGAACTTCAGGAAATATAAATTAACAAGATAATACTATCTGAAAATATATTATCTGAAAAAAATGACATTTATTACTGACATGTGATAATTGCCTGTAAAAAATAACACTGTTAATGACATGGTATGTAAGACCCTTTTGTAAAACTTGCCACGTTATATAGGGGGGGGGGGAGGTGATTTACTATCTAGCTTAATTCTTAATGCTAAATCTAATAATATTATCTTTTCTTAGCTAAATATGCTATATACATGGGGTAAGGTGGACTAACGTGCCTGGACAGGGGTGAAAAAATCTCTTGAAGGGGGGGGGGGGTCGATATATATTAAAGGTATTTCTTAAATATTTAAGCTCTCTCTATATATTGTATCCGCAGCCATGAAAATTTTCTAAAGTGTACCTTCAATGAGGTGGCTACCTTTGCTCCTTAATAAAATTAATAGGGCTGTATCTTCACTGAAATGCATATCTTTGCTCCGTAAGAAAAATAATGGGGCTGTAACTTCACTGAAATAGCTACTTTTGCTCTTTAATAAAGTTAATGGGGGCTGTATCTTCAATTAAATGCCTATCTTTGCTCCGTAAGAAAAATAATGGGGTTGTAACTTCACTGAAATAGCTACTTTTGCTCTTTAATAAAGTTAATGGGGGCTGTATCTTCAATTAAATGTCTATCTTTGCTCCGTAAGAATATAATGCGGTTGCTCTATATGGAATGCCTAATATTATGCCTGAGTTGCATAGTTTTATATCTTTTACATATCCTGTTGCCTTCTTGTCATAGAAAATACGGATGCATGTGATTATGACTTTTAACCAAGTGGTATCACTCTTTATATAGAAAATCAGCAAATGTGTCCAGCGGTGTAGGTTTCAGATTACCTACTATGCTACAATATCATAAAACGTGTCATTATTTCCTCATGTTAAACATAATACCAAAGAGATATCGTCTGTTGGTAGACTGTCCGTACTTCGATACAGGACGCATTCCATCGGACGTTAAATCCATGCTGTATTGGGTTTATTTTAATATAAATATCTCCTAACATCTTATCAGAATACTATAAAGTTATCGGCTGTTGGCAGACTGTTCGTACTTCGATACAGAACGCATCCCAGTGGCCGTTAAGTTCATTGTGTATTAAGTTTATTTTAATATAAATATCTCCTGATATTTTATCAGAATACTATAAAGTTATCGGCTGTTGGCAGGCTGTCCGTACTTCGATACAGAACGCGTCCCAGCGGCCGTTAAATTTATTATGTATTAAGTTTGAATTGACCGCCACAAGATGTATAACGTGGAGGGTTTAATTCCCTGAAAGTATTAAAACGAACGTCATCTAGGCGAAAGGGTTGGTTGGCTATGTCCTTTGAAAGTTCAGTAGCGTTCTAATATCTGGACTACTTCTAACGTGTTCAGCGGGTTGGCTAGGTCCCTGAATCTGAAATGATAGTCTTCGGTCGCCGGTTGTCATTATTATATTGACCAATGTACCTGTAACTAATTACTTCCCCCTGGGTGTGACGTTTCTACTCTTAAGCATTTGGCTTGCGTAAATTGTGGACTTTGGGGCCACGGTGTGGACAGTAATCTTATTTATTAATGGCATTTGTTATCAACGTAGGTGTGTTAATATCTCCTTAATCTCCTCCATACTACCCTTATCTCAAAGCGATGTCCTCCCTCGGACCTGCTGCAAGATATCAATAACGTCGTGTTCTTGAGGCTGTGCTAACCATTGTGCCTGCTCAAGATATCTATCAACTTCACTTAATATTTCCCTTATCTCAAAGCAATGCTCACCCATGGACCTGCTGCAAGATATCAATAACGTCGTGTTCTTGAGGCTGTGCGAACTATTGTGCCAGCTCAAGATATCTATCAACTTCACTTAATACTTCCCTTATCTCAAAGCAAGGTGCACCCATGGACCTGCTGCAAGATATCAATAACGTCGTGTTCTTGAGGCTGTGCGAACTATTGTGCCAGCTCAAGATATCTATCAACTTCACTTAATATTTCCCTTATCTCAAAGCAATGTTCACCTTTGGACCTGCTGCAAGATATCAATATTCCTTCAACTTCACTTCAACTTCACTTAAATTACTTAATACTTATTACTAATATACTAACGATGATACTCTTGATAACAATTGTCGTACGTTGCGATGTTGCCCTGCTGTGCCCAAGTCCGTGCTTACGCATTTATGCTATACTGATATCGCCGTGCATTTGTCGGCGTTTTTTCATAAATTCCTACTGGATTCCTTTCTCACCTATGTTACTTCGTGAGGGAACGGTGTCTTCTTTGCTAACTGAATGTTCTGTTTGAAATGTACTGCTGGAAAAAGAATTCTACCTTAAGAGTGTACTTTACGCTTACATCTTTAAAATCATTAGTGCGTTTTTTCTACTATCGCACGCTTCGCATTGAAAACAAAAATAATACAGGCAAACTTATGCAAAGTTATCTGGCGTGTGAGTGAATGGTGCCAGGAATTGAACTCAAGGTGTCTGGCTTCCGCTCGAGTGCGTCTGCACGCTGAGCTAGCGAGGTAGTGTCAGGTTTAATGTCCTTGCGGCGGACGGTGTGCTGAGCACGTGTTAGTCATATGGCATATTGGATTGTGTTACAATGGACAAATAAGCATTTCCTCTGTGGTCGGCTTTCAGAACAAAAGAGAAACTGTAGTACGTCTTGACTGAATGCGTTTACAAACTAATTATTGCGGCACCTTGCAGAAATGTGATTGCAAGGTCTCCTAACTCTATGTAAGCATCTAGCCAATACTACCTTCCGCTAAGTTATACTAAAATGGATTCAGAAGAAAATATTTTAGCCTACAATCATATACAATGTATAGTTGCACTGCTGTAAAAAATACAAAGTTATTTATTCATTCCATTTATCCTATGGGATATCACAATCTTATTCCTAATAGAGCTTCATTGTGGGGGGTTTAATCTGAAATAAGGAGCAATTTTCTCTGAATATAGTAGGGTAGTTATCAATACGTCTTCCTACTAGGCTTCCATTAATATTCCTAGTGACTTATTAGATAGGGGTTGTTAATATTCAAATCGCTTGGCGTAAGAGGTGTTTATCGCGAAATCTTAAAAGGGTGGGGGTGGGGGGATTATAATTATTGTGTACTAAAAATATTCTCTAACTTAATCTACTAAAAAAATTCTGTTCGGGGGGGGGGAGATTTAAATTGTCTCACTCGCTTGGCTAATGTAATGAGTATAGGGGGCGTTTACATATGTATTAGTTACTGGGGCGGGTGTGGGTGGGTACCAAAAATAATATTTGACCCGTACTTCAAAAAATTTTCCTCAATTTTGGGTAAATTTTGCTTGGCTGCATAAGAGGGTTTTTAGGGACCTGTATCGTAGAAATTCGTTGTCTGAACTCCTGTAGGCGTTGTCTGACGACAACGTCACGATACCCCGGGCCTCCTCCATTTGTATTGTATCTGTTATGTAAAGGGTGTTGTTGGTTTGACTAACCCGCGCCTCCCACCATTTGTATTGTATCTTTTGTATAGTGTTCTTACCCGCGCCTCCCACCATTTGTATTGTATCTGTTATGTTAAGGGTGTTGTTGGTTTGACTAACCCGCGCCTCCCACCATTTGTATTGGCGATTCATCCATTAAATTTGCTCGTACTAAAGCTGTCATTAAAACATCAACTATAAATTAACGCCAGGACTGTTAAAGCTGCTCTTTTCTCGGACACCCTCTTCCCATGATTATACGTCAGAGGATCTTGACAAATATAAATCCATTTTATTGGATACCCATGCCCACAAAAGACAGTATGATCCCACGCAACAAGTGAATGCCAATATATCTCAAAAATATAAAACCATCATTGCAAAAATGTTTCCCACCAGTCAAAGTACTCGTCGTAAAGCATCCGCTTCGGGAGTGACATTTAAACCATTAAAACCCCTTGTGGATGTTACCTACTGGCACAATCCCAATAAGCTCGTCCAGCGGCTACAGTTGTTGCATGCCTCACGTCAAGCTGGCCATACCGGTCACGATTGGGAAATTCAAGAAATTGAACAAGAACTTCGAAATGCCAAAATTATTGTTTAAGCCCTCACCCATTAAAATGGGTATTGCTCACGAGTTGCATCGCCCAGCTAGGCGTCACTATCCGCGACTCAAGGTGATTTCACGAGGTGTGGATGAACTTTGGCAGGCTGACTTGGTTGAAATGATACCCTATGCTAGCGTTAACGACGGTGTACGCTATATGTTGACCGTCATTGATGTCTATTCCAAAATGGCCTTTGTTGAACCTGTGCGTCGCAAGTCTGGCCCACTAGTTACCAAGGCCTTTCAACATATTATTCAACACTCCAAACGTCAACCTCAGCTGCTACAAACTGACCAGGGGAAAGAATTTTTCAACAAGGATTTCTCCAGTTTTCTCAAATCTAAGGATATTCACCATTACACCACGTACAGCAATCTCAAAGCCAGTGTGGTCGAGCGGTTCAACCGAACATTGAAAACCCATATGTAGAAAGCGTTTACCGCTCAGGGCAGTTATCGCTGGTTGGACATGTTACCTGAGCTAGTGTCACGTTACAATGACACCAAACATAGAACGATTGGGACCAAGCCACGCCTCGTGACTAAAAATATTCAGCGATTGGATAAACTGTTTAACCCCATAAAAACAGCCGATCCTAAACGTCACCGACTGAACATTGGGGATTTTGTTCGTGTGAGCAAATTTAAGTCTGCCTTCAATAAGGGTTACACGCCTCAGTGGGGGACTGAACTATTTCGAATTCGTCGAGTCAACTTGGACACTCCAGTCACCTATTTACTCGAGGACCTCAACCATCAACCCATAAAAGGTAGATTTTATCTCCATGAACTTCAGAAAACAGCATTTCCTCAGCATTATCTTGTGGAAAAAGTGTTGAAACAAAAAGGAAATAAACTCTACGTCAAATGGTTAGGGTTTAACTCTACGTTTAATTCTTGGATCAATAAATTACATGTTGTGTGAACCTGTGTACTTTTTATTTATTCACACATGTTGAACACCACCTATAGCTCTATGTGTACAGTCCTCAGCTCTACATATTTCTTTCTCTTTCCACCTGTGTTCTCTCTTACATTACCCCTCCCCCTCTCCCCCCCTCAACCTCCCACCACTGCTGTTCGCAGCTCTTGCCTATCTATTGGTTGGGACATCATTCCCACAAGTTGCATCATACTTTTTACTGATTCAGCGATTCCCACGCTTTGACCATTCTGTTATCAGGCACGTGGACAGCTAACGTCCCAGGCGAACACCTGTGGCGAATCAAATTTCACATGAACTTGCATTTTGTCACGTACGAAGCAAAACAGGATGTGACTTGTTAACAGTTATCGCGCACGTGGACAGATAACACCCAAGGGAACACCTGTGGAAGATCAAATTTCACATGAACTTGCATTTTGTCACGTACGAAGCAAAATAGGATGTCACTGGTTTAGCATACATGCGGTTTCACAAATGTGTGTGCATGCCTTTCACACTCCCCTGCCACCACGATGGTCAGATTATTTCACCTTTAAGGACACCATGTAGAGTTCGCCTTGAAACTGAGCACACTATTTCAATAAATTTTGAGGCTATCTTACTACTATACCATTAACTTCACAGCATTGAAACTTTGCACATGCAGTTAGTGATATCTCCTCAACACAGGGCAAGAATTATGGAAAGAACCAAATGCCCAGTTTATGTAAAATACATTTTAAATTTTACCTGAAAAATAATTTTTGAGAATGTTGTAATCTCTTTAGGTACACTTTTCTCAGAAAGTAGCAGACAGAGAGCAACTAAACTGCCCGTATATGTCGTATAGGCTTTGATTTACACAGTAGGTGAAAGATTTTATTCATTAGAATATTATTTGGCCAATTAAAAAATATTATATTTGATGTACCAAATTTTGGTAAATGTTTTGTAATATTAAATTTTTTATAGGGCTTGATATCAGTTAATATCCAGTTATATTTCACCTAGTGTGTTTATAATGACCCCATGCATACCCATAAAAAATTCATGACAATAAGTTCAGTAGTTTCAGAGAAAAGTGTACCTGAATGTCAAAAAATATAAGTTACGGTAAATGACAAAAAAACAAAGACATGCGTTTTTGACACATATCAGCCTTTTAGAATTGTCCAGCTCCATACTCCTCTTCATTCTTGGTTTTCTCATCTTCTTTCTTCTTCTTTTCAGCTCTCTTCTTTATTCTGGCTTCTTTGGTCATCTCTTGGCCACTCTTTTCAGCTTCCTTCAGTCGCAGCATATCACTCTGGCGAAGCGCACATGCCATGTCATTGCCTGGTACAATGCCAAGTTTTTCATGCCATAAACAAACCTCAAATTAACCTCATATTTCTTCTCAACTAATTTTGATGTCATAGTTGATTTATTGCTGCCACATGAATTACATTGTATTTCCAATCAAGTGGCTAAGCCCCTTCTACTTTTTTCATCTTCCTTTAGTTCAAAACAGTCTACACCATCACAGTGTTTACATTTAGCAAATGAGTGTAGCAATGCAGAAAGTACACCTATATTTAGAATTGCATAACTATCACAACTACTTGCATTACTGACAATAGAACGGGCATTACTCTCGGCTTCCAAATAATAGTTTCCTTTTTCAGGCACTGCTTGCTCTTCCAATGTCATGTTTGGAGTCGGTTGAAGGCAATTCAAAATCGCCCTTCATACCTTTGGCAACACGGCGATAATGTTTACATTTACCAAACTTCCTAATTCGACCCATAATAACACACGGGAACACAAAACTGTAAATAAATGTTATAAAACCAACGACGACTGATCTACACGAGGTTACCACTGAAAATTCAAAACATCAACAAGTTTCCGCGGAAACCGATGCTTAGATGTTTCCATGGAGATTATATAATCAAGGCAGCTACCAGAACTACTCAGATGTTTCCATGGAGATTATATAAGCTACCAGAACTACCAACAGACAAAACAAGACTTCCTATTAGCATGCCGAAAAACAACTTTTGGTGACAGTCCACGCCAGGTGGGCGTGGTCAGCTGAGCACCATAATTAAATGCCCCGAAAAAGGCATTTAGAGGGCCGGAAGGTGCAAAAATCATATGCCAGCTTATAGAATAGACCTTCCCTCACACATTTATCAAAGAAAAAAAAATCCGATTTTTTCATCACTCAACTCTACAAGGTGTCCTTAAGCGTCTTGGTCATTTTTTCCATTGCACTTGTTGTCAAGTCAGATCAATGCCTTCCAATAAGCTCAAATGACCTTCACCGCCTGTAAGTTTGTTTTCTGTACTCGCTTCGACCAACATAGAACCAAGTTCTCATTACCGTTTACACGTTAAAGGTAAAATATCAGAAAACGCATGCTCGTTCTGTCATACACCGACCAGCCGAAATAGCGATTGTTCTATTAAGCATGGTCCTTGTGGTTAGCGGCAGGTTCGTTGAAACACACACCCAGCCGTATCGTCTCTCTCAACCACTACGCTTTATAAACATTATAAACAGGTAAAGAAAAAGAAAACGTTTTTTCAACATGTACGGCGTTAGGCCCTTTGTGAATTATTTTTTGGAAAAAAATATCTACCACATTTGAAAGGGGGCGTTAGCCCAAGTCCTAGGACACCTCGTACACGTCTCTAGCGTTATTGGTCCGTGAAATATCAGCAAAAATCACAAAAAACACGTGTTTACCCCAAAATCAAGTTTCCAAAATTTTTTAAGAAATATAACGAGCAGTCCATAGCAAAGAGGACGTCACCCCGAGTCCTTGGACCCGTCGTACATGCCTCTAGCATACTTGGTTCGCGAGATATAGCAAAATGTTTAAAATCACGTTTTTACCCCAAAAAGACTGTGTTTCCAGCATTTCACCTTTTCGACACCTACATTCCCGTAAAGAGCACAACGAGACGAAAAAAACGAATCCAAGCACGCCCTCCTAGCATGGCTCCTTCCATTCCAAGGTCGCAGGGTCTCACAACTTCCTAAGTGGAGCAGCTTTCCCCTTACCACACTACTACCAAAACACAAATTTTTGCTCTAGCGACTTGAAATTTATTTTGGGGGTAGAGGGCATAGGGACCTTTCATTTATGTCAAATAAACGTTTTTGTAGAGTTCCCAGTTTCCAAAATATGGGATTTTCAAAATTCGAGTGTTTTCAAAAAAACATAAAAGTAAAAAAGTTTTATTACAAAAAATAAAGGTCATAAAGACCATTCGTTTGAGCCATGGCACAACGTTCTATCATCTTTGGTTTTCAAACTATCACCAACTTTTGAAAACAAAAATTTTCAAAAAAATTTTCAAAAATATAACGAGTAGTCCACAGCAAAGAGGACGTCATCCCGAGTCCAATGACACGTCATTTGTTAAAATCCGACCATGGGTTCACGAGATATTGGCTTGGACTCACGCGGCGGCCATGCTGGTTTGTTGGGCACAGGAGTGTCAAGTGGGGCAGAAGCACCACTACTCCACTACTTCGGTAGCATGCTGAACTGCTATGCCCAAGATAGCGGGTTCAAACCCGGCCGAAGTCGTCGGATTTTTTAAGAGCGTTGAAAATCCTTCAGTATGCCTTCCTTCGGAGGGGAAGTAAAGCCGGCGGTCCCATGTCATAGATTTATGGCATGTAAAAAATCCTTTCACAGACTAAACTTGTGTAAAGCAAAATTTGTTAGGTTAGATTTCGTCAGAACGCTCTATCAAAGTTCCAACGTTCGCCACTAGGTATCATTGATATCTGGTGGCGAAAGTTGGAACTACTTGAAATTGAACGGAATGTGTAGCTCACCCTTTAGGGTATCCGCTGGAAGCAGCTACAGACTCAGGCGAGCCGAACATGTCCTCGGACACTCCCGGCACTAAAAGCCATACGATAAATAAATAAATAAATAAATAAATGTCCTGTACACCGCGTGTGCTACTCCTCGCTGTATGTTGGCTCGGGTATCGCCCAGTGATCGCCGTTCGCCACGTACAGCTTTGTAGCCGGACCGAGCCAGACTTTAGGCTATACGGCTGCAGGGGGGCAAGAGGGATAGTGTGTTAACAATGACAGCAACGGAGCTACTTCCTTCCCCGGCGAAAAGAACTGCGCATGCTCTGTTTATCCCATCTCTTTCACAACTAATGACAAGTGTCCGACTCAGACACGAGCTTCGATAACAACTACCGCTCTATCTGTTGGAGAATTAGTGTACCAAGTAGCAGTTTGAAAGGTTGTGTCTTTTCTCCGCTTGAAGCGCCCTTGTCATTTGATTTTCATTGTACATTTAAAAATCACAGAACAGCCAACTGAATGGATATTATATAAGCTATAGTTATAAAAGTTAACTCAGTTTCATAACATTCCTTTATAATTTACAAATTTTTAAGGCCCATTATAATTGTATTTAGATGTACCGTAACAGAGGATTAACATGACCTATGATAGAAAATAAATTTATTCCTCTCGAGAAGTTGGCTATCTTGGCCGTGGCAAGTACTTTGTCAGATGTGTGTTTTTTAAGTTGTGGATATTTGAGTGTGTGTTTATTGTTAACATAGGTATTTATTTATACATTTATTATTATGAATACTGTTCAGGAGTTAAAAACCATTACCTTTTCCCAACTTACTCTGCAAGAAAAGGTGGCCATAAAAGAAAAGGGAAGGCCTATCCCAAACCTAAATTTAGTTCAAACGACTCAGTGCAAAGGCAAGGCTAGGACTCGTTTATTCCATAATGACGTGTATGGCAAATATGAGTGGGTTTGTGGCTGTGAATTAACCAACAGGATGTATTGTTTCCCATGCTTAATGTTTTCATGTGACAAAGACAAAAGCAGTGATACCTGGACCAAAACAGGGTTTTCTGACCTAGGACATTTGAAACAAAAAATGGACAAACATGAGCAAACAAAAACACACATGAAGGCCGAATTAGAATTTCAAGTATTAGGGAAATACGAGATCAGACAGCAGCTTGATTGTGCATTCAGGAGGAACATAGAAAAGCAAAATATCGAGTTATCGAAGAACCGACACGTTCTGTCACAGATCATTGAATGCATCATGTTTTGTGGAATTTTCGAGCTGGCATTGAGAGGGCACAATGAGAAAGAAGATTCCGTAAACCCGGGTATTTTTAGAGGACTAATAGATTTCATATCCGAATTAGATACGCTTCTGAAGGATCATCTAAAAAGTGCAACAGTGTCTAGAGGAACATCTAAAGAAATTCAGAATGACCTATTTCAATGTATGCTTGACGTATGCCAAGATGAAATTAAA
This sequence comes from Meconema thalassinum, assembly GCA_946902985.2. Classification (NCBI taxonomy): domain Eukaryota; kingdom Metazoa; phylum Arthropoda; class Insecta; order Orthoptera; family Tettigoniidae; genus Meconema; species Meconema thalassinum. Next base: position 430,307,839 of record OX336394.1, read on the forward strand.
ACTGAAATCCAAGAAGCAGACTTCATCTCCGTAATGGCTGACGAGACGTCGGATGTTTCATCACAAAACCAAATGGTCATAGTGTTTCGCTACCTGCTGCCAAATGGCAAGCCTATTGAAAGGTTCTGGGCTTTCAAGAACCCTAGCGGTCATGACGCACAGGCCTTGGCTATATGAGTTAAAGACGCTTTAGAGGAAGTGGTGTCAGAAAAGACCAAAGTCATATCTCAAAGCTATGATGGAGCTAATGTGATGAGTGGAACGCACTCCGGTGTACAGGAGATTGTAAGAAGAGACTATCCGTACGCTTATTACATACATTGTTACGCCCACAAACTTAATCTAATAATGGCTCAAGCTAGTAGCCAAAATACACAAGTGCGTATATTTTTTGCAGATCTCAATGAAATTCCTCAGTTCTTTTGGAACTCATCTCAAAGAGTTAATGTGTTAGACGAAGTGGTTGGTAGAAGAATTCCTTCAGGTGCAAACGTTAGATGTAATTTCAAATCTCGAACGGTACAAACGGTGTATGAACATAGAGAATCTTTGATGGAATGTTTTGAGAAAATTGAAAATTCAAGTAAACAAATAAACACCATCACACAGGCAAGAGGTTTACGTTTGAAAATAGAGCAGCCTGTGTTCTTATTCTGGCTTGATTTTTTTCACCACATAATGCCACATGTGGATATTTTATATCAACAGCTCCAAAAGAGGACAATAGACACTGTTACCGTGAGAAAAGCAGTAAATTCATTTGAATCTGCAGTGGAAAGTGTTCGGGATACAGTGGATAACATTTCAGAAGAAACCTCTTCAGCAAAACGAAGACGTGAGGAGACTCCAACGTCAAGAAAAATTGCAGCTAAAGAAGTGTGTGATGTTATTTCTATGCAAGCTAAAGAACGTTTCTCCTTCACGGGTCATCTTATGGCTTCAAATCTTTTTTCTTCGGAAAATTTCAAGTCGTTCGATAAGAAATTTCCAGAAGAAAGTCTTTTCCAAGCTTGCCAAGCCTATCCTTTTGTTGACAGATCCAAATTGAGAACAGAATTAGAAGTTATGTACATGCGTGAAGACTTCCGGAATGTCACCTGTGCAATTGACTTGATTGAATTCATTATTGAGAATAATTTGGGGAAAATATTCAGTGAAACGCTCAAAGTCTTGACTACCACACCTATGACCACAAGTGAAGCAGAGAGGTGTTTTTCTACACTAAAAAGAATAAAAACATTTCTCCGAAGCACAATGTCACAAGATAGACTGACGGCATTAGCAATGTTGTCGATTGAAAAACAACTTGTGAGGTCAATTCCAAATTTCAATGCCAAAGTTATCGATAAATTTGCCCAGAGAAGGAGAGAAGAATGAACTTTAGTCACAGAAAAGTGATTCAAACGTAATTTAAGGTTTTAAAATTGTGTATTCATTGTTGTTATACTTTATTCAAGCCATATTGGCTACTTTATAATTAATCTGTGCATTTCACAAATGTTCTTGTAAATAGACTCAAGATGCCACTAGTGAACTTGGGGAATATAATGTGAGTGACATCGTCAGAGTAAATATCACAAAATTTCAGACAGTCGACCCAGCATAGGATTCATGTCTGTAATAGGAAGGATTGGCACGGTAAATTATACATTTTGTATATTTCTATATCAGATATAATTGTTTAAAATTAATTTCTTGAACTGTAAATACAATAATGTTAAAGTAAAATTTTGCGTTGACCAGTTTTCGCAGTAAAACATTTCGTTTAAAAATATTTAATATTTTGTTCATAAGCAATCAGTTATTAAAATCGTGAAATCGTAATGAAGCTGTTATTTTGTATGGTTAGGTTTGCTTGCATTTATATCAAATTTAGACAATCTTTTAAAACAGTGCACACCCATGATTTCAAACCACCAGCCGCCACTGATCACATTAATAATAAAATAAATTATTCAAAAAAGAAGACAGGAAGAGGCAGTAGACTTACCACTGCAGCACAGCATCCAAATATTGAACAGTTCAGGGGAGTAGAACTACTCTACCAGGCGCGGATCTAGAGTTTGGCTTTGGGGGGTCACAGAATCGAAATTGTTCAGAAAAATGGTATCACTAACAACGCAATCACAAAATAACCAAACGTACAAAACCAGACCAATTTTTATGCAAGCTACATGGATAGAAATTTGATACGTTTAGCGCACCAAAAATATTCGTACAAATTGCAACGCCGTGTTTTGCGACTTTTACATCGAGCTTCGAGAAAAGTATCCAGGTACGTTACAGTTTCGGCAAGTCGAGTTGGTACCGACAAAGGGAGAGAGTCACAGCTTAAATTGCCAAGCAAGCTTGCAGTTTGGACGTCGGCAAAATGTTTTGGTGCGAAAAAAGACCCAAATTTCTATCTGTGCATTGCTTCACATTCATCGTGACATCACTATAAACATCGATTCGGTAATCACAAGGTTTGCTAAACAAAATAGACGAGTTGATTTTGTTATATAAATAATCGTTTTTATATAACAGGTATGAAGTTGTAAATACGTACAGTTGTAACAGAACATAATAATTGCAATAAAGATATTTTCAGTATTGAATTTAAAAAAACTGTTTTTCAGTTAAAATTCGTTAAGTTTTATTTGTCTGGTTATTGTGTTTTCGTCTTTTGAGTTTGCAAAAAATTTGGTCTCCGTTTGGGGGGGGAGGGGTTATGACCCCCGTGACCCCCCCCTGAATCTGCACCTGTACTCTACCCTGAATATATCCTCTACACAAGAGGGCAAAATAATTGGTTAATCAAATGAATTACACTCGGGGGAAGGAATGATTATTATAGGCAAATGGGTGTGGGTACGCACACAACTATGACATGTGTATTGAATTCTGACAAACATTTGTTAATACCAGTACTAAAGGAATTCCAATTTATCATTGAACTTTATCTTTAGTTTGATTTAGCTAAATAATCTGTGTTTTACAACTCCAATTTTAAACATTAGATATTAGTGGCACTAAACAAATACTGTAATAACACTGCTCTCATCATCTGCACAATAAAAAGGTTCCTTTTTGCAATGTATTACTTTTCAAAATAATTATAAGTTACTTAAAGTGTTAAAAATTGACTCTCCAACAACTGAAAAAAGTTTTTTAAAAATACTCGTATTTGAGGTACACTCTTTCCTCAGTTGTAAATCCATGCTTACTCTAACTTGGTACTTTTTGACAGTTCTCGTGGGGGGAAGTAGTTCCACTGCTACCATATGCATTGCAGCCAATGAGCTGCGACCACAAGGCAGCATATGTATTCCATCACGTGGCAAAACATACATTTTACTTGTCATATCCGCTGAATGACCATTGAAGTTAAACTATATTTCTCTTTGTCATTTATCTTATTAGAAACCTGCCCCGGATTCACCCAGGAACAGTTATATATTTTCATGGAGATGCATGTGCAATGAATTCTTGTCCGACGTAATTTAAGAATGGCGAGGTGTATGACACATAAATTCCCCTTCTGTCCAATCTTAATGTGACTGTGTAATTTGCGGAACGAAAAGTTCACAGGCGAAATGAAGAAAAGCCGAGTTGCACTTCCAGGGAAACTCCAAACACAACCACTCTTCTCTAAAGTCTTAACTCTACACGACTCGACAGTTTGCTGCTGGCTGTATCTGGGGTAATAGGCTCGCCCCCTAGCTAGGCTGTAACTGGGATAATAGACTTGCCCCTAGCCAGCTCGTAAACCGTCGACTCAGTAATTGAATGGCGATTGATGGAAGAAATGAAAACGTAAAAGCACTAATAGTGGGCGATGTATTGAAGATGCTCTCCTGGACTTTTACCATTTAAATGATCTAGTCGACTTCCTCGATACGTTACGGCGACGTCACGAAATGTACCGAGAATGCACTGAGGTGTGTGACGTCATAGTACCGCCTGGTGCATGTGTACTGAGTTCACTGGTGAGCTCTGGCGTTACGAGACGGTAACACAGCGAGCGTGACGTCATCCAGCCAGCTCCCTCCATTCATCGCGCGCTCCAGCTCCCTCATGACTTGTAACTTTCTAGCGTTCAGATTGTTTCTTGATCATCTAACATGTCAAGAGTCTTTGGCTTCGAGCGAATCCAGCCTTTCTAGCATTTTTCAGCATTTATAGCATTTAAAAGGATATAAAGTCCAGTCTTTCAGACTGGCTGTCTCTTTTTTGTAGAACTTTTATGATGAACAATTCATACACTCATAATGTTGTACCCCCGCATTACACTGTCACTCCCATATTTCTACATCATTTAACATTATTCCAAATACACTACGATCTACAATCTAACACACCTCAATGAACTCCTATAACCTGACACATGACCCCTCTTGAACTCATACGATCCCCAGACCAGTAGCAGCATAGCCCGGAATGTGCAGTAATGCTTACCTTGCAGCTCCAGAATTATAAAAGCAGTCAGTCAGAGTTAGTCAGGGTCTGTGTCCAACCGAATCTCTGAAGGTCTACTTCGTGACAGCCGCCATCTAGGGTAAGTGTGCTTACGGGTTACATCCCTTATATCCACCACTTACACTCTACCCCTTTTACACTTTGTATTAGCCTTGTTTGAACGCTAAGACTAGTAGCACTGAAGTCTGGTCTTTGGAATAATTACACCTCACTAAAGAAGTGATCATTAAACCTACTGGTATTAACTTTATTGGTCTTGTAGCTTATTTGATTGTAGGATAATCCCCTATCCTCCAACCCGAAGCCATTAGAGCCCAGTATTACTTAATTGTTTTAAAAGCATCAGATCAGCAGTTCGCCTGACGGCTCGCCATAGAGTTCCAGTCAGCAGGTCCACTCATAACACTCGCTTGTACGCGCTGCCCGCATGTGTTGAGCAATCACCGCTCAACCGCAGGTTATCAATTAGCCATCAACCCCTTCACAAATACCCCATCCCCGAGCTCACCAATCACCTCGAACACTTGGTAGCTCTTCCTCGAGCCTGTCTAAGCTAAATAGATGCCCCGCACTCAATCTTACAAAAAACACCTACTCAAACAGCCCCTATCACCACAACATTCTACATCAACCCCTAACACATTGTATAAGCCCTTCAAGGCCCATACAATAGTATATTGATATTTTTAACGGTTTGCCCAGCGTAAGCTTAAAAAGCGCACGGATGCTAGGTTTCTTTTTCAACCTTTTTCACTGAAATCATTAACCCTCAATTGGTGGCGCCACGGTCATTTAGACCGGGCCTATTGTTTATTTCTTCTGTGTGTACTCGGTTTGGCGCCAAGTCTTTCCATTTCCTAGTACCTTCCTCCTGCCCCTCACCTTACAACACCACGCATCTCTTATCAGTTTCACTCCATGCGCTCCATTGTTACAAGCAAAAGCTTCGCCACCCGGTCTAAAGTTCCATTGCGCAACCAAGTGTGTGTGTCACTTTTACAGTGCAATGTTCCGTGCGCGACTAATTAAGATTGTATAATTTGCATGCAGTTTTGTATTTGTTTGCATCTTTTGACTATTATTTGTGGTAAAATCGACAAGAGAGGAGAAGAGTGTATGTAGTAGTTTAAGTTTTAGATGGTAACATTATTTCATTGCATTTTCTATTTAAAACAAAATAACTACACTTTATTGTCTCATTTGTTATAATGTAGTCAACCATGGCTAAAGAGTGAGATTCAGCAACTCCATCCTGCTTTTAATGATGCCCGGTCTTTTTGACCCTGCGCGACCAAATACGTTTCATTTTTCACGCGACCAAACAAGGGTTAATCGTTACTGCTTGGCTTCCTTTGATCATAAATAAATTATTTTCTACGCAAACCTTCCTTGAGAAATCCTTACAGAATGGTGAAAACCGCATCAACCACCCAGTGGTTCTCAAGAACACCCATGACATCCAAAAATCAGGGACTTTGTTTTATACTACAGTATGTAGAGATGTGGTCGGGTGGATTATACAACAGCTGCTGTGTGGGTGGTGCATTTTCTACAGCCATGGAATATCAGAGGTCTAATCCGATTCTTAGTCCTTTCTCTTTCATGGTGTTTCAAGATTCTAACATCGTCTTCCAAGCCCTGCTTTAACAAAACCTTCAACCATTTTATATATGGTATACACAGTAACAACTCAGGCTATAATTTCAGGCCTATTTTAATGCACAATAACCAAGCCATGTGAAAATAAATAACCTGTCCACAGTTCTTGAGGAAATGCTCTCGATTTATACTGCCTTCTTCTTGGTAGAACACTTTAAATGATCAATTAGGAATACCACAAGTCTTAGTCCCTATTCTGACGATTTGTGGGAGAGTTTCTTAAAGATCAAGCAAGCCCCATAAATATTGCAATCATGAACATACAGTATGAACAAAACAAACAGAGGAACAGAACCCTACACAGTTAAAAGCTGCCCCAAAACAGGGAAACATCAAAAATAAAAACAAATTAAAATCCAGTCTTCCTTTTTCCCTTTTATTTTATCTTTGGCTTTGAGTCCACATGAAAGTTGAAATCAAAATGTCGCATATTCACATGCTGAAGCCACATTTACGAGAAACACAATACGCCAAGCTGAAAAGTAAACATACACTGACGTTGGAATATTAATAAGTATTTTCAGATTGCGGAATTATAATTTATAATGGCGCTACTTGCAGTGGTGGACTAACACAGTAATGTGAGCATTACCAACTGTATACTCGTGCCACGAGCACATGGTTCTTCAGTGTGTAAATGGAGTCTTAAAACACTTGTCTCTAGAGAGTTGGCAACAGTAGCTGTCAAAAGTGCCAAGTTAGAGTAAACAAACTTAAAAAGGACATCAAAAGTACATGTTCTGGTGAAAGAACAATGGGAAGACACTCAACCCTCGAAGTAGGAAGGCAAAAAAAGACAGACGGAAAAGGGAATGTAGACAGAGTGTGACCCAAAGTAGATTGTTCAGAAAAGCCACAAAGATAGTTAAACCTTTAGAGATCCTATTATGATAAGGACAACCCTTGTTGTAAAATGAGGGCTATCCCTCTCAATCTGACACCTTTAGGATGAGGTCTTAACACAACTTTATAAATGTAAAAGAAACTTAAAGAATTTACACCACCTGAAAACAATCAATAATCTTGTGCATGCTTCTTACAATCTTCCAATATATCATTAACAAATCACCAGTACAGAGCACACCAACTCTAATATTTGCACAATCGAATGTTCTCGAAAGAAAACATGTCCGTTTGAGCGAATATATTTTAACACAAAGTATGAAAAAATGGTCCGGCTAACTCAAACAAATTGCTAGCGTAACGCCCCAGTGTACCATTGGGCTCTTCAGTTGGTATGATATACCTCACCAAGACACGTAGCTAGTGCACACTGAGAAGGGCACTGCAAGACGCTCGATACACATGTATCTACGTCACGAGCAATGCCAGTGTTATAATATATTAGCTCAAACGGACAATACAACATGTTTTCTTTCGAGAACATGCAATTCTATATCGATGCCAAGGTAAGGTTCTATTGCTTTGGACAGGGAGCTTGACTCCCGTAGTGCACTGGCATTGCTCGTGAAGTAGACACACTTGTATCGAGCGTCTTGCAAAGGCCTTCTCAGACCCTAATTTCTCAAACAGTTGGATCCGTTTCTAGTCCTAGGAACTGTAGGCTATGTTACGAGATGTACCTCTTCGGTACAGAAAAGCTGCTGTGGCTCTACAGTTCATTGGTCTAACAAGCAACTGCTGTTCAGCTTAATGGCCTGCAGATTAAGGGTCAAAATGATGTGCCCCCTTGGCTATCTTGACCAGGGACACTACTTCTTGGATCTGACAGCTCCTCAGCTGTCCTCATGAGGCTGAATGCACCCCATTTCACCTCCCACATCAGTCCTAAAATCCCTGATGGAGCCAGGATCTCCGAGGTAATAGATAGTTGTACACTGATCAAGTTAAATCGACAAATTAAACCCAGCGGCAGTGGATGACTATTCACGTGTGCATTTCTACTTAAACATGAGGAATTTAAGTAAATTTATTTATGGGTTTGCATTTTTATAAAATCATATAATTAAAAAAAAAAACATATGGTACTCTATCCTCCAGAACTCAGAAGTTACCTGCATTCCCAAACTCAGATCTCCTTGGTCCATTGTCTCAAATGTCCTGCTATGGTGTGGAGAGCAACACACATGGATATGCTTCTGGGCAGCGGTCTATCTCTGATTAGCATCACCAGATTTCTGACACCGTGGTTACCAAGGCAACGAGGTCTATGCATTCTGGTTCAGGAGAGACTTAGCATGTTTTATCGACAACTATAGTAGTTACCATGGTAACAAGGGCAAGCAGACATAGGTCCCTGTTGTTGAAGCGTGTTGTATAGACAACTAGTTACCATGGCAACAAGGGTAAGCAGACTTAGATCCCAGTTGTTGAAGCGTGTTGTATAGACAACTAGTTACCATGGCAACAAGGGTAAGCAGACTTGGATCCCAGTTGTTGAAGCGTGTTGTATCGACAACTAGTTACCATGGCAACAAGGGTAAGCAGACTTAGATCCCAGTTGTTGAAGCATGTTGTATAGACAACTAGTTACCATGGCAACAAGGGTAAGCAGACTTAGATCCCAGTTGTTGAAGCGTGTTGTACAGACAACTAGTTACCATGGCAACAAGGGCAAGCAGACTTGGATCCTAGTTGTTGAAGCGTGTTGTATAGACAACTAGTTACCATGGTAACAAGGGCAAGCAGACTTGGATCCTAGTTGTTGAAGCGTGTTGTATCAACAACTAGTTACCATGGCAACAAGGGTAAGCAGACTTGGATCCCAGTTGTTGAAGCGTGTGGTATAGACAACTAGTTACCATGGCAACAAGGGCAAGCAGACTTGGATCCTAGTTGTTGAAGAGTGTTGTATAGACAACTAGTTACCATGGCAACAAGGGCAAGCAGACTTGGATCCCAGTTGTTGAAGCGTGTTGTATCAACAACTAGTTACCATGGCAACAAGGGTAAGCAGACTTGGATCCCAGTTGTTGAAGCGTGTTGTATCGACAACTAGTTACCATGGCAACAAGGGCTAGCAGACTTGGATCCCAGTTGTTGAAGCGTGTTGTATAGACAACTAGTTACTGTAACAGTGGCCTCATCCCCCCCTTCCCTATTCGATTACCCAATATATGATAATAAAATTAGCATATCAAAAATGCTTTATTAACATGATATTACCATATCAGAAATTAATAAATGATAACACACAGGAAAGGCCTAATTTAATTACTCGCTAGGTCAGCTGAGTTCACAGCAAAAAAAAACCTAGGAGCGAATGTTCCGATTTGCTTGGTTTTCAAGAACACCGTCATTTGATTTAGGAAAAGAGACCAGGTGGGACGAAACCAATGTCAAGACCAGCTTGTTGAGTGGAACGCTGGACGCGTACCCCAGCAGGCCGTATTAAAATGACCCTGCCAAAAGATGAAGGAAAGGAACAGAACAAGGTATAATCTTCCTACCGACTGGACGCATTAAATGAGATAATCAAGTCCCAATAACAATATATTATAAAATCAGAAAGATGTTACATTACTATAGATCCCCTCACCCCTTACAGCACTAACAAGCCTGAACAATATAGTGATTAAACCTATACACTTCTTAGTCTAACATATAAATGCGAACACTATGATTCCCAGAAATTAATGCCCAACAAGGACTAAATAATTGTCATTTGCCCGCATGGCAATTTACGCAGTTACATTTGAGGTTAAAACATGAATTTCAAAATGGATCCGGAAGTAGAAGAAAAAAGAAAAACAACATGAGAAAGGCAATGCCTTCTCAAAAAACAAAGCTGCATCAAACAACCGAAACGCCCCTTAGTGGAACGGAAAGGTCTGACAACCTCCACAGTCCAGCATTGACCGTCCCGTCAAGGCTGTCTGACCAAGAATTAAAACCCACGAGGTTCCCATCCAGCTAACGGGAAATAGGGCAATAATAATCCACCCTGCAGTAATTACATATAAAGGTACCACCAAAGTATTACTAGACCCTCCAAAAGATTACATACTAAAGTGCTAAAATAGACTTTATCTAGTTAAGCTTGCGGACCGCCGACACGCGGCCTTAAAATGACGTTACAAAATTTAGCAGTCAAAGTTTGTATTGATCGTCCTTGGTTATGCCCCTTAGAAATTAAATCATGATAGTACCACCTGGTGTCTTCGAACCCTCCGGGGAAAACTGCACACACGTTTTCCCCGGAGGCAAGTGCTCAAGAGTCTTTCTGTCAGCAAACTTCCTCACACACTGTCTCTCGAGTCACAGATTCCACCCTTGTATATCAGCGTATCCCCACCACAACCCTCCAGTAGTACCAACTGCGACCAGTAGCACAACCGGCCAAAACAAAGCCAGAGTTCAAGGTCTTGAGTGGGTACTATAGAATATCTCCCCCACACAGGTTACTGCCTAGAAACCTTCCAGGAGCTGAGACGTTACACAATGTCCTTTGTAAGATTGTTCTCAGAATAAGAGCTTGGCGAATGCAGCTGACAGTAAATGTTCGCTTTTCCAAAGTTTGCAGACACAAAGCTCGATTTATCTCCCTTTTCAAGTGTCTATCGTCGATAAGCCTATAAGTGACAGCACACACAAAGGCACAAATCCTGGCAGAAAGAGCTCGGCGAACCCATTTCACAAACAGTCAGGCGCCGGATTGGCGAAGGAATTCTCAGAAGGGCCCCGGTGTATGCTCTCATGATAATCTGGTCAGACCTGGACCTCCTGCTGCGTCTCGAATATAAGATGAACATGTACCGATTTGCAAAATTGGTACATCCTCCTCCTCCAAAGGAAGACGATGGGGAGATGATGAACAGGGTGATGGTGTCCAGCTGGTCTCGTGGCAGCTGAAGAGGCTACTCCAATCTCCGCCAGCGGACCTTGAAGTAGATCTCCTCGGGTAGAAAGATGCCATGGGACCTAGATGGTACCTCCAAACTGGGCCCAGATTGGTAGTACACGTCCCACATAGTGACCACTGAAACACACATCAGAACAGCAGCGTATGGTCCAAATACAGTTCCCTTAGAGGGAACAATCGTTCCAGGCCAGCCAACCAGCCCATAACAGCTGAAGTTATCCCAGGAAGGATAAAAAAAAACATCACACGAAGCATTAGTGTGCCATCGAAGTTCACTTAAGAGTCTTTCAAGTCGCAAGGGCTACTTGAAGCTTCAAACAAGGTTCTACGCCAAGAGATAGTGTCCAGGGCATAATTAAAGGTCCACTGAAGTATGAAAAACACACGAAAGGGGCAACCAACTATACGATATGACTGACGTTAACAAGCTTAATTAAAGTTCACTACAATACTTAGCAAGAATAACCAAAATTTGACTAAGGTGTAGAGAACCCAGAATTTTTCATTAGAATTCGCAATTCAAAGGCACCTACAAACTTGCCCACCAAAAATTTTAAACAATTTTTCAAAATGAATTTACTTTAACAAAACCGAAGGACCATTTTTCTGCGACTTCACGAAATCAGGACAGCACGTAACTATTTCCAAAATTCACAATGACAATTACATTAACATGCCGCACGGGGCATTCCATCAGAACTACATTTACTACACCGCCCGTGACACCGCTCAAGTTAATACATTACAAAATTACCTACCGCACCGAAGGCATCACACAGAGCTCGTTTTGATATGCACACAAACACAAATTACATGTCTTGCTCAATTTTACATGTTCCTGACCCACACTGCCCTCAGTGGCCTCCAAGGACAGGAGGAACAGAGACCACAACATCCTATCACGCAAGCACACTAGCAGCAAGACAAACAAAATAAGGAAAAACCACGTCACCCACATAATTCACACACACATTCACACTTTAATAATAATAATGCCCTTAATTCCATCGGGCTGTCACCCCGATATTTCTCCCACTCCATATCTGCCAACGGGCAATGTTCCCGGTGACAACACAAAACATAAATAACCCTAAATTCCATAGGACAACTAGCGAACCAGGAAAACAGCACGAGGACTGCAGTTCATAACCTGACGTGAATTATTAAAACAGTATGCACCGTCATTCACACACTACACAAACAAACACCGCCCTGTCCTTCACATGACAGGTCCTCTCCCTTATGACACCGGGAGGAACATCACTCTTGCGCCACCAAACCCTGGCTATCACGACATAAATCAGCTCGGTACCTGAGCTCCCCCTCCGGATCAACACACGACCCCACAGAGGGTAATTAACATCTTCCCCCACAAAGGCATGGCCGCCTCAGAAGATGACAGTACAACACATTACCAAAACATAAATACACATTCGACACAAGTAGGGCACCCACCAAGCGTCACACACACCCTAGTGCACGTGGTTCACCTTCCAATCACACAACACAGACAATCACAACTCCGAAAATTTCTCTAAGTGGCGTTACCACAGACTACAGACGTCTAACTAACAACGTGTGTCACCTACCATTAATATTCACCATCCAAATACCGGGTGGCACTCTATGACCACACTCAAATCGAACCCATGATGCTTCAACGCACCACTGTCATCAAAACGTTCTTAAAACATTAACTTCACGAAGCTACTTAAAATCTCAAAATTCACAACCTCCTCGACTAACAACACGTGTCTGTATCTCACCAAATTCTAACGCCAATAAAATTCCTCCCAGAATATCAACACTAAATTATTCAGAATTACAAATCACAGCAGTGACAGATGTTACATCTCAAAAGGCACGAAGCAATTAAAATCTTCAAAATAAGTCCATAAATCCAGCTCGCACCTAACCACATTGGAACCTTGCACTAAAAAAAACTGCCAAACTACCAACACTCTATTACTCAGAGAATTTAAATTATTTTTACCACCAAGGATGATTACTCCAGTAACTACCCAGGACACTAACTGTCACTAAGGCTCACAATCGATCAGAACATCCGGTAGCAACAGCCGAACTCACACACACCCAAGATGACGGGGTACACGAAATTTTAACGAACCCAGAACTTTTCAGAGTTGAGACTACAACAGAGACCCTAGCGGTCTAACAGATCAAGGCTGCAAGTTATAAATAACTAACCAACTAATGCACTGAAGCACCCTCAAGTGAAAACTACAGAACCAAAATATAAAAATATGCATGAACGCCTACAACAGCTGATTGTGAAACGAACACACCCAAGCTAACGGGAGTCTACATGAAATCTCACGAACCTACAACCCTTCAGAAATGCGACCACAATAGAAAAACCTAGCCGCCTAACAGCAAGAAACTGCAAGTTATGAATAACTAACGAACCAGCCTATTTCAATGCCATCGCAAACGAAGCACTGCAACCTCAAAAAAAAAATCCCAAAATCAGACTAGTGAACACAGCAGCTGACACATAACGACAGCTCAGCATGCCACCGCAGGATATCTCCCTAAAGGAAAACTTTCACCAACCGAACTACCAAATAATTTTTTTTTTATATACCAAAAATCAACAAGTATTCCCAGAGTTAGCAACTTCATCTCTGGAACTCGAACACAGGACTCCAGTTCCTAACATTCATCCATCATCCATCACACATCCTTCTCAAACATCTCATTATAAGATTTTACCACCCACGACAATAACCCATTACATTCAATTATGCAAATTAGCAATCGTACAGATATCATGAACACAAATTACCCTATGGTATAGAAACACTTACCGACAGCTCACCAATCGTGGCTCGACTCTCCATACAAACTGGACGAGTGGCCTCTAAATACCCCCCCAAAAAAAAAATCGCCTTTCACCGAGATAACGAAGTCCCATACCTACAGTCACTCGACTCGGGCAAATACTATATACCCCCTGCCCGGGCCCAATCAAGATGGTACTCACACCCCAAATTAAATGGACTCCTGACAGTAGATCCCCATACGAAGCACATCTGCATAATAGGTCCATTTTCAAAATGCAACTAATACAACTAATATAAAATTAATAATAATCCATCTTACGTTACTGGCAATTAGGCCTCAATTACTCCCACCCAAATTCAAATTGCAACCTACATCAATTCATTCACACATGACTTTCATTCAATCAGCAGGATTAAAAAAAACTGAAGGATTACAAAAGAAAATAAATACAATTTTGACCACCAAAGAACACCAGTTCGATTCCTAGTCAGGGCAGCAATAAAAATCGCATCACACACACTCTTTCATCCTGAACACAATCAACCACAGAAATACATTCATGCATACACCAGACATACGTGCTCCCTTCCCTGGACAACCCTAAAATTCCCCATTTACATCAGTATGTTAGTATTCGGATCGTCAAGACACTATAACGCCAACGGAGTATCAACTCACGTGAGGACCTGATAAAACAACCCGAGTTGTAGCCCTGAAATCACAGTTCTCCTTACATCGCACAAATACGTCCTAAAACGGAAGACACGAATCGGGGGAAAATACTTATTTACACCCTAAATGAGATGCGACCATGAAGGTGAATGCCTCCCAGAAACATCCCACTTAGTAAGTCACTCAACGAACACACACTAAGATACTGAATATTAGAGCCATTTAATACTTGACCAATTTAGATGACAATCTAACCTTAAAATCCCCATGTCACAACAAGACTATTTACTCTCCCCCCAATTACTAAGCAAACTTAAACATAAATCAAACATACATAAACACTCACCTGATTCATTTATACTGAATTAGCACACACGCAATTCGACATTTAACATCATTCAAAACACAATTACCGAACGTACATATAGACAGCAATTCGACCATTTTCCAGAATTAATTTAACGCAGAACAAGTTGACAATACCAAATTTTAATACTCTCACGGTCCAATTTAATTTGACAAAACTACCAACAGCGAAATAATTGTAACCCCCAGCTAAAGAAATGACAACAAAACTTGAAATGTTTGGCCTAACGAACAGCTGACAACTACCAATAATACCTCACACGTATTACGCACAGCAAATTGCAGAATTTCAGCCTTACATCACTAACAATTATTAAGAATAATTACAGATTTACCCCCAAAGAACCTGCTGATGATAAATCCACACGCGCAATTCACATTTTTACCGACATCAGTTGCATAAAATAATAACTTGGTCACAGTCGCCGCCATGATAGTTCAAAATCACTACGTGATCCAACAGGCGTGCACTAAACGCACACCAAAACAGACACTAAGTTATTCTTACTGGAAATACAAGTTTATCAATTTCAGCCTATTTTCAAGAGAATTTAAAACGTCACTAATTTAAACCTTACCAAAACTACTTCCAATCAGACAAACATTTTATTATTTCAAACACGTGACACAATTTAGTCAAAACAACACTTCCCGAGGTGTACATTAGCACAGGCGCAGTAAAATTGAGCTGGACTATTTCCTACAAGAACAGAATGAATTTACAACCACCCCAAAACATACAAACAGCATATCAAAACTCACCACGTGAGAAATTCCTTCAGCCGGTCAACTCGTCAATCTGGCAACGCAGCACCGCCATTACTCTCCCGTCAGTCCTGACTTTCGTCCAGCGCACGTGATTGCCACTTTCGGCTATCTGCTCGTCTTAACAGCTGACGACAGAATTGTTCATTTGGTCTTCGGTGTACACAGCAGGTTATTTTACATGAAATCAAATCACAACATGTATTAGGTTCAGCTCTAATAACTAGCCTACCTTTGTGGAGAAAAGATTAATAAGGAGGAGGGCCCAATCTTCGTTAATTAAGTTACTGAATTTAATTTTAATTAATTACTGCAATCAGTCGATAGGAAGGATTGTTTGCTAATGGCAAGATCACAGAACAAAACCATGCTCACTGCTACCATTGTAACAGTGGCCTCATCCCCCCCTTCCCTATTCGATTACCCAAGATATGATAATAAAATTAGCATATCAAAAATGCTTTATTAACATGATATTACCATATCAGAAATTAATAAATGATAACACACAGGAAAGGCCTAATTTAATTACTCGCTAGGTCAGCTGAGTTCACAGCAAAAAAAAACCTAGGAGCGAATGTTCCGATTTGCTTGGTTTTCAAGAACACCGTCATTTGATTTAGGAAAAGAGACCAGGTGGGACAAAACCAATGTCAAGACCAGCTTGTTGAGTGGAACGCTGGATGCGTACCCCAGCAGGCCGTATTAAAATGACCCTGCCAAAAGATGAAGGAAAGGAACAGAACAAGGTATAATCTTCCTACCGCCTGGACGCATTAAATGAGATAATCAAGTCCCAATAACCATATATTATAAAATCAGAAAGATGTTACATTACTATAGATCCCCTCACCCCTTACAGCACTAACAAGCCTGAACAATATAGTGATTAAACCTATACACTTCTTAGTCTAACATATAAATGCGAACACTATGATTCCCAGAAATTAATGCCCAACAAGGACTAAATAATTGTCATTTGCCCGCATGGCAATTTACGCAGTTACATTTGAGGTTAAAACATGAATTTCAAAATGGATCCGGAAGTAGAAGAAAAAAGAAAAACAACATGAGAAAGGCAATGCCTTCTCAAAAAACAAAGCTGCATCAAACAACCGAAACACCCCTTAGTGGAACGGAAAGGTCTGACAACCTCCACAGTCCAGCTTTGACCGTCCCGTCAAGGCTGTCTGACCAAGAATTAAAACCCACGAGGTTCCCATCCAGCTAACGGGAAATAGGGCAATAATAATCCACCCTGCAGTAATTACATATAAAGGTACCACCAAAGTATTACTAGACCCTCCAAAAGATTACATACTAAAGTGCTAAAATAGACTTTATCTAGTTAAGCTTGCGGACCGCCGACACGCGGCCTTAAAATGACGTTACAAAATTTAGCAGTCAAAGTTTGTATTGATCGTCCTTGGTTATGCCCCTTAGAAATTAAATCATGATAGTACCACCTGGTGTCTTCGAACCCTCCGGGGAAAACTGCACACACGTTTTCCCCGGAGGCAAGTGCTCAAGAGTCTTTCTGTCAGCAAACTTCCTCACACACTGTCTCTCGAGTCACAGATTCCACCCTTGTATATCAGCGTATCCCCACCACAACCCTCCAGTAGTACCAACTGCGACCAGTAGCACAACCGGCCAAAACAAAGCCAGAGTTCAAGGTCTTGAGTGGGTACTATAGAATATCTCCCCCACACAGGTTACTGCCTAGAAACCTTCCAGGAGCTGAGACGTTACACAATGTCCTTTGTAAGATTGTTCTCAGAATAAGAGCTTGGCGAATGCAGCTGACAGTAAATGTTCGCTTTTCCAAAGTTTGCAGACACAAAGCTCGATTTATCTCCCTTTTCAAGTGTCTATCGTCGATAAGCCTATAAGTGACAGCACACACAAAGGCACAAATCCTGGCAGAAAGAGCTCGGCGAACCCATTTCACAAACAGTCAGGCGCCGGATTGGCGAAGGAATTCTCAGAAGGGCCCCGGTGTATGCTCTCATGATAATCTGGTCAGACCTGGACCTCCTGCTGCGTCTCGAAGATAAGATGAACATGTACCGATTTGCAAAATTGGTACAGTTACCATGGTAACAAGGGCAAGCAGACTTGGATCCTAGTTGTTCAAGCGTGTTGTATCAACAACTAGTTACCATGGCAACAAGGGTAAGCAGACTTGGATCCCAGTTGTTGAAGCGTGTTGTATCGACAACTAGTTACCATGGCAACAAGGGCAAGCAGACTTGGATCCCAGTTGTTGAAGCGTGTTGTATCAACAACTAGTTACCATGGCAACAAGGGTAAGCAGACTTGGATCCCAGTTGTTGAAGCGTGTTGTATCGACAACTAGTTACCATGGCAACAAGACTTGGATCCCAGTTGTTGAAGCGTCTTGTATAGACAACTAGTTACCATGGCAACAAGGGTAAGCAGACTTGGATCCCAGTTGTTGAAGCGTGTTGTATCGACAACTAATTACCATGGCAACAAGGGCAAGCAGACTTGGATCCCAGTTGTTGAAGCGTGTTGTATCTACAACTAGTTACCATGGCAACAAGGGTAAGCAGACTTGGATCCCAGTTGTTGAAGCGTGTTGTATAGACAACTAGTTACCATGGCAACAAGGGCAAGCAGACTTGGATCCCAGTTGTTGAAGCGTGTTGTATAGACAACTAGTTACCATGGTAACAAGGGCAAGCAGACTTGGATCCTAGTTGTTGAAGCGTGTTGTATCAACAACTAGTTACCATGGCAACAAGGGTAAGCAGACTTGGATCCTGGTTGTTGAAGCGTGTTGTATCGACAACTAGTTACCATGGCAACAAGGGCAAGCAGACTTGGATCCTAGTTGTTGAAGCGTGTTGTATAGACAACTAGTTACCATGGCAACAAGGGCAAGCAGACTTGGATCCCAGTTGTTGAAGCGTGTTGTATAGACAACTAGTTACCATGGCAACAAGGGCAAGCAGACTTGGATCCTAGTTGTTGAAGCGTGTTGTATAGACAACTAGTTACCATGGCAACAAGGGCAAGCAGACTTGGATCCTAGTTGTTGTAGGGTGTTGTATAGACAACTAGTTACCATGGCAACAAGGGCAAGCAGACTTGGATCCCAGTTGTTGAAGCGTGTTGTATAGACAACTAGTTACCATGGCAACAAGGGCAAGCAGACTTGGATCCTAGTTGTTGAAGCGTGTTGTATCAACAACTAGTTACCATGGCAACAAGGGTAAGCAGACTTGGATCCCAGTTGTTGAAGCGTGTTGTATCGACAACTAGTTACCATGGCAACAAGGGCAAGCAGACTTGGATCCCAGTTGTTGAAGCGTGTTGTATAGACAACTAGTTACCATGGCAACAAGGGTAAGCAGACTTGGATCCCAGTTGTTGAAGCGTGTTGTATAGACAACTAGTTACCATGGCAACAAAGGCAAGCAGACTTAGATCCCAGTTGTTGAAGCGTGTTGTATAGACAACTAGTTACCATGGCAACAAGGGTAAGCAGACTTGGATCCCAGTTGTTGAAGCGTGTTGTATAGACAACTAGTTACCATGGCAACAAGGGTAAGCAGACTTGGATCCCAGTTGTTGAAGCGTGTTGTATAGACAACTAGTTACCATGGCAACAAGGGCAAGCAGACTTAGATCCCAGTTGTTGAAGCATGTTGTATAGTCATGATGATGATGATGATGATAATTGTTGTTTTAAGGGGCCTAACATCTAGGTTATCGGCCCCTGTGTTGTATAGTCAACTAGTTACCATAGCAACAAGAGTAAGCAGACTTGGATCCCAGTTGTTGAAGCATGTTGTATCGACAACTAGTTACCATGGCAACAAGGGTAAGCAGACTTGGATCCCAGCTGTTGAAGCATATCCACGACTGCGTTTACGTTCCGCAACACCAATACTTTATCGTCTTTCCTGAGAATGTCATCTATCATCTACTGCTTTAGGTCTCAACTTCACTAACCTCTACCAGCTTTGCCAACATAACTTAGATATACCCTTCAGTAACAAGACAGCATAACGCTTCAATAGATAGGCTATTCAATGGTTTAAGTGGTACCACATTCGATTTCTTAAGCATCAAGTTTACGAAGTTTCCTTATTCATGTGTTGTGCAAATTCTCTGAATATTTTTTCCTGTCTTCACTCCTTTCCAGATAATGTAATATATCAATTATACTTTCATCCACATTTATAGCAAACACTAGCACGACACATTCTACCATTACTGGAGCATTATCGGCACCAAATGTTAGCATCCCTTTCCAAACAAAGGACAGAGAGGTTGTGTGGCGCAGAGGTAACGTTCTCACCTGCGTTGCCATTTGAAGATACTGAAATGCAAGCAAGTCATGCCAGGATATTCACAGGCTAGTTTAATACTCAATTCAGGGCATAATTCCAGCACCCCAGCATCTCCAAAAGCCACAGTAGTTATAAGGGATACTAAGCCATGTTAGTCACATTTTATAGCCTTCATTGTACCACTTGAGTCAATTATAGACAAAGGATTTTTGTTTCCCCCATCAGCCCTGTCTTCTTTCTTCTTCTGGAATCACTCTTCGTATTGTTGATCATAATAATGCTATTGGTTTTACATCCCTTTTAACTACTGTATTGCAGCTTTTAGAGATGGAATTATGCCCCCAAGGGGATCTTTAACATGCCAGTAAATGTACTGACACGGCTCCCTCACATTCCTGTCTGTGCCAGGACTCGATCCTGAACTGTTGATCTTAGTTTGTAATGCATGATATTCGTTTATCTTATAGTCTTCTTTTAATTTCGGCTGTTTTTTTTTTTAATTCTTAATAGTAATTTGCAATTCTCTCATATCTTCCTTAATTTCCATATCCATCTAATATTACTCTTACTGTTCCATAATTTTTCCATTATTCTCCTACTTGTTCTACTTTCCAGCAGTGGCGGTTGGCGAATAATTGTTCTGGGTGTTGCACTATCTTCATTAAACAGGGGTGGGGGTAGGTGGTAGGGTAAAAGACTGCGTGATATCAGAGAAAACTGTATTCAATTGCGTGGTAAAACGGATGTACCTAATTCATCACGAATGTCGCATTTCCGAGAACATCACATTATCATCGGATTAAATGGATTATAAGTTAGTCTACATGAAAACCTTCACGAGAACAAAACAACGTAAGTTAGTACACACGAGGGCGAGTGTCACAAGTACCTATGCCCAGCATTGCAAGACACATCTCCGTCCACACCTCGGCTCCTTTCTTGCAATCAGCGGGCAACGACTAGCCGAGTTAACAGCTGGGATAGGACTTACTCTGCCATACCCTTCACTATTGTGATCTGGTCAGTGCTTGGGCCTGGCGACGACCAAACAGACGAGCGCTCCTAGACAACGCTCTTCGCTTTCTCAGACAGTTCACAGTAACTTACTATAAGATTTCCTGAATTATTAAAGAACAAACTTATGAATTCCTATACATATAAAATGAAACGTGCAGCTTTTATTACTAAAAATATTACTACGGTAGTAATTGTTTTTCTTGAATTAATCTGGTCATTGTGCAACACTACAAGGATATTACTGGCCGCCATTGCTTTCCAGTGTCCTGATTAAATGTCCAAAGAATATGTGTTTCTTCGTAATTATACTTTATAATTAGACTGTTATTATCAACATCATCTGAGAAATGTTACTGCCATCAGTAGCAACCTGCAAATGAGATAAAACTTCAGGCGCGGATTCAAGGGGTTGGGTCACGGGGGTCATGACCCCTCCCCCAAACGGAGACAAAAATTTTTTGCAAACTCAAAAAACGAAAACACAATAACCAGACAAATAAAACACAATAACCAGACAAATAAAACTTAATGAATTTTAACTGAAAAACAGTTTGTTTCATTTTATTCAATACTGGTACTGAAAATATCTTTTGCAATATGTTCTGTTACAACTGTACAAATTTACAACTTCATGCCTGTTATATAAAAACGATTATTTATATAACAAAATTAACTCGTCTATTTTGTTTAGCAAACCTTGTGGTTACCGAATCGATGTTTAAAGTGATGTCACGATGAATGTGAAGCAATGCACAGATAGAAATTTGGGTCTTTTTTTGCACCAAAACATTTTGCCGACGTCCAAACTGCAAGCTTGGTTGGCAATTTAAGCTGTGACTCTCTCCCTTTGTCGGTACCAACTCGACTTGCCGAAACTGTAACGTACCTTGATACTTTTCTCAAAGCTCGATGTAAAAGTCGCAAAACACGCCGTTGCAATTTGTACGATTATTTTTGGTGCGCTAAATGCATCAAATTTCTATCCATGTAGCTTGCAAAAAATTGGTCTGGTTTTGTACGTTTGGTTATTTTGTGATTGCATTTTTCTTAACAATTTTGATTCTCTGACCCCCCCCCCAAAGCCAAACTCTAGATCCGCACCTGTAAAACTTGCACAGTTCTGTAATGATATCATTCCAGCACATCCATTTCCAAATGGAAAATAATTTTACAGACAGGTTATGTTCTATGATAAGTGATATAAATAAAGCCTCGGCATTTGTCACAGCATTTATATAGTGAGTTTCACATGAAAAGTTCAGATTGTGGTTCTGTTCTACACAATGTGCCACACAGTTTGTCCTCTCTTTGCTGAGCCAAAATATGGAAACTCCTGCTCATAAATGCTTCTAAACACTGCATAATATTTCTGTGCGATTTTGGTCGATAAATAATAAAGATTCACGAAGTTATGCTTTTTCTCAATGTCGCAACTTGCAGCTCGGTCATTTATTGATAGAATCAAGAAATGCACAAGATTTTAAAATGATACCAAAATTACTGAAAGTGCCCTCAAAATTGGGGGCTTGGTCTCGGAGATCAGTGGTACCCTGTTTAAATCAGAAGAGTTGCCACATCTTGAGGAATAGTTGAGACCTTAGGAGAATCTGTTCGGTCCATAATAAAATGATGATGATGATGATGATGATAATTGTTGTTTTAAGGGGCCTAACATCTAGGTTATCAGCCCCTGCCACAATAAGAGAAATTGAGGCAACAGGTCCTTAAAATGCAAACCCACCGAAGTCCCTAGTTAAAATGTGTACCTCCTGCTGCACACCAACTCCCACTGGATGACAGCCGATAGATGCGTAAAAACCAGAGCCAGTGGTGCAAAGAGATCCAAGTTTTGGAACACAGGTGACTTCTGAGAGGTATCAGGTCAGGAAATTATAGAGGCCAGCATACTTTATGTTTCATTTTTTATTATTACATGAATTACACAAAAATGCAAAATTTGTAAAGAAATTTACTCAAATTCGTTGCAATTTAGGGAATGTGCACATAGTCATCCACCATCACTGAAGAGTACATAAATTGTAATATAAAATACACAACAGTCTAACAAGGTAAAGTTTACTACAAACAAAGGCACTATATTTGTGCTGTACCACAGTATACAGTATGGAAGCTGACAGTGAACTTGTAAGAATCTTTTCTGAAAACGTCTTTAGTAGAGTTACGTCAAGTTTAAGACCAAAATGTCTGTTTGCCATTAAACAATAGAATGTATTTTGAAGTACAATGAGATTAGTCTATTGTATGGTATATCATTTCAAGGATATTGACTGACAGAAATAGCACCGAGGGCTGCTTATCGCAGTGCAGCGAGATGCGGGAAGTTTCAATTAGCGGCTATTTTAAATAAAAACTTTTGCTCTTATTGCAGAGTTTCTGCTCTTTCTATGGGTCATATAAAATTGTGATTTCGTTTTAATGACAAACAGAGAAACAACAGAAAATAAGGAGTCTTTATATCTTGGTATCTTCAGAAACACCAGAGACCAATGACTCCCAAGTGCAACAAGTTTGAAAGAATGTTCCAACTTGATGCATTCAGCCCTCATCTTTAAGAAAATATGGTGAACAAACTGCACAAAGGTACTAGAAACAGCTTCAAGTTGAATCATTCTAGTTTGTGAGATACAACACTTGGTTACTTCCATACTGTCTTCTACATCACAGACATACAAGAGTATAAATATTATACAATAATACTTCCCTAATGAACAATGCTTTTCAGTTGGTTAACATGATAATACACGAGATTTAATAAAACCATTTAGTTTACCTGAAATGTGTTTCAAGAGGAACACATGTTTGATTCATTTTATCATCAGCCAGCCACCAATTAAAAACTTTTCACATTGTCACATTTTTGTGACAAAATTAATCTAAACAAATTGAAAATATTAATTAATATTGACCAAATATTGGTCCAAGTCTAATTCTTGGAATAAATTAAGTATAACAATTCTTTCTTCTGAACTTTAAACTTGGGTTGAATGGCAGCCATACTCTATGACTCAGCACAGCAGTTAACGAGAACTTGTAATGATAATAAATGCTAATCACGCACCTATAGGTTATGTCACGGCTTCATACATTGCAGCGAACACAAAGATCGCTTTGAGGCCATTTTTCAGTGTTGCCATATTAACAATTAACATTCTAACTTTCAGTCGTTCACACAAAATCATTCCCATTACTGGAATATGGAAAAAAAAATAGCCTGAAATAAATTACATGTGATTAAGATTGTATATACTGTATTTTATCAAGCCTCCGTGGCTTAGGCGGCAGCACGCCGGCCTCTCACCGCTGGGTCCGTGGTTCAAATCCCGGTCACTACATGTGAGATCTGTGCTGGACAAAACGGAGGCAGACAGGTTTTTCTCCGGGTACTCCGGTTTTCCCTGTCAAAATTTCATTCCAGCAACACTCGCCACTATCATTTCATTTCATCTGTCATTCATTTAATCATTGCCCCAGAGGAGTGCGTCAGGCCTCGGCAGCCGGCACAGTTCATATCCTCGCCGCTAGATGGGGGCTTCATTCATTCCATTCCTGACCCGGTCAGAGACTGGAAGCAGGCTGTGGATTTTCATTCATACTGTATTTTATCGAATCTAATACGCCACTGGAATGTAACTTACAAAACCTTCAAATAAAAATCAAATTTATTGGCGAATATAACACGCATCAGCAAAAAGTACATTTGGTACATCAGTCAGGATGTCTACCAAAACCAACTAAAAGATTTCCCTGACAATTCCCTGATTTTTCCAGGATAAATCAGAAAATTCCCTGAGTAACATTGGCGGCCATAATAAATATACAAAACAGAATTTGTACTTAAAGAGCATTTCAAAAAGTGCTTGAACAATAAAGGGTAGCATGACAAAGTTGAAAAGACTGAAATATATATATTTTGCCAAACTCTAAATTTTTCATCCAGAAAAACTATTGTACTTGTGAGTATTGAAAGTAGCTAGTCAATAGTAATGCTCTCAAAAATCATAAAGTTACACATTTATATACAAATAGACTCGTAAGTTGTGCGTTCTGTCTTAGAAATGAGAGCTTACTGATTAACGTCAGTACAAACATACATCTACAACAATTATCACCAGAATATACCTTTTCCCCCATCAAAATTTAAATGCTTAATTTCCAATTATTCAAGGTTGGACCTTGTAAAACTAAAATTCCTTGAGTGTCAATAAAATACCCGGAGTATTCCAGGATTTTAAAATTCCCTGAGTATTCCCTGTTTTCCAGAGCAGTCGACACCCTGAATTCAGTGAACTCATGTTACAACGTAGTTTGTATTATAAGGAAACTTGGTGTGCCCAGAAATCCATTATTACTGCATTAATAGATACTGTACTTCGAATGGCATTTCAGTTGAAATGACCGACTGTTCTTATCTTCCTAGTCATCTGAGTCAAATTTATTCCGCATTATCCTCAGTCTCAATGAGGGACACGCCATCTATGCAATCCTCAGCGTAGATCCTCTTGCCATGAAGTCATTTCAACAAACATATTAATAAATGCGAACAAAATTACACCACTTTTCACCAGTAGTCGATTTGTCTCTCAGAAAGTGACTTGCGCCGCTAGATAGTCCTTGTGATCACGTGACCATGTATCAGACAGACGTCCAGCTAACAGCACAAGATTTTATGAGACGAGACTGTTTGATTTGCGTAATTGATAATTACAGAGATCTACATTTGACGCAAAAACTGAGATTAGCTGTATCGTCACCGTATACCGATATATGGCAACATCATTCCATATTGCGAATTCCTAAGAGAAACACGAGCATTTCTCTGCCAACAATGTTCCCCTAAATTGCGATATTTTATGATAAATGCATCCGTTTCCAACTCTTCCTTGTTATTCCCATTACAGATGAATTGAATGTAACTTCATGTGTATTTTTCGAAATACATGTTCAAGAATCACTAATAACCCGTATTTGCTCGCGTATATCTCGCACCCCATTTATTATTTGAAATTTCAGGGGAAAAAAAGTACTCGCATTCATTACTGACGCCATCATATAAATGACCGTAATAACCTTGAGGTAGAAACTCGTTCGATTTAGCGCGCCACAACAGTCGTCATTGTCCAGGAACTTACCCCAAGCGTTACTAACAAGAAGAGCGAGCAACAACGAGTTGTTCGGAACTTCGATACGAGCCGATTAGGGATCGAGGCGCCGCGTGCAAGCATATGGCGCAGCATGAGTGTTAGCACGCTGTACATCTTTAGTCCTCAGCCGCGGTTAGCTAAATTCACCGCCTTGAGACACGTTCGAATTAGCGATTAGCACGCCACATCAATTGCGGAAGTACCGTAATCGTCGCACTTTTTTTGCCAAAATTTCGCGGGAAAAAGCAGGGTGCGACGATTATGCGAAGAATATTTAATTTCAAAGAATATACTGTATCATTATTTGCTGCACGGGCCAGTCATTCGCGTAGCGTGAGTCATAGCCCGCAGTCAGAGACAGGGTTCTTTCTTCTAACAAGGTCACGACTGGTTAACGCTCGCGGAATGTGCTGAAGAAGCTGGCCATTCGCGTCGTGGTTCATAGCCCACAGGCATAAATACGATATTACTTTCTCCTGACAAGATCACGCCAGATTAGGCCTATAAACTCGCGGAATGTGCGCTGGTCGTTCGCGTCACAGTTCATAGCCCGCAGGCATAAATACGATATTACTTTCTCCTGACAAGATCACGCCAGATTAGGCCTATACGCTCGCGGAATGTGCGCTGGCCGCTCGCGTCACAGTTCATAGGCCGCAGGTCTAAAGATGAGATTACATTTTGCTGACATGAACACGCCAGATAAGGCCTATAAGCTCGCGAAATGTGCGCTGACCATTCGCGTCGCGGTTCATAGCCCACAGGCATAAATACGATATTATTTTCTCCTGACAAGATCACGCCAGATTAGGCCTACACGCTCGCGGAATGTGCGCTGGCCGCTCGCGTCACAGTTCATAGGCCGCAGGTCTAAAGATGAGATTACTTTTTGCTGACATGAACACGCCAGATTAGGCCTATAAGCTCGCGAAATGTGCGCTGACCATTCGCGTCGCGGTTCATAGCCCGCAGGCATAAATACGATATTATTTTCTCCTGACAAGATCACGCCAGATTAGGCCTATACGCTCGCGGAATATGCGCTGGCCGCTCGCGTCACAGTTCATAGCCCGCAGGCATAAATACGATATTATTTTCTCCTGACAAGATCACGCCAGATTAGGCCTATACGCTCGTGGAATGTGCGCTGGCCGCTCGCGTCACAGTTCATAGGCCGCAGGTCTAAAGATTAGATTACTTTTTGCTGACATGATCACGCCAGATTAGGCCTATAAGCTCGCGAAATGTGCGCTGACCATTCGCGTCGCGGTTCATAGCCCGCAGGCATAAATACGATATTATTTTCTCCTGACAAGATCACGCCAGATTAGGCCTATACGCTCGCGGAATATGCGCTGGCCGCTCGCGTCACAGTTCATAGCCCGCAGGCATAAATACGATATTATTTTCTCCTGACAAGATCACGCCAGATTAGGCCTATACGCTCGTGGAATGTGCGCTGGCCGCTCGCGTCACAGTTCATAGGCCGCAGGTCTAAAGATTAGATTACTTTTTGCTGACATGAACACGCCAGATTAGGCCTATAAGCTCGCGAAATGTGCGCTGACCATTCGCGTCGCGGTTCATAGCCCGCAGGCATAAATACGATATTATTTTCTCCTGACAAGATCACGCCAGATTAGGCCTATACGCTCGCGGAATATGCGCTGGCCGCTCGCGTCACAGTTCATAGCCCGCAGGCATAAATACGATATTATTTTCTCCTGACAAGATCACGCCAGATTAGGCCTATAAGCTCGCGGAATGTGCGCTGACCATTCGCGTCGCGGTTCATAGCCCGCAGGCATAAATACGATATTACTTTCTCCTGACAAGATCACGCCAGATTAGGCCTATACGCTCGCGGAATGTGCGTTGGCCGTTCGCGTCACAGTTCATAGCCCACAGGCATAAAGACGAGATTACTTTCTCCTGACAAGATCACGCCAGATTAGGCCTATAAGCTCGCGAAATGTGCGCTGACCAATCGCGTCGCGGTTCATAGCCCGCAGGCATAAATACGATATTACTTTCTCCTGACAAGATCACGCCAGATTAGGCCTATACGCTCGCGGAATGTGCGCTGACCATTCGCGTTGCGGTTCATAGCCCGCAGGCATAAATACGATATTATTTTCTCCTGACAAGATCACGCCAGATTAGGCCTATACGCTCGTGCAATGTGCGCTGGCCGCTCGCGTCACAGTTCATAGGCCGCCGGTCTAAAGATGAGATTACTTTTTGCTGACATGATCACGCCAGATTAGGCCTATAAGCTCGCGGAATGTGCGTTGGCCGTTCGCGTCGCGGTTCATAGCCGGCAGGCTTAAAGATGAGGTTACTTTCTCCTGACAAGATCACGCCAGATTAGGCCTATACGCTCGCGGAATGTGCGCTGGCCGTTCGCGTCACAGTTCATAGCCCACAGGCATAAAGACGAGATTACTTTCTCCTGACAAGATCACGCCAGATTAGGCCTATACGCTCGTGCAATGTGCGCTGGCCGCTCGCGTCACAGTTCATAGGCCGCAGGCATAAATACGATATTACTTTCTCCTGACAAGATCACGCCAGATTAGGCCTATACGCTCGTGCAATGTGCGCTGACCATTCGCGTCGCGGTTCATAGCCCGCCGGCATAAATACGATATTACTTTCTCCTGACAAGATCACGCCAGATTAGGCCTATACGCTCGCGGAATGTGCGCTGACCATTCGCGTCGCTGTTCATAGCCCGCAGGCATAAATACGATATTATTTTCTCCTGACAAGATCACGCCAGATTAGGCCTATACGCTCGTGGAATGTGCGCTGGCCGCTCGCGTCACAGTTCATAGGCCGCAGGTCTAAAGATGAGATTACTTTTTGCTGACATGATCACGCCAGAATAGGCCTATAAGCTCGCGGAATGTGCGTTGGCCGTTCGCGTCGCGGTTCATAGCCGGCAGGCTTAAAGATGAGGTTACTTTCTCCTGACAAGATCACGCCAGATTAGGCCTATACGCTCGCGGAATGTGCGCTGGCCGTTCGCGTCGCGGTTCATAGCCGGCAGGCATAAAGACAAGATTACTTTCTCCTGACAAGATCACGCCAGATTATACGCTCGCGGAATGTGCTAAGTGACGAAGCTTGCCGCTCGCGTCACAGTTCATTGCCCGCAAGCATGAAGACGAGATATTTTTCGTCTGACAAAGTCGCGCCAGGTTATAAAATCGCGGCAGCGTGTGCAACTGACTGGCGCACAAATACGAACATGCTATGCGACGATTATGTGATGAAATTTTATAAATCTATTTTAGTGTTTGAAAAGTGGGGTGCGACGATTATGCTAGGAAATACGGTAGGCCTACTGTTACATCGCAGAGAAACGCAGTTCAGTCTTCTCGAATCTCAATGATTTCGTCTTTACGCATTGCGTCGCATCAGAGCTCGGCCGCGTGCAAGCATACGGTGCAGCGTTGAGTGTTAGCACGCTGTACATCGTTCGCCGCGGTTGGCTAAATTCACCGCCTTGAGACACGTTCGAATTAGCGATTAGCGCGCCACAACAGTTGCGCAAGTAGGCCTACTGTTACATCGCAAATTTTGTGTTTTTTCGGGAATATGGTCATTCTCCGCGAATATCTCGCACCGAAAATTTTCACACATATTTTCGGTCAAAAAAGTGCGAGATATACGCGAGCAAATACGGTAACATAAAATGGATAAATGCAGTGCTTGATATCCTGGTTTTTAAAGACAACTTGTGTGTGCTCGGGATATTTTTTCCAATTACGAGATATGCAGCGAGTTTGTATATTTAAATTACTGTACCAGAATATACAGAATTCATATTGAACACTGATCTCAAGCTCAGAAGTTGATGCCTACCTGATCCTTAACCAATCACATTCAAACCTAAATTACAGTACACCAATGAAGTAGGCCATGATATCCAGACTTGATAAATGAGCAGACGTAAATAGAACGGTTCAACTCTTAGAATATATTACGTTCTTGACGTGTTAGATTAAATTGTAAGAGGATATAAGGAAACCAGAGATATATAAGCAAAGCGAACTGATGTGAGTTTAATAATAATAACGAACTGATGTACATGGATGGCAATAGCGGAACCGCACAAACTAAACATGTGTGGTGAACATGGCGTGAGTTTTAGACAAACTGAAAGCATCAAGGGGCAGGTGGCAGCACCTTACATATATAGAACCGCATACTTGATAAATAAGAATAAAACTACGAAAGTTACAACATAAATGAAGGCAGTTTATGACTTTATCCCCATCACTGAAGGACAGCCTTGCCCTGTAAGTCTCTAACAGTGGAGTACACAACACAAGCACATGCTAGGCTGAAACAGCAATAAACATAAAACAGCTGCTACTGGCAGGAGTCCACGGTCTATGAAAGTGAAAGATAGATACCTTGTGACTTCTTATATGCTTGATTGGGACACATAGTATGAGCCTCTCGTTTTATCCTAAAGAGCCATATCTGAGTGCATTCCACGAGCCTATGGCGTCATATAGTAAGATGGACATCAACTGACCAATTGCCTTACTCTTGACCCTCACCCCTATGTATGTTAGTTTTATTGGAAGTTTAAATGTCAAGTTTTGAAGACACTCTTTCAGTACTGCCAATACAAATTATTAGTTATAACTCTTCAGTCGGTCAACACAAATTTGCCCAATGACTAGGCAGGGTACAAAGATAAATAACCGTTCCTGAAGAAAAGTTACATGTATTAGTTATTATTACTAGCGGACCCGTGCGAGAACTCTCGCATAATGGGTTGTGTGCGTCCCCATGTGTACAGACTACCCGCCCGGCGCTAGTGCTATGCCGTCTGTACGCGACACAGTTCCGCCAGGGGCTATTGTCTTGCTTATTTGATTAAAAGCACTTTATAAACAAATAAATACATTTGCGTTGACTTTACAAGAAATGCAAGTTTTTTTTCCTGTACTATTGACACGATTTGGAAGATTTTGGTACAAACCACACCTTCTAACTCCCTCTGGTTTAGGAGCTTGAGTTTTGTGAAACATACACCTTAGCGTATTATATAAAAAGATTGCCCTTTATTTAATAGTGGCGGTTATAACTTAACTTTATCGGGAGTGTTATACTATATATACAGACGACTTTCCATAATTTGAAACTCGTTAATTTGAAGTTCTTTCCCTGTGCCTTGAAAAATACTCAATAAATTGAAATAAGTCAATGTGATTTGGTCCCCTCTGTAATTTGAAGTTGTAGGAAAGGCATCTTGCTTGCTGACATTCTATAATTTGAAGTCAGTGATGTATGTGAGTCTGTAGTCTTGAGTCTTCATTCAAACGTTAAAGTGAGTTACAGTATAAAGTTTGAATTGTGTAATTTTTAAGTATCTAAATAAGTTCAAGAAAGAACAAGTGTCTTTCTATAAGTGAAAGAAAAAAAGCATGTGATTGAAGCTGTGGAGGTTGGACAATTTAAAAAAGATGTCGCCAAACAGTTCGGCATTTTACGATCGACAATGTCGATGATTTTGAAAAACAAAAGAAAATTATGAACTTTCTTTTCAAAATGAACAGTTGTGTATCATCATCATCATCATCATCATCATCATCTTGCACAGTTTCCAGCCACTGGCCGGGTCTGATTGGAACACAAGCCTCTCCAACGTCTTCTGTCTTCCCACCATCTCTCAGCCTCCACCCTTGTCCAGTCTTCTCCTCTCTTCTTCACGCTTTCTTCCACCCCCTTCAGCCACCTGTCTCTCTGTCTCTTTCCTTCCCACTTCGTCTCGTGTACTCTCCTGGGTATCCTCTTCTCCTCCATTCGTTTTACATGTCCATACCATCTAAGTCTAGATTTCTCTATACCATCCTGTAATGGTTCCTCCTTCATTAATTCTTTGGTCCTCTCATTTCTTATTCTGTCCCTCTTTGTAGCTCCAATACTGCTTCTCAAGAACCTCATCTCACTAGCCTGTATTTTGCTCTTCTCCCTTCCTTTCATAACCCTGGTCTCCGAGGCTTACGTCAGGATAGGGACATAGTACGTCGTCCGATATATGATCTTTTTGCTGTTCTGAGGGACATCCTTGCTCCATAACATGCTTCTCACACTCCTCCGAAATGCTTCTGCCTGCCTCCCCCGCTCATTTATTTCTCTATCGTTTCTTCCATTATCTTGTATCAGGCTTCCCAGATACTTGAAACTCTCCACTTTCTTCAGCTGTTCCCCACCAATTGTTATTCCCGTTGTGGTTCTTTCCTTCTTCCTTGTTGTGATCACCATCTCACTCTTATTTATGCTAAATTTCATCCCATATCCTTGTATTATTCCATCCCACACGTCCAACTGTTCCTGTACCTCCTCCTCCTTGTTTCCCCAAATCATCAAATCATCTGCAAACACCATTGCTTTCATCTTTCCTTCCCCAATTACTTGTGCCACTCGGGTCATTATGTCATCCATCACCACAATGAAAAGTAACGGTGACAGTGCACTTCCTTGTTTCAGGCCGTTTCTCTGTTCCAACCAGTCCGATCTCTCTCCTCCCACTTTCACACAGCTCACGCTTTCCTTGTACATCTCCTTTATCCTCCTTATAGTCCATTTTTCTACTCCTCTATCCTCCAGGGACTTCCATACTTTGATTCTGCATACACTGTCATATGCTTTCTCAATGTCCAGGAAGGCCATCAGTAGATCTGTTCCATACTCATAGTGCTGTTCTTGTAACTGCCTTACAGCAAAAATCAAATCCACTGTGGACCTTCCTGCTCTGAAGCCATGTTGTTCCTCCCTCATCCCTCCTTCTATCCTTGTCCTAATTCTCTTTTCCAAAACTTTCTCGAAGATCTTTGCACAATGACTCATCAGTGTTATTCCCCGATAGTTTCTGCAATCTGTTCTACTACCTTTCTTGAAGATCGGGACAATGATTCCTTTTTTCCAGTCCTCTGGGGTCTTCCTTTCCTTCCATGCTGTCCTCATCACTCGGTACAACCATTGTATCCCAACCTCTCCTGCTGCTCTCACCATCTCCACACTCAACTCATCCACACCCGGTGCCTTCCCTCCTTTCATCTTGTTCACCGCATCTTCCACTTCTTTCCATGTTAAGTCCTTTTCTGTTTGCAGTTCATCTTCCTGTTCCCCGATTTCTACCTCCTCGCCGTGGTTTCCATTTGGGTTCAGGAGTTCTTCAAAATATTCTTTCCACATTTTCTTCAGTTCTTCCCAATTTTCTATCTCTTGTCCCCTTTTGTTCACCATTCTAACATAATCCGTACGATCCTTCCGCCTCTTATTTTTTACCATCCCATACAGGACCTTTTTTGTACCTTCACCATCCTCCTTCATCATCTTTGTCCACTCTTCCATCCACTTCCTTCTCTCCTCAGCCACCACTCTCTTCACCTCCTTTCTTTCCTGGTACTCTTCCCTTGTCTCTACCATCCTATTTTGATACCACCTCCTAAAGGCTCTATTCTTTTCCCTTACTATATCTTTTGTCTTCTCATTCCACCATGGTGTTTCCTTCCACCTCTTCTTACTACTTGTCCTCCCACATACTGCTTCTGCTGCACCTACTAGTGTCTTCTTAAATCTAGCCCATTCCTCTTCCACCCCTCTTTCTTCATCTGTTGGAATTCTTTCCTTTACCATTTTGAGGTACTCGACCCTTCTATCCCCTTCTTTCAGTTTGCATATCCTTATAAGTCTTTCCTGGTTCTCAGTCCCTTTCTTCTCCTTACTCCCTCTCAGGTTCATTACCAGCAATCGATGGTCGCTATCCAGGTTCTCCGATGGTATAACCTTGATGTCCGTGATGTTCTTATTTAGTTCTTTCTCATACAGTATATAGTCGACCACCGACTTCCTGGTCAAGTCATCACTTTACCATGTGATTGTGTGGCTCTCTCTTTTCTTAAACCAGGAGTTCCCAAACAAATGTTGTGAAATAAAAATCATTCGACTAGACTGTATGAATTGGCCACCTATGGACTAAAAATTATTGATTTGTACACATTTGACAAGAGATAGGCCTAGGTTATAAACAGACAATATATGTTATAAGAAGAATTAACATTTGTTTTGTTAAAGAAGATTCATACAGTACCGTATATTCATTTGTTACGTACGAGGATTTATTGATGTGAAGATTTTGTTGCAAGGATCCCATTCCATAATACAAAACACTTGGTTGAATTCAGAATTGCCACTTATCTATATATATATATATATATATAGTCTACTGTATATATATATATGTATAAATGTATATATTGGCATTCACTTGCGATCTTATGTGAATTAGTCTTCCTACTGATGTTTCCATCTATACAACACGGTTGACAATTCAAACGACGCACTCACTGGTTGGCACCCGATACAAAATTCGCACTCCATATATTTCGGAAGAAGATTTAGTGTTATTCATTTCAGGCACTGAGTTAAGATATTTTTTGATATTCGGCACTTGTTTTTCTAAATTATTCAATTTTTTATATTTTTGAATTTTTAATAGAAAGCCCAATATTTTATTTACAATTAATATTACATCGTAAGGATATCCATTTTCATATTTTTATTCCATTATTTTAATTACAATTTATCTCATAAACATCTACCTACCAAACAAACATTAGACTTAAGTACATCTCTAGTATTTTTTTTTTTTTTTTTCTTAATTGATTTTATTCTTGAGTTGACGAAGCTCAATGTCAGGTCAAAACATGTGCAATATATAATAGATATATTTGTGTAAGTATTATAGGCGTATAATTTAAACTTTAAAAATCAGTAAGTACAGAAATGAAATCACGAAAATCAAACTCCTGGTTATTTGAATTTTCTCCTCCCCCTTGGTTATTGAAACCCCTATCATTTTGAACTCGTGGTAAATTGAACTTTTTGTCTGGTCCCTCCAGTTTCAAATTGTCGAGAGTTGCCTGTATAATACATGTCCCTCGCCCGGTCATATTGGGCAAAGTCGTGATGACCTACTGAAGAGATACATCTGGAAGGGTTCTACTTAAAGTTTTCTTCTTCTTCAAAAGTCAGTAACAATTTATATAAATCTTAATGACATGTAATTTATTTCGGGTTATTTTTCCCATATTCCAGTAATTGGAATGATTTCGTGTTGAGCGACTGAAATAATAATAATAGTAGTAGTTCAAACTGTTTGGGATTTGCAGATGACCTTGCATTATTAGCCAACAACCTTCAGGAAACGGAGAATCAATTCCGATCCCTGCGAATTATTGCACGAAAGATACGTCTTAGAATTTGTTTTAAAAAAGTTAAATCATGTTGACTGATCCACCACTCGAAAATATAATTAATATTGATGAACATGAAAGCAAAATTGTTGATATATTTAAATATTTAGGTGAAATTTCATTGGCAGAATAGAATAAATAAATTGAATAACCAAAAATACACACAACAAAAAACACTTATCGATTGCAGCAAAATTCAGACATTATAAAACAGTTCCACTGCCAGAGGTGACTTAAGCTAGTGAAACTATTCTCAAAACTACTAATACAGCTGAAATAGATAAAATACTTAAAACAGAACCATACCTTCCAACCTTACAAAACCAAAAATCAGGAGATTTTGATATGCAAATCAGGAAAATTCAGCAGATGGAAATAGTTCATATCAGCTCAATTACGGTAATTGGCAAACTATGCATTCGGCTTTTATTATCCCATCACTCTCACTTTTAACACCAAAATCATCTTTTTTTCTTTTTCTACACTTGACATTTTCTTGGTGCTTCTTTGTTCCCCCGTGATTTGAAATATCACTTTATCCACCATAAACTTTCTTCGGCTTTTCCCAAGGAACTGGGGTCGCCGGAGCCAACCAGGCTCATTTTGGTTTTGGCCGGAGATTTAAGGCCGGATGCCCTTCCTGACGCCACGTAACTTTTCAGGTGAAAATTCCACCCCACTATCACCAGGATTCGAACCCAAGCCATCTGGGTCAAAGACGAGCAGCTAAACCACTGCACCATCACGCTCCCCACACTTGATCCACCATGTGATATACAAATATTACATCGACAAACAGTACAAAATGCAAATTAATTGATCTTTGCTGGGTTGAATCATGCACGGAAAATGTTCCAAAAACTGTCTAAAAAAAACCAGAATTGTAATATTTGTCCATAGTGAAGAATCAAACACCCAGCAAAAAACTACAATGTGATGAAAATGTTTCAGCAAAGTCAATAAACAACCACTTACACTGAAACAAAACCCATTGACCAATTCAGGCACCCAATTAACATTCACTAGCTGCCCAGTATAAACACTTCAAAAAATACTGTAAATTTTTGAAGTTCGCACATCGTTTACAAAAATTGGGAGAAGAACGTGAGAAATCCTGAGGTGGGAAAAACAATGCAAAATCTTCCGACTAAATCGGGAAAGTTCGCAGATATGCACAAGGAAGAATATTAGGACATGTATAAATAAGCAATATCAAGTTAATGGTGATTGGAGAATAGCATCAAATACAGTAAAACTTCACTTATACGATTTCCAGGGGACCAAAGGAAAAAAACGCATAAGTGTGAAAAAACGCGTAAATGAAAGTCGGTAAATAAAAACTGCAAAATGTATGTAACAATATGGGTTATACACGGACTTTGTTTTATAAGCGACGGGGACCCTCGCTCGCCCCCGCCGAGAGCCGGTCTCCCGTCAATCACTTTGCCGTAATGCGCTTTTTGGCGCCACAAGTTTCCCTCCTTTGCAGTCTGCTGAGAGCTTTAACAGTGTGGGGTTCAGTTTAGTCAATTGTTCACGTGTTTAGTGCTCAATGTGTGATGTTCCAATGCGATTTTCATTACATGAACCTGTGTAAATACCTGCATAAAGTACAGGAAATCTTTCGCGAAAATGAGCTTAAAGACTATATTACAGCTTAAATACAGTCAATCGGTGCTGAGGAACTTCAGAACGTAAATTACAATTTCATAAAGAGGTGCCAGCGATGTGTAGCAGTGAATGGCGAATATTTTCAGCACCAGCTGTGAACTATAGGCTCAGTGCCGCGTGAGCTACGCATTACTGCAAAGTGCCTGGCGGGAGACAGGCTTGCAGCGCGGGCGAGCGATGGTCCCCGTTAAGTGAACAACAAGAAATAATAATATGATTGTTTAAATATAATTGGCAATATGTCAATATCGGCTGCCTTAGCTACAATTGTGTTTAAGGTGGACGGAGCAATCCCCAATTTGTTAGCGATTTCAGTGCGTTTCGTGTTGCCACTTTCCTTCACTACATTCAAAATGCGTAATTTTTCAGCAATCGTAATGCACTTCCTCTTCCTTTCACCACAACCGAAGCACCAAACAAGGCAGAACAATGACTGAAGCAACACACGCGAACTCGGGCTGATTGTGAACCTAGCTTCAAAGTCGCTCTCTCCACCACATAGCCCCGCGCGAGGGATGGTTTCCGAGAAACGTACAGTGCGGGTCATAAGTTTCTGGCTCCAATATTTTTAGAGATTTTAAGGAGGGAAACCGTTGTAAATGTATAAACGACGCATTTTTCTCTCGGGGACATAAGATATGATCGAATAAGCTTAAAAAACGAATAAATGTAAAACGTATATCGGAAATAAATTAACCCCTCAAGCCGGTTGGCCGTACACTGTACGTCCCCTGGACTCTACTCGTTCAGCCGGTTCGACGTACCACAAACGTCCAGTGCAGGCGGAAGTTAGAATGCCTATTACGCATGAAACCCTGCTGCTTCGCCGGATCTTCTTTCACGTTATAAACCGAGAAGTTATGTACTTTCATGCCATCTCTGTTTCATAATTAGAACTAATACGAACTTGATCGATATCCGTTGCTTTTGACGACTCATATCGATCAGCGAAGGAACATGAAACGCGCTCTATTGAGTTTCAGGTTAGTTGCTTTAGAAGGTACCACATCCTTTCCTGCCATCTCGAGATTGTTTTGTGAACTATATCTAACTTGACAGTTTTAGTCACTTATGAAGGGGAAGAACCGATAGCAATTACTTTGTAGATAACTTTTGCTTCGTAGGCTAGGGGCTACTCAGTCGCAGATGAATAATTGCCGGACTGTCTCATTCTCTTACGGGTGCAGATAGTATTGGTTTGATAGATGACAGTAGTGGAAGCGACGTATAGGGAGCGATATTTTCGGTAGTGATATGGACTATGCACAGCATGATGTTATTGGAGAAGTGGGAGACAGCCCAGACGAAGAAGAAATAGCTTCAGCTGTAATAACAACGACCGCTGTTCAGTGTTTGTGGCGAGAGGTCGACTTCCTCACAAGCACACAAAAGATCCCCTTCACGGGTATGCCAGGTCCAAGAAGGCATTTCACGTCTGATTTTTGCTGCTTTCGACAATGTGATTGAACTAGTTTGAGAAACAAATATGTAGGCCTACGCGGCAGAATGTATGGTGGCGCGCCCTTCAAACCAAGGTCGCGCGCCAGGAAGTGAGAGTCAGTGACAGGGGACAACATTTATGTGTTTTTGTGGCTTGTATTGTTGATGGGGATAATGCATAAACCTACCCTAAAGAGCTATTTCACCCCTATATTCTCTCAAACAATGCCAAGGAACAGGTTTGAAATAATATTGCGATATTTACATTTTGTTGACAATTCGACACGGGATGCATACACGGGGCCTAAAAAGCTTTTCAAAATTCAGCTTTTCCCGGAAATTATACCTGAAAAATATGTATATATGTAGATTGAACATTATCATGTAACTATCTTGCTTTCATTGTAAATATACCTGAAACAAATACCAAAAGTGGAACTTATAAAATAATTATACTTTTGTAAATATTGCGTGTGATTATGGACAACCCTGAAGAGCAGTCGTCACATATATTACTGAGAAACATTGGACACGATTTCGGTAAGTAATCGTAAAAATTTCATTACGTTATATTTCGTAGATTTAACATTATTAATTTTTTACCTTGTTGGTGTCCAAACCTCTGCTGAGCTTAAATTTAAATACCGCCGGAGAAGTGAAAACTTCCGGATTAAATAGCCGGCCTGAGGGGTTAACATGGAAAGTATAGGGATTTTGCCGGGACCAAGAAAAAAATCGTATAAGTGTAGCAAACATATAAGTGTGAATAGTATAAAAGAAGTTTTACTGTAATACAGTCTATAAGGAAATTGAACCAGTATTGAGTACAATTAGAAAGAAATGGATCTCATTTTTTTTGACATCTTCTTTGAACACTGGAAACTAGAATTAGTAGAAAAAATATGGAAAAGCAATACCTGTATTAAATGGATCACAGAAATTAAGGATGATATTAAATAAGTAACTAAATAGCCTTACAAATCCCATAAGGGTTATGGCCTCCTGCTTTGCAGGGAATAGCTCAGTTTTAACTCATCAGTTGAGCAAGTCCTGAGGAGCATTCGGGGTCATTCTTTCTGATTGGGCCTTCTATATAGATGTGTAGCTGATTAAAGATTAAGTAAATTACCGTATAATATGCTGGTATAACATTCGCTACAACAATCTGTTATATAGAAACATATTCGTTCATTTCTGAGTCTGGCGATATCAAGGCCTCAAATATCCATTAGTATTACGGAAATCATAATAGATATCAACCAATATCTGGGAGCTTCCCATTGCCACTAAACACACAGCTTACCTTGTCTAAGCACTTGGACAATGACAGAAACTGCCAAGTCTTCACTCTTCAGTAAAATCTATATTGAACCGTTTCAAATAGCAGGTTTCTTTTTAAATGCATACTAAACATTACCGGTGGAGTTTTATCATCTAGTTTGGATGCAGATACCTAAAGGCTACGCTTTCTTTAACATCCCACAGATCATTCATTATATTGTGGCCCCGGAACTAATTAACATGTGTTTCGCAAGATAGTCGAAGTTCTTGAATTCCTTTGCTCAAATTAGAGCGCGAGCTGAATCGCTTTGGCCACAACAAACAAACAT
The DNA here is from genome assembly GCA_946902985.2 of Meconema thalassinum. Taxonomy (NCBI): domain Eukaryota; kingdom Metazoa; phylum Arthropoda; class Insecta; order Orthoptera; family Tettigoniidae; genus Meconema; species Meconema thalassinum. The sequence continues at coordinate 430,347,892 of OX336394.1, forward strand.
GCAGTCTCTCCCCTGGGTGAACAATAAAATGTTCCATGATACTGTATTAAAGAACTCCAAATAACACTCGATGACCTGAAGAATAAAACTGACAAAATCAAAATTTTACAAGAATTGCATATTAGACTGGCAACCAAAATTAATACAAGAGCTAAAGGAAGGGTGTTCTCTGTTGCAGACAAGAAGTGAACACCTGATAGGATGAAAACCTATTGGCAAAATAGAAGAACTAAATTGGCTAAGTGGTCCAATGTTGGGCACAAAATATAAAATAAATAATAGTAGGTAGTTTTGTTGCCAACAAACATACAAACAAACCAAAATTAACCTGAGAGTATATTTTGTCTCATCCGGTTTTATCCAGAACTTCCAACTGTTGAGACAGCTCCAGTATTTACATGTTGACAACTGAGAAGCTCTGCTCATTAAGAATTGCTAACATAATACTTTGGTTATACGCCGTTACTGCCGTGCAGTACACTTATGTCGCCCTCTCGTACATCTCCGCCAGGGATATCTGCAACAGAGGAACACAGCAGCAATTAATCCCAGTCCACACGAACTGTTCAGAAGGAAACAAGGAAGCTTGTAGTTTTACAAGAGTTTAGTGCTTTTCAGTCGGTCAACACGAATGTACCCAAAAGAGATGGGTTATGCCCTAATCCTGAAATAAATTACATGAGATTAATAAAACACTAGGATGACCAGTTTCGATCGTCAAGCGATCATCATCAGATCCAATACACTTAGGCTATAAAATCTATGTTTGAAATACAGGTGAAAATATTTACAATATGTACAATTATTTAGTTGCAGTATTGGTACTGCAACTGTCAGTGTATGCTAAATGCAGTATATATGTTAGGTGAAATGCTAAATGGTGATGGCTATCCGGAGATTGTACTTTAGAGAGATTATATGGTTGTAAACTATGGTTAAACTATAAAAATTTTAGGCTAACTACTTATCTAACATATATACTGCATTTAGCATACACTGACAGTTGCAGTACCAATACTGCAACTAAATAATTGTACATATTGTAAATATTTTCACCTGTATTTCAAACATAGATTTTATAGCCTAAGTGTATTGGATCTGATGATGATCGCTTGACGATCGAAACTGGTCATCCTAGTGTTTTATTAATCTCATGTAATTTATTTCAGGATTAGGGCATAACCCATCTCTTTTGGGTACATTCGTGTTGACCGACTGAAAAGCACTAAACTCTTGTTTACTAAGGCAACACTGAAAATATGGCTTCAAACACCACAATGCTTGTAGTTTTACATAACCGTTAACCTCGGGATCATGAGCCACGGGACCACCTTCTCCGTGGAATCCCAACCACAGGACATGGCATTGACTGGGAATCGAACCCAATCTACCTCGGTGAGAGGCAAACAGCTTGACCGCTGCACCACCGTGCCCCCAGTCTGTAAGATCTTCATGACTTAGCACTCTGTCACATCAGGATTCATTCCCTAGCAATGGTCCATAGCACATTTTGTCATATTTGCCACTTAGCACCACAATTGACTGTGGTTATATTACCGGTATTTGAGATAGCATCCAAAAACTTGACACTTAAGATAGAAAAACGCAAAAAAGTTTGTCTTTGACACATTAACATTTCATAAGTGCTCCATGGAAGTTGGTCCCACACTCTCAATCTGACATGTCCCTGGCAATCTGTTTACAGGCATTGTTGATGCGGATGCACAGTTCTGGTAGGTCTGATGGTGAAAATCCACAGCCAGCTTCCAGTCGACCGACCGGGTCAGGGAATGGAATTAATGAAGCCCCCATCTAGTGGTGAGGATATGAACTGTGCCGGCTGGCAAAGCCTGTCGCACTCATCTGGGGCAATGATTAAATGAATGACATGATTAAATGAATGACAGTGGAGTGTTGCTGGAATGAAATTTGTGACGGAGAAAACTGGAGTACCCGGAGAAAATCCTGTCTGCCTCTGCTTTGTCCATCCCAAATCTCACATAGAGTGACCGGGATTCGAACCACGGACTCAGTGATGAGAGGCTGGCGTGCTGCCACCTAAGCCACGAAGGCTCCGGTAGGTCCACTGGTAAAGGAGGTAAACAAAACTGAATCTTTCACATAAATCCCCCCCAAACCATTAATGTGGTGTTTGGTCAGGGGAGCGTGTAGGCCATGCCAGGAAGTTCTGATCATCATCCTCCCCACGACCGATTCAACGGTTTCCCAAACTTGTGTTTAAGAATTCACAAACATCAAAATGGAAGTGGGGTGGAGCACCATCTTGTTGGTAAAAGAAAACAAAATCTTGCTAACTAACCGCTGGTGCTGGGGCTCTAGCGGCAGAAATCCAAAATGTGGCTGCATCAAAAACACATTTTTGAGTTTTTCTATATGACTGTCGAGTTTTGTGATGCTATGTCCTATAATATAGCCACAGTGAATTAATGAAACCTCTCCAAACACTTGTTTACTATCAATAAATTGTAAAATGTAAAATTCAAATAAATTGTAAGGATTGTGGTTGCAATTATATAGCGCAAACTGGGAGGTCCTTCAAAATTAGATTTGCTGAGCATACTAACACAAATAAATATAACCAATTCTCAGCAATGGCGAACCACATAGAAGAAGATTTGAAAATTCTACACATGCAGAACAAGGGCAAACTCATGAACATCTTAGAAAATATGGAAATACATGTCAATCAAAAAATAGATCCTATAAAAAAACCTGAACGACCTCACATACAATGACATCTTGTTTAACCCTCTTAGTGCCAGAGTCGCTGTGAGCGATCCTCATAAAATGAACGAAACTTGCCAGCATCGCTCTGAGAGACGCTTCGTTTTTGTATTCTTAGAGGGGCTTATAGACCGAAAATGGCGTCTGAACTGGACATGACCATTCAAGAGAGTTCTAGCTACCATTTTCTGGCAAACATCTTTTGTTTTCTGTCTATCGATATACTCGAGCGATATTTGAAGTTCCTTGACTTGTTAACGCGCGACTCGTAAAAGCATGGTGTCGAAGGGAAGGAAGCATTGTTTGAGAGAGGAAGAAATTGAAGAATTAATGATTGATGAGTCAAGTGGTGAACTCTTGGACTTCGTGGACAGTGATTGCGATCTTGTGTGTGACGAATCAACTGCCGATTCCGCTTCGGACCTGCGCTGAATGCGATCGTACATAACCAAACAAGTGATAGTGATGGTAATGATGTTGATAGTAATAGTGACTGGGAAGAAAGCAATGTTGACCACGACAATCCTCCACAGGTTACACAACCATAAATGTGAAAGATAAAACTACAGGGTGCCCTTCCGTTTATTTATTTTCACTGTAATTATTTGTATTTCATTTATATCAAGAATGCCATTGTTGGTGTATGGTATTTTATGAATATGTTAGATTTTAGAATTTCGGATTTTTGACACCTCCTACTGATATTTTTTAAACTAAAAAAACTGCATTTCCTGGTTCTTTTGTTATGTATGTGTGCTCTCCACTGCTCATTTTTACTCCATTTATAAGCGTGTGGTAATAGGAATAATCAAACTTTCTAATTTTTATTTTACAGAAGAAATGATTTTAATTAATTAATTAATTAATAAAGAAAGAAATAAGTTTCATAATGATATGAAATTTTCCCTGAATTTAGATAGCTATGTTTTGCACTCCCCGACTAAATTTCGCTTTCGTATCTTTCCAAACAGGGGATATACATAGGTTTTTCTAAAAACCTACATTTTCCATTAAAACAGCCTGGCACTTTTAGACTTCACCTTTACGTTTTCACCTGGCACTAAGAAGGTTAATACAGTAGCAAAAATGAAAATCAAATCCAGAATGGCACGAATTGCTACAGCACACACCCCTCCTCTGAGGCCCCCCCCTGCTCAACACGAGCTAGTAGCAAACCAGTTGCCCTTCCAAAGGCGCACAGCAAGGATCTCTCCTCGCTCAAATTAAGTAGTGACGATATACAAATGACTCACACAGGTGGTTCATGTCCATCAACTCACACTTGTTTATCATTACAGAATAACATCCAAGGCCACAAATGCCATATTGGAAGAGTATTTACGGAGCATGTGAAATGAATTTCCTTAGATCAGCCTTACAAAAAAAAAAACCAGAAGAGACAGGGTCAGGAATGAATATGTAAGGAGAGACATGCAGGTGAACTTGACCATGGAGGAAAGGATGAGTGTGGCGAGATTAAAGTGAAGCGGATGCATCAGACCTAGTGATGTAAAATACCCAGGTATTTATAAATCGGGGTACATACCCAATTTGGGTAAATACCCGGGTATTTTAAATTTTTCATTAAAAATCCTGTGTTGTGGTAAGTTGAACCTTAAAAAAGGATACCAGTATGCAAATTATTCTACATTAACTTTTTAGAAATGTAACAATATTAGATAGTTAATAAAATAAAATTTAATTAGCATTGGGACTTAAAAACAGAATTAGAATTGGGAATTAGCTCAGGAGATGTAAACTAACAACTCCACTACACTGAAAAAGTTAAGTTACGTTCAGTAGGCATCAAACAAAGAACAGAGAATGGGAGGGAAGTACAGTGTCAGTTTGAAGTCTGGGTAGGATGAGCTGAGCAGTGTTGCCAACCCATACATCTTCACCCATTATAGAGCCTACATACTACAAAACCTTTCTGACATGCATTTATATTATTTAGAGTATGATTTAATTTTTTTCTTTTTTATATTTAAAATTGAATAAAAAGTAACTTAAAGCACTTTTACTAAGCTTTTTTTTTTCAAATGTCCTTTCTATTAAATATATTTTATTACCTTTTGAGTTTTGGCATACACATTTCAATTGATTATTACTACTAAAGTAGTTTTTCCCTCCCACATTTTTGTTGCTCATTTCCAGTACCGTAATAAAACTCAAACTTCTCAATATCTTGGTATTTAGTAAAAATTTAAAACACAAAACAACGTAAAGGTTTTATCCAATATTTTACTTTAGTTTAAGAAAAAACACACTTAAAGACAAGGTTATAGTGCCAAAACATATAAATACCCAAAAATACCCGGATGCCCATTTTCCTTTTCTTTTAGTTTTGAAGGATCAATATTGTTCCTGATTTCAATTTAAGGCATGAAATACCTGTGTTTCAGTCCTTGTTTGTCCAACAGTTCATCTACACATCTTTAAGTGTTGTACAAAGCTCAAAAACCTGAAAATATCCTCATTATGGGTATTTAAACGACCACTGGGTATATACCTGCGTAAATACCCAATTTATATTTACCTTCCCACTGGGTATTTACCCGGCCCACATCACTAATCAGACCCCAACTCCAAGCCAGTATTTGGAGATGGAGGTGCCAGGAAGAAGACCAATTGGACGTCCTAGGAAGAGCTGGACAGACCAGGTTAAGGAATATCTCATGAGGAGAGGAGTAACATGGGCTGCAGTGGAGAGGGGAAAGCTATCGTTCACAATGTTCCTAGCTGGCTCGCTGGAAGGATATCCTGATGATGATGATTTATGGAGCAACACAGTAATAAGATCGACATAGATTTTAAACGTTTAAAATCTTTTAACTATCAACCTTCATCTCAGTGTCATTTTCATCACCATATTTTATGTGTTTTAATTTTTGTGACATTCACCAAATGGTGACTAACTTGGACTGCGTTTTTGCTGAATCGGCTGAAAAAGGGCCGTGTCATAGAGCCTCAAATAAAGTAAGTTGTATTGTAACGTGGAATTCAAATTAAGTGTAAATCCTTTCTCTGTAACTTTGCATCCAGAGTGTTTGAATGAGTCCGAGAGGCAGGATGTGCAGCGCAGTCAATTAGAACCAAATGTTTCCGAGTGGAATCACAACCTCAGGATCTTAACAGAAAGACTTTGAAGAGCGTTTCTCACATCATGGTTCAGCTTTCACCGCAACATTCTGTGACTTGAAATCACAGTCGCAGTGCCACTGTCTGTAATGTCAAGTGATATCATAGCACACGCAGCATTTCATGACAATCAACGTGGAATGAATGCCTGAGACTGCTACGAAGAAGAAATAGGAAACCTTGCTGCAGGAAGAAAATACGATGTAGATGAAAGCTGTAATGTCATCATCATCATCAGTTTATCTGGCTAATGGTCGGTCTCTCCACCTTATCCGGTCTTCGTTGTTGTTTGAGTCTTCAGTCTTTTGACTGGTTTGATGCAGCTCTACATGCGTCCCTGTCCTGAGCTAATCGTTTCATCTCTACATAGCTACCACACCCTACATCCGAGGCAATCTGTTTAACATATTCTAACATTGGTCTACCCCTACAGTTCTTGTCCTCGACCCTTCCTTCCATAACTAAGCTTGCTATTCCTGGGTGTCTTAGTATGTGTCCTACCAACCTATCTCTTCTCTTCATTAGCAGTCGCCAGAAACATCTCTCCTCTCCCACTCGTCTTAATACCTCTTTGTTTGTAACCCTATCTACCCATCTGATCTTCATCATTCTCCTGTAACACCACATTTCAAATGCTTCAATTCTCCTCTTTTCTGCTGCACCAATAGTCCAAGTTTCACTTCCATAGAGCGCCACGCTCCAGACAAAGGCCTTCAAAAATGACTTCCTAATACCTAAATCTATATTCGATGTCAGCAGATTCCTTTTTTGTAGAAATGCTTTCTTTGCCTGAGCCAACCTACTTTTTATATCCTCTTTGCTTCGTCCATCACTGGTTATTCTGCTTCCTAAGTAACAGAAGTCTCCTACTTCCTTCAGCTTTTCACCTGTCAATTTGATCTCCATAGAGGTTTCTGATTTATTTCGGCTGCATTCCAGTATTTTTGTTTTACATTTATTAATTTTCATCATGAATTCTTTCCGTAAGACGGAGTCCATACCATTCAAAAACTCATTCAAATCCTCAGGCTTGTCGGCCAAGATGACGAAGTCATCAGCAAATCTCAGAGTTGAAATTATTTCTCCTTGAATCTTCACTCCCACTTTAAATTTTTCTCTAATTTCCTTTATTGCTTGTTCAATGTAAAGATTGAAAAGTATGGGTGATAAGTTGCAGCCTTGCCTTACACCTTTCTGAATACCAGCTTCTCTCTCATGTCCTTCAACTCGAATGACTGCTGTCTGGTTTCTGTATAGATTGTATATCACCCTCCTATCCCTGTACTTTATTCCAATAGATTTCAAAATGTCAAACAATTTAGTCCAATCAACGTTATCAAAAGCCTTTTCTAAGTCTACAAAAGCCATGAACGTTCTCTTATCTTTCCTTATTCTACCTTCCAAAATCAGCCTAAGACTTAGTACAGCTTCCCTTGTTCCTACATTTCTCCTGAAACCAAACTGGTCTTCACCCAACTCCGTTTCTATCTGGCTTTCAATCCTCTTGTAAATTATTCTAGACAGGATCTTTGAAGCATGAGTAATCAAGCTGATTGTACGGTAATCTTCACATCTGTCAGCTCCCACTTTCTTTGGTATAGGGATGATTACATTCTTCTTGAAATCAGAGGGTACCTCACCTGTCTCATAAATCCTACACACCAAGTGAAATAACCTGATCAGACCTTCATCTCCTATGCAGCGTAGCAACTCAATCGGTATATCGTCTTTGCCTGGTGCTTTGTTCCTGCTTAAGTCTTCCAAAGCTCTATCAAATTCTGATCTCAATATTAAATCTCCTTTCGCATCCTCATCAATTTCCTCCTCCCTTTCCATTACATAATTCTCAATCTCTTTTCCCTTATACAAACTCTCTATGTAAGCTTTCCATCTCTCAACCTTTTCTTCCCTATCTGTTAGAGGCTTTCCATTTGTGTCCTTAATATTACAGCACTTAGTCTTCTTTTCCGCAAATGTATTCTTAATCCTTCGATAAGCTGTGTCTACTTTTCCTAATTTCAGACAAGTACAAGTCTATATGCCTACCAGTCAAGCTGATGATGAGGATGTTGAAAAGGTCTACGAAGAAATAGACGAAATTCTGAGGTATATCAAGGGTGATGAAAATGTTATAGTAATGGGAGATTGGAATGCTGTGTTAGGAAAAGGGAGAGAAGGGAAGATAGTAGGAGATTTCGGATTAGGTGAAAGGAATGATCGAGGAAGCAGGCTGGTAGAATTCTGCACTGAGCATGAGTTGGTCATAGCTAACACCTTATTCAATAACCACAATAGAAGAATATACACATGGATGAGACCAGGAGATACAGGGCGTTACCAAATCGACTTCATTATGGTCAAGCAGAGGTTTCGAAACCAGATTTTGGATTGTAAAACATATCCTGGTGCTGACATAAACTCTGACCACAATCTGGTTGTAATGAAATGCACATTAAAGTTGAAGAAAATGAAGAAAAGTCAAAAGCCAAAAAGGTGGGCAATAGACAGACTGAAAGAGAAGGATGTAAACGAAAGATTCAAGAAGAGTATAAAGGAAGGACTAATGAAAAACCCTAAACAAACTTCAATTGCAGACGAATGGGCACTTTTGAAGAATGAAATAACAAAATCCGCAGAAGAAAACATTGGTAGGAAAGAAAGAATAGGTAGAAAACCGTGGATCACTCAGGATATACTAGAATTGATGGATGAAAGGCGGAAACACAAGAATGTAAGAGATGAAAAGGGGAAAGCAGAATACAGACGTCTGAGAAATGAGGTTAACAAGAAGTGCAAGGAAGCGAAAGAAGAATGGTTGAAAGAGAAATGTGCAGGTATAGAAAATTGTCTGAAATCCGGTCTTCAGCAGCACGTTTCATCAGCTCATAAGATTTATCAATCTTGATGGAATCCAGCATCTGAAACCTCCTTCTTTCTCTTCGGATTTTCCCTTGGACTATCCCTTCTAATGCACTTTTCACCAAACCATCTCCTCTTAGGCAGTGTCCAATCCAATTCATTTTTCTTTTCCTGATCTTACCGTATTTGCTCGCGTATATCTCACACTTTTTTGACCGAAAATATGTGTGAAAATTTTCGGTGCGAGATAGACGTGGGGAATGACCGTATTCCCGAAAAAATACAAAATTTGCATTATTGAAACAAGGCAACTGGCATACGGTACTTGCCCTATTCATTGTCACTGCCTTCACTGCTGCCAATCTCCGAGATACTCTCGCATGCCTCATTCTGGTCATCATCCCATACTGCTTCATCCTGACTTCTGTCGAATGCATTTGCGATGCACGTATTCGAGAAGCTCTTCACAACAATGTCCATCGACACCATTTATTTCTATTCGTTATGGTTATGCGACATTAAGAACCTATGAAAAAGACGTCATATGCTCGTTAAGGATGATTCAAGGCAGAAAAGGAATTTAGAGCGCAGACGCTTAGCGATCGATACGATCGATCATCTTCGATATCGATTCCTCGCTACATGCACGAGCGAGCTTGTACTTCGCCGACCGCAGCCGAAAACTAACGATGTACCGCGTGCTGTAACACTTACGACGCGACGCATGTTTGCACGCGGCCGAGCTCTGATGCGACGCAATGCGTAATGACTAAATCATTGAGATTCGAGAAGACTGCACTGCGTTTCTCTCTGATGTAACAATATGCCTACTTGCGCAATCTTCGAAACATACGAGCATGTTGGCGCGAGTGATATAGCACAGATTTCCTTTATCTTCGAAGCCAGAGTACCGGTACCGATGTCTACAAGGCCACTGACGGACAACAATAAAGGAAACCTCTGCCACCAAAACGAACGATAACATTTCGTATTGATGACTGTTGTGGCGCGCTAAATCGAACGTATTTTTACCTCAAGGTTATTACGGTCATTTATATGACGGCGTCAGAAATGAATGCGAGATATATGCGAGTACCTTTTTCCGCCTGATAATAAAAAAATGGGGTACGAGATATACGTCTTTCTTCCCCTACTTTCTTCAATACTTCCTCATTTCTCACTTTGTTCTTCCAACTTATTCTCCCCATTCTGCTCCACAGGCACATTTCGAAAGCCTCTCTCGTCTTCTTTCCTAAGCGTCCAAGTTTCCGCTCCATACATTGCTACACTCCAAACAAAACATTTCATTAATCTCCTCCTTTAGGCTTACTTTCATTGCTCCACAAAATAATTTTCTTTCCTTACTGAAGGCTTCTTTTGCTATTGCAATCCTTGTTTTTATTTCTTTAGAGCATATCATTTCTTGTGTAACCCAACTTCCTAGCTATTAAAACTATGTAGTTGTTCAATTTCATCTTCTAATTTTATTGTAACGTTTTTTTTTTTTTTTTTTTTCACCTATTCTATACCAAACGGCAGGTCAAGACCTAAGCGGTCCCTTTGATGTTCTGGTCTGTGAAAAGGATGACGCGCAAGGAAATAGTTCCCACTCTTTCTGCTTGTTTTTGCAGCGTATGTTACTATGTTTCGATGAACTGGCTAGATTACTTTTAAGAAATTCCTTGGTATAAATCTGTGGATAAGTTAATCATTTTCTCTTTAATTGGATGCTGCACCAACTTTGCTTTTCATATGATTAATTGTGTGTGTGTGAATATAGTTTTTAGTGGTATTTGAAACGATAGGCAGAGTAATTCAGTACGAATTTGATATTATATTGTATTTCGTTCTGTATAAACCTTGTTTGAGCGGCATAAGATTACCCAAGTCATTCGATTGTGTGGCGAATCAGGTTCAAATGTTGGCAATAGTGTTACGAGTTCAACATGGCATCTTCAAGTACACAACGTGTTCAAACTGCAGCTGTAAAGCTTGAATCACCAATAAGATACTTCAAAGGTAACAAAAGTGGAGAGAAGTTGAGTAAAAGGTGCAAACAAATTATTTTAAATGTATACCGTATTTACTCGAATACGACCCGCCCTTGAATAAGAACAAAATAAAATAAAAATACTCAAAACTATTTACAATCTTTACTAAATAAACAAAATAGCATTTCTACAAAATAGTTTCCAACAGTTCTGAAGTCGTCCTAAAATAACACAGAAACGATTAAAAATACAAATAAAAGACACAAACACTTCATTCATCGTCATCAGAAGTACCAACTTCGGAACTTTTTTCACCATCACTTTCCCACAAAATGTCGTCATCACTGCCATCCATAGCATTGGACATACTACATTTCTTGAAGCTCTTCCGTATGAGATCTCCCGAGATACGATTCCATGCCGTCAAAATCCACGAACAGAGCAGCTGAACTTCCGGGCGCTGAATACGACCAGTTGGGGTCAGTGTGTGCTTATCGGCCGCCATCCACTCCGTATACAGCTGTTTCAAGGCTGCTTTGAACGGTCGGTTCACGCTGACATCCAGTGGCTGTAGCATAGACGTCATCCCACCCGGGATGATTGCTAGGTCGGTTTTCCCATCCTTGACGAATTTCTTCACAGCGTTTGTTGTATGGCCGCGGTAACTGTCCAGAACAAGCAAGCTCTTTCGTCGTAATAAAGCACCAGGGCGACGTTGCCAAACACACTTTAACCAGTCTTCCACCAGTGAACTGTCCATCCAACCAGAGTCCTGAGTTCTAACGATAACACCAGCGGGTATATTTTTTGGAAGAGTCTTTCGCTTGAAAACAACGTACGGCGGAAGTTTGGTTCCGTCAGCGAGTATACACAACATTACCGTGCACCGTTGTTTCTCATTACCACCTGTTCTGATAGTCACACTTTTAGATCCCTTAACATTCACAGTACTGTCCAGTGGCATTTCAAAGTAGACTGGCGTCTGATCTGCATTACCAATTTGGGAAAGCAAATATGAATTTTCCTTCCGCAACTTAATTATGTGACGCTGAAAGGAAAGTAACTTTTCTTCATAGGCACCAGGAAGACGCTGCGAAATTGAGGTACGCCTTCGTATGCTCAACCCATTTCTTTTATAAAAATTTTGAATCCATCCTCGGCTTGCTTTAAACCCTACCGTAGAAAGTTCCTTCGCGATCTGTAATGCCTTTAATTGACACATTTCGGTCGACACCCCATTTCCCAATTCCCGCCTTTCTGTTACGTATTTATAAAGTTGTTCTTCAATTTCCGGAAACTGTACACTCAGTCAGCGGAAAGCTCTACGAGCACCACTACTTGTTAGCAACACGTTTTTCTTCTTTCTCCAATCTCGAATAGATGACTCGTCAATATCATATTTCCTACCGGCGGCACGATTTCCAATAATTTCAGCTTCCCTCACAACTTTCAGCTTCTCACTCACAGTAAACGACCGCAAACGCTTCATAGAACTCATGTTTACACTCGGAAAACGTGCGCTAGACAGTATGACGCCGCCTGCTTACGGAAAACAAAGTGATAGCCGGAAGAAGGCTAGCACCATCTAGCGGATACTCGCAACACCCGATATCGCGTATGGCGGGCAATTTCAATCTTTAAAATCAGGATGACTCAAATAAGACCCGCACCCCAATTTTTCACGTCCGATTTTGTTTAAAAATGTGCGGGTGGTATTCGAGTATATACGGTATAGTAGGTTGAGGGATGACAATCCAGAGTGGACAGTAGAAGAGTTGGTGAAGAAGACTGCATACTTGACTGGCGTTTCAACATACAGTGTTTACTCGTCACGCGCTGAATTCAAAGTTCATGGTGAATGCAAGTCTCCAGCGAGAAGTCGACCAGCGTCACAAGGAAAGAGGGTTCGTGTGTCGCGGTATTCGGAATTTGTTTTGTGTGGAATTCGTAGGAAAGTGCATTCTTTTTTTCTCAAGAATGAAATTCCAACTGTGAAGAATGTGACATGTGCAGTGAATAGTGATGAGGATTTCCCTAGTTTCATTGAGAGTACTGTTCGTAGGTTAATGAAGGACTTAGGGTTTCTTTTCAAGCGACGGAAAAGAGCTTCAGCCTTGCTAGAACGCGATGATTTAATTCAGTGGCGTCACAAGTACCTAACGTCCATACGAGAGTACCGTGAACAAGGACGCACTATTTATTATCTAGATGAAACCTGGTGTAACGCCGGACATACAGTATCAAAGGTATGGCAAGATACTACAGTTGAGAGTAAACGTCAAGCTTTCATTAGTGGTGTCAGTACTGGCCCCAAAAATCCTACTGGAAAAGGGGGTCGTGCTATTGTAGTTCATTGTGGAAATGAAAAAGGTTTCGTTGACAGTGCGGGACTTGTATTTCGAGCCAAGAAACCGAGTGGTGATTACCACCAGGAAATGGACGGTCCCAGGTTCGAAGCCTGGTTTTGGGAACTATTGCCAAAACTTGAACCAAATAGTGTGATTGTTATGGACAATGCCAGTTATCACTCTGTGAAACTTGAAAAAATTCCCACATCATCATCAAAGAAAAGTGACATGCAAACATTTCTGAAAGAAAAGGGTGTTCACTTCGAGGTCAGTTGGACAAAGGCAGAGCTGATGGGTGTCATTCGAAGTATCAAACATAAGTATGAAGGATATCGTATTGACAGCATTGCTCAGCTGGCTGGACATACTGTGCTTCGCTTACCACCATATCACTGCGAATTGAATCCAATAGAATTAGCATGGAGCCAAGTAACGGGCTACGTTGCTCGTTACAACAACACTTTTAAACTTGAAACTGTCGAAAAACTACTGCAGGAGGGAATCGCTCAAGTTACACCGGAGAAGTGGGAAAACTGTGTCCGCCACGTCAAGGGAGAAGAAAAGAAACTTTGGGATCTGGACTTTATTGTGGACAAAATGGAATACAAATTTGTGATTAACGTTAATGGTGATAGTGACAGTAGTGAATCATCTGACGGCGGTCTCAGTGGAATAGAAGCAATGGAGGAAGATTAGCGACAATATCTGTAAGTTGTATCTACACATGTATCCTAGCATTTAATCTTATTTATAGGAGAGTGTTTAGTTCTTAGTAGCCTATGTCAACCGAAAATATATTGCCTACTCGCAATGTTTTGTAATGACATTTTGATGATGGCTAATACGCCTATACACCTGATAGTATTATTTTCCTATGAGCGGTATAATTATTATTTTGTTTTATAATTACCCTCCACTTCACGTTACAGTTAAGTCTTTGTACTGACAGTAGATCATTCTGCCTTCTGATTCTCAAGAGTACGTTTCGTAACCCTTCAAGGAAGCAGCCTGTTTCTCCCCGTCTACTTTCGATCGTTCCCAAGATAAGATGCGTATGGATGACACATAAGCAATTAGTTGGTTCATAGGGTTGAAGGACACACGCCATTTCATGTTCGTTTATATGTCATACCTCGCCTAACACAAATAATGTTATGTTTTTAATAATCGCACGCTAACGTAAAACTACAAGCATCCTTTTTTTTTTAAATTATCACAGAGCCTCAGGTTTCGACTGGGTGATCCGACACGATAAAAAACATAATTATTTGGTACAGTGAATATACCTTAGATAAATTCGTAATTGAAGGGAATCAAAGGTCCGAACGCAATAAAGTCGTTTGTGGTTAACGTAGTTTCAAATACTCGATCACATGCGCGCCATGCTGGAAACACAAGACGGGACAGAGAGAGAAGACGTGCGGAGGGACAGAGAGAGAAGATACGCGGAGGAATATTTTCCTCAGGTCTTGACCTGACGTGGGGTATACCTACGTATGACTGGAGTAAAGACAAAACTCGCTTCGAACACGCGAGCAGCAATCGCAGGGGCAAGTTAAGCAAAGTTTCCACAAACTAACCCCTATGCAGCCGAATTAAATTTTGAACTTTACTCTCAATAGATTGAATTAAGCAGTGAAAAATTAATATTTATTCTTACATCAATAACTTTACTTTCGGATTACATACATACTGGATGCACATACACTGCAAAAAAAGGCAAAACAAAAATGAAAAAATGGAAGTTTTTTAATGTACCGGTACCGTATGTACTGTATATGACTTTTATTTCATTTTTTTTTCTCTTCTAATTGATAATCACCTATTTTCCTCCTAATTGATCGCAATTTTTAGCCTATTTTCATTTACGAAAAAATAGACTTATGAGATCACCTTTTGTGTGTGTGCGCGCACGCGTCTGTGTGTCAAACCCCCCCAATAAAATCTAAACAGCTGGAGCGATTTCAATGAAACTCGGTCAGGTCATAGTACTATTTTGTCCGACCCCGACCGTGCTCTTGAAATTTCATTTCGGTGCACCAATCCAACATGTCTGTGCGAAATATTTCACCTGCATTCTATATCTCCGAAACTATTACCGATATCACCCTGAAATTTTGCGTGGTGATAAAGGGCACTACTAGAAGTTCACCTATGATGTCAGAAGAACGTTGTATCAAGCGGTTATAAAATTCTGAGGCCCTGGAATACGGCAGCAGACGGAGTGTGATTGCCTTTCGACTACATTCGAACATGGCAGCATAGGGGATAAGAGTGCCTATGTAGGTGAAAAGGGACAGTTTGGTTGCAAGTGAAATGTACCAGCCGGAACAATAATTTAAAAAACTACAGTCAGTCTGAGAGACTAGACTTTATATAATTTCAAATGATGCATGCTACACATGTTTCAACAGACTCCATTACCCATTAACTTAGGCTTCCCGCGTGGTGAACGGAGTGCGGGAGGGAACAGACTCCATTATTAATACACTTTACTACCCTGCACAAATTGTAAACTGTAAGTAAGCAAGTTTAACGAACGAAACCGCAAGTACACTCAGACTCGGTGCTTATGCACTGAACAACATGACGACGTCATACACGCCATGACCGTAACGCATAACGGTAGACCAAAGCATCATCATCATCATCGGCTTTAACTCGAATCCGAGTATAAATTTTCTTCCTTCAGTCCAGTTTGTGGATGTGTTTACGGTGACTGAAGAGTCTAATCCTGGCATAGAACAAGCGTCCACACAAGTCACATAGTTTTGCTGGAGGAGGACGTGGTTGGGCTGCTCGAAGTTTCCTAGCTTGACGCTTGGCCTCTTCATGTGTGCGTCGATCCCTTTCAAACGTCTTTACAGTATCCGAGATGGTACGGCGCCAAGTTCAGCGGTCTTCAGCCAGCATGTCCCAGGTCAATTTCAGGGTCTGCTTAAATTGGTCCTTGTAGCGCCTCTTAGGACCACCATGAGGTCTGGTGCCATAGCATAACTCACCATATAGCATTTGACGAGGTAATCTCACATCATCCATCCGATGGACATGACCAATCCATCTAAATTGGTGGCCTATTATGGATGATTCTATGCTGTTGATTTGAGCCTTTTCCAGAACAGCAATATTGGTAATGCGGTCTTCCCATTTAATCCTCATGATTGATCGAAGTTTTTGTAGGTGGAAACGCTCAAGCTTCCTAAGATCACGTCGGTAAAGGGTGCACGTTTCACAGCCATACAACAATGTAGAAATGACTACTGCTTTGTACACCATAAGCTTTGTACTCATGGATAGATCTTCATTCATGAAGACCCGGTGCGCTAATCGTCCATATGCTGCATGGGCTGCGCCAATTCTCTTATCCACATCCTGCTCACAGGTACAGCTCACAGAAATGGTACTGCCCAGGTACGAGAAGTGGTCTACCTGTTCTAATGGCAAATTTGAGATGGAGATATTGAGCTGAGGAAGAGGTGTGCCTGGTGAAGGTTGTGCCAAGACTTTAGTCTCATTGACATTTATGGTAAGACCAAAGCGATCACATGCACTTTTGTAACAATTAACTGACTCTTGCAGCTCTTCTGGTGTGAGAGTTGGCGACGCAGCATCATCTGCATACAACATGTTAGTAACCTTAGTAACCTGAGTTTTCCTCAAGGAGCGGAGACGAGTTAGGTTGAAAAGCCCTCCATCAAAACGATACTTGATCTCCACACCTGGGATGTTTGTGGGTGAATCATAAAGCATTGCAGCCAAGTACAGCGCAAAAAGCGTTGGAGCCAGTACACATCCTTGTTTCAATCCATGGGTAATAGGAAATTCATCGGACATCTTATTCTGATGGCAAACCTGACCTGTCATGCCGTCATGGAGAGCCTTGATTAGATCTACAAATCGCTGAGAGCAACCAAACCGCTTCAGCACCGCCCACATGGCTGGTCTTGGAACCGAGTCAAATGCCTTTTCCAAGTCATAAAAGACTAAGAAGAGTGGATTCTGTTGTTCTCTACATTTTTCTTGTAGCTGTCTCACACAGAAAATCAAGTCAATTGTGCTTCTGGAAGCTCTAAATCCACATT
This sequence comes from Meconema thalassinum, assembly GCA_946902985.2. Taxonomy (NCBI): domain Eukaryota; kingdom Metazoa; phylum Arthropoda; class Insecta; order Orthoptera; family Tettigoniidae; genus Meconema; species Meconema thalassinum. The sequence continues at coordinate 430,365,058 of OX336394.1, forward strand.
GTGACTCTGGGAGGATCTTCTCAGAGATAACCTTGAGGTGGTTAAGTAGAATTCTTGCAAGAATCTTCCCCACAATTGATAGCAGTGATATACCACGGTAGTTGCCCCAAACACTGTGATCACCCTTTTTAAAGATAGTGACGATAGTGGCATTCTTTAGGTCTCCAGGTACCTTTCTTGATTCCCATATTCTGAGGATAAGAGTGATAATCTTTGTTTTGAGGGAACAACCTCCGGCTTGAATTAGTTCCAGAGGGATGTTATCTGGGCCAGGTGGTTTTCTGGGTTTCAATTGGGTGAGAGCTGCACTGAAATCATGATAAGTAGGAGGTACTGCCAACCACAGTTGTTCAGGTTGTAGCGGCACATCACAAAGGAAGTCTTTAGCAGCTGCTGATGGACGATTTAGGAGATTGGAGAAGTGCTCCTTCCAGCGTTCCAAAATTTCTTGACTATCAGTAAAGGTAGTAGAATTATCAGCGCTTTTCAGTGTATCTGATGATGAGCAAGATGGTCCATATATTTCCTTGAGTACTGCATAGAAGTTCCTCAAGTCTCGAGCATCCGATAGTCTCTGCAGTTCCTGAGCCTTCTGTTGCCTCCAAGTATTTTTAATCTGCCTTATCTGCGTCTGGCATTTACCCTTGAGTTCCAGTAGTTTATCTCTCTTTGTGTTGGAAGTTGGGTCTTGAAGATGGGCAAGATAGGCATTCCTTTTGGCATTGATGAGAGACAGAATTTCCTCATTGTTGTCATCAAACCAGTCTTGTCTTTTCCGCACTATAAAACCAATGGTTTCCTCAGCTGACTGTGTAATAATCTTCTGTAGTGTGGCCCATTCTTGCTGAATGTCATTTGTTACTGGGTTTTCTGATAACTGGGTGACGATCCCGTTTCCAAAATGTTTATACATGGATTCATCCTGAAGTTTGGATGTATTAAACCTCTCTTGGCTAATTTTTGATGTTCCTAGGTGAAGTCGATAAGATCATTTGAAATGATAAAAAATTCCTTCCTAGAATGAGAGTCCGGGCCTGCAGGTATTATTCGAGGGTATTTACAGCATAAGAAGCATCCATTGGATGAAATAAAACAAAAGTTGGTCTGAAGTTGTTGAGCTCATACCTTTAAATAACTGATCGAGTCTGTCAGTCTCTCTGAAGATTTCACTCAATTTGGGATCCAAGCCGATGCAAGTGTCCCTGCCAGATAAACTCCAGTTCCACAGGACCAATGGCTGGTTACGGATCTTCAGATCTTGGTGGAGATGATGTAGTGCCTATGATACAGAACACTTCCATATGAGCAACAGTTTATAGGAGAAAAGACTCTGTCCTTTTAGAGTGTGATTTACCTTGGCCATGGTTGCATCGATATGCTGTATGTGTTTTCCATCGACCACCACCATCGAGCTGCTATTAAGAGCAACACAAGTTTTTATGACCTGCCTGCGAACAAACTCGGCGGCAGGAAACACCAAGCTTTGGTCTGGAGTCACCAACAGAACGTCATGTGATGATACCTGCAAATCAAGTACAAGAAAATTAAATTTGCTACGAATAAAATAACATTTTTAACTTACTTCCTTGTTTTACCTCGCTGTTCGGCACCTTAAAACAACAATTATTATCAGCATCATTATAATATTCTTCTATTTATATACCGGTAGTTTACGCCCACATCAAACCAAATACATTTAAGTCCTGTACGGATTCTCAGGGAATTTAGCTGTCATCTTCCTTCTCTCCCAAAACCTGGTTGTCCTTTCCTCATCAGTCATGACATACTGTTTTCTTTGAATAATTTTTAGCGTAGGCCTTACATGTTTGTACTTCAGAATCCGTTTTCTTCTGTATTTTTGCGTCTCTAAAAGTCACAGTAGTTAAAAGGGACGAAAAACCAATAACATTATTATTACTTCTGTATTTTCAACTTGTTTCATTGTATTATTCAATATTTTGAATTTCTTTGAACCAATAAAGTTTTTTTTTTGTATTACTTTACCAAAAGTAGTTAATTAGTTGTTTAAGTACCGTATTTGCTTGCGTATATCTCGCCCCCGCGTTATTTCGCACCCCATTTTTTAATTTGAAATTTCAGGGGGAAAAGAGTACTCGCGTATATCTCGCGTTCATTACTGACGCCATCATATAAATGACCGTAATAACCTTGAGGTAGAAACACGTTCGTTTAGCGCGCCACAACAGTCGTCATTGTCCAGGAACTTACCCGAAGCGTTACTAACAGGAAGAGCGAGAAACGAGTTGATCTGAACTTCGATACGAGCCGATTAGGGATCGCGTGCAAGCATACGGCGCAGCGTGAGTGTTAGCACGCTGTACATGTTAGTCTTCGGCCGCGGTTGGCTAAATTCGCCGCCTTGAGACACGTTCGAATTAGCGATTAGCGCGCCACATAACTTGCGCAAGTAGGCCTACTGTTACATCGCAGAGAATCGCAGTTCAGTTTTCTCGAATCTCAATGATTTCGTATTTGAGGAGGTGACACGCAAAGACGAACATGTCCACAATTGAAAAAAAAAATGAGATACAATATGGAACG